>CM038682.1:590862987-591462987 GCA_021605205.1 Aegilops longissima
GGATCGAGAGATCCGGGATCCGGCCTCGAAGAGGATCCGGACATAAAGGTGGAGCTAATCGGCGGGTGTTCCACCAGCTCAGCATGGACAATGCTTTAGTCACCATCACGGCCGACTATCCGGACTATATCCGGAAGCCACGACAAATCATTCCTTCCTTGCTTATTTCGACCACCGTATATGATGGCCTTGTGCAGGAGGCGCCCCTAGGGCGGAAGCCGAGCGGTGGCTGACCAACAAGGGCGATTCGGACGGTAGGCGAGAAGAGGAGCGCGCGGACTGAACGTCGCCGCAAAGGTGTAACTCACAATTCATTATCTTTATAGCAACGTTCCTAGGAAGCGTTTGAGTGCTCATGACTTTTATAGGAAAAAAAGTCCGCGGACTGGGGGTATGGAAGTTGTCAATCCAACCTCTACCGGCCGGGCTCCCTTTTGGTCGGGAGGGGAGGCGCGCAGGCGCGAGCCGGACGTTCCTCCGACGGAGGATGCCGAAGACTGTCCGCCACCAAGTCCGAGGTGGAGAGTGCCCTGAATCACAAAGCGCCGCGGACAGTATTCGTGTGCGTGCTTCTCCCCGAGGCGTTGAATGCCTTTAACACGGGGACGCGCACCTTCGTGCCGCTCAAGATAGTTTTACGAGCCACGGGCGGTATGTAAAAGACATACGGGTAAGAGAATTTAATATTTATATATGCCAGAAGCCCCCGAGACTTAAAGTAGTTATATTAACTGATTTAAGGATCATATGAAATGTAGGATCTTACCGAGAAGAATACCCGACTGTCTCAGGAGTTGCAAGAGTGCAAGGCCCAACTTGAGGCCGCATTTTCTGGTGCAGGAGGAAACGCAAGGACCTCTCCTGGTAACACATTATTTTAGAAAGATAAGTAGCGCTTGGCCGTTGCGCAAGTCCAAAAAACGACATTGCAGGTGCTGCCGGACAAGATCCGGACAGGCAAGAACTTCTGCGCCAACTAAAGGTCGGCGAGAGGGTGCTGCATAAGGTGCAGCATGAAAGGAACAAGCTCCAGGATCCCCATGCCCAGCTTGGAGAAGAGCTGAAAGGCATTCGGGCGAGTATCCGGCTCCGTTAAGGAGAATCAACGGCCGTCGCGGCATACATAGTAAGTGCTTGGCGAACTCCTTTGAAAAGAAGAGTTCGGCGAGGAAGTCAATTTGAGAATATATTTGTAGGTATGCTCACAGGTCGCCCTGAGGAGATGCCGTAACAGCGGGTGATCAACTTCGAATTGTTGCAACTGATCGAACGAGTTCGGCAGGCTATGAGCGGCGTCATCCAGGCGTTATGGCCAGCCTTCTCCATACCCGAGGGTCTTGGGGAGCTTGCGGAGAAGCTGCAGGAGGCGGCAGCGCTTCCATGTATGGAAGATTCGCCTGCCGCCAAGGTGCCGTGGAGGCTGGGCCATGGTGAAGCAGCGGTACAAGAAGGCGGATCCCAACCACATGGCGAAGTCGGACTGTGGGGCCCGATGGGAAGGAGATCCTGTGAGTTTAGTATCGCCAAGTGGAGTTGGCGCGAAATTTTCCCAACAGGATGTAAATTAGACAACTTTGTTAGGCGGGATTGAGGAAGAATACAATCGATCGATTTGACAATATATTATAAAATGACATACAAAATGCCTTCTAGCGGATTGTAGATCGTTTGTCTTTGCCGACCTTTTAACCGACCTCGGGACCCTATAGTCCGGAGTGTGTCCGAATACCTTCTCGGTTATGAAACAACGGGGTATGCATGGAGACCCGGCGTAGGGGTCATCGGTGCTTTATCGGACAAGTGCCCAACTAGTTATGTTATATTACATGGTTAGTAAGAAACATCTTCCAGGAGAATAGTTCCGTTAAGGGTTCCTTTCATTGGGGTGGCATGCCCTAAAGTGCATGTCCGGACTGCAAAAAAGAAAAACATCCGGGGCAGATAAATAAGTGGATAAAAATCATCTTTTAGGTCACCGACCGAATATTCCCTTAAAACGCTAGCTTCGGCTTCACCCAGTCGAGGTACACATCCGGTGACCGGCAAGAACAATCGCAGAGGTGCTCCTTTACCTCCTAGCCGAACAATCGGGAGCGAGGGGTAAGCACAGAGCCAGCAACCCAGCTTGGCCAAAACTTAAGTCATATCGATGCATATAATGGTGAATAAAAGGTACATGTGGAGGCTTGACACATGTGCTGGGCATAAAGCCGTATAATTAAGCTTCGGTAAAGAAGCCCCGGTATAATGAGTGCGGGTAGCACATCAATTCTGTGTGAACGTTATGCGGTGAAGCCCTTTAAGGCTTGGATGAATAGGGTTGAGAAGAAAAAGATAAACAAAAGGCAGCTGAAGTAAAAAAAAATTTGGGCGGGGAGAGGGGCGAACTCTTAGTCGGCGCTAAACATAGAATCGTCGGAGGCGGGCTGCGTTCCATGGGTTCGGCTCGAGTCGGTTATCCGATGCATTTAAGTGGACGATGCGCTCCGCCTGTCGAGGACTTGATCGATGATGAAGGGCCTTCCCATTTGGGCTTGAGCTTGTCCTTTTTCTTGTCCGGCAGCGTAGAACCAGTTAGCCAATGTTTTAAGTCTTGGCCCGTACTTCTCGCTTTGATATCTTGAGCCTCTCGTTGATAGAATGCGGAGCGAGCCTTGGCGACGTCGCGCTCTTCCTCAATGTGTCCAAGCTGTCCTGCCGATCCAACTCAGCTTCTCTTTCTTCATACATGCTTTTCGAGGTGAGTCATGAATGATGTCGCAGGGCAAAACTGCTTCTGCGCCGTATACCATAAAAATGATGTGAATCCGGTGTAGTACGGTTAGGCGTTGTCCGCAGCCCAGTCTGAGTCGAGCTCCTCTACCCAAAGGCGTGTCGATTTCGTGAGGACCGCACTAGTGCGGGTTTAATGCCGCTCATTATTAGACCATTTGCTCGTTCCACTTGACCGTTGGTTTGAGGATGATAGACTGAAGCATAATCGAGCTTGATGCCCATATTTTTGCACCATGATTTAACCTCATCGGCGGTGAAGTTCGTGCCATTATCGGTGATGATTTGTGGGGACACCATAACGTGTACTACTCCGGATATAAAGTCTATCACTGGTCCGGACTCTGCCGTTTTAGCGGCTTGGCCTCTATCCATTTGGTGAATTTATCCACCATGACCAATAGGTACCTTTGCTTGTGGGTTCCCCCTTTAAGTGGTCCAACCATGTCAAGCCCCTGGACCATGACGCCAGGTAATGGGTATAGTTTTGAGGGTGGTGGGTGGCATATGGATCTGATTAGCAAAGAGGCGACAACCGACGCATCTTTGGACTAGGTCTGTGCATCTGCTCGGGCCGTCGGCGATAAAATCCTGCACGGAATGCCTTTCCTACAAGGGCCCGAGCTGCGGCGTGGTGTCCGCCTAGTCCGGCATGAATTTCAGCCAGGAGGTTCCGCCCTTCCTCTTCGGAGATACACCTTTGAAGGACTCGGTTGTGCTTTTCTTATAAAGTTCTCCCTCATAGACCTTGTAGGCTTTAGATCGCCGGACAATGCTGCGGGCCTCATTTTGGTCTTCGGGAAGCTCCTGCCTAAGCAAGTAGGTGAGAATGGTTCTGTCCCACGGGCAATTACTGCCATTATGTAGGTAGGCGGAAGGTGTTATGTCATCGGCTGAATCGTCGGTTGGTGCGGCTTGTTCCGGTTTGTTAGTTCCGGACTCCTCTTCCCATAATACGGATGGCTTGAAGAGCCGTTCCAAGAAGATATTAGGAGGGACTGCGTCGCGTTTGGCGCCAATGCGTGCCAGTACGTCGGTCGCTTGGTTATTATCCCGGGTGACGTGATGGAATTCAAGTCCTTTGAACCGGGCTGACATTTTGAGGACAGCGTTGCGATATGCTGCCATTTTCGGATCTTTGGCGTCAAAGTCTCAGTTTATTTGGGATATTGCGAGGTTTGAATCGCGCACCTCTAGGCGTTGAATGCCCATGGAGATTGCCATCCGAAGACCATGTAAAAGGGCATCGTATTCGGTTGCGTTGTTGGAGTCCGTGTACATTATCTCAAATGCGTATTGATTTGTGTCCCGGTCGGGGGCGTCAATCGACGCCAGCCCCCAATCCGGCTAACATTTTGGAGCCATCGAAGTGCATAATCCAATTGGAGTATGCGCCGTATTCTTTAGGGAGTTCGGCTTCGGTCCATTCAACGACAAATTCAGCCAATAATTGTGACTTTATAACTCGCCGAGGTTTGTAAGATATATCAAATGGTAAGAGCTCAATGGCCCATTTTGCAATCCTGCCCGTCGCATCGCGGTTGTTTATAATGTCGTTAAGTGGTACTTCAGAGGCCACTGTTATCGAACACTCTTGAAAGTAGTGTCGGAGCTTCCGGGATGCCATGAACACCGCCTATGGTGTCGGAGCTTCCGGGATGCCATGAATACCGCCTATGCTATCTTCTGATAGTGCGGGTAACGGGACTTGCAGGGGGTTAACACGGTAGATACGTAGTATACTAGTTTTTGAAGAGGGAATTTATGCCCTTCATTTTCTCGTTCGACGACGAGTACCGCGCTTACAACATGATGTGTAGCTGCGATGTATAACAACATTGGTTCGCCCGGTTGGGCGCATCCGAGATCGGTTGTTGCCAATATGGCCTTTATTTCTTGAGTCGGCGGTGGCAGCATCCGTCCACTCGAAGTGTTGATGCGCCTAAGGAGGCGATAGAGGGTAATGCCTTTTCTCCTAGAGCGGAGATGAAGCGGCTTAGAGCCGCCACGCATCGAGTCAATTTTGTATTTGCTTGAGGTCTTTTGGGATATCTAGATGTGTGAGCTCGGATCTTGGCTGGGTTTGCTTCAATTCCTCTACCGGATCTGATGAAGCCCAGTGACTTTCGGCTGATGCGCGAAGACACATTTTTCGGATTCAGCTTGATGTCATATGCTCGAGGTTGTCGAATGTGAGCCTCAAGTCGTCTACTAGAGTTTCGGCGTGTTTAGTTTTGGCGACTACGTCGTCTCGTATCACCTCTACTGTTTTGCCGATCTGGGTAGCGGACATGTACGAATCATGCGCTGATATGTTATTTGGCGTTTTAAGTCGAAGGGCATCGTGTTGAAGCGAGAATGGTCGATATGGAGTAATGAATGCGTTGCGGCTTGATCCGCTTCGCCATCTTGATTTGATGATAGCGGAGTATCGTCCGGGAAGCACAATGAATCGTGCCTGCAGTGGCATCGATGATTTGGTCGATCTTGCGGGGAGGAAGGGATCCTTTGGGCAGGCTTTATTTAGGTCTTTGAAATCGACACATAGGCGCCGAGATTTGTCCTTCTTTGGTACCATTACCAGATTTGCTAGCCAATCCGGATGTTTGATGTCTCGATGAATCCGGCTTCCAATAGTTTGGCTAGCTCCTCTCCCAATGCATGTCTTTTGGGTTGGAAAATCGTCGAAGAGCCTGTTTGGTGGCTTGAATCGTTTAGGATATTTAGGCTGTGCTCGGCCGGTGGCGTGGGATTCTGGCATGTCGAAGGGTGCCGGCGAAGATGTCGATTTTCTTGTAGAAATTCTCATAGTGCGGCGTCTACATCGGGGTTTAATTGTGCCCGATGAAGGCCGTCTTTGCGAGGTCCGTTGGGTGGACTTGGAATTTGACTATTTCATCCGCTGGTTTAAAGAGGTGGACTTGGATCTTTTATCAAGTATCACATCGTCCCTGTTCACCGTGGAGCGCATCGCGGTGAGTTCCTCGGCCGCTAGGGCTTCGGATAGTGCCTCGAGGGCTAGTGCGGTTGTCTTATTTTCGGTAGCGAGTGCTATGTTGGTCACTAGCGAGAGTGATGATTCCGTTGGGAGCGGGCATTTTAAGCTTCATGTACCCATAATGGGGTATAGCTTGAAAAATTGTGAATGCCTCTCGTCCTAATAAAGCATGATATCCGCTGCTGAGCGGAGCCACTTGAAATGTGACCTCATCGGACCTGTAATTGTCCGCGAGCGAACACTCGTCTAGCGTGATTTTTCTGTGCAGCATGCTTCCGGTGGGGATTATTGCTCTAAAGGTTGTCTTGCTTCGCTCAATGCGGTTCGATCTATTTCCATTTTTGGAGGGTTTCCTCATAGATGAGGTTTAGTCGCTACCGCCATCCATGAGTACCTTAGTAAGGCGAAAGCCGTCGACTATCGGGGTGAGGACCAATGCGGTGGTGCCGGGCAGTTCGAATTTAGGTTAAATCCACGGCATTGAAGGTAATAGCCGTGTCCTCCATGGATTTATTGTTGCTACTTGGTAGACTTCGCAAGGTTGCGGAGTTGTCGTTTCGCATGTTATTTGATGCGAAAGTCTCAAGACTATTAACACCGTCTTGGTGTTCTTTGGGCTGGGATTCGAAGCTAGAAGCTCTTCGCCACTTTTGGCCACTGCGTAGTATCCAACATGCTCGAAGGCTATGAGTTGGAGTGGCGCCCTCGTGCTATGAATTTTGCAGGTCCGTTTAGCCAGCCCTCCGGTATGGTTCCGTACCCTTTAGGGGTTTTGTTTTTTGGTATTCAACCCGGTGCTTGATAATGATGCACCCTTTGGTTCGGACTAGGGATGTATTGGGGCGGATTATCCCAAAACTTACTTTCGGTTTTCGAGCGCTCTCCATCGCACAAGTACTTTTGTACGATGGTCACCAAGTTAACAAAGCGTGTAATTTATGACGACTTATGGTGTTTAGGATTCCCTTGTCCGTGCAATTATTGCAGAAGGCGAGATTGCGTTTTCCTCTCGGCGTCCTTTATCCTGTCCATAACCGGGAGAATCGGCCCGATGGTGATGTCTTGTCTCGGCGGGCTCTTGCGAATTAGGGTTAGATTGCATATGTGCAGGCGGGTGGGTGGAACTAAGTCCGAAACCCTACCCATCTCAAGGCTCGAAGGCGAGAAGTTTCCAATTTTGGAAGCTTGGATTTACGGGCGTCGTCCAACGAGTGCAGTCCGATGCGACTTTAAGTTCAGTGTTTGATCGAAGCCCGTCCCTCGCGGGAATCCGGCATGGGGGTTCGGGGATCTGGACATGACTAGTTTTGAATCAGGAGAAGCGTCGCCGCATTGCTCCTCTACCTTTGCAACATGGTGGGTGACACGGGAGAGTTAATCTCTCTCGGATCGGTTTTAAGCCTAATCGATCGTGATCATGGCGACTCCCGTGGCGGCGATCACGATCCAAGAGCTCGTTCTGGACGAGAGCTCTCGGGACCCAACCTTTCGGCGAATTCGAGCTGACATGAAGATTGCTTTTGATGACTTGAGAGGTCATTGTCGAGCGATGGCGGACGGTGATCATAAGAAAACCACCTAGCGGATAGTTTGGCGGCGGCCAAGGCTCCTTTGGCGAAAATACCGTCCTTGAAGGCGGAGGAGGCATCCTTCCTATCGGTGGCACGGGAGGAACTCTCAATGAAAGCACCAATGTCGGTGTCAAAACTGGCGGATCTCGGGTAGGGGTCCCGAGCGTGCGTCTAGGCGGATGGTAACAGGAGACAAGGGACACGATGTTTACCGAGTTGGGCCCTCTTGATGGAGGTAAAACCCTACGTCTGCTTGATTGACATTGATATTGTGGATGTTTACAAGAGTGGATCTACCACGAGATCAAGGAGGCTAAACCCTAGAAGCTAGCCTATGGTATGATTGTAAGGGTTGTTGTGATTGTCGTCCTACGGACTAAAGCCATCCGGTTTATATAGACACCGGAGAGGGCTAGGGTTACATAGAGTCGGTTACAATGGTAGGAGATCTACATATCCGTATCGCCAAGCTTGCCTTCCACGCCAAGGAAAGTCCCATCCGGACACGGGGTGAAGTCTTCAATCTTGTATCTTCATAGTCTTGGAGTCCGGTCGATGATGATAGTCCGGCAAATGATAGTCCGGCCGATGATGGTAGTCCGGCAATCTGGACACCCCCTAATCTGGGACTCCCTCAATCATGTTCAAAATATCTTAAAGTTAGTGGGATGTGTTCGGAAACAAAAAACAATACCCCATACAAAACTTCCTTCAAAAAGGATGTCCGAAATCCCGTTCATAAAAAAGACGAACTTGGGTCGGATTCATTTTCGTATGAAAACAGATCCGAAAAGTGATGCACTAATCGGAAGGTTCCGGAGTTTGGGACGGTCGGATCGAGCTGAAACTTTGAGGGTGGTAGATATAGGAATTCCATGATCGATCAGCGGTTGGATCTTCCAAAGGAGGTCCGAGCTAGAAGCTGGACACTATGCCCTAAACTCGCCCGGATTATCGTCCAGATTCAATGCGGCTCCGGTATATCGGAGATTGCCAGAGATTCCTCCATCGGAACTCGATGAAATTTTCCAGGGTTGTTGTAGACTCAATTCCGCACAATTCCACGAAGCAATCGTTAAAACGGCGCTTGAAGAGGCGGTGGCGGCGGACACAAGTCCGCTGTCGAGAAAAAGCGATCTGCCGCCCTAGGGCAATGTTGGCGTTGAGCCGGGGCTCCTGGATGATTCCTCCATGATCTTGATAGAGATCGGAGTTGATGTTGATGAAGGCCCTCATCCGAACATGACGATCGGAGATAGGGCGCAGTCCTTGGTCGAACCAAGGTGACCCGGTCGGTGGTGACGAAGATGTCGAAGTTGAAGTTGACTGCTGGGCGAGCCATCGACCTTTGCGGACACACAATGGAACTCTCAATGAAAGCACCAATGTCGGTGTCAAAATCGGCGGATCTCGGGTAGGGGTCCTGAGCTGTGCGTCTAGGCAGATGGTAACAGGAGACAAGGGACACGACGTTTTACCGAGTTGGGCCCTCTTGATGGAGGTAAAACCCTACGTCCTGCTTGATTAATATTGATGATGTGTGTTACAAGAGTGGATCTACCACGAGATCAAAGAGGCTAAACCCTAGAAGCTAGCCTATGGTATGATTGTTGTATATTGTATCATCGACTAGCCTTTGGCCCTGGTTTATATAATGCACCGAGGCCTAGGATAACAAGAGTCCTAGCCGAATACGCCGGTGGGGGAGGAGTCCTTGTCTTGATCGCCAAGTCTTGTGGAATCTTCCTTGTATGCGGCACCTGTCCGGACTGGCCCATGAGTATGCGGCCCTGGGGGTCCTCGGCCCAATCTAACCGATTGGGGGACGACGTGGTGAGTACCCCCTAGTCCAGGACACCGTCAATCTTGATGCCCAATATATAAGCAGCTTCACCGAGGTCTTTCATTGAAAAACTCTTGTTCAAGTATCCTTTTATGCTATCCAGAAATTATATATCATTTGTAATCAACAATATGTCATCCACATATAATATTAGAAATGCTCTGAGCTCCCACTCATTTTCTTGTAAATCTGAGCTTCTCCAAAAGTGCATATAAAACCATATCTTTGATTACACTATCAAAATGTTTATTCCAACTCCGAGATGATTGCACCAGTCCATAAATGGATCGCTGGAGCTTGCACACTTTGTTAGCATCCTTTGGATCGATAAAACCTTCAGGTTGCATCATATACAACTCTTCTTCCAGAAATCCATTCAGGAATGCAGTCTTTACATCCATTTGCCAAATTTCATAATCATAAAATGTAGTAATTGCTAACATGATTCGGACGGACTTAAGCATCGCTACGGGTGAGAAGGTCTCATTGTAGTCAACTCCTTGAACTTGTCGAAAACCTTTTGCAACAAGTCGAGCTTTGTAGACAGTAACATTACCGTCAGCGTTAGTCTTCTTCTTGAAGATCCATTTATTCTCGATGGCTTGCCATCATCGGGCAAGTCAATCGAAGTCCACACTTTGTTCTCATACATGGATCCCATCTCGGATTTCATGGCCTCAAGCCATTTTGTGGAATCTAGGCACATCATCGCTTCCTCATAGTTCGTAGGTTCGTCATGGTCAAGTAGCAAGACCTCCAGAACAGGATTATCGTACCACTCTGGTGCGGATCTTACTCTGGTTGACCTACGAGGTTCGGTAGTAACTTGATCTGAAGTTACATGCTCATCATCATTAGCTTCCTCACTAATTGGTGTAGGAGTCACAGGAATAGATTTCTGTGATGAACTACTTTCCAATAAGGGAGCAGGTACAGTTACCTCATCAAGTTCTACTTTCCTCCAACTCACTTCTTTCGAGAGAAACTCCTTCTCTAGAAAGGATCCATTCCTAGCAACGGATGTCTTGCCTTCAGATCTATGATAGAAGGTGTACCCAGCAGTCTCCTTTGGGTATCCTATGAAGACACATTTCTACGATTTGGGTTCGTGTTTATCAGGTTGAAGCTTTTTCACATAAGCATCGCAGCCCCAAACTTTAAGAAACGACAACTTTGGTTTCTTGCCAAACCATAGTTCATAAGGTGTCGTCTCAATGGATTTAGATGGTGCCCTATTTAACGTGAATGCATCCGTCTCTAAAGCATTACCCCAAAATGATAGCGGTAAATCAGTAAGAGACACCATAGATCGCACCATATCTAGTAAAGTACGACTACGACGTTCGGACACACCATTACGTTGTGGTGTTCCGGTGGCGTGAGTTGCGAAACTATTCCGCATTGTTTTAAATGAAGACCAAACTCGTAACTCAAATATTCTCCTCCACGATCAGATCGTAGAAACTTATTTTCTTGTTACGATGATTTTCCACTTCACTCTGAAATTCTTTGAACTTTTCAAATGTTTCAGACTTATGTTTCATCAAGTAGATATACCCATATCTGCTCAAATCATCTGTGAAGGTGAGAAAATAACGATACCCGCTGTCATGGAATTAACACGTCAGATGTCCTTAGTGTGAGGACTTAGTCGCCGGGCCAACGCATCTATGTGGTAGCTTGAGAGGGGTTGAGCGGAATCGAGAGACGCAACACAAGACAAGGATTTAGACAGCTTCGGGCCCCGGGAAACATCATCCGGTAAAAACCCTACATGTTGTTTGAGGCTAGATCTCATTATCATCACGAGGGAGTCGCTGTAAACCGGCTCTCCTCTAATTGTGTCTAGCCCTAGAGATTGTTTCTTGCTTGTAGCCTGTCCCTCTTTAGGAAGCCCTGCCCCTCCTTATATATGTTGAAGGGGTGGGTTACATGTGGAATCCTATTAGGATTAGGACTAGTCTATCTCTAATACAAACCGGATACAAGTCCAGGTCTTAACTCCTTGTAAGACAAATATTCCTTATGCCTTTCCTCTTAAACCGCCCACCATAGTATGAACGGCCTTCATGAACCGCCTGTTGGGCCACCAGTCTTATCGCTCCACTCGCCTTTGCCGGATTACCAATGAGTCGTGAACCGCCGAGGTCCAAGCGGGTCGCGGTGAACCGCCAATTGTCGTGAGGTCTCAAATAAACCGCCAAGTCCGGCGGGTTAACTTCCGGCCGGTTTACACCGTGGGGTATATCCCCGACATTAGCCCCCAAGTTTAGCTTGGATTTACCCATGGTAAACTTATGCTGCAAAATAAACACCAAAACAAATTTGGCAGGTTGTGCTCCGGGTTAAGAATTCTTGTAGACCGGCTTTTGATCGTCCTTAAGTCCTTTGTCATTTCCTCCTTCTAGAAAATCCGGGTCAATAACCAGCTTCATACTCAAATTGTTGATGTTGGCTTCTTATAGAAAAAATATTGTGAAGAATAATCCACTTGAGTCGGCTTCCAAAGTGCGGTTTAAGAAATATTGGTCTTGAAATACTCATCGATATTCAACCGGTGTTTGAAGATGCGAGAACTTGCGGTTTTATCATTGCCAAAGACTGCCGGGTTATAAAAACTTGATAATTTGAGTCATGATTGTTGCAGACACGGTTCATGATTGTTGCCAACGCCAGATTCATGATTATTAATGACACGGGTTGCAGCCAGAGGGTCATAATGATTGGTGGCGCTTGGGTCAACCTAGTTGGCTCAATCAGAGAATTTGAAAATATTTCTTCAATAATAATATAATACCTGTAGCCCCCAAGTCTTTGAGCAGAACAAAGTGGTGGCTTAAGACTTTGCTTCAATATAAATACTGCCACTTTCAAAGAAATTCATGTTGTTCATCCCAGTGACTAGTAAAAACTGAATATTCCATAGTATGTAGCCCCCAAGTACCGGGTTGTCATGCTTGCGACAACACAGGACTTATAATTATCTTATACTCATAAAAACTTCAACCAGCGTAGCCCCCAATGGCGGGTCATTATGCAATAATGAGCAGGGACTTTGTAGGTATAATCATGTAGATTGAGCAATGATGTGTAGCCCCAAGGGCCGCTCGATAAGATAATATTGAGCTGGGACTTAATATATACTTCAATGAAAATAACATCATATGATGTAACCCTCATCATGGGACTTGAATCCACGTCCACAAGGTTAAGAGCCTTGTGCTTTACCAAGCGAGCGGTGGACTCTTCAATATAATGAATAAAAGCTTTGTACCTTCAACTGTTGATAGGAGCAATTGGTAGCCCCAAGGGCCGACTCATTATAATGTGATGAGTCGGGTCTTCAATAATATGAGCAAAAATTACTTTGCATTAGCCCCAAGTGTCATGGTGCATGCTTGCAGCGACATGAGACTTGCATATTTGATATAATCTAAACTTAAATAATGTAGCCCCCAAGTGCGGGTTGTAAGCTGCGGCGACTCGGGACTATTCCTCCATTGTAGAATAAATCATACCCATTGATGAAATAATAGCCATTCTTGTTGAGCGACTTTGAAAACCTCAATCATAATATTAGTTATTGATAACCATAATAAAAACCTGGCCATGTTGGCTATTCAAGATAATATAATCTGGTATGAAAAACCTTATTCATTCAATATCATAATGAAAATTCAGCCAAGTTTGGCTATTTGAATAATATAACCCAATGATTTATAAGCGCATGATTCCAATGGCGCAATCCAAATATGTCTTGGCGACTTATAGTCCAAAGCCAGCCGGGTTAACAAACACGGATAACTTCTCATCATATCTTGGCGACCTATCGTCTTAAAGCCAGGCGGTTTAATAAACACGGATAATTTCATGCTTTATTCAACTGTCTCTGCATACAACAAGTTTAAAGTGTCTGGCGGTTTATCACGGACGGGAATCATAATGCCCAACATATAACCCAGGTTTATAACCAAGGCTACACTTAAGAATAATCAATTAAATATATCATACCGTGACATTGAATCACATCATTGGTTTACCAACTTTTTGTAGTAAGGGTGATAACCCCAATCTTGAGTAATGATAACTCCTTTCATCTTGTGTCGGTTTATGATAAAACCGTGCGGGTTATGATAAACACCGGTTTAACCATATATATCTTGGCGACTCGTAGTCAAACCTGACCCGGCGGATAGTCTCCGGATTATGATTTGATCATGTCTTGACAACTTGTAATTGAAAGTCAAGCGGGTTAATGAACACGGTTTACTCCATAATAAGATGGTAACATAAAATCAAACCGGGCAGATAGTCTCCGGATTAAGATTTAACCGTGTTTCATCAATTTGTAATTGGCAGTTTGAAACGGATTAACAATGTCGGTTTAAAAACGCAACAAAAATCAAATAACAGTTATGAAAAAAAAATATGGAAGCAAAGGCAATGATAAAACCGTTTGCAAAAAGAGGCTTTACTGAGCCGATCAGATGGTGTTACCATGGTCGGACACGACCAAGCTCCCAATAAGGTGTAGCTATGGTTCAAGTCAGCCAGGTCCCCAACTGAAACCGTGGCATTATGCCGATCAAGTGGCGTGGCAATGGTTGGGTTCGACCAAGCCCCAAGTGACTCTATGGCCTTAGGCCGATCAAGAGGCGTGGTGGTTCAGACTTGACCATGTCCCCAAGTGATCTGGTGGCTTTCGCCTATCAAAAGGTGTTGCATTGGTTCGGACACGACCAAGCCCCCAAGTGATGTTGTGGCACTAGGCCGTTCAAGAGGCGTGGCTATGGTTCGGATACGACCAAGCCCCCAAGTGATCAATAATATGATAAGCCAATAAGGCATGATACCCATGTTTGGACCGCGCATCATGGCAGCAGGTCCTCATTGGCACCCTTTAACTTTTTGCAAGAGATAAATCCTTCTTGAACCGGGATTTTGAAGCGGATATTGAGAGCTTCAAAGCTTTGTGGGAGACATCTTTCCTTGAACGGATTGTGGCGGAATCTTCATTTCAGTAGGAAATTTTTCGATGGCCTTTCAACTCGAACTTGCGAGAAGTTAATTCCTTTTGAACCGGACATTTTAAACCGGATTTGAGTGCTTGAGAGCTTTGTGGGAGAATATATTTCCTTGAACCGGATTGTAAACCGGATACTTGAGAGTTTTGATGACCGACTTCCCTTGAGCGGATTTTAAACGGAATCCTTTTCGATGATCCGGAACTTCTTCATTGAGCGGGATTTTGTAACTGTCATATACTTACTAAGCGGAAATAATCGTGACCTTCAAATAACATAGCCTCCGGGACGGGTTATCTTTCCCTCCATCGTCACGGGTTCTTAAATTTGCTGAAACTGGCAAGATTTGCTTAGTCATGTCATCGTAGCCCCCGAGTCTCAAGGTGACTCGAGGAGTTGGCTTGAAACTCTCCATATTTGACCGCGATATAAACCGGCATAACTTGTATATCATTGGTGTTGATAACACGATGTGAATCCACAGAAGGTTGTGATGACTGCGGCGGGTTATAAATGATCCCGTATGAGCCGTGTCAGCAACTCGGCCAATGGTTCCTTCCAACTGGCGATTTGAAGTTAACCAAACTGTAGTGGCGGCGACTTGTGCGCCTGCCCATTGAGCCATCCGGTGTAGACGACGGTTGATAGTATATGATAATTTGCCTCCATTTTGAAAGAAAACCGGGCTACCCAAGCTGTGACTTGCTCATGCAAACAGGTGCGGCGTGGTATGTTGATGTAGACCAGGCCGCAATAAATGGACGGTAGAGACGTCCACAGTATTAGAGGTGGCTTGGACAGATGAACCGGCCGCGGTGTTGTAAACCGGCGCGGACGGGCAAGTCAACCACGTCGTTTTGATGTAGTGAACAATTGTCCTGCATCAACAATACTGCAGACCAAGACAAAGATAAACTGCTCTTTGACAAAAAATACTATGTACCAATAAAATATATTTTAAATATCACCTGATGTGCCAGGCCGGAAATAATCCGCCATGAATTGATGATCGCTAGGTGAAGTTGAAGTCGCTCACGGGTGAACCGGCCGCGGCGTGGTAAAACGGTGCGGATGGGTGAGTCAGCCGCGACGTCTGTAAGCCGGCGCGGACAGCGAGTCGGCCACGGCATTGTAAGCTGGCGCGGACGGGCGTTTCGGCCAAGGCATTTTAAGCGGCGCGGGAACCCGTTGAGCAAGGACGACCACTTGTGCCGAATGATGTTGGCACGCCTCCATCTCCGCATTATAATGGCATAAAACCTTATCCTGCGTAAAATATTACAGGGCAAAGTAATTGTTCTTTTGACAAAAAACAATAAGTGTTAATAAAATAATTTTTAGACGGATATCACCTGATAATTTTTTCCGGATGAACATGATACTGGTATTGGATGATGCTATACGTAGTCGTCGGATGAAAAAGACAACTCATACATATATTCGTATGATCTGATGTTCCCCTAGCACTCAATAGTCTTGATCCATACGTGGATTAATATTGCCAGCACTGTTTTGGGAACGAGCTAGCGCATCTTCACGTGGACCTTCTCCTTGATGTTTTCAAAACTCCATATAACTTTTGCTAATGGATCTTCAGGGTGGATGTAGTAATTGAACAGAAAATAAATCTTTGATTTATTCCCCGCAGCACGTTGAAACTGATAGGGACAACCAGGGCGGTGCCCGGCAAGAGATGCACGCATCCATCTGGCAGCGACTTGTAGCCAAACACTTAGGCTGCACGTTCGTCCCCCGGGTCTCCCATTGCAGATAGATGTTGGTGCAAGCTTTGGCGGGTCAAACGGGCGCGGTCGATGCACAGTAACTGGTCCGGCGACTCGGCGAAGCAGCTAACAGTAGCAGCGATCAGCCCGGATCAGAGAGAACGAGCGAGGGCGACCCGCCAGTAAAGGTGGTGTGCTGGCGGCTGCCACGGCGGCTCATAGGGCAGCAGAGGCTGATCGGCGGGTTGTCATGGCGTAGTAAGGCGCGGTGAAGCAGTGTTTGTAGCACGGACGTAAAAACTTCCGGTGAAGCGGAGCCGTTGGCTGGGAAGCTTGTGGCGATTCACGGGTCAGTGGAGGCGCAATGAGTCAAACCATTGATAGCGGCTCGGCGGCATCCAGCTCGCACCTGCGGACCCGTTGACTCGCAGCAACTAGTAGAAGCTCAACAGCACGGCGGCTCACGGCCGAGCAACAACTCCTCCATCTTTTTTCCTCTAACTTTGGTTGATGGCAAAAAAAAAACAATCTTGTGCTTATTGTGGAGATGCAGCGGACTGCCGACCACACACGATATATTTTAAACAGCCGCTGATTGGGACTTGAAACGCCAGGTAGTCTTCTGAACTGTATCGGACAGCCTTGGCTAATAAATTTCTTAGCTCTGAACCTCATACGAACACGGTCAGACGGTCGGACACGGAGAGCGCTCACACCTTTGATTTGACGGCCTTAGTACCAGCATCTAGTACTACGTTGATTTGATGTGATGGCTTGATGGATCAGTGATGCAATGCTCAACAGCCATTGAAAATATGAACTATAATACTCTAGCCGTGCTGCCTCCACGTGAGTAGTAGTACTTTATCACAGGAACATGTTTTTGGCTTTCACCCGAAGGGAATATCACAAACAGACAAGAGTTAATGCCTCGGAACTTGTAGTATGTCCAATCAGCAACATAAACGTATAGTAGAAACCGTCTCGGCGACTTGATGATCTGACGGTGTTGCAGCGGAAATTAACCTGTTTAGATGGATCACCTCGTTGCGCGTGGCCGTGCACACATATGAAACCCTAGTTCTCATCTTGATCCAATCTCGTATATGCCGTTCCGATTATCCGTCAACAACGTAAATCCTTCGATGCCAGCGGCAGGAAACTTCGTAGCGACCACATGGAATCTGTTTGTTTGATGTGGAGCTTTCAGCTCCGGCTCTTCATCATCCGGATGATCGCGAGCTTCTTGATCCTTGAGAAACATCCCTCCAAGAACTCAACACCACCGTGCGCGAGCCTCACGGTGGGCGCCAACTGTCGTGGAATTAACACGTCAGATGTCCTTAGTGTGAGGACTTAGTCGCCAGGCCAACGCATCTATGTGGTAGCTTGAGAGGGGTTGAGCGGAATCGAGAGACGCAACGCAAGACAAGGATTTAGACAGCTTCGGGCCCCGGGAAACATCATCTGTAAAACCCTACATGTTGTTTGAGGCGGATCTCATTATCATCACGAGGAGTCGCCGTAACCGGCTCTCCTCTAATTGTGTCTAGCCCTAGAGATTGTTTCTTGCTTGTAGCTTTGTCCCTCTTTGGGAGCCCTGCCCCTCCTTATATATGTTGAAGGCGGGTTACATGTGGAGTCCTATTAGGATTAGGACTAGTCTATCTCTAATACAAACCGGATACAAGTCCAGGTCTTAACTCCTTGTAAGACAAATATTCCTTATGCCTTTCCTCTTAAACCGGCCCACCATAGTATGAACCGGCCTTCATGAACCGCCCGTTGGGCCACCAGGTCTTGTCGCTCCTCGCACCCGCCTGCCGGATTACCAATGAGTCGTGAACCGCCAGGTCCAAACGGGTCGCCGGTGAACCGCCAATTGTCAGCGGGGTCTCAAATAAACCGCCAAGTCCGGCCGGGTTAACTTCCGGCCGGTTTACACCGCGGGGTATATCCCCGACACCCGCCGCGAGCCTCAACAGTCAACATTCATCGGACCACATACATCAGTATGTATGATTTCCAACAAATCTGTTGCTCACTCCATTGTTCCGGAGAACAGAGTTTTAGTCATCTTGTCCATGAGGCATGGTTACATAAGTACCAAGTGATTCATAATCAAGTGATTCCAAAAGTCCATCAGAATGGAGTTTCTTCATGCGCTTTACATCAGTATGACCCAAACGGCAGTGCCACAAATAAGTTGCACTATCACTATCAACTCTGCATCTTTTGGCTTCAATATTATGAATATGTGTGTCTGTACTATCGAGATTCAACAAAAATGGACCACTCTTCAAGGGTGCATGACCATAAAAGATATTACTCATATAAATAGAACAACCACTATTCTCTGATTTAAATGAATAACCGTCTTGCATCAAACAAAGTCCAGATATAATGTTCATGCTTAACGCTGGCACCAAATAACAATTATGTAGGTCTAAAACTAATCCCGAAGGTAGATGTAGAGGTAGCCTGCCGACCGCGATCACATCGACTTTGGAACCATTTCCCACGTGCATCGTCACCTCGTCCTTAGCCAATATTCGCTTAATCCGTAGTCCCTCTTTCGAGTTGCAAATATTAGCAACAGAACCAGTATCAAATACCCAGGTGCTACTGCGAGCATTAGTAAGGTACACATCAATAACATGTATATCACATATACCTTTGTTCACCTTGCCATCCTTCTTATCCGCCGAATACTTGGGGCAGTTCCGCTTCCAGTGACCAGTCCCTTTGCAGTAGAAGCACTCAGTCTCAGGCTTAGGTCCAGACTTGGGCTTCTTCACTTGAGCAGCAACTTGCTTGCCATTTTTCTTAAATTTCCCCTTCTTCCCTTTACCCTTTTTATTAAAACTGGTGGTCTTGTTGACCATCAACACTTGATGCTCCTTCTTGATTTCCACCTCCGTAGCCTTTAGCATTGCGAAGAGCTCGGGAATTGTCTTATCCATCCCTTGCATGTTACAGTTCATCACGAAGATCTTGTAGCTTGGTGGCAGTGATTGAAGAATTCTGTCAATGACACTATCATCAGGAAGATTAACTCCCAGTTGAATCAAGTGATAGTTATACCCAGACATTTTGAGTATATGATCACTGACAGAACTATTGGAGACTTCATATCTCTCAATCCGGGCATTTGCTTGAAATATTAACTTCAACACCTGGAACATCTCATATGCACCATGACATTCAAAACGTCGTTGAAGTCCCGGTTCTAAGCCGTAAAGCATGGCACACTGAACTATCGAGTAGTCATCAGCTTTGCTCTGCCAGACATTAATAACATCTGGTGTTGCTCCTGCAGCTGGTTTGGCACCTAGCTGTGCTTCCAGGATGTAATTCTTCTGTGCAGCAATGAGGATAATCCACAAGTTACGGACCCAGTCCGTGTAGTTGCTACCATCATCTTTCAACTTAGCTTTCTCTAGGAACGCATTAAAATTCAACGGAACAACAGCACGGGCCATCTATCTACAGCAGCATAGACATGCAAAATACTATCAGGTACTAAGTTCATGATAAATTAAAGTTCAATTAATCATATTACTAAAGAACTCCCACGTAGATAGACATCCCTCTAATCACCTAAGTGATCACGTGATCCATATCAACTAAACCATGTCCGATCATCACGTGAGATGGACTAGTTTTCAATGGTGAACATCACTATGTTGATCATATATACTATATGATTCACGCTCGACCTTTCAGTCTCAGTGTTCCGAGGCCATATCTGCACATGCTAGGCTCGTCAAGTTTAACCCGAGTATTCTGCGTGTGCAAAACTGGCTTGCACCCGTTGTATGTGAACGTAGAGCTTATCACACCCGATCATCACATGGTGTCTCAGCACGATGAACTTTCGCAATGGTGCATACTCAGGGAGAACACTTGTACCTTGAAATTTAGTGAGAGATCATCTTATAATGCTACCTCTGAACTAAGCAAAAGAAGACGCATAAAGGATAAACATCACATGCAATCAATATAAGTGATATGATATGGCCATCATCATCTTGTGCCTTTGATCTCAATCTCCAAAGCACCGTCATGATCACCATCGTCACCGGCGCGACACCTTGATCTTCATCGTAGCATCGTTGTCGTCTCGCCAACTATTTCTTCTACGACTATCGCTGCCGCTTAGTGATAAAGTAAAGCAATTACATGGCGATTGCATTTCATACAATAAAGCGACAACCATATGGCTCCTGCCAGTTGCCGATAACTCCGTTACAAAACATGATCATCTCATACAATAAAATTTAGCATCATGTCTTGACCATATCACATCACAACATGCCCTACAAAAACAAGTTAGACGTCCTCTACTTTGTTGTTGCAAGTTTTACGTGGCTGCTACGGCTGAGCAAGAACCGTTCTTACCTATGCATCAAAACCACAATGATTTTTCGTCAAGTATGTCATGTTTTAACCTTCAACAAGGACCGGGTGTAGCCACACTCGATTAAACTAAAGTTTGAGAAACTGACACCCGCCAGCCACCTATGTGCGAAGCACGTCGGTAGAACCAGTCTCGCGTAAGCGTACGCGTAATGTCGGTTCGGGCTGCTTCATCCAACCATATCGCCGAATCAAAGTATGACATGCTGGTAAGCAGTATGACTATTATCGCCCACAACTCACTTGTGTTCTACTCGTGCATATAACATCTACGCATAAACCTGGCTCGGATGCCACTGTTGGGGAACGTAGTAACTTAAAGAAATCCTACGCACACGCAAGATCATGGTGATGCATAGCAAAGAGAGGGGTGAGTGTTGTCCATGTACCCTCGTAGACTGAAAGCAGAAGCGTTATGACAACGCGGTTGATGTAGTCGTACATCTTCATGATCGACCGATCCTAGTACCGAAAGTACGTCACCTCCATGATCTGCACACGTTCGGCTCGGTGACGTCCCACGAACTCACGATCCAGCAGAGTGTCGAGGGAGAGCTTCGTCAGCACGACGGCGTGATGATGGTGATGATGAAGCTACCAGCGCAGGGCTTCGCGTAAGCACTACGACGATATGACCGAGGTGGATTATGGTGGAGGGGGGCACCGCACACGGCTAAGAGATCAATGATCAACTTGTGTGTTCTAGGGTGCCCCCCTGCCCCCGTATATAAAGGAGCAAGGGGGAGGCCGGCCGGCCCTTGGGGCACGCCAAGGAGGGGGAGGAGTCCACCTCCTAGTAGGAGTAGGACTCCCCCTTTCCTAGTCCAACTAGGAGGAGGAAGGGGGAAGGAAGGAGAGGGAGAGGAGAAGGAAAGGGGGGGGGGCGCCCCCCTCCCTAGTCCAATTCGAACTCCCTATATGGAGGGGGCGCGGCTGCCCCTTGTGGGCTGCCTCCCCTGTTCCCTATGGACATGCAGGCCCAATACTTCCCCCGGGGGTTCCAATAAACCCCCCCACCCCCCGCGCACTCCAATAATTATTCGGTGACCCCCAGAACTCATCCGGTGTCCGAATATAGTCATCACATATATCAATCTTTATGTCTCGACCATTTCGAGACTCCTCGTCATGTCTGTGATCACATCCAGGACTCCGAACTATCTTCGGTACATCAAAACACATAAACTCATAATACCGATTATCACCGAACGTTAAGCGTGCAGACCCTACGGGTTCGAGAACTATGTAGACATGACCGAGACACGTCTCCGGTCAATAGCCAATAGCGGAACCTGGATGTTCATATTGGCTCGTACATATTCTACGAAGATCTTTATCGGTCAAACCGCATAACAACATACGTTGTTCCCTTTGTCATCGGTATGTTACTTGCCCGAGATTCGATCATCGGTATCTCAATACCTAGTTCAATCTCGTTATCGGCACGTCTGTTTACTCGTTCCATAATGCATCATCCCGCAACTAACTCATTAATCACATTGCTTGCAAGGCTTATAGTGATGTGCATTACCGAGAGGGCCTAGGGATACCTCTCCGACAATCGAGTGACAAATCCTAATCTTGATATATGCCAACTCAACAAGTACCATCGGAGACACCTGTAGAGCACCTTTATAATCACCCAGTTACGTTGTGACGTTTGGTAGCACACAAAGTGTTCCTCCGGTATTCGGGAGTTGCATAATCTCATAGTCATAGGAACCTGTATAAGTCATGAAGAAAGCAAAGGCAACATACTAAACGTTCAAATGCTAAGCTAACGGAATGGGTCAAGTCAATCACATAATTCGCTAATGATGTGATCCCATGAATCAAATGACAATTCATGTCTATGGCTAGGAAACTTAACCATCTTGATTCAACGAGCTATTCAAGTAGAGGCATACTAGTGACACTTTGTTTGTCTATGTATTCACACATGTACTAAGTTTCCGGTTAATACAATTCTAGCATGAATAATAAACATTTATCATGATATAAGGAAATATAAATAACAATTTTATTATTGCCTCTAGGGCATATTTCCTTCACTCGGGTGTCCGGGCTATTCGATATGGGTCGGATTGATGGGCCGTGAAGATACAAAGCGGAAGACCTTCCCCCGTGTCCGGGTAGGACTCCCCTATGCATGGATGGTGAGATTGGTGTCCGGATATGTAATTTCCTTCCTCTACAAACCGACTCTGTACAACCTGATGTCGCTTGAAGCTACGTCGGTATTTCCCCAAAGAGGAAGGGATGATGCAGCACAGCGGCGGTAGGTATTTCCCTCAGATAGGAAACCAAGGTTATCGAACCAGTAGGAGAACCAAGCAACACAACGTAAATAGCCCCTGCACAAAGATAACAAATCCTCGCAACCGGACGTGTTAAAGGGGTTGTCAATCCCATCCGGGTACGGCGCCTCAAGATAGGCAAACGGACATGAGACAAAATTGTAGTAGATTGATAGATCAAACACAAAATAAAATAAATAGGAATAAATTGCAGCAAGGTATTTTTGTATTTTTGGTTTAATAGATCTGAAAATAAATGCAAGGAAAAAGTAGATCGCGAAGGCAAATAATATGAGATAGAGACCCGGGGGCGGTAAGTTTCACTAGTGGCTTCTCTCAAGAAAAATAGCAAACGGTGGGTCAACAAATTACAGTTGGGCAATTGATAGAACTTCAAATACTCATGACGATATCCAGGCAATGATCATTATATAGGCATCACGTCCAAGATTAGTAGACCGACTCCTGCCTGCATCTACTGCTATTACTCCACACATCGACCGCTATCCAACATGCATCTAGTGTATTAAGTTCATGGAAAAATGGAGTAATGCAATAAGAACGATGACATGATGTAGACAAGATCTATCTATGTAGAGATAGACCCCATCATTTTATTCTTAGTAGCAACGAAACATACGTGTCGGTTCCCCTTCTGTCACTGGGATCAAGCACCGTAAGATCGAACCCACTACAAAGCACCTCTTCCCATTGCAAGATAAATAGATCAAGTTGGCCAAACAAAACCCAAATATCGGAGAAGAAATACGAGGCTATAAGCAATCATGCATATAAGAGATCAAAGAAACTCAAATAACTTTCATCGATATAAAAAGATAGATCTGATCATAAACTCAAAGTTCATCGATCCCAACAAACACACCGCAAAAGAGTTACATCATATGAATCTCCAAGAGACCATTGTATTGAGAATTCAGCGAGAGAGAGAAAGCCATCTAGCTACTAACTACGGAGCCGAAGGTCTACAAAGAACTACTCACGCATCATCGAAGAGGCACCAATGGAGGTGGTGAACCCCATCCGAGATGGTGTCTAGACTGGATCTGGTGGTTCTGGACTTTGCGGCGACTGGATCAATATTTCGTCGACGCTCTTAGGGTTTCTGGAATATTGGGGTATTTATAGAGCAAAGAGGCGGTCCGGGGTGGCACCCGAGGTGGGCACAACCCACCAGGGCGCGCCTGGGCCTCCTGGCGCACCCTAGTGGGTTGTGCTCTCCTCGGAGCACCCCCCAGTTGTAGCCTGGGCCCATTATGTTCCTTCTGGTCCAAAAAAATCTCCGTAAAGTTTCAGTACATTTGGACTCTGTTGGTATTGATTTCCTGCGATGTAAAAAACATGCAGAAAACAACTGGCACTTGACACTAGGTTAGTACCAAAAAATGATATAAAATGACTATAAAATGATTATAAAACATCCAAGATTGGTAATATAACATCATGGGACAATCAAAAATTATAGATACATTGGAGACGTGTCAGCATCCCCAAGCTTAACTCCTACTCGTCCTCGAGTAGGGAAGTGATAAAAACTGAATTTTTGATTTGGAATGTTGCCTATCATGTCATATCATATTTCTTTCTTTGTAGCATGGACATTTGGACTTTTATATTGTTCAAAGCAATATTCTAGTTTTGACATGATAATTTAAATACTCAAGCATATCAACAAGCAGCCATGTCTTTCAAAATATCAACGCTAAAATAAGTTATCCCTAGCCCATCATGCTCAACCATTGATCCATTCATGAAACACACTCGCATATTAGCTACACCCAATACTCAAGTATGATCATATTACCTCCTAGTTGGTCCTTTTATAAGAGAAGATGGAGACTCAAATTCAAAAATAAAAATTGCATAAAGTAAAAGAAAGGCCCTTCGCAGAGGGAAGTAGGGATTTGTAGAGGTGCCAGAGCTCAAAGCAAAAAACTTAGAGATAAAAACATTTTGGGAGGTGTATCCTTCCCACCAACGAAAACGACTTAGAGTTCCCGCCACTTTCCATGCTAGACATATCATAGGAGGTTCCCAAAGAGAAAATAAAGTTTATTCCTTTTTCAACCATACTTTCACTTTCCATGGCTAGCCGTATCCACGGTTGCCTTCTATACCAACACTTCCCAAGGAATTTATTATTTGACAACATAAAGTAAATTCATTTTTTCATTTCGGGACTGGGCATCCCTAATACCTTTGCCTTACTCTCGTGCAATGAGAAGTGAATAAACACTCATCTTGAGAATAACACATCTAGCATGGAAAATATTAGCCACCCCTCACCGCTCTGCGAGCGAAACGAACACATAAAAGAGAAGTTTATTTTGAAAATTATAGATGGCACATACAAATTTGCTTAGAACGGCAAAAGAATGCCGCATATAGGTATATATAGTGGACTCATGTGGCAAAACTGGATTAAAGGATTTTGGATGCACAAGTAGAGATCATACTTAGTGCAAGATGAAGGCTAGCAAAATATTGAGAAGCGACCGACCAAGAAACGAATAATCTCATAAGCGAGCATTAAGCATAATTAACACCGAATAATGCACCACAAGTAGGATATAATTTCATTCATGACTATTGACTTTCGTGCTTGCATAGGGAATCACAAACCTTAACACAAATATTCTTACTAAAGCATAATTACTCATCAACATAACTCACATATCACATCATCATATCTCAAAACTATTACTAAGAATCAAGTTTATTTTGTCCAATCATCTTCATAAAAGTTTTTATTATATCCTTCTTGGATATCTATCACTTTGGGACTAATTTTCATGTGTTGCTTTTCATAAGCTCAAACAAATATAAGTGAAGATCATGAGCATAAATTTTTCTTTCTCTCAAATTAATTTAAGTAAAGCAAGAGAGAATTTCTTGAAAATCTTACTAACTCTCAAATAAATGTAAGTGAAGCAAGAGAGCATTTCTTCAAAAATATTAAAGCACACCTTGCTCAAAAAGATATAAGGGAAGCACTAGAGTAAGTCCATAGCTCATAAAAATTTAAGTGAAGCATAGATAGCAATTCTAACAAGTCATGACATAATTTTGGCTCTCTCAAATAGGTGTGTCCAGCAAGGGATCAAGACTTAAAACACAAAATAAAACAATCAAAGTCACTGTCCGAAAGATGGGTATTGACCCGTCAAGAATCAAGCCCGGTAACACAACCTTTAAAGGAGTGATTCCCGGCGTAGAGGACCGCTACACGGGCTCCTTAACATTGGAAGTAGTCTTCGGTTCGCCGGATAACTTCCGAAGCAAAGACTTTATCTTTGACATTGTCCCTTTTCGCAGTGGTTATCACGCGCTGCTCGGACGAACTGCTTTTGCCTGTTTCAATGCAGTTCCGCACTATGCTTGCTTAAAGCTCAAAATACCCGGACCACGCGGCGTTATCACAGTCAATGGAAATATGGAGCGCTCCCTCCGTACTGAGGAGCACACCACGACCCTTGCAGCCGAAGTACGGAACAGCCTCATCAAGCCGAACAATTCATCGGCCATTAAGGCCCCTGACACTGCCAAGCATGTCCGGTCTATGCTACAACACGACAGCTCAGCTGATCCGGAGATTGATTAGCAGTTTAGCCTCTGTCGATCGCCCCATAAGGTCACGACATACGTACCGCGTGTACATAATTACGCACTCAAAATACCTTGGGCAACGTCGGAGGCATACTGCGGAAAAAGGTCTATAGTGCGGCTTGACCCTATGTGGACCGCAACCTTCCCTCTCTTTTATTTCCTTACAGATTCATTGAAACCTGCCTAATCTGCGGTTGTACAGGGGCTACTTTCTAAAACTCCCCTTTCTTATAGCCGACCATCAACTTCTCCCCTCAAGGGATTTCTAACCAAGGAGAAAAGGTGCAGACATGCAGCAGGGCAACATGCGGATCTTCAATCCACTACTTTTTCTAAACAACCCTGTGTAAAACTTTCCCTTGTGTAAACTCTCGGCGTGTAAAATAGCCTTGATATTAATGGCACTATCCGTAATAGCGTGTCTTGACGTATTATACAAGATATGAGGGAAGCAGTTGATCACCACTTCTGTTTGGTACTGATTACTTTTTTCTCATCTTCATCCCCTCTTTACTTCAAATTGTCACTCGTGCTTTAGTCCGGTCTTAAAACACGGGGGTTGTATTCGGCTCCGCACGTTCTCAAGTCCGAACATCCATCAGGTATTCTTCGGCGTCCCGAATATTGCACTATATGCATCATCTCTGAATCATGTCTTTGGTCTATAGTTGGGTTTCCTGGCTCCTGTGCTTACCACCTTATGTTCCGCTCGTTCGGCTAAGGTCGTAAAAGGAGAACTACTTCGATTGTATTTCTGGTTCATCCGGTCAAAATATCTCAGTAGAGAAAGCCGAAAACTGCCAGTCATGATAAGGCGAGAGCTTGTCAGTGATTCGGCGACATAGTCTTATACTACAAATCGTTGGTGATTTATTCCGTGTTATACGAGGGGCTGGTCTTCGTCCAGCCACATGGTAAAGGCATCCTAGTTCGGATTGCCACATACGCACCAGGGGCTAGTACTTAGCCCCACCGTCAAACTCCTATGGCTAAGTGAAAGTAATAAAGCTGCATAGTCTGATTGCCTGGTTCACTACGCGGACACATCCTTCACGGACCAAGACGTTGGATAAAGTGTGATCACGCGCTATACCGAACACCCCCGTAGCATCTATGTGGGGGCTGAAGCCGACGACGGGCAAACTTTTAGAATTAAAACGGCCGCACAAGAGGAAAATAACTCAACATAAAGGCATAAATATATGACAAGCCTTGGTTCACAAAACACAGTTTTTTACAACCCGGATACGTCTACTCAAATATGACGTCCTTTGAGCATTGGCCCTCTACTATTCGGGCACCCGCTAGGACATCTTCAAAGTATCTCTCTGTCTTGGGGTGGTTCTTGCCTTCGGGCGGGCCTGCGGTCGCCACGTCGGTGGCCTTCATCTTTGCCCAGTGCATCTTGACACGGGAAAAGGCCATTCGCGCACCCTCTATGCACGCCGAGCGCTTCATAGCTTCAACTCGAGGCAGCGCATCGACAAGTCGCCTCACCAAGCCGAAGTAGCTGCTAGGAATTGGTTTGGCTGGCCACAGCCGGACTATGAGATCCTTCATGGCCAAGCCGGACACCCTATGCAGCACCGACAGCTGCTTCATTTGGTTGTTCAGAGGCGTTGGATGCTCTGGCGCCACGAACTGTGACCAGAATAGCTTCTCGGTCGAGTCCCCCTCCTGGGCTCGGAAGAACTGTGTGGCATCTGCTGCACCCCTCAGAAGATCCGCAAAGGCGTCTGGAGAACTCCACAGTCGAGTGAGCAAGGCATATCTTTAACCCCCAAATATACTCTGCAAGAGGAAGGGCTTACCAGCCGCTATCTGTTTGGCCTGCCGGATCTCTTCACGAGCACTCCGGGACTCGGTCCGCACCTCTTTAGCCTCCTGGAGGGCTTTGGCGAGTGCGGTCTCTTGGGCCGAAGTCTTCTCCTCCAAGGCCTCGCACTTGCCGATGGCATCCTTCAACTCTTGCTCCACTTCGGCCGCCCTATCTTCATGCTGGCAGTGGGTGACTTGTTCGGTCTTTAGTTCCACAGCCATTTTGTCAGCGGCTGCATTATTCGCCTTCGCCTCCTCCTTGGCCTGGGCAAGGGCGCTCTTGAGGGTCTCAACCTCGGCCGCGCTAACTGCGCTCATAATCACAGCAGTACATGAGTTAAACTCTGAATTTGCATATCACTTTAGATATATGATCAAACTCTTTAGTATACATGCATACCTTGCGTCTCATCGAATCGCTTGTTGATGTGATCTATTTCATCATCAGCCATCTTCAGTTTCTGATTGAGTTCGAAACTTCAGCGGCCTGGGCGGTTGCTGCCAACAGGGAAGCCTGTTATACAATAGAAAAGTACGTCACCTCTTCCGAATACTATGTGATCCTCTGTCCGGCTTTTTTAAAATTAGACAGAGTCTCTGGGGCTACTATCTATGTATTGGTATATTCCTTTATAAAAAAGTGTCTAGAGCATTACGTCACATACCTCAAAGCCTGTCAGTAGGCTGGTGAAGGCTTCGTTCAGCCCGCTCTTGGCGGACTAAACCTTCTCTACCACCACACCCATCAGGGTGTTGTGCTCCTCCATGATGGAAGCACGTTGTAGTGCTTCCACTAGAGTATTCGGCGCCTCCGGATTAGTAGAGGCCACCGTCGAAGCTGATGCTCCCCCTCCTTCAAAGGGGGCTGCTCGCCTGACTCCGGAGCCATGTTGGTCTCCGGAATGATGTCCGGCTGGGGGCCGGATTGATCAGGGCCCCCGCCGTCGGTCGCCATGGGGTCGCCCCCCCCCCCCCCCCATGTCTTCGGTAGCCGAGGTATCACCCTCAGGCGCCTTCTCGGCAGCCTCGCTTGCCCCTCCGCATCCAGGAGAGGTCCTTCGGGACAACACCTCGGTGTCATCCGCGGTGATTGGCGAAAGGGCTCGCGGTGGCATCTCGCTCTCTGCCATCTCGGGCGGCAGAGAACTCCCCTCCGATAGCAAAGGGTTGGGGAGGTCGCGAGCAGGGTTGAAGGGCACATGGTGTAATAAGTTATATTATAAAAACATAAAGTACCAAAGACAAATAATAGACCCTTTGGTACTTACGATTCGACAAGGGGCTTCACCCTCGGAAGTCTCTTGGGGACTGGTTCGTCCTCCGAATCCAGACCATCTGAGAGGGCCATCTTCCCCCTCTTGGGCGCCTCCTCCTCCGGGCCTGTGGAGGCCGCCCTCTTCTTCTTCCTCCCCCTAAGAGGGGAGTTGCTTTCTACTTCCTCCTCCTCTTCTTCCTCATCTCCCTCGTGGGAGGAGAGGACTTTGGTCTCTCCGAACACTGCATCCAAAGGACCCTTGTGGTGGAGGCTGCCTCTGGGGTCCTTGCCCTTCTTCTTCTTGGCCTTCTTCTCTGGCGCCTGATAGGGCGCCGGGACCAGCATCCCTGTCAGCTGGGGTGTGGCCGAGTCTTCGGGCAGCGGTGCCGGACACTTAATCCGCTCCGTCTTTGCTATCCAGCCCTGTACGAAGGGCAGAAAAATTCATTATGTCTAAAGCTTATTGATCGAATAGATATTCGATAAAATCATACTTACCGGTGTGGCCGAATTCTCGATGTCAATACCAATGTCTTCGGTCTTCTTCGGCCATGTTTTTTGGGCCTTGAAGAGCAACTTCCAGATATCTTCATGCGTTATGTCGAAGAAGCGCTTCAAGGTTCGTGGATCTTCCGGATTAAACTCCCATATGTGAGAGGGCCGGAGTTGGCAAGGAAGAATCCAGCGGAAGAGCATCACCTGAATCATGTTAGTGAGACTGGTGTTCTTGCTTATCATATTTGTGATGCGCTTTTGTAGCATCAGCACTTCCGTCGTGGATCCCCAGTCCAGACCCTTAGCGGTCCACAAGGTAAGCCGCGTAGGGGTTCTGAATCTGAACTCAGGAGTGCCCACCCACTAGGCATCGCGGGGTTCGGTGATATAGAACCACTCCTGCTGCCACACCTTGACAGTCTCCGCGAAGGCCCCCTTGGGCCAAACGGTGTTGGGGAGCTTGCTTAGCATGGCGCCGCAGCAGTCTGCATGCTGCCCGTCGACCACCTTTGGCTTCACATTGAAGACCTAGAGCCATAGGCCGAAGTGTGGGGGGATGCGGAGTAGCGCCTCACACATGATGATGAACGCCGAGATGTGGAGGAAATAATTCGGGGCTAGATCATGGAAATCTAGCCCGTGGTAGAACATAAGGCCCCGGACAAAGGGATGGAGGGGAAACCCTAGCCCACAAAGGAAGTGGGGGATGAATACAACCCTTTTGTCGGGCTCTGAAGTGGGGATGACTTGATCCTTGGCAGGGAGCCTGTGCGCGATGTCCGCGGACAGATATCCCGCCCCCCGGAGCTCCTTGATGTCCTTCTCAGTGACGGGGGAGGCCCCCCACTTGCCCTTTGATCCAGATCCTGACCTGGCTAGGGAGGCTGGTGGCGGTGGGAAAGATCGAAAGTTTGGGCACTAGAGCTTGAAGATGGGAAGGCAGGAGAATGAAGAAGGCGCGGGGAAAAAGAGGAATCTTTACCCCTTTATATAGGCAGTGAATATCAAGCGCCCCCCCTCAAGCCTTAAAACTCACCTGTTCCCAAGGGGTCGTGCGAATGGCACGGTTGGATTACCCAAAACCGTATTGATGAGGATCCTGTAATGGGCGGGCATGATCTCTGTTTTGATAGGACGTGCCAATGGAGGCTATGCCTCGAAACGCGAAGCAAGAGGTGTGAAAACAGTTCAAAATGTTAAGAGGCCAGACGTGACGTTTCATCGAAAAAAGTTGTCAGTGGAGAGACATTGTTTTGTTTAATATCTTGCCTTCATGGCTAAGGGTTGTAACAATTATACAGAGTTGGATTCAGTTCTTTTGTTTAGAAAATTGCTTTGAAGTATTCAGGAGGAGGAACTCGCCTTGCAATGCCGAAGACAATCCGCATGCCGAACATATCATCATTGAAGACTGGTTTAGGGGCTACTGAGGGAGTCCTGGATTAGGGGGTCCTTGGGTGTCCGGGCTATTCGATATGGGCTGGATTGATGGGCCGTGAAGATACAAAGCGGAAGACCTTCCCCCGTGTCCTGGTAGGACTCCCCTATGCGTGGATGGCAAGATTGGTGTCCGGATATGTAATGTCCTTCCTCTACAAACCGACTCTGTACAACCCTAGGTCCCTCCGGTGTGTATATAAACCGGAGAGTTTAGTCCGTAGGGACAATCAGAATTCACATAGGCTAGACATCAAGGGTTTGGCCATTACGATCTCGATGTAGATCAACTCTTGTAACTCCTATACTCATCAAATACAATCAAGCAGGACGTAGGGTTTTACCTCCATTAAGAGGGCCCGAACCTAGGTAAACATTGTGTCCCACTTGTCCCTTGTTACCTTCGATCCTCAGACGCACAGTTCGGGACCCCCTACCCGAGATTGTCCAGTTTTGACACCGATATTAACCACAATTGAAACTTTAGCATGTTCATTTATCCTTATAGGGAAAGGTGGTTTCTCAACATAAGCAGTAGGAACGACTGGATCAACATTATAAATAATAGTTTCCTCTTTAGCTAGTACCGGTTCTTTAATTTCTTCTTTAATAGGCGGGTGATATTTAAAGCACTTCTCTTTAGGGAGATCAACATGAGTAGCAAATGATTCACAAAAGGAGGCTACTATCTCAGATTCAAGTGCATATTTAGTGCTAAACTTTTGAAAACCATCGGTATTCATAAAAGATTTAACACAATCATACTTGAGCTTAATACCTGACTCTTTACCTTCGCCGAGTTCCCAATCTTCATAGTTGTGTTTAATTATTTCCAAAAGATCCCATCGGAATTCAATAGTCTTCTTTATAAAAGAACCAGCACAAGAAGTATCAAGCATGGATTGATCATTATGAGAAAGCCGGCCATAAAAATTCTGGATAGTAATTTCTCTTGAGAGCTCATGATTGGGGTATGAATATAACATTGACTTAAGCCTCCCCCAAGATAGAGCGATATTTCTCTTTCACAAGGCCAAAAATTATATATATAATTCCGATCACGATGAACTAGATGCATAGGATAATTTTTTTTGGTGAAACTCCAATTTCAATCGATTTCAATTCTAAGATCCAATATATCGCATAGCCTATCATGCCAATGCTTTTCCCTTCAAAGATAAAGGGGAATCCTTCTTCTTAACTTCATCTCCGGGTAAACCTGCAAGCTTAAACAATCCACAAATTTCTTCCATATATATCAGATGCATATCAGGATGTTCGGTTCCATCTCCTGCATAAGGATTAGCTAACAGTTGTTCTATCATACCCGAAGGAATTTCAAATTCAATATTTCAGTAAGTGCAGTAGGTTGAGGGGTAGCTAATTGTGGTTCCGGTCGAGGTGAAGATACCCCAAACAAACCCCTCAAAGGATTGTTTTCCATAGTAACAAGTGACAATAAATTTCAGCACGTAGTAATAATTTTTCATTACCAATTTCCACTTACCAAGAGCGCTTCATTCCCTGGCAACGGCGCCAGAAAATAGCCTTGATGACCCACAAGTATATGGGATCAATTGTAGCCTTTTCGATAAGTAAGAGTGTCGAACCCAATGAGGAGCAGAAGGAAATGACAAGTGGTTTTCAGCAAGGTAATGTCTGCAAGTGCTGAAATTGTAAGTAATAGAGTAGTTTGATAGCAAGATTTGTAACGAGCAAGTAACGGTAATAGTAACAAAAGTGCAACAAGGTAGCCCAATCCTTTTGAGGCAAAGGACAGGCCAAAACGGTCTCTTATAATAAGCAAAGTGTTCTTGAGGGTACACGAGAATTTCATCTAGTCACTTTCATCATGTTTATTCGATTCGTGTTCGCTACTTTGATAATTTGATATGTGGGTGTACCGGTGCTTAGGTGTTGTTCTTACTTGAACAAACCTCCTACTTATGATTAACCCCCTCGCAAGCATCCGCAACTATGAGAAAAGTATTAAGAATAAGTTCTAACCATAGCATTAAACTTTTGGATCCAATTTGCCCCTTACGGAATAGCGCATAAACTAGGGTTTAAGCTTCTGTCACTCTCGCAACCCATCATCTAATAACTACTCCACAATGCATTCTCTTAGGCCCAAATATGGTTAAGTGTCATGTAGTTGACGTTCACATGGCACCACTAAGGGAATCACAACATACATACTATCAAAATATCGAACACATATCAAGTTCACATGATTACTTGCAACATGATTTCTCCCATGACCTCAAGAACAAATGTAACTACTCACAAGTGATAAACATGCTCAAGATCATAGGGGTGTTAAATAGCATAATGGATCTGAACATATGATCTTCCACCAAATTAACCATATAGTAATCAACTACAAGATGTAATCAACACTACTAGTCACCCACAAGCACCAATTTATAGTTCCGGTACAAAGATTGAACACAAGAGATGAACTAGGGTTTGAGAGAAGATGGTGTTGTTGAAGATGTTGATGGAGATTGCCCTCCCCAAGATGGGAGAGTTGTTGGTGATGATGATGACGATGATTTCCCCCTCCAGGAGGGAAGTTCCCCCGGCGGGATCGCTCCGTCGGAGGGCAAAAGTGCTCCTGCCCAAATTCCGTCTCGAGATGGTGGCGCTCCGTCCTGAAAGTCGTCTCCTTATTTTTTTCTAGGTCAAAATGACTTATATACCAGAAGATGGGCACCGGAGGTGGGCCAAGGGGAGCACAGCCCACCAGGGCGCGCCTGGGCTCCCTGGCACACCCAGGCGGGTTGTGCCCACCTGGTGGGCCCCCTCTGGTACTTATTGGCTCCAATAATTCTTATGTATTCCATAAAAAATCCCCATAAAGTTTCAGTTTGTTTGGAGTTGTGCAGAATAGGTGGCCTGACGTAGCTTTTCCAGGTCCAGATTTCCAGCTGCCGGAATTCTCCCTCTTTGTGTGTACCTTGCATATTATGAGAGAAAAGGCATTAGAATTAATCCAAAAAACATTGTTATGCATAAAAACATCATAAATAACAGTAGGAAAACATGATGCAAAATGGACGTACCAGGGTCTTGTCGATGATGACTGCATGTAGATATTGTGGATGTGGATGCTCAATGTTGATGTTGATCATCAAGAGTTGGGAGCAATTCTTGGAGTTTTGCATTTTCAATAACTACATGGGTTAGTCCCACAAGGAACAAACACGGATATCCATAGACATAGAGTGAAATGCACACAAGATGATTTCCATGAATGCATTGAATTCCTTGCCCCTTGTCTTACTAACAAGAGGTTTTGTGACTCCATGAACTAGTGCATGATGTTGAAATTGGTTGCACAAGTCCTTCCCATGAATTAATATGGGTGAAGTTTTGTTGGCGGAATCACCCTCAAGAACTCTCTAGTTCTTATTTGGGACCCACGTTAACTTGATGGGAATCCTCGGAGTTGTAGTAGTACTTGATGAAGTCTTGGGAACCCATTTACCCAAAGCTTTAGGTGGATGTTCACATGAGTCAATATCTTCTTGAAGCTTGTCCTTGCCTTTTAGCTTGTGGTCTTGTGGTGGAAGATAGTCTTGAGCTTGTGTTCACTCAAAAGAAGTGGGGTCATACTTCTCTTATTGAGGAACAAACTTCGCATTGGGGTATTGATCTTCTTCCCACTCAATTCCATTGGCATTGAACTTTCGTTCAAAAGCGACACCTTGGGTCTTCCGGTGCCTTCCTTGATTGCGCACAATTTCCTCAAATTTCTTACTTCCGGTGAGGCTCTTGTAGACAATGAGGGAGTCCTGGACTAAGGGGTCATCGGGCGTCCGGCATGTTGGACATGGGTCGGACGAATGGGCTGTGAAGGTACAAGACCGAATACTCTCTCCCGTGTCCGGATGGGGCTCTCCTTGGCGTGGAAGGCAGGCTTGGCGTCCAAATATGAATATTCCTTTCTCTGTAACCGACTTTGTACAACCCTAGTCCCCTCCGGTGTCTATATAAACCGGAGGGCTTAGTCCGGAAACATATATAGTCATACAGGCTAGACTTCTAGGGTTTTAGCCATTACGATCTCGTGGTAGATCAACTCTTGTAATACTCATATTCATCAAGATCAATCAAGCAGGAAGTAGGGTATTACCTCCATAGAGAGGGCCCGAACCTGGGTAAACATTGTGTCCCCCGTCTCCTGTTACCATCAACCTTGGACGCACAGTTTGGGACCCCCTACCCGAGATCCGCCGGTTTTGACACCGACATTGGTGCTTTCATTGAGAGTTCCATTGTGCCGTCCTCAGAAGGATTGATGGCCCCTTCAATCATCTACAACAATGTTGTCCAAGGAGAAGTCTTCCTCCCCGGACAGATTTTCGTATTCGGAGGCTTCACACTGCGGGCCAACTCGCTTGGCCATCTGGAGCAGATCGATAGCTACGCCCCTGGCCGTCAGGTCAGATTCGGGAGCTTGAACTATGTCGCGGATATCCGCGGAGACTAGATCTTTGACGGATTCGAGACCACGGCAGTCGCTCCCCGTCACCACGATGAACATGACTTAAATCTGTCATCAGACCATACCCAGGAAATGGCACCTGTAACTGCTCTGGCCCTAGATCCGGAGCAGATCGCGCCATCCAAAGACGGGAAGCTCAACCCCGCCATGGATACCGCAGTCCCAGCGGCGTCAGAGCCGCACACAGACCCAACCTCGAGTGGGATCTGTGTCACCGGAGCCTCGGACTCGTTTTTGGCTACAGGTACCGAACCGTGTGCGTCCACGTGCGTCGAGCTTGATCAGTCATCGGTCGTTGAATTCAGCGCCGTGGACATTTTTTCACACTCACTTTTGGGCGATGTGTTAAACTCATTAAAAGCGCTGTCCTTAGCGGAGGGCTCATAGCCGAACTATATCCGGTTCGAACTGGAGGCTGATGACGAGGAATTTCACTTCCCACCCACCCCCCACTTTATAGCAACTGTCAAAGATTAAACTGACATGCTTGATTACGGCCCCGAAGACATCGACGGTATGGACGATGATGCCGAGGAGGAGCAGGGCCAAAACCCGCCGTTTACCGGATGCTGGACGGCCACCTCTTCTTACGACGTATACATGGTGGATACACCTAAAAGAACTAACAACAATGACAAAGAAGATCCAGTTGAGGATTAACCTCCTGTGATATAGCCAAAACGCCGGCGTCAGCGGCGCCGCTCTAAGTCACGTCATGGAAAAGATAGCAATACCGGCACGGGGAAAACAATACTCCGGACGATGCCGAAGATAATGAAGACCCAGTTGAGATAACTTCCGAGCAGGAGGAACGGGAAATGGGCAAGTTAGCCCTGACGAACAGGCAATAAATGACGACTCGGAGGACAGTAATCATCTTCCATTCTCTGAGGATGAGGTGAGCCTTGGCAACGAGGATTTTATCGTGCCTGAGGAACCTCTCGAGCAGGAGCGCTTTAGCGCCAGCTAATAGCCACTGCAAGGAGCCTGAAAAAGAAGCAGCAGCAGCTTCAAGCTGACCAAGATCTGCTTAACGATAGATGGACGGATGTCCTGGCAGCCGAAGAATACGGCCTCAATCGCCCAGCCAAAATTTACCGGAAGCGCAAATTGCTACCTTAGTTCAATGACGAGGCGCCGGAGCCCGTACCATCATCGTGCAATGCGGCTGACCGACCACCACGTGATTGGGACAAAGCGGCAACTCAAGCCGAACACCAGCCCGCCCCACCTCGTTGTAAAGGCAGAGATAAAACAGCTCGGGGTTATACATATGACCTTCGGCAGGACCTGGACTAGGGATGGCAATGGGGCCCCATACCCGCCAAACCCGTGGGGATTTCATCTATTAGGGGTCGGGGATGGGTGAAAAACATCCCCATGGGGATATTTACCAAACTATTTTATTCCCCATAGGATACAACGGGGATGGGGACGATATCCTATTCCGCAGACCCAATACCCATCGGGGACCTGGTTAGTAACTGTGATGCTGCGGTCAACCTTAAAATATTCACAAACAAACTTGTGAAAATAAAAAAAGCTCTAAAAAACCCTTAAACCTATCTCACGTCCTCACCTCAGCTGCCACCATGACCAAGAAGTCAATACGACCTAGATAGGCATTAGCAGGACAAGGACAACACCATGAATGTATGTTGATTATAGGGTGTCATATTATGTATATGAGTATTTGTTTATGGGGATGGGGACCCTAATGGGGCCCCGTTCCCTAGTGGGGCATGGGTATGGGGAAATTTCATCCCCGATCATGTAAATGGGGAAGGGGATGGGATGATAGGGAATAGATGGGGATGGGGATGGTGTAGGTATCCCCATAGGGGATTGTCCCCATTGCCATCCCTAACCTAGACAGTAGAGCAGGACATACCAGATCGATCTACGGATCGCGAGGACGAGCCCCGACACGCGACGACGGCTATCTATTCGGACGTGACAAGCCTAGTCACGCTCGGGCCAAAAATCGCAGACGGACTCCATCGAACCTACGTCGCGATATGGCCCGATATAGAGGCGCCGCACACCCTCTTTGCTTCACTAGCAAAGTAATGGAGCGTGAATTCCCAGAAGGGTTTAAACCCGTGAATATTGAATCATATGATGGAACAAATGATCTAGCGGTGTGGATCGAGGATTTTCTTCTCCATATCAACATGGCCCGCGGAGATGACCTCCACGCCATCAAATACCTCCCATTGAAACTCAAAGGGCCAGCTCGGCACTGGCTAAATAGTCTGCCTGAAAACTCTATTGGCAGCTGGGAGGATTTGGAAGACGCCTTCCGCGATAACTTCCAAGGTACATATGTCCGGCCACCGGATGTCGATGACCTAAGTCACATAGTTCAATAGCCTGGAGAGTCAGCCAGGAAATTCTAGACTAGGTTCCTAACTAAAAAGAACCAGATCGTCGACTGTTCGGATGCCGAAGCCCTAGCGGCCTTCAAACACAGCAATCCGCGACGAATGGCTCGCCCGCCACCTCGGCCAAGAAAAGCCGAAGTCCATGGCAGCCCTCACGGCACTCATGGCCCGCTTTTGTGCGGGTGAGGATAGTTGGGTGGACCGTAGCAAAAACACGGCAAGCGAAGCGGGCTCCTCCGAGGTCAAAAACAGCAACAGCAAGCTCTGAGGCAACATACACAAACGTTGAAGTAATCGTGATAACACCGATGACACTACAGTCAACGCTGGATTCAGTGGCTCCAAGACCGGTCGGCGGAAGAAGCCATATAAACGAAACAATTCGGGACCATCCAGTTTGGACCGCATACTCGACCGTCCGTGCCAAATCCATGGCACCCCAGACAAACCAGCCAATCATACCAACAGAGATTGTTGGGTTTTTAAACAGGCCGGCAAGTTAAATGCCAAAAACAAGGAGAAGGGATCGCAAAGCAAGGACGATGATGACGAACCCCAGCCACCGAAAACAGGGGGACAGAAGAAGTTTCCCCCTCAGGTCAAAACGGTGAACATGATATACGCTACCCACATCCACAAGAGGGAGCGCAAGCGCGCGCTCAGGGATGTCTATGCGATAGAGCCAGTGCCCCAAAATTTAATCCATGGTCGTCATGCTCGATTACCTTTGGTCGATGGGATCATCCGACCAGTATCCATCACGGCGGTTCGGCCGCACTGGTCCTTGACCCAATAATTGATGGATTCCACCTGACGCGAGTCCTAATGGACGGCGGCAGCAACCTCAACCTTCTCTATCAGGATACAGTGCGGAAAATGGGCATCAATCCATCACGGATCAAGCCCACAAAGACTACCTTTAAAGGAGTCATACCAGGTGTAGAGGCCCACTGTACGGGCTCAATCACACTAGAGGTTGTCTTCGGATCTCCGGACAACTTCCGAAGCGAAGAGTTAATCTTTGATATCGTCCCCTTTTGCAGCGGCTATCACGCACTGCTCGAACGAACCGCATTTGCTCGATTCAACGCGGTGCCACACTATGCTTATCTCAAGCTCAATATGCACGGGCCACGCGGCGTCATAACAGCTAATGGAAACACAGAACGCTCAATCCGCACCGAGGAGCACACCGCTGCCTTAGCAGCCGAATTACAGAGCGACCTTTTCAAGCAGAGCCTTAATTTGGTGACCGAGCTCCCGGACACTGTCAAGAGAGTCCGGACTATTCTGCAGCAGGATAGCTCGGCTCGTCAAGAGCTCGACTAGCAATTCGGCCTCCATCCCAGTCCCGATCAAGTGGCGGCATTCGTACTGCGCGTACATAACTACGCGCTCAAAATACCATGGACATAGACCGAGGCATAACTAGCTTGTGATCCACAATACAGCTTGACCGCCCCCGGACACATGCACTTTCACTGTTTCCTTTTTTCTACTTTTCTGGTGTCTTTTCCACAGGCCTTCCCTAACGGCCTGATCGCAGGTCCTTTCGAAGGATAAATACACCAAGATGGCAGTAAGCATGGACGTAGAGGGGAATTTCCAGGTGGTCTCTTTAAACGACCACTCTACCTATTTTCAGGACCCACACGCGGCTCTACCTTGGTTGTGGCATATTAAATAGCATGTTGCTTATTGCACTACTTGTACAAATGGGCTTTGACGTATCAAACAAATTATAATGGAAACAGTTTGCGGCCCAAATTCTACGGCTCTAGCTTACTACTCTTTCCTATTTTCTTTTTTTGATAACTTTATCAAATAGCACCCGTACACTTTGGTACGTTTCAATTTGCCAGGGGCTCGCCCCGCAACACGGCAACAAAGTCCGAACACTTTTTACAGTACGACACCCCGAATTTAGCACTATATGCATTGGCTCCGAATCATGTCTTTGGTCAATAGTTGGGTAGCCCGGCTCCTGTGCTTGCTACCTTACATTCCATTATATTGGCTAGGGTAGTAAAGGGAGAACTATTGCGATTGTGCCCTGTTTTACCCGGATGAGCACCTCAATAGAGAAAGCCAAAAACTGACTGTCATGATGCGGCGAGAGCTGGTCAGCTCTTCAGAGATCTCAAATCTTTAGAGATTTTTTTTGCATTACGCGAGGGATTGGTACTTGCCTGATCAGGTGTTTACAGCATCCTAGTTCGGATACTAGGGGTTGCGCCTAAATTTTTATTGTCAAACTCCTATGGTTAAGTGAGGGTGTTCAAGCCGCATAGTCTGATTGCCTGGTTCGTTGCACTAAACACCTCCTTCAAGGACCAAACAATTGGATCAAGAGTGTTTAGATTCCATCCCGAACACCCCCGTACTACCTACGTGGGGGCAGAAGCCGGCGACTGGCCAACTCTTAGATATCATACAATACAGCCGCACAGGAGGTGAATTTTTTAAAACAAACATTATATTACATAACAACTTTGTTTCATCATACAAGGCAGAGACAACATGAATATATTCATTCGAAGATAATGTCTTGCGCACATTGTGTCGCCACAATGCGAGACCCCTCCAGGACGTCTTCAAAATACTGCTCGGGAGTGTGGTGCTCCTTGCCCTCCAGCGGCCCCTCGGTCACAAGCTTGACGGCGTCCATCTTCGTCCACCACACCTTGACGCGGACGAAGGCCATGCGCGTGCCCTCGATGCAGACCGACCGCTTGACGATGTCTAGCCGAGAGCAGGCATCTACCAGCCGCTTCACGAGATCGAAGTAGTTGCTGGGTATAGCTTCGATAGGCCACAGCCGGATTATTAAATCCTTCATGGCCAGTTCGGCCACCATATGCAGCTCGACCAGTTGTTTTAACTTATCGGTAAAGGGCACTGGATGTTCTGGCGCAAGGTATTGCGACCAGAACAGCTTCTCCGTTGAGCTCCCTTCTTCGGCCCAGAAGAATTCCACAGCATCAGAAACACTACGCGGCAGATTCGCAAACGCCCCTGGAGAACTCCGAATCCAGGTTAGTAAGAAATACTTATTCTTCACGTACTTGCTTTGCATACTAAACGCCTTACCCGCCGCGATTTTCTTGGCCTCCTGGATCTCCTGGAGGGCTCCCTGGGCTTCAACCCGGGCCTCTTCCGCGCTTTGGCGAGCCTTGGCGAGTTCGGTCTCTTGTGGCAAAACATCGCACTCCAAGGTCTCGCATTTTTTCACGGCATCCTGGAGCTCTTGCTGGACCTCATTAAGTCGGGCCTTGAGCTTCTTATGGGAGGCTTGTTCCTTGGCAGCTTTCTCCTTGGCTTCGGCCAGGGCCTTTTTAAGGACATCGACCTCGGTTGCCACTCCTACAAATACCATGACATTACGGTCATTACACATCATTCATTCTTTCTGAGTGTACAGCAAGTCGCAGCATACCTTGCTTGTTCTCCAGCTGCCTTTTTACAAGGCCGAGCTCTTCTTCGGCCCGTTCCAGACTCTGCTTTAGTCCGGAGACGTCCGCAGCATGAGAGGTTGCGGCCAGCAACGACGTCTGCTCATGCATATAAGACATCTTTAGTTAGTTCCTTGCGAAAATAAATTGATCCTCTGTCCGGCTTTTCTTTCCGAACACCGGACAGTGTCTCAGGGGCTATTGTCTATACTAGGACTTCTCCTTTTGCGTCACTTACCTCAAAGCCTGTTAGCAGGCTGCCGTAGGCTTTGGTCAGTCCGCTCTTGACGGACTGAACCCTCTCAATCATTGTACCCATAAGGATACAGTGCTCCTCCACAATGGAAGCACCTCGTAGCGCTTCCAGAAGATTATCCGGTGCCTCTGGTTGGACAGAGGTCACCGGCGGGATAGGCACCCCTCCTTCTTTTGAAGGAGTCTGCATGCCGGATTCTGGAGCCGTATAGGTCTCCGGAACCGTATCCGGTTGGGGGCCGAACTGAACATGGCCCCCATCGCCAGTCTCCATGGGGATCTTCTCCCCCATGTGTCCGGCGCCGAGGTTTCACCCTCTGGCGCCACCCCGAGGGCCTCCTGAGCCTCTCCCTGGCCTGGGAAGATCCTTCGGGACAACACCTCAGCGTCACCCTTGGCCGTGGGAGAGTAAGCGGCCGGCGGTGACTTGCTGGCCATCGCCTTTGAATGCAACGAACCTCTTGATGAGGATCGTTGGGAGCTGTCGTGGGCCGGACTGTAATAGCATAATTAACCATATTAATACATAAAGAGGAGAGGCCTAATACATGGACGTATACATGTTTGTAGTACTCACGATGCGGCCAGGGGCTTGCTTCGGGGGCGTCGCTCGGGGCTGCTGTCGACGTCCCACGCGGAGTTATCTGCGAGGGGGCCCTTCCCCCTCTTGGGCGCCTCCGCCTCCAGATTTGTGGAGGCCGCCCTCTTCTTCCTCCCACCTAAAGGGGAGACCTACTTTCTTCCTCCTCCTCGTCGTCGTCTTCGGCGGCAGAGGAAGGAGTCTCGTTGTCTTCGGACGTCCTGTCTGAAGCGCCCTTGCGGCGAGGGCCACTCATGGCCCCTTCTTGGCCTTCCTCTCCGGCGCCTTGTAGGGCACCAGAACCAGCATCTTCGCCAAGAGCGAGATGACTGGTTCCTCAGGCAGCGGAACCGCACACTGAATCTGCTCTGCCTTCTTCGTCCAGCCCTGAAAAATGAATGGTGAAGCCTAAGTATCTTCGCTAAACAAGCAAGTAGAGGATGCATCTTGAAACAGGAAAAACTTACCGGGCTGGCAGGACGGGCTAGGGCATGCCCACGGTCACTAGTCATCGCCGGCGGCGTCTCCTTGCCCGTAAAGAGCACCTTCCAGATGTCCTCATGCGTAGTTCCGAAGAACTGTTGCAGAGTCTGGTGCTTGGTCAGATCGAACTCCCATAAATAGCAAGTCCGGCTTTGGCATGGAAGAATCCGGCGAACTAGCATCACCTGGATCATGTAGACGAGCTTGACGTTCTTGTCCACCATGCTCTGAATGCGCATTTGCAGCGCTATTAGCTCGCATAACAAAGACCAGTCCAGGCCCTTCTTTAGCCAAGAGGTGAGCCGCATTGGGGCACTGATACGTCTCCGTCGTATCTACTTTTCCAAACACTTTTGCCCTTGTTTCGGACTCTAACTTGCATGATTTGAATGGAACTAACCCGGACTGACGCTGTTTTCAGCAGAATTGCCATGATGTTGTTTTATGTGCAGAAAACAAAAGTTCTCAGAATGACCTGAAACTCCACGGAACATCTAGTTAAAAATAATAAAAATCCTTGCTAAAGATGAAGACCAGGGGCCCACACTGTCCACGAGTGTGGGGCGCCCCTAGGCGCGCCCCTACCTCGTGGGCCCCTGAGCTCCTCCGATGCCAACTCCAACTATATATTTGCTTTCGGGAGAAAAACTCAAGGAGAAGAAATCATCGCGTTTTACGACACGGAGCCGCCAAGCCCTAAAACCTCTCGGGAGGGCTGATCTGGAGTCCGCTCGGGGCTCCGGAGAGGGGGATTCGTCGCCGTCGTCATCATCAACCATCCTCCATCACCAATTTCATGATGCTCACCGCCGTGCATGAGTAATTCCATCGTAGGCTTGCTGGACAGTGATGGGTTGGATGAGATCTATCATGTAATCGAGTTAGTTTTGTTAGGGTTTGATCCCTAGTATCCTTATGTTCTTGAGATTGATGTTGCTATGACTTTGCTATGCTTAATGCTTGTCACTAGGGCCCGAGTGCCATGATTTCAGATCTGAACCTATTATGTTTTCATGAATATATGTGTGTTCTTGATCCTATCTTGCAAGTCTATAGTCACCTACTATGTGTTATGATCCGGCAACCCCGAAGTGACAATAATCGGGACCACTCCCGGTGATGACCATAGTTTGAGGAGTTCATGTATTCACTATGTGCTAATGCTTTGTTTCGGTTCTCTATTAAAAGGAGGCCTTAATATCCCTTAGTTTTCATTAGGACCCCGCTGCCACGGGAGGGTAGGACAAAAGATGTTATGCAAGTTCTTTTCCATAAGCACGTATGACTATATTTGGAATACATGCCTACATTACATTGATGAATTGGAGCTAGTTCTTTGTCACCCTATGTTATGATTGTTACATGATGAACCGCATCTGGCATAATTATCCATCACCGATCAAATGCCTACGAGTTTTCCATATACTGGTTCTCGCTTATTTACTTTTCCGTTGCTACTGTTACAATCACTACAAAACATCAAAAATATTACTTTTGCTTCCATTACTCTTTTGTTACCGTTACTACTATAATCATATTACTTTGCTACTAGATACTTTGCTGCAGATATTAAGTTATCCAGGTGTGGTTGAATTGACAACTCAACTGCTAATACTTGAGAATATTCTTTGGCTCCCCTTGTGTCGAATCAATAAATTTGGGTTGAATACTCTACCCTCGAAAGCTGTTGCGATCCCCTACACTTGTGGGTTATCAAGACTAATTTCGGCGCCGTTCTGTCGGGAGCATAGCTCTATTCTTTGAGTCACTTGGGATTTATATCTGCTGGTCACTATGAAGAACTTGAAAGACGCTAAGACAACAATTTATCCCTCAACTACGAGGGAGGTAAGGAGCTGCCATCTAGCTCGCACTTGATTCACCTTACATTTTGAGTAAGCTTGCGACACCAAAACCTGCTTCATTATTCGCTACGATATGTCGCATGTTATTGATGATGCCACTTCGCTATGCATGATACTTATGATGAAACTACTTCTATGCTTGATACTACTGTGCCCCTTAGTGAATTTCTTGATGAACAAATTGCTAGGGCTAGAGAGAAAGAAATTATTGAAACTGATTATATTGATGAAAGTGATGATGAAGATAGGCCTGTTATTCCTAAGGGTTATATTTTTGATAAAGAAGCTTCTGCAGCTATTTTAGCTTGCAAAGATAATTATAAACTCATGAGGTTATTGGCTAAATGGAGTAAGGAATCTCTTAGAGATAGAATGAGGCCTGACCCTGCTTTTGCTACTTCACCTATTTGTGTTGCCGATAAGGATTATGAATTCTCTGTTGATCCTGATATAATTACTTTAGTTGAATCTGATCCTTTCCATGGCTATGAATCTGAAACTATTGTGTCACATCTTACTAAATTGAATGATATAGCCACCCTGTTCACTAACGATAAGAGATCTCGTTACTTTTATATCCTTAAAATATTTCCGCTCTCATTAAAGGGTGATGCTAAGATATGGTTTAATTCTCTTGATCCTGGTTGTGTGCGTAGTCCCCAGGATATGATTTATTACTTCTCTGCTAAATATTTCCCTGCTCATAAGAAACAAGCTGCCTTGAGGGAAATATACAACTTTGTGCAAATTGAAGAAGAGAGTCTCCCATAAGCTTGGGGGAGGCTTCTCAAGTTACTTAATGCTTTGCCTGATCATCCTCTTAAGAAAAATTAAATACTTGATATCTTTTATAATGGACTAACCGATACTTCCAGAGATTACCTGGATAGTTGTGCTGGTTCTCTTTTCAGGGAAAGAACACCGGATGAAGCTGAAATTCTATTGAATAATATGTTGACAAATGAAAATAATTGGACACGTCCTGAGCCAGCTCCTGAGCCTGCTCCTACTCCAATTATTGAGCCTATTCCTAAACCAACTCCGAAGAAGAGGGGTGTTTTATTTCTCAGTCCTGAAGATATGCAAGAGGCAAAGAAATCTATGAAAGAAAAAGGTATTAAAGCTGAAGATGTTAAGAATTTACCTCCTATTGAAGAAATACATGGTCTTCATTTACCGCCTGTTGAAGAAACATATGATCTTAATCCTTTACCTATTGAAGAACCTCCAGGTCTTGATAACCCGACACAGGTAGTAAAGGTAAATTCTATCTATAGTTATGATAAAGTTGAAGTCCCTCCTACTAAAATTGCTAGCCAGTGCTTGGATGAGTTTGATAATTTTATGTTTAAGCAAGAAGACTTCAATGCTTATTTTGGTAGACAATTAAAACAAAATGCTTATATGATTAAACACTTGGGTGATTATATGGCTGATGTTAGATGTGAACTTAAACTTGTTAGGAAACATGCTTCTATGGTTACCACTCAACTAGAACAAGTACTTAAAGCTCAAAATGATTTGCTCAATGAAATGAATAATAAGAAAAATGATTATGCTGTTAGAGTGGCTACTAGAACTGGTAGAATTACTCAGGAATCTTTGTATCCTGAAGGCCACCCTAAGAGAATTGAGCAAGATTCTCAGAGAAATAATATTGATGTACCTAGTTCTTCCAAAAGGAAGAAAAAGAAAAATGATAGGACTTTGCAAACTTCTAGTGAACCTATTGCTGAACCACCTGAGAATCCAAATGATATATCTATTTCTGATGCTGAAACACAATCTGGTAATGAACATGAACCTAGTGATAATATTAATGATGATGTTCATGTTGATGCTCAACCTAGTAATGATAATGATGTTGAAATTGAACCTGCTGTTGATCTTGATAACCCACAATCAAAGAATCAATGTTAGGATAAGAGAGACTTTGTTGCTAGGAAACATGGTAAAGAAAGAGAACCATGGGTTCAGAAACCCATGCCTTTTCCTCCCAAACCATCCAAGAAAAAGGATGATGAGGATTTTGAGCGCTTTGCTGAAATGATTAGACCTATCTTTTTATGTATGCGATTGACTGATATGCTCAAAATGAATCCTTATGCTAAATATATGAAAGATATTGTTACAAATAAAAGAAAGATACCGGAAGTTGAAATTCCCACCATGCTTGCTAATTATACTTTTAAGGGTGGAATACCAAAGAAACTTGGAGATCCAGGAGTACCCACTATACCATGCTCCATTAAAAGAAATTATGTTAAAACTGCTTTGAATAAGTTGACACCTACTGAAATATCTTTGCAAATGGCTGATAAATCAACTGCTATACATGTCGGTATTTGTGAGGATGTGCCTGTTGTAGTTGCAAACGTTACTATTTTAACGAACTTTGTTATTCTTGATATTCCCGAGGACGATAGTATGTCTCTTATTCTTGGAAGACCTTTTCTGAATACTGCAGGGGCTGTTATTGATTGCAACAAAGGCAATATCACTTTTCATGTTAATGGTAATGAGCATACGGTACACTTTCCGAGGAAACAACCTCAAGTTCATAGTATCAACTCTATTGGAAAATTTTCATCGATTATATTTGGAGGTTTTGAATTTCCTCTTCCTACTGTCAAGAAGAAATATGATATTCTTATTATAGGGGATGTGCATATCCCCGTTGAGGTAACATAGTGTTATTCGAAATTTCTCCGGTTCCATGTTATTAGGAATGAGTTTGTTAACAAGACCTGATCAACCTTGTTAGTGGATTCCTTTTGATGAGCATGAGACGGATGAAACTAGAAGCACAACCTTCTGTACCCTCTTTATACTTTCTGTTATTTAGTTGAAATAAAGTAAAAATAGTATTTTTTTTGTCTGTTTCCTGATTTATCCGTGCAATATAAAAATACCCCGAAAATAAAAGTCCTCCAAATGCCATGCCAATTTAATATGAATTTTTCAGGAATATTTGAGGATTTATGGTACTGAAAACACCGCAGGGGGAGCTGCCACCTGGCCACGAGGGTGGAGGGCGCGCCCTACCCCCCAGGGCGTGGCCCCCTGCCTCATGGGCCCACGGTGGCCCCCCTCCACTTATTCCTGCACCCATCATCTTCTTTTTCCTCCCACAAACACGAATAACCAGCTCAAGCACGAGTTCTAGCTCACTTTGCTGCGATTTTCGATCTCCTTGCTCAAAGCACCTCTCACAAAACTGCTTGGGGAGATTGTTCTTTGGTATGTGACTCCTCCATTGGTCCAATTAGTTTTTGTTCTAGTGCTTTATTCATTGCAAATTTGTGCTGCATAGGTGACTGTCGGTGTCAAAACCGGCGGATCTCGGGTAGGGGGTCCCGAACTGTGCGTCTAGGCGGATGGTAACAGGAGACAAGGGACACGATGTTTTACCAAGGTTCGGGCCCTCTTGATGGAGGTAAAACCCTATGTCTTGCTTGATTAATATTGATGATGTGTGTTACAAGAGTGGATCTACCACGAGATCAAAGAGGCTAAACCCTAGAAGCTAGCCTATGGTATGATTGTTGTTCGTCCTACGGACTAAAACCCTCCGGTTTATATAGACACGGATAGGGTTAGGGTTACATGAGTCGGTTACAATGGTAGGAGATCTACATATCCGTATCACCAAGCTTGCCTTCCACGCCAAGGAAAGTCCCATCCGGACACGGGACGAAGTCTTCAATCTTGTATCTTCATAGTCTTGGAGTCCGGCCGATGATGATAGTTCGCTATCCGGACACCCCTAGTCCGAACTCCTCAAGAGCCCTGAACCAGGCTTCAATGACGACGAGTCCGGCGCATGTTGTCTTCGGCATTGCAAGATGGGTTCTTCCTCCGAATAATTTATATAAGATTGTGAACACCAGGATAGTGTCCGGCTCTGCAAAAATGAATTCCACATACCACCGTAGAGAGAATAATATTACACAAGATCAATCTGCCGACGTAATCTGTGGCGTGACGTCGCACCACTACCAAGCCTTTACTCAAATTGTTTTTATTGTTCCACCTCAGCGCGTTTAGCGAAGCGGTTTCCTTGGCACGTCTTGTCGAAGCAGAGATCGTGTTCCCCTTATTCCGGGATTCCCATCAATACGGACGTGGGTAACCCAACTGCGCCATTGATTGTGACGCTTTGGGGATAAGCGAGTTTTACCAGGCCGGCGGGGACACATGTTTTTGTCCGCCCATATAAGGGGATAAAGATCCAACCCTTTTACCTGCGCCTTCTTCCTCCTTGGCTTATCCATCTCCATGAACTCGAGCTCCAGGCGCCCAAGTCCGCACTTCTTACCTCAACCTTCTCCAACTATGTCCGGAGCGGGAGGCAGTGGATGGCCTCCTCCGTCACGGAGGGCAGATCCGAAGCTGCGCGACGCCGGATATTTGTCTAGCAACATCGCGCATCGGCTCCCCGACGAGGGAGAGCTCGTCCCCAACCCCAGGCCCCATGAGAGGGTAGTATTTATTCCCCATTTCCTCCGCGGACTGGGCTTCCCACTTCATCCCTTTGTCTGGGGGCTCATGTTCTACTACGGCCTAGATTTCCATCATCTGGCCCCGAATTTCATCCTCAACATCTCGGAGATTATCGTCGTGTGCGAGGCCTTCCTCTGCATCCAACCCCACTTGACCAGGCTCAAGACCTTGATGTCAAGCGAAGGTTGTGAAGGGCAGCCAAGCGGAGTGCGGAGGCGGCATGGTGGGCAGGATGTCCCACGTTACGTGGTGGAGGGCACTTTCGTGGAAACCATCAAGGGGTGGCAATCGGGTGGTTCTACATCACCGAGCAGCGTGACCCTGATTGGGCAGCGCCCCAATTCAGATCTCAGATCCCCACACGGCTCACCTCCGGAAAGAGAGGGCGGATTTGGGGGATTCGGAGGAGTGACGGACTCAAGCACAGTATCCAGAGGCTGGTGGACAAGAAGCTCAAGCTCGTCAATGTAGTCCAGGTCATGCTCATCCGCAGGATTCTCCCATGCCAGCGACGGGGCTTCAACACGTGGGAGTTTGATCCGGCGCAGCACCAGACCCAGAGCGGGCTCTTCGACACTACGTATGAAGATGTCTGGAAGGTGTTGTTCAAGGGCGCCGAAGCTCCCGCATCCGCTACCAAAGATCGCGGATTCCGCTCGCAGCGTCCAGCTGACGAGGTAGGTGATTTCACCACTTGTTTTCTATAGTTTGGCTCTATGCGGGATCTAAACTCCCTTTACCATTGACAGGAATGGCTGGCGAAGGCCGAACGGATTATCTGTCCGGCCCCATTGCCAGAGGACCCAGCGGACGCCCGCCTAACGGGGCTGCTGGCTCCGGCACCCCATGTGGTGCCGGAGAAGAAGGCCAAGAAGGAGGCCACGGGAACTCGAAGGAGCTCCCACGCCCTTGGTCTTGTCGGATTTCAAGCGGAATCTTCCCCGAAGGCGAGGAGGAAGAAGAAGCTTCTCCCAGCCGGGAGGAGAGAAAAGGAAGGCCGCCCTAACCGGGAGGCGGAGGGTCAGAAGGAAGAACCCTTCCTCGGACTTCTCCACCAGCGTCGACGGCGACGAGGAGGATTGGCCTTCAAGGGCCAACCCCCTGGCGAGATTGTAAGTGTCCGGATTCCCGAATAACGTCAAGGTTTTTTCTTTTCGCCACATGATGTCTTTGTAATGCCGCATACAACCCTGCAGTCCGCCCAAGGATGATCTTCCCGTTTCGTCGAGTGGGTCCTTGGGTGCGTCGGATATGGATTCCCTTCCGACTGCCTCCACCCCCTGTGCCGCGGACGACGCCGAGGTGGGATCGAGAAAAGGACCCACCAGGGGGGAGGCCCGGAGGTGTCTGGGACACCCTCCGGACTGTGCACGGACTCAGCCCGGAGGCCACAGTGGCTCCGGTCCGTGGCGACCCTTCGTAAGAAGGGCAAGATCATGACGCCCGGCTTCCTCCGCCCAACCGGAGGTGCGGATAATTGCTGGAGGCGCTCAGCGGCGCCTCCATCGAAGAGGAACACCGCCTTTATTATGAGTGCGGTGATTCAAGTTCAGCTCGCCAAGAGCAAGCGGTGACGAAGCCCGCAGCAGCCTTCTAACGAGGCTTTGAGGTTAGAATTTCAATATATGTAAAATGGTACCGCATAGAAAGTAGCCCATGATGCTCGGTTCGGTGTTGGAAAGAAAAGCGGATGAGGATCTTTAAAAGATAAACGCAGGAGTCATATAAAAATATGTCAATATGGGATTGCAGGCTGCGCTGCCGACCTCCGCCAAGACCGATCATGGAGGTCAATATTTTGAAGGAAAACCTCGGCGGTCCGAGAACGAGCTCGGCCATGCCAAGAAGCAGCTCGAGGAAAAGAAGGTGAGTAATACCTTATGAAAATTGTACCTTCTGAGAAAAGGATTTGGTTGCAAGAAAAATGACAAGGATAACATGGGTATTGTAGGGGCCACTAACGAGGTGGCGACCACGAAGGAAGCGGTGGGCGCGGCGAGCATAATCTTGACATGAGCGCACCGAGCGAGAGAAGCAGGAGGCACGGGTGGCGGAGGTACAGCAAGAGCTCCAAGTTCTCTTGAAAAAACATGAGAGCTTGGAGCGTGACTCGAAGACTCGAGAGTCTGAGCTTGCAACGGCTCTTGAGAGTGCCAAAGCCGCTAAGGCCGAAGCCTACAAGGCCCTCCAAGAGATTGAGGCAGTGAACAAAATAGCAGCGGGTAAGGAATTTTTCATGCAAAGTAAGCATGTGAGTGTTAATTACCTGTTGCTTACCCGAATTCGGAGCTCTCCAGAGCGTTCGCAGATCTTCTTCATAGCGTGTCCGATGTTGCCAGATTCTACCGGGCCGAGGAGGGACCTCGGCGGAGAAGGTCTTCTGGTCTCAGTATGTTGAGGCGGACATCAGTGCCCCTTAGCGACCAGTGAAGCAGCTGGTCAAGCTCCTAAAGGCGGCCGAACAGGCCATGAAGGGCCTCATAGTTGGTGTGGCCTAAGGAGGCCATGCACAGGAGCTACTTGCCCTGGTGCGGCGGTGATGGATGCGTGCCCGTGGGTTGAAGTTATCAAGCATTCCACTTGTGTTGAGGGTGCCGTCGGCCCTTGCCCGCAAAAGGTGCCTTTGGGCAAGATGGATGCCGAAGCTTGTGACGGACCCGCCACCGGAGGGCAAGGAGCATCATGCGCCGAGATGTATTATAAGAGTGTCTTCAAGGGCGCCTGCACTATTGCGGGTGAGTGCTCCAAAGATGTAATATTTGAGTAGACTCGCATTTTGTTATCTGTCGCTGAAAACTTAGTTCATATCGCTAAGCAACGCTTGTTAATTTAAAATATTACCTTACATGCGGCTGTTTATCAAATATGAGAGATGGCAAGTCGTCGGCTTCAGCCCCCATGCCAGAAGTCTTTGGGGTGTTGGGATAAACTTGGCGCTCTTGTTCCCATTTTGGGTCCATCTAGGAGGCGCTCAACACAGTAACAAGGCAACCGGACTTATAATGCTTGAACATTCTCACTTAGCCATAGAATTCTATAATTTTAAATTTAGTGAAGCCCCTAGTCTTCGAAGGCGAATTTGGGCGCTATCACGCCTTGGCAGACAGTATCCGGCTCCTCGCTCTAAGCGGCATAAGTCTTTAGGACTCGCATAAAAACCTCTCGAACAGCGACGGTCTCTCGCCTCATCATGACGGTCAGTTTTAGCTTTCTCATCGAGGCGTTAACCCAGCTCAAGCTCGGGCGGAATCGCGAGTGGTTCTCCCAGTGCTACCTCAGCCGATATAACGGAACGTAAGGTACCAAAACATGGGAGCAGGGCAAACCCAACTATTGACCCAAGACATGATTGAGCCGATGCATATAGTGCTATAAGTTCGGTGCCGCACTTGTGAAAGTGTTAGGACTTATTATACCATAATGCGGGAACATAAGCCCACGGTGTATATTAGCCGTACCAAAGTGTACGGATGCAATATCCGTGAATGAACATATGTATGAAAAAGAAATGCAATTATAAGCAAAAAGGTGCTGCATTGTTTTATTCAATAAGTGCTGCTACGAATGCGAGCGATACAAATAGTGCGATAAGCAAGGTATGGGACTGTTAAACATGTCCCCCTCCGGGTAGGCTGCAGATTGGTGTATAAAAATGCTCGTAATGGAGACCGCTTTGTATATTCGTTGTAGCCTTTATCCTTCCTCGGCTGTTGCATCGTGAGTTCGACAAGTCTGCTGCCGGACAGGGCCTCTAACAAACGGAGTCCTGTGGATAAAAAGTAAAAGGTAAAAAGAAAAGAAAAAGGAACGACACACTTGAGATCCCCTGGTGTGGTTGAGCCGCATGATCTGGTTTATCGTGGTCGTGCCCTCTCCCCATGCCCATGGTATCTTGAGCGTAATGGTGTACGCGAAGGACCTGCTTTGACGCTTCGCAGGGCTGGGGTTGGGGCCGCATCGCTGGCGTGCTCGAACGTGCTGTGGTCTTGTTTTAAGTTACTCCGGGCGGCTTAGCGTGTCCAGCCGCTTAACGGCCGGACACGAGAATTGCCTTAAGAGGCTGCATTGCACTTCGCCGAGAGCGCTGTATGTTCCTCCGTGCGGAGAGAGCGTTCGTGTTTCCGTTGACCATGATGACTCCTCGAGGGCCTGGCATCTTGATCTTGAGGTATCGTAGTGCGGCACGCGTTGAACTTTGCAAACGCGCACGTCCGGAAAGCAAGGCATGATAGCCGCTTGAGCGGGACTATGTCGAAGATTAATTCCTCGCTTCGGAAGTTATCCGGGATCCGAAGACCACTTCGTGTAATTGAGCCTGTACAATTGGCTTCTACACCTGGTATGGCGCCTTTAAAGGTCGTTTTGGTAGGTTTAATCCTTGAGGGTCTATGCCCATTTTGCGCCTTGTATCCTGGTAAAGCAGGTTCAGTTGCTTTGCGGCAAATCCATCGGGACTCGGTTAGGTGAAATCCATCGGCGATTGGGTCTAAGACGGTCTGGCGAATCCGCCGTGGCGGATGCTAGTGGGGTGGTCCTTCGGTCAAAAGTGATCGGGCAGGAGGACCATGGATTGAACTTTGGGCAACTGGCTCCATCGGTAGACATCCACGAGTGCGCTTCCGCTCCCTTTTGGGTATGTGCGTTGCGTATATCATGTTCACCGTCCGCTTTGTGGGAAACCTTCATCCTCTATTTTTGGCGGTTGGGTCTCGTCCTCGTCATCGCTATGCAGCCCCTTGTCATTGTTTTCGCAATTAACTTGCCTGCTCTTGAATACCCAACAGTCCCTGTTGGTGTGGTTAGCTGGCTTTTCGGGTGCGTGTATCCGCACAAGCGGTCGAGTATTCGGTCCAAATTGGGACGGACCGGAGTAGTTCTTTTGAATGGCTTTTTCCGCTGACCGGTTTAGAGCCTCGAATCCGGCATTGACTGCCGTATCCTCAATATTGTCGCCGTTAACGCGGCGTTTGTTTTATTACGACGTGGCCTGCCATTTTGGTCCTTGAAACCGGACTGCGAGAATTTTCTTTGAGGTTGTTGTTGCGTGCTAGCTAGCTGTCCTCACCCGCGCAGAAGCGGGTCATGAGTGATGTGAGGGCTGCCATGGATTTCGCTTTTCCTGTCCTAGATGGGCCAGCCACTGTCGCGGATGTTATGCTTGAAGGCCGTGAGGGCCTCCGCATCCGGACGGTCGACGATTTGGTTTTCTTGGTTAAGAACCGTGTCGTAATTGTCCGGCCGATTCGTTTAGCTCTTGAATTATGTGGCTTAGGTCATCAGCGTCGGTGGTCGCACATAAGTGCCACGGAAGTTATCGAGGAATGCGGCCTCCAGGTCCTCCCAGCTCCCAATTGACTCTTTGGCAAGCTGTTGAGCCAACGCCGGGCTGGTCCTTTAAGCTTGAGGGGGAGGTATTTGATGGCGTGAAGATCGTCACCGCGGACCATGTGGATGTGAAGGAGATAGTCTTCGATCCAAACCGCGGGTCTGTTGTGCCATCATAGGATTCAATATTGACGGGTTTAAACCCTTCGGGGATTTGATGATCCATTACTTCGTCTGTGAAGCATAGTGGGTGTGCGGCGCCTCTGTACTGGGCGATATCACGACGGAGCTCAAAAGAGTTTTGTCTATTTTGTTCGGCCCGGCCGGACTTACTGTGTCCGGCGTGACGGTTGTCGTCACGTACCGTGGGGCGCCCACGCGATCCATAGATCGATCTTGATTGTCTTGCCTTGTCCTCCAATATATCTCGCAGGTCCGGGCGTTCCCACATGGCCGTGTGCTTTTGAGCGATGCCGGGTGCGGTTCTAGTGAAGGGCCGAGAGGCCTCTCTGTCGCGACCACGGGTGGTCGGTCACCGTATTGTCTCCTGGTGATGCGGGTTCGTAAACCTCCTCCTCTAATCGGGGAGCAGCTTGCGTTCAGGTAGCTTTTGAGGGGCGTTCAACTCATGCTCTTGACGCGAGGACTTCATCCATCCGTCGGCTAGCGATCTGATCAGCTCTAAGCTGTTGCTGCTTTTTCTTGAGGCTGTTCGCCGTGGCCATAAGCCCGCGTCTAAAATGCTCTTGTTCGACGGGATCCTCGAGCACGATTTAATTCATTGTCGTCGAGGCTTGCTTCGTCTTTGGAGGAGGCATATAATCCTCTACCTCTTCTTACGCCGCTCTCGTGAGGGTGGCGTCTCCATCCTCCTGCGCTGGATCTTCTTTGGAGTGGATTGTCTTCGCACCGTCCGGTGTATTGTTGTCTCCGGTGCTGGAATCTTCATTCTTCTGTGGCGGGATTTAGAGCGGCGCCACGACGCCGGGCGCTTGGGCTGCTTCTTGGAGGGGTCATCCTCCGTTGTTCCATCGCCGTTCCCATCTTTTGGGATGTCCACCATATATATGTCGTATGACGAGGTGGCCTTCCAGTGCCCGATAGGCGCTGGTTCTTGTTCGTCTCCGGCATCGTCGTCCATACCGTCGATGTCTTCGGAGTCGTAGTCTAACATGTCAGTTAGATCGTCGACAGCGGCAACCAAGTGGGTGGTGGGTGGGCTTTGAATTTCTTCGTCGTCCGCATCCCAACTATCCTGACCGCAGTCCGCCAGGCTCTCCTAATAACGAGAGGTACTTTAGTGAATTCAGGATGTCGCCAAAGGGCGAGTCTTTGAAAGATGTCATGACCATGAACTCCATAACGGGCGCCCAATCGGATTCGATTAGCAAGGCGCGGAGGGTTCGGAGTCCGGAGACGAGTCCGGCACCACGAGTCGAGGTCTTCATAAGGGACAGGGATGGAGTTCGCTCGATCACCGAGAGATTAGAACCCCGGCGGTGTCCAACCACTCGTCCTCGATCGGCGTAATCCGCCCGGATTAAGGGCCGAGCGGATTCAGTGCGGCCTCGTGGCTTTGCTCGGCTGCGAGCTAGATCATGCCCATCGAGACAAGGCGGCGCTTAGCTGCGGCTCGAATCCGTCGAAGATCAAGTCTCCGCGGATATCGGCCGATAGTTTAAACTTCAAATCTGACGACGGCGGGCGTAGCTTCGATCTGCTCCAGATGGCTGCGAATTGGCCATGATGCAAAGCCGCGAACATGAAGATCTGTCCGGGAGAAAAGTCTCACCCGGACCGCGTCGTTGTTGATGATCAAAGGAGCCATCGGGCCTATCGGTGGCGACACGGAGGAACTCTCAATGAAAGCACCAATGTCGGTGTCAAAACCGGCGGATCTCGGTAGGGGTCCCGAACTATGCGTCTAGGCGGATGGTAACAGGAGACAAGGGACACGATGTTTTACCTGGTTGGGCCCTCTTGATGGAGGTAAAACCCTACGCCCTGCTTGATTAATATTGATGATGTGTGTTACAAGAGTGGATCTACCACGAGATCAAAGAGGCTAAACCTAGAAGCTAGCCTATGGTATGATTGTTGTTCGTCCTACGGACTAAAACCCTCCGGTTTATATAGACACCGGATAGGGTTAGGGTTACACAAAGTCGGTTACAATGGTAGGAGATCTACATATCCGTATTGCCAAGCTTGCCTTCCACGCCAAGGAAAGTCCCATCCGGACACGGGACGAAGTCTTCAATCTTGTATCTTCATAGTCTTGGAGTCCGGCCGATGATGATAGTTCGGCTATCCGGACACCCCCTAGTCCGGAACTCCCTCAGTGACCATGTTCTTGAGCTTGCATGTCAAATTTATATGGTTCCAAGTAGTTCTAATGCTTGATATAAGCTCTAGGCACTTGTAGGAGTAGTTGCTATCAATTTTATTGAAGTTGGTTCACTTTTGTTTGAAGTTACTAAAAAATTTCAGAAATTTTTCAGAGAAAACATTATGCTTAGGAAAATGTTCCAAGGTGGTTCTTCAAGGAAGCAAGGCCCCAGGCTTGCAATGCGTGATGCTGATGAGGAACCCCCAAGGGACGCTCCAGTGCGGCCTTGTGAGTGGCCTTCAGAAAACTTTATGGATTGAGCAGGAATCAAAGAAGAATTTAACGCATATTTGCGTAACACCGATCTTGTGAGCTTTGAGGCACACAAATGCCCCCAGTACCATCAACTCACTAGTTCATTTGTGAGGAGACAAAAGGAAGATATGTTATTACCAGAGAGGAGGCAGATGAGTACGAGAGGAGAGCAGAGGCAGCCCGACGCCACGCTGCAGCTCAGGCGGCGATCGCCGCTGCATCGCAGTGCGACCCCAGCTACACCTATGGGTATCCGCCAGGCCATCCCTGGCAATGAACCAACTTAGGCCAAAAGCCTAAGCTTGGGGGAGTACGTGTTTCCCACCGACATTACATTTATGTTCACACACACTCATTGCTAGATGTCGGTGCTCATACTTTTTCATTGTAATATCCATGTTAGTTTATTTTGTTTTTCCTGCTTTCTTCTTGTGTGTTTGTTAAACCTTAAGAAAAACTAAAAAAATTAGTAATAGCTTCTAGCTAGTTTACCTTCTTGCTGTAGTAGTTATAATTAAAAAGAAAACTCAACAAGATTTCCCGTTCTTCTTTTTGCTTGTTGGGAGCTTTCCCGTGTAAATAGTTTTATTTCTTTTGTTTTCTTTGGGGGTCGATAGGAGAAGACCATAATTAAATTGTTGAAGTGGCTCTTTTATGCATTATTGTTGATTTAACCAAGAGCCCATATTGCGTTGTCTTCTTCTGTTTATTGAGTGCTCGCAGATTCCAGCTTAGTCCAATGCATGTGCACTCTTATTATTATTCACATCGTTCGGTCGTGCAAGTGAAAGGCAATTATGATACATGATGGACTGACTGAGGTGAGAAAAGCTGGTATGAACTCGACCTCTCTTGTTTTTGTAAATATGATGAGTTCATCGTTCTTGATTCAGCTTATTATGAATAAACATGTTTGCAATGACAATTAGATATCATAGTTACTTGTGCCATGCTTGATTAGCTATGAGTTATAATGGTTTACCTTGCGTGCCAACATGCTATCGAAATGGTTATGATGTGGTATAGTGGGGTGGTATCCTCCTTTGAATGATTTAAGTGACTCGACTTGGCACATGTTCACACATGTAGTTGAAACAAAATTAACATAGCCTTCACGATATTTATGTTCATGGTGGATTATATCCTACTCATAGGGATGGCAATGGGTACCCATTACCCACGTACCCGGCGGGTAAAAACTCTATTAGGGTAAGGGTATGGGATAAAAAATTATCCATGGGTATATTAATAGAAAAATATTAAACCCATCGGGTAGAGTGGGTACGGGTATGGGATAGTATAACCCATACCCGTGTACCCATATACGCGCATAAAATCTGTTAAGTGTGCCTTCACTATTCATTTATCTAATCTAACTTGCCACAAAATCATTCTATGTTTTTTTAAAGCACAAAATCATTCTATGTTGCCCACCCACGCACGCACGTACATGGAAGATAGAAGGAATCCCATATATCTCGTTTTCTCTGCGTGATTAACGTGGTTAGGCTTAGCCGCTTAGGTAAATAATCAGTACGTGGTCACGTTCCATATTCAGAGAGACGGAGATTGATATCCTCCGCGTCTCCTAGTCTCCTTGCCTCCTTGCCTCAGGCATCGTTAGTCCCCGCCGCCAACGCTCCAGCTGCTCACTGCCTCGCCATCGCCAGCGCTACCAGCCGCTCGGACGCCATGGACCTTCGGGATGAGGGCCACAACTTCTGCATGGATGGTGACGAGAAGAAGGAGATGCAGCTCACGCTCACACACGGACTGAGTCAGACTTGGACGGCGGCGACCACCACGGTGCAACACCATCGTTGGATGGTGCCATCCCTGTCCGTCTGCTAGGAAAGGGCCAAGCCCCTGGCCAACGTAAATGACTTGTACCGCCTGCCTCGATATCCAAGGCGCATCATATTCATAACACGTCAAGCCGTCCACCTCGCCCTAGCCCACTTAGTCGATTCTCTGCTGCCACCAAGCACATGAACTAGAGCAAGGCTATTGTTGCTTGGTGAGTTTCAATTTTGTGTATGATTTGATCTTGTAGTTTTGTTTTCTATATAGATGGTGTGATGCATTCATAGATGGTACATAGATGTATAGATGATGTGATGATATGATGTGTCTTTTAGCCTACACATGATGTATGTAGCTGCCGTGATGAACATGATTTTTTTGCATATACATGATACGTAGAGATACTATGATGTATATATGTGAATCGTGATTTCAGTGCTCATCGTCCATATAAGCATTGATTTCTGCCTATACATGATGTATATAGATGTTGTGATGAGTAAGATTTTCTTCATATAAGGATTGTGTGATGTCGTTTATGATTATTTCTTGCTAAATTTGATGTGCGCACACATGGGTATTTTAACCCGTGGGTATCCATTTACCCTGTTGGGTGATGGGTATGGGGAAAAATTATATCCGTTGATGGGTATGGGTACGGGTAATGGGTATGCTCAAGGGTGGTGGGTAAGGGTATGGGATAACTCCACCCGTACCCAAACCCTGCGGGTGCCATCCCTACCTACTCATGCTTGCATCCAATGTTTATTAATTTTAATGCATGTTCATGACTATTGTCGCTCTCTAGTTGGTCGCTTCCCAGTCTTTTGCTAGCCTTCACCTATACTAAGAGGGAATACTGCTTGTGCATCCAATCTCTTAAACCCCAAAGTTATTCCATATGAGTCCACTGCACCTTCCTATATGCGGTATTTACCTGCCGTTCCAAGTAAATTTGTATGTGCCAAACTCTAAACCTTCAAATAAACATTCTGTTTTGTATGCTCGAATAGCTCATGTATCAACTAGGGCTGCCCTTATCTTCCATGTTAGGCGGGTTATTCTCAAGAGGAGTGGACTCCGCTCCTCATTCACGAGAAAATGGCTGGTCACCGGGATGCCCAGTCCCATGCTTTATGCAAACTAAAACAAAATAATTGCAAACACAACTCCCCCTGGGACTGTTGCTAGTTGGAGACACTCGTTGTTTCGAGCAAGTCATGGATTGATGCTTGTTGGTGGAGGGAGGGTATAAACTTTACCATTCTGTTTGGGAACCGCCTATAATGTGTGTAGCATGGAAGATATCACCATCTCTTAGTTGTTATGTTGACAATGAAAGTATACCGCTCAAAATATTATTTATCTCTATTTCAAAACCGAGCTCTGGCACCTCTACAAATCCCTGCTTCCCTCTGCGAAGGGCCTATCTATTTACTTTTATGTTGAGTCATCACCCTTCTATTAAAAGCACTAGCTGGAGAGCGCAGCTGTCATTTGCATCCATTACTACTAATTTATATTGGGTATGACTATGACTGGATCTCTTTTACCATGAATTACAATGTCTAGTCAGTCCTTGATCTTTAAAGGTGCTCTGCATTTATGTTTTGCGTCCTCAGAAAGGGCTAGCGAGATACCATCTCGTTATATCATATTATGATTGTTTCGAGAAAGTGTTGTCATCCAAGATTTATTATTATCGCTCGCTAGTTGATTATGCTATTGATATGAGTAATCATGAGACCTGAGAATTATTGCAAATGTGGTTAGTTATAATCTTTGCTGAAAACTTGAATGTTGGCTTTACATATTTACAACAACAAGAGCAAACAAAGTTTGTAAAAGTTTTTTTATCACTTTCAGTTTGTCAACTGAATTGCTTCAGTACAAGCAAAGGTTTAAGCTTGGGGGAGTTGATACGTCTCCGTCGTATCTACTTTTCCAAACACTTTTGCCCTTGTTTTGGACTCTAACTTGCATGATTTGAATGGAACTAACCCGGACTGACGTTGTTTTCAGCAGAATTGCCATGATGTTGTTTTATGTGCAGAAAACAAAAGTTCTTGGAATGACCTAAAACTCCACGGAACATCTAGTTAAAAATAAAAAAATCCTTGCCAAAGATGAAGACTAGGGGGCCCACACCCTGACCACGAGGGTGCCCCCTAGGGCGCGCCCCCTACCTCATGGGCCCCCTGGAGCTCCTCCCACGCCAACTCCAACTCTATATATTTGCTTTCGGGGAGAAAAAATCAAGGAGAAGAAATCATCGCGTTTTACAATACGGAGCCGCCGCCAAGCCCTAAAACCTCTCGGGAGGGCTGATCTGGAGTCCGTTCGGGGCTCCGGAGAGGGGGATTCATCGTCGTGGTCATCATCAACTATCCTCCATCACCAATTTCATGATGCTCACTGTCGTGCATGAGTAATTCCATCATAGGCTTGCTGGACGGTGATGGGTTGGATGAGATCTATCATGTAATCGAGTTAATTTTGTTAGGGTTTGATCCCTAGTATCCATTATGTTTCGAGATTGATGTTGCTATGACTTTGCTATGCTTAATTCTTGTCACTAGGGCCCGAGTGCCATGATTTCAGATCTGAACCTATTATGTTTTCATGAATATATGTGTGTTCTTGATCCTATCTTGCAAGTCTATAGTCACCTACTATGTGTTATGATCCGGCAACCCCGAAGTGACAATAATCGGGACCACTCCCGGTGATGACCATAGTTTGAGGAGTTCATGTATTCACTATGTGCTAATGCTTTGTTCCGGTTCTCTATTAAAAGGAGGCCTTAATATCCCTTTGTTTCCATTAGGACCCCGCTACCACGGGAGGGTAGGACAAAAGATGTCATGCAAGTTCTTTTCCATAAGCACATATGACTATATTCGGAATACATGCCTACATTACATTGATGAATTGGAGCTAGTTCTGTGTCATCCTTTGTTATGACTATTACATGATGAACCGCATCCGGCATAATTATCCATCACCGATCCAATGCCTACGAGTTTTCCATATACTGGTTCTCGCTTATTTACTTTTCCGTTGCTACTGTTACAATCACTACAAAACATCAAAAATATTGCTTTTGCTTTCATTACTCTTTTGTTACCGTTACCACTATTATCATATTACTTTGCTACTAAATACTTTGTTGCAGATATTAAGTTATCCAGGTGTGGTTGAATTGACAACTCAACTGCTAATACTTGAGAATATTCTTTGGCTCCCCTTGTGTCGAATCAATAAATTTGGGTTGAATACTCTACCCTCGAAAGCTGTTGCGATCCCCTACACTTGTGGGTTATCATGCACCGGACTTGAATTCGGGAGCCGCGGCCTAGGTGGCGTCGCGAGGCTCTGTGATATAGAACCGCAGCTTCTGCCACTCCTTGACAATCTCCACGAAGGTACCTTTGGGCCATGTGACGTTGGGCATCTTGCTCACCATGGCACCTTCGCACTCCACGTGTTGGCCATCCACCACCTTCGGCTTCATGTTGAAGATCTTGAGCCATAGTCCGAAGTGGGGAGGAATGCGGAGGAAGGCCTGCACACAACAATGAATGCCGAGATGTTGAGGAAGGAGTTTGGGGCTAGATAATGGAAATCTAGCCTGTAATAGAACATGAGTCCGCGGACGAAAGGTTGGAGAGGAAACCCTAACCTGCAGACGAAATGGGGGATGAACACCACCCTCTCGTTGGGCTTCGGGGTGGGTAAGACTTTCCCTTTGCCGGAAGACGGTGGGCGATTTCTTTCGCCAGATACCCGGCCGCCTGAAGCTCAGTGATGTCCTTCTCCTTGACGGAGGAGGCCATCCACTTGCCTTGCCCTCCAGATCCAGACATGGTTGAGTGCTTTCTTGAAGCAAAAAAAAGATGAGGACTTGGGTGCTGGAGCTCGAGAATGGAAGGGCAGAGAAAGAGAGAAGGCGTGGGTGAAAGAAGGGAATCCTTATTTCCTTATAAAGGCAGTGAATATCAAGTGCCTCCCCACTCGCCTTAAAACTCGCCTATTCCCAAGGGATTTGCAAACGGCACGTTTGGATTACCCACACCCGTATTGATGAGAATCCCGCAATAAGGGGACACGATCTCTCCTTCGACAAGACGTGCCAATGAAAATCGCGTCTCGAAACATGGAACAGCAGACGCAAATGGTTCGAAATAATGACCGGGCAGACATGATGTCACAATACAAAAATTTGTCAGTGGATTGGACTCGTGAAATATTATACTCTCTGCGGTTGTGTGTGGTACTTGTGTTGCAGATCTGGATATATTCGTTGCGTCCGAATACTATTTTGGAGTATTCGGAAAAGGGAACCCGCCTATGCCGAAGATAATCTGCGAGCCGGACACCTCGTCATTGAAGCCTGGTTCAGGGGCTACTGAGGGAGTCCTGGACTAAGGGGTCCTCGGGCGTCCAGCCTGTTGGACATGGGCTGGACTAATGGGCTGTGAAGGTACAAGACCGAAGACTCTCTCCCGTGTCCGGATGGGACTCTCCTTGGCGTGGAAGGCAGGCTTGGCGTCCAAATATGAAGATTCCTTTCTTTGTAACCGACTTTGTACAACCCTAGCCCCCTCCGCTGTCTATATAAACCGGAGGGCTTAGTCCGGAAACAAATATAGTCATACAAGCTAGACTTCTAGGGTTTAAGCCATTACGATCTTGTGGTAGATCAACTCTTGTAATACTCATATTCATGAAGATCAATCAAGCAGGAAGTAGATTATTACCTCCATAGAGAGGGCTCGAACCTGGGTAAACATTGTGTCCCCCGTCTCCTGTTACCATCAACCTTAGACGCACAGTTCGGGACCCCCTACCCGAGATCCGCCGGTTTTGACACCGACATTGGTTCTTTCATTGAGAGTTCCACTGTGCCGTCCTTAGAAGGATTGATGGCCCCTTCAATCATCTACAACAATGTTGTCCAAGGAGAAGTCTTCCTCCCCGGATAGATTTTCGTATTCGGCGGCTTCCCACTGCGGGCCAACTCGCTTGGCCATCTGGAGCAGATCGATAGCCAATCGGAGTGATAACTTCTCTAGGAGTGGTTGTCGGAGTCGGAGCCAGAAACCCATACACTAACATGAGCTTGATGTCTTCTTCTACAGTAGCTCTTGGTTGACTTGTCATTCCTTTTCGAATCCTTGTTCCTTTAAGAAGGTCTCTCCTAGGTTGTGAAACCAATGCAATGGAGACCAAAGCCCTGATACCACTTGTAGGATCGAAAGTATGCCTAGAGGGACAGGTGATTAGACTACTCGATCAAATAAAAACTTAACCTTTTGTTGGGGAACATAGCATGCAATTTCAAAAAAAATCCTACGATCATGCAAGATCTATCTAGGAGAGGGGGAGAGTGTGTCCATGTACCCTCGTAGACCGAAAGCGGAAGCGTTAGCTTAACGCGGCTAATGTAGCCGAACGTCTTCGCGATCCAACCGATCAAGCACTGAACGTCTCTTGATCCAGCAGAGTGTCGAGGGAGAGTTTCGTCAGCACGACGGCGTGGTGACGGTGATGGTGATGTGATCTACGCAGAGCTTCGCCTAAGCACTACGACAATATGACCGGAGGAGTAAACTATGGAGGGAAGACCGCACGCGGCTAAGAGAACAATTGATGTGCTTTGGGGTGCCCCTGCCCCCGTATATAAAGGAGTAGGGGAGGAGGCCAGCCCTAGGGGGCGCGCCAAGTGGCGAGAAACCGACTTGGACTCCTAGTCCTAGTCGCCCCCCCCCCTCCTTCTTTCGGAGGGGGAAAGGGGGAAGGAGAGGGAGAGGGAGAGGGAGAAGGAAAGGGGGCCGTGCCCCCTCCCCTTGTCCAATTCGGAGTGCCCATGGGGACACAACCCTTGTGGGCTGCCCTCTCTCTCCCCTATGGCCCATGTAGGCCCATTACTTTCCGCGGGGGGTTCCGGTAACCCCTCGGTACTCTGATAAATATCTGAAACACTCTGAAACCATTCCGGTGTCCGAATACCATCATCCAATATATCAATCTTTACCTCTCGAGCATTTCGAGACTCCTAGTCATGTCCGTGATCTCATCCGGGACTCCGAACAATCTTTGGTCACCAAAATACATAACTCATAATACAAATCGTCATCGAACGTTAAGCATGCGGACCCTACGGGTTCGAGAACTATGTAGACATGACCGAGACACATCTCCGATCAATAACCAACAACGGAACATGGATGCTCATATTGGTTCCTACATATTCTACGAAGATCTTTATCGGTCAAACAGTAATGACAACATACGTTATTCCCTTTGTCATCGGTATGTTACTTGCCTGAGATTCGATCATCGGTATCTTCATACCTAGTTCAATCTCATTACCGGCAAGTCTCTTTAATCGTTCTTTAATACATCATCCCGCAACTAACTCATTAGTCACATTGCTTGCAAGGCTTATCATGATGTGCATTACCGAGAGGGTCCAAAGATACCTCTCCGGTACTCGGAGTGACAAATCCTAATCTCGATCTATGCCAACCCAACAAACACCTTTGAAGACACCTGTATAGGATCTTTATAATCACCCAGTTATGTTGTGACGTTTGATAGCACACAAGGTGCTCCTCCGGTATTCGGGAGTTGCATAATCTCATAGTCAAAGGAATACGTATAAGTCATGAAGAAAGTAATAGCAATAAAACTTAAATCATTATGCTAAGCTAACGGATGGGTCTTGTCCATCACATCATTCTCCTAACGATGTGATTCCGTTCATCAAATGACAACACATGTCTATGGTCAGGAAACTTAACCATCTTTAATTAACGAGCTAGTCAAGTAGAGGCATACTAGGGACACTTTATTTTGTCTATGTATTCACACATGTACCAAGTTTCCGATTAATACAATTCTAGCATGAATAATAAACATTTATCATTATATAATGAAATATAAATAACAACTTTATTATTGCCTCTAGGGCATATTTCCTTCAGTCTCCCACTTGCACTAGAGTCAATGATCTAGTACATTGTAATGATTCTAACACCCATGGAGTCTTGGTGCTGATCATGTTTTTCTCGTGGAAGAGGCTTAGACAAAGGGTCTGCAACATTCAGATCGGTATGTATTTTGCAAATTTCTATGTCTCCCTCCTTGACTTGATCGCGGATGGAGTTGAAGCGTCTCTTGATGTGTTTGGTTCTCTTGTGAAATGTGGATTCCTTTGCTAAGGCAATTGCTCCAGTATTGTCACAAAAGATTTTCATTGTACCTGATGCACTAGGTATTACACCAAGATCAGATATGAACTCCTTCATCCAGACTCCTTCATTTGCTGCTTCCAAAGCAACTATGTACTCCGCTTCACACGTAGATCCCGCCACGATGCTCTGCTTGGAACTGCACCAACTGACAGCTCCACCATTCAATATAAATACGTATCCGGTTTGCGACTTAGAGTCATACGGATCAGTGTCAAAGCTAGCATCGACATAACCATTTACGATAAGCTCTTTGTCACCTCCATAAACAAGAAACATATCCTTAGTCCTTTTCAGGATGTTCTTGACCACTGTACAGTGATCCACTCCTGGATTACTTTGGTACCTCCCTGCTAAACTTATAGCAAGGCACACATCAGGTCTGGTACATAGCATTGCATACATGGTAGAACCTATGGCTGAGGCATAGGGAATGACTTCATTTTCTCTCTATCTTCTGTAGTGGTCGTGCATTGAGTCTGACTCAACTTCACACCTTGTAACATAGGCAAAACCCTTTCTTTGACTGATCCATTTTGAACTTCTTCAAAACTTTATCAAGGTATGTGCTTTGTGAAAGTCCAATTAAGCGTCTTGATCTATCTCTATAGATCTTGATGCCCAATATATAAGCAGCTTCACCAAGGTCTTTCATTGAAAAATTCTTATTCAAGTATCCTTTTATGCTATGCGGAAATTCTATATCATTTCCAATCAACAATATGTCATCCACATATAATATTAGAAATGACACAGAGCTCCCAATCACTTTCTTTTAAATACAGGCTTCTCCAAAAGTCTGTATAAAACCATATGCTTTGATCACACTATCAAAGTGTATATTCCAACTCCGAGAGGCTTGCGCCAGTCCATAAATGGATCAATGGAGCTTGCACACTTTGTTAGAACCTTTAGGATCGACAAAACCTTCTGTTTGCATCATATACAACTATTCTTTAAGAAATCCATTAAGGAATGCAGTTTTGACACCTATTTGCCAAATTTCATAATCATAAAATGCGCAATTGCTAACATGATTCGGACAGACTTAAGCATCGCTACGGGTGAGAAGGTCTCATCGTAGTCAACTCCTTGAACTTGTTGAAAACCTTTCACAACAAGTCGAGCTTTGTAGACAGTAACATTACCACCAGCGTCAGTCTTCTTCTTGAAGATACATTTATTTTCTATGGCTTGCTGATCATCTGGCAAGTCAACCAAAGTCCATACTTTGTTCTCATACATGGATCCCATCTCAGATTTCATGGCCTCAAGCCATTTCGCGGAATCTGGGCTCATCATTGCTTCCTCATAGTTTGTAGGTTCTTCATGGTCCAGTAATATGACTTCCAGAACAGGATTACCGTACCACTCTGGTGCGGAACGTACTCTGGTTGACCTACGAGGTTCAGTAGTAACTTGATCTGAAGTTTCATGATCATCATCATTAGCTTCCTCACTCATTTCTCTGATGAACTACTTTCCAATTCGAGGGAAGGTACAACTACCTCACCAAGTTCTACTTTCCTCCCACTCACTTCTTTCGAGAGAAACTCCTTCTCTAGAAAGGATTCATTCTTAGCAACAAATATCTTGCCTTCGGATCTGTGATAGAAGGTGTACCCAACAGTTTCTTGTGTGTATCCTATGAAGAAGCACTTCTCCTATTTGGGTTCGAGCTTATCAGGCTGAAGCTTTTTCACATAAGCATCGCAACCCCAAACTTTAAGAAACGACAGCTTCGGTTTCTTGCCAAACCAAGGTTCATATGGTGTCGTCTCAACGGATTTAGATGGTCCCTATTTAACGTGAATGCAACTATCTCTAATGCATAACCCCAAAATGATAATGGTAAATCGGTAAGAGACATCATAGATCGCACCATCTATACCTACTAATAAAGCAAGGTGCGTTTCTCTGATTTTTTTCATCCGTTCACCATCGAAATTTATTTTTCTATCCGAGGTGGTATTAAATTTTTCTACGTCTGTCCGTTTTTTAGCAATACAGAATTCCGTACTTGGCCTGCACATGTTGTGGCCCAGCTAAGCCAGCCCATTTATTTGCCTGCCCATGTAGCTGCGGAAAGTCTATTTCTCGCATGGTGCGGCAGATAGTCGGCGTTCGCACAGGGCACCCAAGACTAGGCCGGCCCCTTTTCTTTTTCCGTCCAAATTTATTTTTACTTTTATTTTATTTTGTAATTCAATATTTTTAAAAATGCTCAGAATTTGAATTTTTATTAGATTTTCGAAAAATGTTTGAATTACAATATTTTCTTTCACTTTCCAAAAATGTTTGGAACATTAATTTATTTTCTTGTTCGATTTTTTTCAAATTCGGAAATATTCCAAAATTGTTTGTGATTCAAAAACATGTATTTTAAAAATATTTAAAATTTGAAATATATTCTTGTTGTAGTGTAATGTTTAGAGATTCAAAATAATGTTCAGATTTAAAAGCATGTTCCATTTTCAAAAGTCGGTCACAAATTTATAAAATGTTTGGGTTTTGATAAAAGGTTCATGTCTTAAAAACATGATATTATTTCAAATTTCGTTCATGTTTTTTCCAAGATGGATGGAACATTAAAACATTGCTCATAATTTCAAAAAATGATCGTGTTTTCAAGAATATTTGGCAGTTCCTATTTTAAAAAAAAATCAAATATATTTTAAATCCAACGTTGCACTATGTTCTTAAATATTCGCGTTGGCCATTGGTTAGTAGTAGGGGTTTGTTGCCGTGGCTAGCGGCTCGTGGTCGGGTCTTTAAGGTCATGTGTTTGATTGTTCAACATGTCATTTTTTGGATTATTACTCGTGCCTTGCAAAAACATGTTATTTTGGTGCTTGCCAGTGGGCTGGCCCAGACACAAAGTGTTGTGCGTCCCACACGCTATTTGCGCAACTAACATCATATAGTAGCTCCCACGCAGCCGCCCTAAGAAAAGAAAATATATACCTATAGATTTTGTTCCGTCCATTCCACATGTAGTTCCCCAATATTTTTCTGTCGGACGGGCGAGCAGCAAAAAATAAAGGGCGCAAGGGGATTGAACTATGGAGCTTGCCTATTGTGCCGACGGATAAAACCAACTCAGCTAGCTTGCAGTTATGATAGGAATAGTACTATTTTGGAATTTTATACTAAATCATAATTTTTATATGTCCCTAAGTTGTCTAGAAATAAGGAGGTTGTGCGAGAATAAGAAAGTTTTCTCGACAATTATGAGTAGAATGAGGGACTGCATAAATTATTGTGGGATGTAACTTGCACGTGCTAATAAAAGACAATATGCTGGTTGGCTATACTGGAAAAAAATTGTGGGCATGTGCTAATAAAAGAGAATATGTTGGTTTTGCTCTAATTAATAAAATTTATGGGCATGTGAGCGCAAAAATAGTTGAAGAGAATAAACCCTGATAATGAAGGGACATTCATGCCTAGTTATCTGCTGATTATGCTAATGAAACATAATTTATGCTCTGCAATTAGTAATCGGCTATGTCGTCGTAGTAGAAAGTGGTCAAAGGAACCGTGCCTCGAAGGTCGCCGCACAGCAACCAAAAGAGGACGCAACTACAACTCCGAGACTGAGGTGGGCCCGGAGGAAAAAAAGGGTGCCAGTTGGGTGGTCGCCGCCACGCCGACCAACCCCACCACTATCAAGATCTCGCGGGCCAAACATGACCTGTGAGAAGACTGCGGCTCCTCGCTCTGTCACCCACCACCGTGGAGACCGTTTTTGATGAAAACATCCATTATCTCTCCTGCTGCTTGTTCTAAAAAAATTATATCCCCGTTGCAACGCACAGGCATATGTGCTAGTATCTAATAAAGTACGGTTACGACGTTCAGACACACCATTACGCTGTGGTGTTCCAGCTGGCCTGAGTTGCAAAACTATTCCACATTGTTTAAAATGAAGACCAAACTCGTAACTCAAATATTTGCCTCCACGATCAGATCGTAAAAACTTTATTTTCTTGTTACGATGATTTTCCATTTCAATCTTAAATTATTTAAACTTTTCAAATGTTTCAGACTTATGTTTCATTAAGTAGATATACCCATATCTGCTCAAATCATCTATGAAGGTCCCCGCCGCGAGCCTCAACACTCATCGGACCGCATACATCAGCATGAATTATTTCCAATAAGCCAATGGCTCGCTCCATTGTTCCGGAGAACGGTGTGGCGCCTGGATAGTTAGGCTACAGTAAAACCCTGCTAATGATGCCATGTCACCCTTGTCGCTGTTGCAAAAACACATGTTAGATCGAAACGTTTCAAAATCAAATTTTGATTTAGGCAAACAACAAAAGTTTTCAAACATTAAAACTAAAAATGTGCAAAATGTGTGAAATAAATCATGGATAATACTAGTGGAGAAACCACACTTCTATAAAATGTTTAAAGGCTCCAAAGTAATTAAAACAGCAGCTATGACAATTAATTGAATGCCTTTTAAAACTAATAATAATGCAAACTATTTTAATTAGGTGTCAAACTTTGGGGCAGTAGAATAAATTATAACATTAATTTAGGATTTGTATTTATATTTTATAAAACAGAAATTAAAAGAATAAAATAGAAAATAAAATAGATAAAGAAAAGAAAACAGAAAACAAAGCTAAAAAAGAGAGAAAGCAACCCCCTAATCGGGCTCGGCCCAAAGAAATACAACCCCACTCGGCCAACCCACCAGGCCCAGCCGGCCGAACCCCACTCCCCACTCCCTTATCCCATAATCCCCCGAAACCATAACCCACTCCCCATCGCCCCACACCCCACTCCCCCCACTCCCTCGTCTGGATCTGGATCGGGAGGATCCCGATCCCCTCGCCCCTCGACCCCGCGCGCCCTCGCCGTCTGGACCTCGCTGGCGCCCGGAGCTCCCCCGCCGGCCTGCTTCCATCCCCCCCCCCACCGGCCTGCTCCCACGTCACCCGTCGTCCCCGTCGCCCCCTCGAGCCCCGCTGCCCTAGTCCCTACTCACCTACCGTGAGCTCCCTCCCTCTCCCTTGTTCTCTCACCGCATCGTCCGCGCTCTAGCATGCGCCGCGCCCGCCGAGGCCCCTGCTGGCTGCACCCGGGCCGCGCTCGTCCTCACCAGAAGCCCCGCCCCCGCGCTCACCACATCGACGGTCGCGCCCGGCGCCTGGACGTGCCCCTGCTCTCTGCCTGACCTCGCCAGGCCTCGCCCGGAGCTCCCCATCCGCCCGCACGCGACGCCCTGCATGCTCCGGCCTCCCCCTCCCCTCTCCTCCTCGTCGCCGCTGGCATCTGTTGCCCGCCCGCAGCCTTGATCCGCCGGGCCGTTCGCCATGCCCAGCGTCCCGTGCCACTGTGGCACCGGCCGAGCCGGCGTCGCCGGCAGCCCGCCCGGGTCGAGCTCGGCCGCCGCAGCCGGTGAAACTCGCCCCACTGCAACCCCCCCCTCATCAAGGCGCCGCCCGGTGCTCGCCTCTCGCCTCCCGGCGCCCCATCACCGGCCGCCATACTGGCAGACCGGCGCTGGCCCCGTCGTCGCCGAGCGCCCTCGAGACATCTTGCCGGGCGACGCCTGCACCCCAGCCCCACCCACTATGGCCTCAACATCGCCAAACGGGCCCGCGCCCACGAACGTTAAAAAAGAAAAAAAGAGAGTTAGTTAAAATAATAATATTAATTAATTAATTAATTAATCAACTTAATTAATTTTGATTAATTAAACTAAACAACTAATTAAACATTAGTTATCTAATTAACCTAGTTAGTTAGTTAATTAGCTAATTAAGTAGTCAATGATAGTGGGGTCCACCCCTAATTAATCTGATTAGGTTAATTAAAATGTGTCATCGACCAATGGGACCCATGGTCAGTTGACGATCAACCCCGTTGATCGCCGCGTCGACATGACATCATCTTGATGTCGTAAATCCATTTTCGAATTAAGTTAAATAATTAATTAAATTCCAGAAATTAATAAAATCTTTAGAAAATCATATCTTTTAATCCGTAACTCGAATTAAATTATTTTCAACATGAAAGTTGCTCAGGACGACGAGACGATTCCGGGTATGCAACCCGTTCGTCTGCCACACCGCCCTAACCTATCGATCTCGCAACTTTCCCCATTCGGTTCATCTGTCCGAAAACGCGAAACACGGGGAATACTTTCTCGGATGTTTTCCCCCTTCACCGGTATCACCTCATACCGCGATTGGACACACCTAGCAACACGCCTTATCATGTCATGCATCGTCATGCATTTGTTTGCATTGTATTTATTGTTTCTTCCCCCTCTTCTCTCGCTAGACACCGAGACCGAAGCCGCTGCTACCCAATACGACTACGGAGTTGACGACCCCTCTCTCTTGCCAGAGCAACCAGGCAAGCCCCCCCCCTTGATCACCAGATATCGCCTATTCTACTCTATACTGCTTGCACTAAAGTAGTGTAGCATGTTACTGCTTTCCGTTATTCCTATCCTGATGCATAGCATGTCCTTGCTACTACTGTTGTTACCTTTACCTGCAATCCTACATGCTTAGTCTAGGATGCTAGTATTCCATCAGTGGCCCTGCATTCTTGTCCGTCTTTTGTGCTATACTATCGGGCTGTGATCACTTGGGAGGTGATCACCGGTATATACTATATACTTTATACATGATACATGATACATGTGGTGACTAAAGTCGGGTCGGCTTGTGGAGCACCTGCGAGTGATTCACGGATTGGGGGCTGAAAGGACCTTTGTCCCAACGGCCCTCTGTGTGGATCTTTGTGGCGGAGCGACAGGGCGCGTTGAGACCGCCTGGGTGAGAGGTGGGCCTGGCCCTGTTCGGCGTTCGCGGATACTTACCATGCTTAACAAGATCTTGGTATTTGATCTGAGTCTGGCTACTGGCCTATACGCACTAACCAACTACGCGGGAACAGTTATGGGCACTCGGTATCGTGGTATCAGCCGAAGCATTTCGTGACGTCAGCGACTGAGCGGCGCGCGCCGGATTGGACTGGAACGCCTGCTAGGCTAGGTCTGCTTTCGGCCGCCCTCGCAACATGCAGGTGTGCTAAGGGCGATGGGCCCAGACCCCTGTGCGCTTAGGTTTAGACCGGCGTGCTGACCTCTCTGTTATGCCTAGGTGGGGCTGCGACGTGTTGATCTTCCGCGGCCGGGCATGACCCAGGAAAGTGTGTCCGGCCAAATGGGATCAAGCGTGTTGGGCTATGTGGTGCACCCCTGCAGGGAAGTTAATCTATTCGAATAGCCGTGATCTTCGGTAACAGGACGACTTGGAGTTGTACCTTGACCTTATGACAACTAGAACCGGATACTTAATAAAACACACCCTTCCAAGTGCGGATACAACCACGTGGTCGCTCTCTAACAGGCTACGAGGAGAGGATCGCGGGTAGGATTATGCTATGCGATGCTACTTGGAGGACTTGATCTACTCTCTTCTACATCTTTGCAAGACGGAGGCTGCTGAAGTGTAGTCTTGACGAGATTAGCTATCCCCTCTTATTCGGCATTCTGCGATTCGGTCCACCGATATGGCCCTTTACACATATATCCATGCATAGGTAGTGTAGCTCCTTGCTTGCGAGTACTTTTGATGAGTACTCACGGTTGCTTTCTCCCCCTTTTTTCCCCTTTCCTTTCTACTTGGTTGTGGCAACCAGATGTTGGAGCCCAGGAGCCGGACGCCACTGTCGACGACGACTCCTACTACACCGGAGGTGCCTTCTACTACGTGCAGCCCGCTAAGGACGACCAGGAGTAGTTTAGGAGGATCCCAGGCAGGAGGCCTGCGCCTCTTTCGATCTGTATCCCAGTTTGTGTTAGCCATCTTATGGCAACTTGTTTAAATTATGTCTGTACTCAGATATTGTTGCTTCCGCTGACTCGTCTATGATCGAGCACTTGTATTCGAGCCCTCGAGGCCCCTGGCTTGTATTATGATGCTTGTATGACCTTTTTTATTTTTAGAGTTGTGTTGTGATATCTTCCCGTGAGTCCCTGATCTTGATCGTACACGTTTGCGTGCATGATTAGTGTACGATTGAATCGGGGGCGTCTCAAGTTGGTATCAGAGCCGACTGCCTGTAGGAATCCCCCTTCCACACTCCTTGGCCGAAGTTGAGTCTAGTCGATGAAAACCGTTTTACTAACATGGATGTGCGGCCCATGGGCCCACGTCGCCATTGGGTGGTATTAGGATCTTTTATTCCTCGATCTATACTCTGGGACTCTGATCTCTCTTCTATTCGGGTTAAATGATTTTACTAAATTAGACTCTAGGTTCTTGTAACTACTTCCTACCAGAGAGCCCCTTATTACATTGATCGCCTGCTGAACCAGAAGGTTCCGAAGATGCTATTCGTTGTTTTCCCGAGACGCTTGTGACGACCGCTTTTGCAAATTCCCTACCACTATTATCTGTATGGATAACTGAACACACTTGCCTACATTCAATCCCATTGATCTTGTTATTACAAGATGCCCCGAACTGCTCTCTGTTGTTCCGAGAATCCTTTGAGCTTACTGCCCTGCAGTTATTGCCTAATGAATACCCCATACGGATAATTCCTCGCACTTATCGAGTATCCGCTCATCCCCAGTTGTTCAGGTGTTTCACAAAAGTCTTCGAAGTGCCATTCGAACTTCTGAAAACCCTGAGTAGCCTGTTGCTCTTGAAATTCTTGCTTGCTTGCATTCTGGTTAATACCATAAGTCTAGTAATCTTATTGGCATCTTTTGTCACTATCATTTTGCGTCCCTTGATTCAATATGTTGTCAATGCACGCAATCATCAGTTGATCCTTATAAAGTATCTTGCCGGCTCAGACGTCTTTCGAACATGAGCTGGTTCTCGACCAATCAGATTGCCATCGATTGTACCCCTAATTCTATTCAACTTATCCACCCTTGATCAGAGCATTTGCTCCTGATCTCTTGATTTGAAAATCATAATTCCTTTGTTATTTAAACGTTGAATTATTCAGATGTTCTATAAACCGATGCATTTGCATTCTTTCTTCCTCTGATTGGGTATCGATACTCACATCAGCTCCATTGTTGATCGCCATATCCACTGTTGGATTATTATCCGACAGTGTCCTTCATAATTAATCACCTTGTGAGTTCTTTCCCCTGATACATAATGCCTTTGGTACATTGTATCCTCTTCTTTGTCAACCATGCTCTACCTCCGAGCTTTAGTTATTTACCCCTGAAGTTGATGGTATACGTTCCTAAGATGCCTTGATGGGTTGAACCTATGCCCTCCTTAATATGTGTGAACTCGAAAATTTTCACGAGTCATACTCTTCCAGTGTTTTGCTGGATAAAGTTTAAACATTACAACTTCTCCAAAAAATGAGAAGTGAATGGAAGGTTATGCATTGAGGAAGTGGGAGTCGACCTTGAACCTTTCTGTTCATGCCCATGGACACGATATTGATCCTATCATGGAAGCTTCTTGAAATAATAACTATTCCCTTGGTATAAGTTCATCTTATATCTGGGATTTGATCATTTATGATCATGGTTTCCGACCATGTTCTCCTTTAAATACCATTTCTCATGCAAGTTTATGCCCTTGTCTTCTATAGAGTAATACCCCAGTCCAACCTCTACTTTGATTTGTCGTCGAGTATTACCCCCCTGGTATCTCAAGATTATCATGGAACTGAATAACTTCTTATGAGTTCTTCATCAAGTGCTACATTCTCATTGATTCCAATTTTTCACGGGCTCTGAGTTATTTAACACTCAAAGACACCGATATCTGACTCGAGTCCGCATCGCGATTAAGCAACTCTTGGTAACCTTCATTACTTACGAGTTTGAACTCAATCACGTCATTCCTAGCCTGTTTGGCTATATCCTTGTCGTGCCGATTTTAACTGTGCTACCTGGTCCTCTTCCCAGAGCATAATTTTTGACGATGAGCTAAGCTTACGTCAATCTTCCTCATCATATCATTTCACTTTGGACAACAAGCTTGATTTTGAGTTTGCGTCGTACGCATGGTTCCAATAACCTTTTGCTTCATAATTCCTTTGACTTGATGTTATCATCGATCGATTACATCTTCATGAAATCTCTCGACAAATGTGTCGTGATCATCATTAGCATTCTGAGCACTTCCAGGATATCAGTTGAATTCATGTTGAGTAATACCATCCTTGGCCTCGATGATTTGTGTTATCATCGACCACTTTATTGCCTTCCGTTCAACACAAAACTTGTTTGTGTTTTGTGTTATATCTTGAGTTCCTTGCTATCCAACGTTTGTTCTTCTTTAGCTTGGAATATTGCCACCTTTTATGTGAAAAATGTCGTGGGAATTTCACCACCTCTTGAGATTTCTTGATACAAGTGATACTTCTCACCATCACCATTCCTTCTTGTTCCCTGTGTTGATTCTAACCGGGATTCCAACAAGGGAATGATGCTACTTGGATTCTGTACTTCTAGCAAACTTATTACTTTGAAGTTAATGTTTGATAGTCCATCCTTAGACTATTGGTTATTAAATCACCATTCTAACATTGATCATGCTACCTATGCCCATATTTCGGGTGCACCTGTCAACCAATGTTTAACTGTGGATGTATTCCTCGAACATACATCATTATATCATTTGATCTGACAAATGTTATCTCCTTGTTCACATAAGTGTGGAAATCCATCTTTAGTTAATCTCAATGAATTGTCGCTGAGTCCATAAGCCACCTCCTCGTCCTCTCCTTGGTTTAATGATGAACTATTGTTTCAGGAACCCGCTCCCATAGTTCATTTCCCGAGAATCTTACGATGTCATCTCGTCAAATTGTGTCGCACCTTTTCTTCTCAAGCATCCTAAGTCTGAGGTATCGGGACACCAATCAGATCTGAATCTCGGTCAGATATGATGGTTGGAACATATTTCCAAGAGTTATAATGTTGGTATTTATATGACCCTGTAATGTGATGTCATGCCTAACACACCTGGCTGAAGGACCTATTGTTATAGTTCCTTTTTAGCAAGGTTATCCATTCTTCCATGAGGAAATTGTAAGACTTATTATATAAGTTGTTCCTGATGAATCCTTTGTGTATCCAAAGTCTGACCTTTGCTTGAAGACCATGTCAGTGCTATCTCGAAGCATGTCTATGGTACTCCGATTTTCAATAAGAACATTTGAAGCACCATGCTAAATGTTTCTTGTTGAAACTACCCAAACACCGTTGTATGGGTAATGTCATGAAATTTCTCTCCCGTTACCTAAAGAGTTTTCTACATTATATCCTGTCATGGATATCATGCTCTGCTTGTCCTTGGGAAGGGTGTATCCTTGAAATGTGTGTTTAAACACATTTTCCTTTCCATTGTTCTGTCTAATCTCATGATCACGTTTTCCTTTCCATTGTTTTGCTTAACCTTTCTTGTGATCTATATGATATAAGCAGTAATATTTGCCTGCTTAGGTAAGCACCTCGTTGTACCACTCTGTCAGTAAGACCTTGTTTCTACTGTTGATGACATTTCGGTAGCCACCGATGGACGGGAACTTTGCCTATTGGTCCGCCTCATTCAACGAGCAGGAAAATGGTTCTCTTCGTCCCTTGCCCTTGGTATCGACGTTGTTGCCAACATAATCGACAGGCTACCCTCTGACATGCCTTGCTTGCATGAACTCGCAAGACGTCTCCGTCCTTCCTACTTTTAACATGGTGGGCCCATAACCCACAGTTCCATAGGATCGAAACCTGACTCTCCTATACAACCCTGTTTCTAATGGTTATTCCCCACACTTAGCTTCGTATTTAATTCATGGGCCACCTTCCTAGTGCTCTATTATGGTATCAGATGGAATACTTACTCTCGCTACTCTGAACCCATTTCTCACTCTGGTTCAAACTTCGGGCAACTATCTATCCGCTTGGAACATCTTATTGTACCTTCGTACCTTACTCTCGTGTATTTTATATGTTCAACTCGAGAGATAATCTTATGCTCATTCATGGGTTAACCCCAGATTGTTTCCCTCATAAGCATTATGTCGTAGCCGAGCTGCCCCTTACCTATTCGTAAGTACGTTGGAGTTCCCGAAGAAAAGGACGACTTCGCCATGATGACCTGAAGCAGAGTAATGAAGACGTCAATGTAAGGGATCGACCTCTTCGAGAAGAGCAACCAAGGCCGAGAAGATCCGTTAGAATTTCGTAACCAGATCCCTTCCCCCTTACTCCCGCTCCTAAATCTCGGGACGAGATTTCTTGTAGTGGAGGAGAATTGTGACGCCCGGATAGTTACGCTATAGTGAAACCTTGCTAATGATGCCATGTCACCCTTGTCACTGTTGCTAAAACACATGTTCGATCGAAACGTTTCAAAATCAAATTTTGATTTAGGCAAACAACAAAATTTTCAAACATTAAAACTAAAAATGTCCAAAATGTGTCAAATAAATCATGGATAATACTAGTGGAGAAACCACACTTTTATAAAATGTTTAAAGGCTCCAAAGTAATTAAAACAGCAGCTATGACAATTAATTGAATGCATTTTAAAAATAATAATAATGCAAACTATTTTAATTAGGTGTCAAACTTTGGGGCAGTAGAATAAATTATAACAATAATTTAGGATTTGTATTTATATTTTATAAAACAGAAATTAAAAGAATAAAATAGAAAAGAAAATAGATAAAGAAAACAAAACAGAAAACAAAGCTAAAAAAAGAGAAAGCAACCCCCCCCCCCACTGGGCTCCGGCCCAGCAGGCCATAACCCCACGGGGCCAACCCACCAGGCCCAGCCGGCCGAACACCACTCCCCACTCCCTTATCCCATAATCCCCCGAAACCCTAACCCACTCCACGTCGCCCCACACCCCACTCCCCCCCACTCCCTCGTCTGGATCTGGACCGGGAGGATCACGATCCCCTCGCCCCTCGACCCCGCGCGCCCGTCGCCGTCTGGACCACGTCCGCGCCCAGAGCTCCCCCGCCAGCCTGCTTCCACCCCCCCCCCCACCGGCCTGCTCCCACGTCGCCTGTCGTCCCCGTCGCCCCCCTTGAGCCCCGCTGCCCTAGTCCCTACTCCCCCACCGTGAGCTCCCTCCCTCTCCCTCGTTCTCTCACAGCGCCGTCCGCGCTCTCGCCGTCTTGCGCGCGCCGCTGCCCCTGCTGCTGCCCGGGCCTTCGTCCTCACCAAGCCCCCCGCGCTCACCACGTCGGCGGCCTGACCCCCCTGCTCTCTGCGACCTCGCCAGCCTCGCCGAGCTTCCCGTCTCTCCAAGACGCTGACGCCCTGCGTGCTCCGGCCACCCTCCCCTCTCCTCCCGTCGCCCGGCATCTGTTGCCCTGGCCGTAGCCTTGATCCGCCCGCGCCGTTCGGCCATGCGGCGTCCGTGCCCGTGGGCACCGGCCGAGCGGCGTCGCCGCCTCCCCCGGGTCGAGCTCGCCACTGCAGCCGGTGAAACTTCATGCTGCAGCCCCTCCCCTTATCGCCGCCCGGTGCTCGCCTCGCCTCGGTGGCGCCCATCACCGGCCGGCCGGCCATGCAAGGCTGGTGGCGCGTCGTCGCCGCGCCCTCGGGCATCTGCGCCGTTCGGGCGACGCCCGCACCTAGCGCCTGACCCACTATGGCCCTGGGTCACTGCCAAATGGGGCCCGCGCCCCCCATAGAACGTTAAAAAAGAAAAAAAAAGAGTTAGTTAAAATAATAATAATAATTAATTAATTAATCAACTTAATTAATTTTGATTAATTAAACTAAACAACTAATTAAACATTAGTTATCTAATTAACCTAGTTAGTTAGTTAATTAGCTAATTAAGTAGTCAATGACAATGGGGCCCACCCCCTAATTAATCCTGATTAGGTTAATTAAAATGTGTCACTGACCAGTGGGACCCACTGGTTAGGTTGACCGATCAACCCTCGTTGATCGCCGACGTCGACATGACAAACATGTCGATGTCATAAATCCATTTTCGAATTAAGTTAAATAATTAATTAAATTCCATAAATTAATAAAATCTTTAGAAAATCATAACTTTTAATCCGTAACTCGGATTAAATTATTTTCAACATGAAAGTTGCTCAGGACGACGAGACGATTCCGGATACGTAACCCGTTCGTCCGCCACACCCCCCTAACCTATCGATCTCTTAACTTTCCCCCTCCGGTTCATCTGTCCGAAAATGCGAAACACCGGGAATACTTTCCCGGATGTTTCCCCCCTTCACCGGTATCACCTCATACCGCGATTGGACACACCTAGCAACACGCCTTATCATGTCATGCATCGTCATGCATTTGTTTGCATTGTATTTATTGTTGCTTCCCCCTCTTCTCTCGCTAGACACCGAGACCGACACCGCTGCTAACCAGTACGACTACGGAGTTGACGACCCCTCTCTCTTGCCAGAGCAACCAGGCAAGCCCCCCTTGGTCACCAGATATCGCCTATTCTACTCTATACTGCTTTCATTAGAGTAGTGTAGCATGTTACTGCTTTCCGTTATTCCTATCCTGATGCATAGCCTGTCCTTGCTACTACTGTTGTTACCTTTACCTGCAATCCTACATGCTTAGTCTAGGATGCTAGTATTCCATCAGTGGCCCTACATTCTTGTCCGTATGATGTGCTATACTATCGGGTTGTGATCACTTGGGAGGTGATCACGGGTATATACTATATACTTCATACATGATAGATGTGGTGACTAAAGTCGGGTCGGCTTGTGGAGCACCCGCGGATGATTCATGGATTGGGGGCTGAAAGGACCTTTGTCCCAACGGCCCTCTGTGTGGATCTTCGTGGCGGAGCGACAGGGCGGGTTGAGACCGCCTAGGTGAGAGGTGGGCCTGGCCCTGTTTGGCGTTCACGGATACTTAACACGCTTAATGAGATCTTGGTATTTGATCTGAGGCTGGCTACTGGCCTATACGCACTAACCAACTACGCGGGAACAGTTATGGGCACTCGGCATCGTGGTATCAGCCAAAGCATTATGTGACATCAGCGACTGAGCGGCGCGCGCCGGATTGGACTGGAACGCCTGCTAGGCTAGGTCTGCTTTCGGCCGCCCTCGCAACATGCAGCTGTGCTAAGGGCGATGGGCCCAGACCCCTGTGCGCTTAGGTTTAGACCGGCGTGCTGACCTCTCTGTTATGCCTAGGTGGGGCTGCGACGTGTTGATCTTCTGCGGTCGGGCATGACCCAGGAAAGTGTGTCCGGCCAAATGGGATCAAGCGTGTTGGGCTATGTGGTGCACCCCTTTAGGGAAGTTAATCTATTCGAAAAGTCGTGATCTTTGGTAACAGGGCGACTTGGAGTTGTACCTTGACCTTATGACAACTAGAACCGGATACTTAATAAAACACACCCTTCCAAGTGCCAGATACAACCTGGTGGTCGCTCTCTAACAGGGCTACGAGGAGAGGATCGTCGGGTAGGATTATGCTATGCGATGCTACTTGGAGGACTTGATCTACTCTCTTCTACATCTTTGCAAGGCGGAGGCTGCGGAAGCATAGTTTTTGACAGGATTAGCTATCCCCTCTTATTACGGCATTCTGCGATTCATCCACCGATATGGCCCTTTACACATATATCCATGCATATGTAGTGTAGCTCCTTGCTTGCAGTACTTTGGATGAGTACTCATGGTTGCTTTCTCCCCTTTTTCCCCTTTCCTTTCTACCGGTTGTCGCACCAGATGCCGAACCAGAGGCGGATGCCACCGTCGGCGGCGACTCCTACTACCGGAGGTGCCTTCTACTACGTGCAGCTTCGACGGCGACCGGGAGTAGTTTAGGAGGATCTCGAGCGCGGAGGCTGCGCCTCCTTTGATCTGTATCCCAGTTTGTGTTAGCCATCTTATGGCAACTTGTTTAACTTATGTTTGTACTCAAATATTGTTGCTTCCGCTGACTCGTCTATGATCGAGCACTTGTATTCGAGCCCTCAAGGCCCCTAGCTTGTATTATGATGCTTGTATGACCTTTTTTTATTTTTAGAGTTGTGTTGTGATATCTTCCCGTGAGTCCCTGATCTTGATCGTACACATTTGCGTGCATGATTAGTGTACGATTGAATCGGGGGCGTCACAAACGGAGTCTTAGTCATCTTGCCCATGAGGCATGGTTCGCAAGCATCAATTGATTCATAATCAAGAGATTCCAAAAAGCCCATCTGCATGGAGTTTCTTCATGCGCTTTACACCAATATGACATAAACGGCAGTGCCACAAATAAGTTGCACTATCATTATTAACTTTGCATCCTTTGGCATCAATATTATGAATATTTGTATCATCATGATCGAGATTCAACAAAAATAGACCACTCACCAAGGGTGCATGACCATAAAAGATATTACTCATATAAATAGAACAACCATTATTCCCTGATTTAAATGAATAACCATCTCGCATCAAACAAGATCCAGATATAATGTTCATGCTCAACGCTGGCACCAAATAACAATTATTCAGGTCTAAAACTAATCTCGAAGGTAGATGTAGAGGTAGCGTGCCGACGGCGATCACATCGACCTTGGAACCATTCTGACGCGCATCGTCACCTCATCCTTAGCCAATCTTCGTTTAATCTGTAGCCCCTGTTCCAAGTTGCAAATATGAGCAACAGAACCAGTATCAAATACCCAGGCGCTACTACGAGCATTAGTAAGGTACACATCAATAACGTGTATATCAAATATACCTTTCACTTTGCCATCCTTCTTATCCGCCAAATACTTGGGGCAGTTCCGCTTCCAGTGACCAGTCCCTTTGCAGTAGAAGCACTCAGTTTTTGGCTTATTTCCAGACTTGGGCTTCTTCCCGGGAGCAACAACTTGCTTGATATTCTTCTTGAAGTTCCCCATCTTTCCTTTGCCCTTTTTATTGAAACTAGTGGTCTTGTTAACCATCAACACTTGATGCTCCATCTTGATTTCTACCTCTGCAGCTTTTAGCATTGCGAAGAGCTCGGGAATAGTCTTTTCCATCCCTTGCATATTATAGTTCATCATGAAGCCTTTATAGCTTGGTGGCAGTGATGGAAGAACTCTGTCAATGACACTATCACCCGGAAGATTAACTCCCAGCTGAGTCAAGTGGTTATGGTACCCAGACATTCTGAGTATGTGTTCACTGACAGAACTGTTCTCCTCCATCTTGCAGCTATAGAACTTGTTGGGGACTTCATATCTCTCAACTCGGGCATTTGCTTGAAATATCAACTTCAACTCCTGGAACACCTCATATGCTCCATGATACGTCTCCGTCGTATCTATAATTTTTGATTGTTCCATGCCAATATTAGTCACTTTCATATACTTTTTGGCAACTTTTTATATTATTTTTGGGACTAACATATTGATCCATTGCCAAAGTGCAGTTCGATCGATACATGTTTTATGTTTTCAGAATATCCATATCAAGCGGAGTCCAAAGCGGGATAAAAGCGGACGGAGCTTATTTTTGGAAAATATGGAAAATTCGAGAAGAAAAATCCACGCGAGAGGCGGTGCGAGGTGGTCACGGGGGCCCCCAGGCGCAAGCCGCCTACCCTCGTGAGCCCACCGTAAGGCGGTTGATGCTCTTCTTTTGCCGCAAGAAAGATAATATTCAGAAAAAAATCACCGAAAAGGTTTCAGGCCAATCGGAGTTACGGATCTCCATATATACGCGAAACGGTGAAACAGAGCCAGGAGAGAACGCAGAAACAAAGAGATAGATCCAATCTCGGAGGGGCTCTCGCCCCTCCCAAGCCATGGGAGCCAAGGACCAGAGGGGAAACCCTTCCCCCATCTAGAGAGAAGGTCAAGGAAGAAGAAGAAGGAGGGGTGCTCTCTCCCCCTCGCTTCCGGTGGCGCCAGAACACCGCCGGGGGCCATCATCATCACCGCGATCTACACCAACACCTCCGTCATCTTCACCAACATCTCCATCACCTTCCCCCCTCTATCTACAGCGGTCCACTCTCCCGCAACCCGCTGTACCCTCTACTTGAACATGGTGCTTTATGCTTCATATTATTATCCAATGATGTGTTGTCATCCTATGATGTCTGAGTAGATTTTCGTTGTCCTATCGGCGGTTGATGAATTGCTATGATTGATTTAATTTGCTTGTGGATATGTTGTTGTCCTTTGGTGCCCATCATATGAGCGCGCGCGTGGATCACACCATAGGGTTAGTTATATGTTGATAGGACTATGTATTGGAGGGCAAGAGTGACAGAAGCTTCAACCTAGCATAGAAATTGATGCATACGGGATTGAAGGGGGACCAATATATCTTAATGCTATGGTTGGTGTCGGTATCAAAACCGGCGGATCCCGGGTAGGGGGTCCCGAACTGTGCGTCTAGGCAGATGGTAACAGGAGACAAGGGACACGATGTTTTACCTGGTTGGGCCCTCTCGATGGAGGTAAAACCCTACTCCCGCTTGATTAATATTGATGATATGGGTAGTACAAGAGTAGATCTACCACGAGATCGAGAGGCTAAACCCTAGAAGCTAGCCTATGGTATGATTGTTGTTAGTCCCACGGACTAAAACCCTCCGGTTTATATAGGCACCGAAGAGGGTTAGGGTTACGAGTCGGTTACAATGGTAGGAGATCTACATATCCATATCGCCAAGCTTGCCTTCCACGCCAAGGAAAGTCCCATCCGGACACGGACGAAGTCTTCAATCTTGTATCTTCATAGTCCGAGTCGGCCAAGGTCCTAGTCCGCTATCCGGACACCCCTAATCCAGGACTCCTCAAGAGCCCCTGAACCAGGCTTCAATGACGACGAGTCCGGCGCATATTGTCTTGGGCATTGCAAGGCTGGTTCCTCCTCGAATTCTTCATAGAAGATTTTGAACACAAGGATAGTGTCCATCTACGCAAAATAAGTTCCACGTACCACCAGAGAGAGAATACTATTTACACAAACTCAATCTGCCGGCGTATTCATGATGTGACATCACACCACGGCCAAGTCTTTATTCGAATCGTTTTCACTGTCCCACCTCAGCGTGTTTAGCGAGGCGGTTTCCTTGGCACTTCTTGTCAAAGCAGAGATCGTGTCCCCTTATTCTAGGATTCTCATCAATACGGGCATGGGTAACCCAACCGCGCCATTGATTACGGCGCTTGGGAGATAAGCGAGTTTTATCAGGCCGGTGGGGACGCATAGCTTTGTCCGTCCATATAAGGGGATAAGGATCCACTTTTTCACACACGCCTTCTTCCTCCTTTGCTCATCCATTTCCAAGACTTGAGCTCTAGCGCCCAAGTCCGCACATCCCACCTCAACCTTCTCCAACTATGTCGGGAGCGGGAGGCAGTGGATGGCCTCCTCCGTCACGGAGGGCACATCAAAAAGCTGCGAAGGCGGATACTTGTCCGGCGACATCACAGATCGGCTCCCGACAAGGGCAGCTCATCCCCACCCCCAGGCCCCATGAGTGGTGTTCCTCCCCACTTCCTTCAGCGGACTAGGTTTTCCACTTCACCCATTTGTCAGGGGCTCATGTTCTACTACGGCCTAGATTTCCACGATCGGCCCAATTTCATCCTCAACATCTCGGCGTTCATCGTCGTGTGCGAGGCCTTCCTCTGCATCCAGCCCCACTTCAGCTTATGGCTGAAGACCTTCAATGTCAAGCCAAAGTTAGTGGGCGGCCTCCAAGCGGAGTGCGGAGGTGCCATGGTGGGCAAGATGGCCAACATCCTATGGCTCGAGGGCTCCTTCGTGGAGACCATAAAGGGGTGGCAATCGGGGTGCTTCTACATCACCGAGCCGCGCGACTCTAAATGGGCAGCGGCCCCTGAATTCCGATCTGGCTTCCCTACACGGCTCACCTCATGGAAAGAGACGGGCCTGACATGGGGTAATTCGGAAGAGCTGACCGGACTCCAAACCTGCGTCCAAACCTGGTGGACAAGAAGCTCTAGCTTGTCAACGTAGTCCGAGTTATGCTCATCCGCGGATCCTCCCATGCCAACAACGGGCCTTCAACTTGTGGGAGTTTGATCCGGCACAGCACCGAACAACTTGAGCGGCTCTTGACACTACGTGCGAAGATGCCCGGAAGGTGTTGTTCAAGGGCGCCGAGGCTCCGCATCCGCTCATGAAGATCGCGGATTCAGCTCATGCATCAAGCCAGCGAGGTAAGCTATTTTACCCTTTACGGGACTCTTTTTCATAGTTTGACTCTATGCGGGATCTAAAACTCCCTCACCTTTGATAGGACTGGCGGAAGGCGTCCGGACAGGTTGATTGTTGGCTCCTTGCCGAAGACTCCAGCGGACGCCCGATTGACGGGCTGCTGGTTCCGGCACCTTACGTGGTGCCGGAGAAGAAGGCCAAGAAGAAGGCCACGGGAACTCAAAGGAGTTCCCGACGCCAGGTGTTGTCAGACTCATCGTCCGATGACTCCGAGGCGGACTCCTCCTGCGAAGACGAGGAGGAGGAAAAAGAGGCCTCTCCCCCAACGGGGGGAGAGAAGAAAAGGAAGGTCGCCCCAACTAGGGAGGCCGGAGGGTCCAAGAAGGGAAGGACCCTTCCTCCGGACCACACCACCAACACCGACGACGGCAAAGAGGAGTGGCCACCGAGGACCAAGCCCCTGGCGAAATCGTAAGTGTCCGGACACCAGAATAACTCATGGCGTTCCATTTGTCTCACAACATCTTCTAACGTCGAATATAACCATGCCGCCCGCCCAAGGACGGGCTCGACGCTCCGACGAGCGGCTCCCTGGATTCGTCGGATGTGAATAGCACCTCACTTCCGACCGCCTCGTCTCCTCCCGTTGCGGATGACACCGACGTGGAGTCCCAAAAGGGGCCCAGCTAGGAGGTGGTGGCCCTGGAGGCGCCACAAGGCGACCTCCCGGACTCCGGGCGCAAAGGGGATAAAACCCCGAAGGGCTTTAAGTCCGGCCCTGTGCCAGACTCCGTACCAAAACCTTCAGTGGTTCCGGAGTCCGGCAGGCGACCCCTTCGTAAGAAAGGCAATACTACGACGTTGGTGACCTCCGTCCAACCGGAGGCACCGGATAATTTGATGGAGGCGCTTAACGGCGCTTCCATCGACGAGGAGCACCACACTGTTATGAGTGTGGTGATCCAGAAAGTTTAGTCCGCCAAGAGCGGGCTGACTGAAGCCTGTGCCAGCCTTCTAACAGGCTTTGAGGTATGTATTTAAGATATGTAAAAATATTACCGCATAGACAGTAGCCCCTGATGCTCAGTTTGGTGTTCGGAAAGAAAAAACCGAACGAGGATCTAAAAGATATCTGCAGGAGTCTAACATAAGTATGTCAATATGGGAATGCAGGCTGCTTGCTGCTGACCTCTGCCCACCTTGACTGCGGAGGTTGATGCATTGAAGCGAGCCTCGGCGGTCCGAGAACGAGCTCGGCCTTGCCAAAAGCAGCTCAAGGACAAGGAAGGTAAGTAATACCTTATGGGAGTATTTAAAAGATGTGGTTGCAAAAATGACAGGAATAACGTGAATATTGCAGGGGCCACGAACGAGGTGGCGACCACAAGGAAGCGGTGTCAAGGCCGAAGCAATGCGGCGCATGAGCGCACCGAGCGAGAGAAGCAGGAGGCGCGGGTGGCGGAGGTGCGGCAAGAGCTCCAGGCTCTCGTGGAAAAACACGAGAGTTTGGAGCGTGACTAAAAGACTCGAGAGTCCGAGCTCGCCTCGGCCCTTGAGAGCGCCGAAGCCCCTAAGGCCGAAGCCCAAAAAGCCCTCCAGGAAATTGAGGCGATGAAGAAGATAGCGGTGGGTAAGGCATTCTTTATGCAAAGAAAGCATGTGAAAGTGAATTATCTGTCACTTACCTGAATCCGGAGCTCTCTAGGAGCATTCGAAGATCTGCCCCGCAGTGTGTCCGATGCTGCCGCATTCTACCGAGCCGAGGAGGGAAGCTCGACGGAGAAGGTGTTCTGGTCTCAGTATGCTGAGGCCGGACACTCGGTGCCTTTAAGCGACCAGTTGAAGCAGCTGGTCGAGCTCCATAAGGTGGCGAACAGGCCATGAAGGGCCTCATAGTTGGCTGTGGCCTAAGGAAGCCATGCACAGGAGCTACTTCGGGCTGGTGAGGCGGTGGTGGGCCTTTGTCCATGGGTTGAAGTCGTCAAGCGCTCTGTCTGCATCGAAGGTGCCGTAGGGCCCTTGACCGTGCTAAGGTGCTTTGGGCAAGATGGGCTGAGAAGCTTGTGACGGACGGACCACCACGGGCAAGGAGCATCGCAAGCCTGAAATGTATTATGAGGCGTCTGAAGGTGCCCGCCTTTATAGCGGTGAATGCTCCAAAGATGTAATTTTGACTAGACTCGCATTTGTTATCCATGACGCTGAAAACTTGTTCATATGTGCTAAGCAACACTTTTGAATTTAAAATATTACCTTCATGCGGCTGTGTATTAAATTTGAGAGATGGCGAGTCGTCGGCTTCAGCCCCCATGCCATGAGTCTTTGGGGTGTTGGGATAAACTTGAGCGCTCTTGTTCCCATTCTTGGGTCCTTCGAGGAGGCGCTCAGCATAACGAACAAGGCAACCGGACTATAATGCTTGAACACTCTCACTTAGCCATAGAATTCTATAATTTTAAATTTGGTGAAGCCCCGGTATTCGAAGACCGATTTGGGCGCTATCACGCCTAGGCGGACAATGCCGACTCCTCGCTCTAAGCGGCATAAGTCTTTAGGGACTCGAAAACCTCTCGAACTGCGATGATCGCTCTCGCCCTATCATGACGGTCAGTTTTAGCTTTCTCCACCGAGGTGCTTAACCCAGCTCAACCGGGCACAATCGCAGTGGTTCTCCCAGCGCTACCTTAGCCGATATAACGAAACATAAGGTACCAAAACATGGGAGCAGGCAAACCCAACTATTGACCCAAGACATGATTGAAGCCGATGCATATAATGTTATAAGTTCGGGTGCCGCACTTGTGAAAGTGTTCGGACTTATCACACCATATTGTGGGGTACTTAAGCCCCTGGTGTATTGCCGTACTAAAGTGTACGGTTGCACAATGTCATAACCGAACATATGTATATAGAAAAAGGAATTCAATAATAGGCGAAGCTATGTATTGTTTATTCAAAAGGGCTGCAAGAAGAGAGAATGATACAAATAGTGCGATAAGCAAGGGACGGACTTTTAACATGTCCCTCTCGAGGGTAAGCTGCGGATGGTATGTAAAACAGGTACATCGCTCGTAATAGAGACCACTGGACACTCAACGTAAGCTTTCGCTTCCCCGGCTGTTGCATCGTGTGTTCGGTGATTCTACTGCCGGACAGGGCTTCGTGAGAACGGAGTCCTGAAAGTAAAAAAGAAAGAAGGAAAGAAAAGAATGACACAATCAGGAGCCCCTGGTGCGGTTGAGCCGCATTCTGGGCATGCCGTGGTCGTGCCCCTCCCCCTATGCCCATGGTATTTCCAGAGCGTAATTATGCACGCGTAGTACTGGTTTCGCAATTTCGCGAGGACTGGGGTTTGGGCCGCATTGCTATGTGTGCTCGGAATGTGCCAGGCGGTCTTGTCGTAGGTTACTCCGGGCGCGCTTGACGGTGTCCGGACATTTAATAGCCGGACTCGAGAATTGCCTTAAGAGGCTGCTTTGTACTTCTGCCGCGAGGGCCGCCGTATGCTCCTCCGTCCGGAGAGAGCGTTCAGTGTTTCCATTAACCGTAATGACTCCTCGAGGACCTGGCATCTTGAGCTTGAGATATGTGTAGTGCGGCACCGTATTGAACTTTGCAAATGCGGTTCGTCCAGAAAGCGATCGCGTGATAGCCGCCATGAGCGGGACTATGTCGAAGATTAACTCCTAGCCGGAAGTTATCCGGGCATCCAAGACCACTTCAAGTGTGGCGAGCTGTCATGCAGTTGGCCTCTACAGCTGGTATGGCGCCTTTAAAGGTCGTCTTCGTGGGTTTAATCCTTGATGGGTCTATGCCCATTTTGCGCACTGTATCCTGATAAAGCAGGTTCAGGCTGCTGCCGCCGTCCATTAGGACTCTAGTGAGGTGAAATCCGTCAATGATTGGGTCTAGAACCGATGCGGCAAATTCGCCATGGCGGATGCTAGTGGGGTGGTCCCTTCGATCAAAAGTGATCGGGCAGGAAGACCACGGGTTGAACTTTGGGGCGACTGGCTCCATCGCATATACGTCCCTTAGTGCACGCTTCCGCTCCCTTTTGGGTATGTGGGTTGCGTATATCATGTTCACCGTCCGCACTTGTGGGGGGAAGTCCTTCTATCCTCTATTGTTCGGCGGCCGGGGCTCCTCCTCGTCATCGCTATGCAGCCCCTTGTCATTGTTTTCGCATTTAACTTGCTCTGCTTGAACACCCAACAATCCCTGTTGGTGTGGTTGGCTAGTTTTTGAAGTGCCGTGTATCTCGACGAGCGATCGAGTATTCGGTCCAAATTGGACGGGCCCGGAGTATTTCTTTTAAATGGATTTTTCCGCTGACCGGGTTTAGAGCCTCGGAATCCGGCATTGACTGTCGTATCCTCAGCATTATCGCCGTTAATGCGGCGCTTGTGCTTGTTGCGGCGCGACCTGCCATTGCTGTCCTTGGTATCCGAATTACCAGAGCTCTTGGTCATGTTGTTACTACGAGCTAGCCAGCTGTCCTCTCCCGCGCAAAAGCGGGTCATGAGTGTTGTGAGGGCTGCCATGGATTTCGGCTTTTCCTGTCCTAGGTGCCGGGCAAGCCACTCGTCGCGGATGTTGTGTTTGAAGGCTGCCAGGGGCTCTGCATCCGGACAGTGATGATTTGATTTTTCTTGGTTAGGAACCGTGTCCAGAATTGTCTGGCCGATTCCTCTGGCTGTTGAATTATGTGGCTTAGGTCATCGGCGTCTGGTGGTCGCACATATGTGCCCTAGAAATTGTCGAGGAATGCGGCTTCCAGGTCTTCCCAACAACCAATTGACTCTGCTAGCAAGTTGTTAAGCCAATGTCGGGCTGGTCCTTTAAGCTTGAGTGGGAGGTATTTGATGGCGTGTAGATCATCACCGCGGGCCATGTGGATGTGAAGGAGATAGTCCTCGATCCAAACCGCAGGATCTGTTGTGCCATCGTATGATTCAATGTTTACGGGTTTGAAACCCTCAGGGATTTGATGATCCATCACTTCATCTGTGAAGCACAGTGGGTGTGCGGCACCTCTGTATTGGGCAATATCACGACGCAGCTCAAATGAGCTTTGTCTACTGTGTTTGGCCCGGCCGGAGTTGCCATATCCGGCGTGACGGTTATTGTCACGTGTCGTGGGGCGCCCACGCGATCCGTAGATCGATCTTGTTTGCCTTGCCTTGTCCTCCAATATATCTCTTGAGGTCGGCGCATTTCCAGCGCCTTGGTATTTTTTGAGCGGCGACGGGGTGCGGCTTGAGTTGAGGGCCGAGAGGCCTCTCTGTCGTGGCCATGAGGTGGCCGGTCAGCCGTATCATGCGCTAGTGATATAGGTTTGGGTGCTTCCTCCTCTAATCGGGGTAGCAGCCTGCGTTTTAGGTAGCTCTTGAGGGCGCTCGAGTTCATACTCTTCGCCGCAAGGACTTCAGTCCATCTGTCAGCTAGCAAGTCTTGGTCAGCTCTAAGTTGTTGCTGCTTTTTCTTGAGGCTGCTTGCCATGGCCATAAGCCTGCGTTTCAAACGCTCTTGTTTGACGGGATCCTCGGGCACGACGAATTCGTCGTCGTCGAGGCTTGCCTCATCTTCGGAGGGAGGCATGTAATTATCGTCCTCTACCTCTCTTTCTCGCCGCTCTCTCATGAGGGCTGGCTTCTCCATCCTCTGCGATGAATCCTGCTGGAGGGGTTGTCTTCGGCCTTGTCCGGTGTTATTGTCTCCGTGGCGGAATCACCGCTTTTTTGTGGTGGGATTTAGAGCGCGCCGCTTGACGCCGGCGCTTAGGCTATTTCTTGGAGGGTCATCCTCCGCTGTTCCATCGCCATTCCCATCTTTTGGGATGTCCACCATGTATATGTCGATGTGCGAGGTGGCCTTCCAGTGCCCTGTGGGCTTTGGTTCTTGGTCGTCTCTGCATCGTCGTCCATACCATCGATGTCTTGAGTCGAAGTCGAGCATGTCGGTTAAATCATCGGCGGTGGCTCTGAAGTGGGTGGTGGGTGGGCTTTGAATTTCTTCGTCGTCCGCATCCCAACCTTCGACAATAATCCGCCAGGGCTCTCCGATAAAGAGAGAGACTTTAGTGAATTCAGGATGTCGCCAAAGGCGAGTCTTTGAAAGATGTCATGGCAGTGAATTCCATGATCGGCGCCCAATCGGATTCGATTGGCGGGGGCGCGGAAGGCTCGGAGTCCGAAGAGGAGTCCGGCACCTTGGAGTCATGAGCTTCGCAAAGGACGGGGTAGGTGTACGGCTCAATCACCGTAGAGATCGCATCCCCCAAGGCGGTGTCCAGCCACCCGTCCTTGATCGGCGCAGTCGGCTCTGAGCTAAAGGTCAGAGCGGACACTGGTGTGGCCTCCAGGACACTGTTCGGCGGCAGAGCTAGATCATGCCCCTCGTGACAGTGCGGCGCGCTTGGCCGTGGCTCAAATCCGTCGAAGATCAAGTCTCCGCGGACGTCAGCCGTATAATTCAAACTTCCAAATCTGACCTGGTGGCCAGGGGCGTAGCTTTCAATCTGCTCCAGATGGCCAAGTGAATTGGCCCGCAGTGTAAAGCCGCCGAATACGAAGATCTGTCCGCGGAGAAAAGTCTCACCCTGGAGCGCATCGTTGTTGATGATCGGAGGAGCCATCGGGCCTAAAGATGACGACACAGAGGAACTCTCAATGAAAGCACCAATGTCGGTGTCAAAACCGCGGATCTCGGGTAGGGGTCCCGAGCGTGCGTCTAGGCGGATGGTAACAGGAGACAAGGGACACGATGTTTTTACCCAGGTTCGGGCCCTCTCGATGGAGGTAAAACCCTACTCCTGCTTGATTAATATTGATGATATGGGTAGTACAAGAGTAGATCTACCACGAGATCAGAGAGGCTAAAACCTAGAAGCTAGCCTATGGTACGATTGTTGTTAGATCCCACGGACTAAAACCCTCCGGTTTATATAGGCACCAAGAGGGTTAGGGTTACGAGTCGGTTACAATGGTAGGAGATCTACATATCCAGACGCCAAGCTTGCCTTCCACGCCAAGGAAAGTCCCTCCGGACACGGGACGAAGTCTTCAATCTTGTATCTTCATAGTCCAGGAGTCCGGCCAAAGGTCCTAGTCCGGCTATCCGGACACCCCCTAATCCAGGACTCCCTCAGTTGGGTTTTACCTTAATGAATGTCAGTAGTTGCGGATGCTTGCTAATAGTTCCAATCATAAGTGCATAGAATTCCAAGTAAGGGATGACATGCTAATGGCCTCTCCCACATAAAACTTGCTATCGGTCTAGTAAGGTAGTCAATTGCTTAAGGGACAATTTCGCCACACCTACCATCACTTTTCCACACTCGCTATATTTACTTTAGTTGTGTCTTTACATTAACAACCCCTAGTTTTATTTTCGTGCTCTTTACTTTCTTGCAAGCTTACCCGAAAACACCTACAAAGTACTTCTAGTTTCATACTTGTTCTAGGTAAAGCGAACGTCAAGCATACGTAGAGTTGTATCAGTGGTCGATAGAACTTTAGGGAATATCGGTGGTCGATAGCTCCTCGTTGGGTTCAACACTCTTACTTATCAAAAATTGTTGCGATCCCCTATACTTGTGGGTTATCAAGACCTTTTTCTGGCGCCGTTGCCGGGGAGCAATAGCGTGGGGTGAATATTCTTGTGTGTGCTTGTTTGCTTTATCACTAAGTAATTTTTATTTGATGTTCTTAGTTGTTTTCTATCTTTAGTTATGGGTAGGAAACATAAAATACCAAAAAATTAGTTGTACCTACTGCTCCAATGGTTGAAGAACCACTCAAAATCTATCACATCGCTGAAGCTTATTACTTGGATCATCTTGATCCCTTTGTGCTCGTCTTTGAAACCCCAACTAGCTTAGTTGAGGGAAAATCTTTAGATGAGCATGCCTGTTATAAATGCGATCAGATATCTGAAAAAGGAAACTTTTCTTGGATCAAATTCATCGTATGCAATGCTATGCTTGGAATTTATGTGAAATTTATGATTTTACTTGTTGTTCTGAAAACCCTAAGAAACACCTTCCCTACCAATGTGAGTTTATTGATAATGCAATCTTATCCTCGTATGCTAAGGGTGTTTATAATTACTATGATGTTCAACAAATTGAAGAATTTGTTGCTTTTAAGGGTGCTTATGAAATTGCTTCTTTGATTGAAAAGTATGGTGCTACTCTTTACTTAATCTGAAAATTTTGCCATACTTAAATATTGTTATGATAATTATGCTTCTAATCCTTATGTTAAACCATATATTGAGAACTACTCCGCTGTCCAAGAAGAGACTAATATTTTGCAGGAAGCTATGGAAGAAGAAATTGATGAAACTGTGAGCTCATTGGATGAAAAAGATGATGAGGAGAGCGAAGAACAAAAGGAGGAAGAGCGGATTAGCTACCCGTGCCCACCTTCTAATGAGAGTAACCCTCCAACTCATACATTGTTTAATTCCCCTTCGTTCTTACCGAAGGATGATTACTATGATGATTGTTATGATCCCTATGATTCTTTTGAAATATCCCTTTTTGATGATGCTTGCTATGCTTGTGGCCAAGATGCCAATATGAATTATGCTTATGGAGATGAACTTGCTATAGTTCCTTATGTTATGAATGAAATTGTTGCTATTGCACCCACGCATGATAGTCCTATTATCTTTTTGAATTCTCCCGACTACACTATACCGGAGAAGCTTGCACTTATTAACGATTATATTGATGGGTTGCCTTCTACTACTACACATGATGATTTTGATGAATATAATATGCATGTGCTTGCTGCTCCTACTTGCAATTATTATGAGAGAGGAACTATATCTCCACCTCTCTATGTTTCCCATACGATAAAATTGCAAGAAACTGTTTATACTATGCATTGGCCTTTATTATGTGTGCATGAATTGTTCTTTTATGACATGCCGATGCATAGAAAGAGAGTTAGACTTCGTCATTGCTTGATATATGTTGCTTTGTGCTCACTACAAAATTACAAATCATTGTTAATTAAAATTGGCTTTGATATACCTTGTGATCCAGGTGGATTCACTACTTGAGCACTATATGCCTAGCTTAATGGCTTTAAAGAAAGCGTTGCCAGGGAGACAACCCGGAAGTTTTAGAGAGTCGTTTATTTCTGTTGAGTGCTTTCATATAGTTTAAAAACAATAAAAATAAAGAGGGGAACCCAAAAAATTTCAATAAAAATAATGTGCCAAGGTTTACCTTTAGGATGTTTACAATGCTTGTTGGTTTGTGCGGTGCAGGACAGAAACTTTGGCTGTAGTGAGTGAATTTTAATTTTTTTACTGAAACGACAAATGGTTCGGACTCTTTTTGCACTATCTTTCTGTACAAATTGTTTATTTTTCCTAATTTTGGCAGAATTTTTCAAGTATCATAAGTATGGTGAATGTTCAGATTATTACAGACTGTTCTGTTTTAGACAGATTCTGTTTTTGATGCATAGTTTGCTTGTTTTGATGAAACTATCAATTTATATCAGTGGATTAAGCCATGAAAAAGTTATATTACAGTAGACACAATGCAAAAACAAAATATGAATTAGTTTGCAATAGTACTTAGAGTGGTGATTTGCTTTATTATACTAACGGATCTTACCGAGTTTTCTGTTGGAGTTTTGTGTGGATGAAGTGTTCGATGATCGAGAAGGTCTCGATGTGAGAAGAAGGAAGAGAGGCAAGAGCTCAAGCTTGGGTATGCCCGAGGCACCCCAAGTAAATATTCAAGGAGACTCAAGCGTCTAAACTTGGGGATGCTGGGGAGGCATCCCCTCTTTCTTCAACAAGTATTGGTATGTTTTCAAATTCGTTTCGTTCATGCATTATGCGCAAGTCTTGGAGCGTCTTTTGCATTTAGGTTTTTATTTTTCTTTTATGCACCATGCTGGTATGAGATGGTCCTTGGTTGATTTATAGAATGCTCTATGCACTTCACTTAAATCTTTTGAGTATGGCTTTATAGAATGCTTCATGTGCTTCACTTATATCATTTGAAGTATGGATTGCATGTTTCTCTTTACATAGACAACCGCCATTTGTAGAATGCTCTTTTGCTTCACTTATATTTGTTAGAGTTTGGGCATATCTTTTGTAGAAAGAATTAAACTCTCTTGCTTCACTTATATCTATATAGAGAGATGACAGGAACTGGTCATTCACATGGTTAGTCATAAAATCCTACATAAACTTGTAGATCGCTGAATATGATATGTTTGATTCCTTGCAATAGTTTTGCGATATAAAGATGGTGATATTAGAGTTATGCTAGTGGGTGGTTGTGGATTGTAGAGACACTTGTGTTGAGGTTTGCAAGTCCCGTAGCATGCACGTATGGTAACCTTTGTGTGACAAATTTGAAGCATGGGGTGTTTCTTTGATTGTCTTCCTTATGAGTGGCGGTCGGGGACGAGCGATGGTCTTTTCCTACCAATCTATCCCCCTAGGGGCATGCGTAGTAGTACTTTGCTTTGAGGGCTAATAAACTTTTGCAATAAGTATATGAGTTCTTTATGACTAATGTGAGTCCATGGATTATACGCACTCTCACCCTTCCATCATTGCTAGCCTCTTCGGTACCGTGCATTGCCCTTTCTCACCTCAAGAGTTGGTGCAAACTTCGCCGGTGCATCCAAACCCCATGATATGATAAGCTCTGTCACACATAAGCCTCATTATATCTTCCTCAAAACAGCCACCATACCTACCTATCATGGCATTTCCATAGCCATTCCGAGATATATTGTCATGCAACTTCCATCATCATCATATACATGACTTGAGCATTCATTGTCATATTGCTTTGCATGATCGTAAGATAGCTAGCATGGTCTTTTCATGGCTTGTCCGCTTTTTGATGTCATTGCTACGCTAGATCATTGCACATCCCGGTACACCGCCGGAGGCATTCATATAGAGTCATATCTTTGTTCTAGATATCGAGTTGTAATATTGAGTTGTAAGTAAATAAAAGTGTGATGATCGTCATTATTAGAGCATTGCCCCATTGAGGAAAGGATGATGGAGACTATGACTCCCCCACAAGTCGGGATGAGACTCCGGACGAAAAAAAATAAAAAAAAGAGAAAGGCAAAAAAAAGAGAATGCCCAAAAAAAAGAGAAAATAAAAAAATGAGAGAAAAAGAGAGAAGGGGCAATTGAAAGGATCGATATAGTTGACTAGGGGGGGTGAATAGGCAACTAATAATTTTTAAGCTTTTCTTTACCAATTTAAACTTTGCAATAATAAAGGTTGTCTAGATGTGCAACTAGGTGGACAACCTATATGATGCAAACAACACAAGCACAAGAGCAAGCAAGGATAGGAACACAAATAAGCTTGCACAAGTAAAGGGATAAGATAACCAAGAGTGGAGCGGTGGAGACGAGGATGTGTTACGAAGTTCCTTCCTTTTGGGAAGTACGTCTCCGTTAGAGCGGTGTGGAGGCACAATGCTCCCAAGAAGCCACTAGGGCCACCGTAATCTCCTCACGCCCTCGACAATGCAAGAGCCGTGATTCCACTATTGGTGCCCTTGAAGGCGGCGATCAACCTTTACAAACAAGGTTGGGGCAATCTCCACAACTTAATTGGAGGTTCCCAACAACACCACGAAGCTTCACCACAATGGAATATGGCTCCACGGTGACCTCAACCGTCTAGGATGCTAAAACACCCAAGAGTAACAAGATCCGCAAGGGATAAGTGGGGGGAATCAAATATCTTGTGGTGGAAGTGTAGATCGGGCCCTTGTCACCCAATCCCGAGCAAATCAACAAGTTTGATTGGCTAGGGAGAGAGATCGGGCCAAAATGGAGCTTGGAGCAACAATGGAGCTTAGAGATCGAAGAGGTGGTCAACTAGAGGTAGAAGACGCCCCTTATATAGTCGTGGGAAAAAATCCAACAGTTATCTATATGTTCAGTCCGCGACGCACGGTACTACCGCTCGGTAGCGGTATTATCATGAGGCTGCGCTGGTACTACCGTGGCGGACCACGGTACTACAGGCAGCAAAGACAGGCCGAACTTGCTCGACTAAGGAAGTACTACCGCTTGCGCGGTACTACCGCTCCCCCTTGCGGTACTACCGCAAGGCAGGAGAGTCACGGCCTAGGAAGGGCGCGGATGAAATAAATTACATCCGTGCCAACTTCCGCTGAACCTGCGGTGGTACAAAAGTCCGACGCGGTACTACCGCTCCCGAGGAGCGGTACTACCGTTGCGGGCGCCTACTACCGTGAAGCTACGATACTAGGTAGGAGGGCCACGGTATTACGGCTCCTAGGGAGCAAGATTACCGTGGGCCCCAGCGGTACTACCGAGCTGGACGAGCGGTATTATCGTGGGGGCGCGGATGTAAAATTACATCCGCCCTACTATCAAGATCGGAGCGGCACTAGGCTCGGGAGCAGCGGTACTACCACTCGGAGGAGCGGTACTACCGTGACACGCAGCGGTAGTACTACCGTGTGTACTTGCGGTACTACCGCAAGTACAGCGATAGTCGTCGATTTCCGCATAGCCAAGATAATGAAGGGAAGCTCCAAAATGCAGGGAAAGGAGGGACAAGTGTACGTGTTGATTCCGCCCAAACCTTTCCGACGCGGACCCCCTCTTAATAGTACGGCTCTCCTACGAATCAAATCCACCAAAAAGAAAGGTAGGACGACGCCGTCTTTAGTAGTCTCCGAGGGGCACCGGATCGTCTCGTGCCTAGTGATGAACCATCTAAGGAACTCAAAGCATACGATTAGTCCGCAAAAGTATCGTCATCAATCACCAAAACACTTACGGGATAAATATGCCCTTACAATCTCCCCCTTTTTTGTGGATTGATGACAATACGGGATTTGCACAAAGATACAAAAATAAAGAGCAAAGGCAAACCCCTCCTCTCCAAAATATAGACGGGCTCCCCCTAGATGTGTGCACTCTGGATGAATGCTTTGGACTGCATAGCACACGTACTAGGATCACCACTCCCCCTATATTTTAGAGACAAAGGCCCGAAGAATAACATCTAAGCAACATATAGCACAATATAACACAAGCTTGCTAAGATAGATAGAGTGCATATGTCTCACACCATATGAAGGAAAAGCAACTAAAACGAGGTTCAAACGAGGTTCAACCAAGAACGCAATAAACACACCAAACACGAACGCGACACAAGACTCGCAAATCCCTACGCTCTCTCCCCCTTTGGCATCGAGACGCCAAAAAGGCGGAGAGGACACCTACACACAAGCGGTGGCTCAAGCAGCAGGGAACTCGTCCCAACCCTCTCCGCCGACTCCTCAAGCAGAGGGATGGACTCCTCGACGTCCTCCTCAGAATCAATCCACCTGTAGCCTTGCTTCTCCATCCACTCGGCCTCTGGAGTGATGCGCTCCTCAGACCCGCCAGACACATCCTCACCATAGAGCTTCAAGATCTTCATGTCCCGGCGATGACTCTCCTTGGATGCCACGTGAGTCCGGTACTGCCCCTTGGCTTGCATGCAGAAAAGAATCTTCATCTTGTCCTTCAGCTTCGTGGCCCATGAAGGCATAGAGGAGCTCTGGGAAGGCCTAGCAGCATGGCCCTCAGTAACATTCTCGGCGCCAGCATCCTCCTCACCAGCAGCAGCCCTAGCAGCAGACGCCTCGGCATGAGTAGTAGTGTTGGCCCAGTTGGGTTTGACACGCAGACAGATGGGGTCATGGCGAATCCAGTCAGGGGCAAGGAACTCCTCACCAGGGAACATCTTCTCCCAGGTCCTCGAGATCAGCAGAAACAGATAGGGCCCGTAGATAGGCACTTTGCGGTTGAACACCGCAAACCGAAGCTCACACCACATGATGTGTGAGATATCAAGTGGCTGAGTCTGAGACAAACGAGCCTCCTCGCAGATGAGCATCATATCCACCATATAGGCATGGACCTTGTCCTTGTCACCAATGCGAGGGAACAAGGAGTTGCGGAAGATGCGGTACATGATATCCAGAAAAGAGTTGAGCACCAACCCAATCTTGCCACTTAAAAGCGTCTTCTCAACATAGTGTGGTGCAAGCCTGTCCTTGTTGGCGAGTCGAGTTGGCATGGGGCGAACACCCACGGAGTGTCGAGCCCGCCATCGTGAACTTGGAGCAAATCCATGAACTCCTTTCGTGTAGCGATCACTTACGGCCATTGGTCATCCAGGTCATCCTCCTCTCCTCATTAGGGTGAAAGTAAACTGAAGCAAAGAACTGACAGATAAGCTCAGGATCATAGTCAAGGTGAAAGGATATCACATGCTCAATGCCAAACTGCTCCACCAAGTCCAGAGCCTCTCCAAAGTAGGCACGGAACTTGTCCTTCCTCAAGTGATGCATGTCAATCCATTTCACATCCACATAGGTATTCTGCTTGTTCTTGATGACATCCAGATAGACGTTGGTTTGATGCTTGTTCCAAAACAGCTCACAACCCCTGATAGAGGAACGAGGGGTCACGTACGGGTCAATTTGCCTGAGACGGACGTAGTCAGATTGGGGCATCTCATCCATGCCCTTGGCGGGCTCCTTGAACTTGTTAGCAGTAGTCTTGACATGGCGCTTGGGGGCAGAGGAGCCCTCTGGTGCTTCACCGGGGTTGCGCAGACGCTTGGAGCCAGTGTCACGGCTGGGATTGGACCGGCGAGAGCCACCACCTGAGACACACACGCAAAGCACCAAAGACACAAAGAAGATCAATGCGAAGGCCACGATAAAGCACAAGAAACACATAAGAGACATATGAGAAAGTTGGCATGCGATAGGTGTGAGCCACGGTAGGACTGCCATTGCCTGCGGCACTAAAGCATTAGTACCGCTCCAAACGCGGTAGTACCGTGCGAGATCACGGTAGTACCGTGGTTGGAGCGGAAGTAAAGATTTAGTGCCGCACAGAGCGCGGTAGTACCGCACCCGAAGGGCGGTAGTATCGTGCAAGCGGTAGTACCGCGCCATACGGGGGGTAGTACCGCGTCGCAGCAGATCCAACTAGCGATTTGAATCTGAAAAGAACCGCGAAACAACGGCGGTGCTATGGTGATCAGATCTAGCGCATGACAACAATACAAATATAAATCCTATGCAATACCACACTCCTTCATCCTATTCTTGCAGAGATTAAGCCTATCAATCTCAAGAACACACAAGCCTCCCCCAAAACCTAGAAACACCAAACACCATCAACACGGAGAGGGAGTTGGGGAAAAACCTGGGTCCATAGCAAGAGCACGTGGTGGGGAACGATCCCACCGGTCGGAATCACGGGAGGGCAGCCGGTGGAGGAGATCCTGTGAAGAACGCCGGTTCCGTTCTTGAGCAAGGGAGAGAAGGAGGCGACGTGGAAAGAGGACTGCGAATGGGTATGGGGAGTTAGGACTCCCCCTGCCCGTCCTTATCCCCACGCCCTCGAACCGGCGCGGTAGTACCGCGTATCATCACGGTAGTACCGCTCGGGCGGAAGTTCCGCACCGAGGTGGTAGTACCACTCAACCAGGCGGCAGTAAAAAATTATTGCCGTGTGGTCGCGGTAGTACCGTGCTCCCGCAAGCGGTAGTACCATGGCAGGCTGCGGTAGTACCACAGCTGGCCGCGGTAGTACCGTGAACTCAAGTCACCGCAAGTTTCAAAAACGAGAAGAGGGCATTTGCAAGGAAACTTTTCACACACAAGAAACCACAAGATCTAGCACAAACCAGAGGCAAAAGACAACAAGAAACCACTGCGACAAGGCCTCTCAAGGAGAGAGGCGGTGGTCAAGCCACCTATGTTTGAGTTGGATGGTATGGCACCGCGAAGAATTATCCTTGGGCCCATGACCAAAACTCGTCTTTGGAACACAAGTACCATCAAAAATGGCTAATGTGAAAGAGGTGATCGATTTATGCATAAGGGGGGAAGGAGAGTTCATTCAGAGAACAAAACTCCCCCTATGTCTATGCTTACACCTAAACTAGACAACAAGTTGAGTGTGGTGGGGAGTGCACGGGCTCAAGTCACATTGCTCAAATCGATGATATTTAGCTCATGCCTTAACTCGCGAAATCTTGCTTCATCTAAGGGCTTCGTGAATATATCGCAAGGTTATCCTGAGTGTTGACATACTTGAGCTCGATCTCCCTCGCCTAATGTGATCCGGATGAAGTGATACCGAATCTCAATGTGCTTCGCCTTGAAGTGTTGCACGGGTTGAGAGAAATCTTGATGGCACTTTCATTATCACACCAAAGAGGCACTTTGTCACAAATGACACCATACTCCTTTAAAGTTTGCCTCATCCATAGGAGTTGAGCACAACAACCACCGGCTGCCACATATTCCGCTTCGTGGACGAGAGAGACACACAACTTTGCTTCTTGGAAGACCAACTTACCAAGGAGCAACCAAGAAATTGGCACCTCCGAAGTGGACTTCCTATCCACTTTGTCTCCGCCTAATCGAGTCCGTAAATCCTTCAAGCTTGAAGTTTGCTCCTCTTGGGTACCATAAGCCAAAGTTTGGGGTATGAGCCAAATATCGAAGATTCGCTGACCGCCACATAGTGGCTTTCCTTGATGCGGCTTGAAACCGTGCACACATTCCCACACTCAACATGATATCTGGTCTAGATGCACAAAGGTAAAGCAAGGAGCCAATCATGGAGCGATATACCTTTTGATCCACCGCTTTACCATTGGTATCAATGTCAAGTTGGCACTTGGTGGGCATTGGTGTAGTAGCCGGCTTGACATCACTTAGCTTGAATATTTTGAGCATGTCTTGAGTGTATTTGGCTTGGTTGATGAAGGTTGCTTCTCTTCTTTGTTTGATATCGAAACCAAGGAAGAACTTCAACTCTCCCATCGAAGACATCTTGAACTTGGAGGTCATGAGAGCGGCAAATTCCTCATTGAAAGCTTTGTTAGGAGAACCAAAGATAATATCATCAACATATAGTTGGCATACAAACAACTCCCCATTGACCTTCTTAGTAAAAGAGTGGGATCGATTTGCCCCACTTCAAATCCACGATCTTGTAACAACTCGGTAAGGTGGTCATACCACGACGTGGGGCTTGTTTAAGGCCATAGAGTGCCTTATCGAGTTGATACACATGATCCGGGAAGTAGGGGTCCTCGAACCCGGGGTTGCTTGACATAGACCAACTCATTAATAGGACCATTAAGAAAAGCACTTTTCACATCCATTTGTTGCAACTTAAAGTTGTGATGGGAAGCATAAGCAATCAACAAACGAATGGATTCAAGGCGAGCAACGGAGCAAAGGTTTCACCGTAGTCGATACCCTCGACTTGGGAGTATCCTTGTGCTACCAATCTTGCCTTGTTGCGTAATGATGTTCCCATGAGCATCTTGCTTGTTCTTGAAAATCCACTTGGTTCCAATGACGTTAGGTTCCCCGATGGCCTTGGCACCAATCTCCACACCTTGTTGTACTCGAAGTTGTTGAGTTCTCCATGCATGGCATTGAGCCAATCCGAGTCTTTGAGTGCCTCATAGACCTTTTGGGGTTCAACACAAGAGACAAACGCGTGATGTTCACAATAGTTTGCCAATTGTCTACGAGTGCTTACCCCTTTTCTTAGGCTTCCAACCATATTCTCCATGAGATGGCCTTTGGTGGTGAGTTTGAAGCAATCTTGGCGGCACGACGCCTAATTCCTCCTCGGAGGTGAGATGAGGAGGGTCACTTGATCATCTTGAGCGCCGCCTTGAGCATGATCTTCATCTTGAGCATGCTCGGGAGAGAACTTGACCTTGGGCATCATTTGGAGTGTCATCATCGCCTTGAGCACGATCTTGCCCTTGGTCTTGTTCATGAGGTTGAGGGCCTTCACTTTGTTCTTGGAAGCGTGCAGGGCCTTGGGTTGGTGATGGATCCACTTGAGTGGAGCATTGTCCTTCTCCTTCGCCACAAGGGGTTCCTCAATGGGTAGGATAAAACCAACTCCCATTCTTCTTATGGCTTGGGAGGAATTTCATCACCTACATCACAAGTGCCACTTTGCTCCACTTGGGAGCCGTTATTCTCATCAAACTCCACGTTACACGTCTCCTCAATAAGTCCCGTGGATTTATTGAGGACACGGTAAGCATGAGAGTTTGTAGCATAACCAACAAATATGCCCTCATGAGCTCTAGCTTCAAATTTACACAAACGAACACCTTTCTTGAGAATGAAACACTTACACCCGAGCACCCGGAAGTAATTGAGGTTGGGCTTGTTGCCGGTGAGTATCTCATAAGGAGTCTTGTTCAAGCCTTTGCGGAGATAGAGCCGATTGGATGCATGACATCGGTGTTGATGGCTTCGGCCCAAAAGTTGTATGGAGACTTGAACTCCGCCATCATGGTCCTTGCCGCATCCATCAACGTCCGGTTCTTCCTCTCCGCAACACCATTTTGTTGAGGGGTATATGGTGCAGAATATTGATGCTTGATCCCCTCATCACTAAGAAACTCATCCAAGGTGTAGTTCTTGAACTCGGTGCCGTTGTCACTTCTTATAGTCAAGATCTTTGCATTATGTTGACGTTGAGCATCATTTGCAAAGTAGATGACGGTTTGTTGAGTCTCACTCTTCCTCTTGAAGAAATATACCCAAGTGTATCTTGAATAGTCATCCACAATCACCAAGCAATACTTTCTACCTCCAAGACTATCAAATGATGGTGGCCCAAAGAGATCCATGTGAAGGAGTTCCAAGGGTCTCTTTGAGTATATGATGGTCGTGGGAGGGTGAGCCTTCTCATGAAGCTTTCCTTCAATACAAGCACTGCAAGCACGGTCTTTGGCAAAACTAACATTTCTTAGTCCACGGACATGGTCCCCCTTGAGAAGACTTTGCAAATATCTCATATTGACATGGGCTAAACGGCGATGCCAAAGCCATCCCACGTCAACTTTAGCCATTAGGCATGTCGCGGTCTTAGTGGGTCGCTCCGAAAAGTTAATCACATAGAGACCGTTCTCGACATGCCCAACAAAGGCTACTTTAAGAGTCTTGCTCCACAAGAGGGCCACGGTATCAATATCAAAGAAGGTAGCAAAACCCATGATTGCAAGTTGACGAACGGAAGCAAATTGTATGCAAGGGACTCAACAAGCATGACTTTCTCGATCGCAAGATCATGAGAAATGACAACCTTGCCGAGACCCAATACCTTAGAATGTGATGCATCACCCCACTCGACATTGGTGGGCATAGATGGAATATCTTGCACGTCCACCACCATGTCCTTGCTCCCGGTCATATGATTTGTTGCTCCACTATCGAGCAACCATGATCCCCCTCCGGAAGCAAACCCCTACAAGAGATCAATGCTTGGTTTTAGGTACCCATTTGGTAATGGGTCCTTTGATGTTAGTAACGAGGGTCTTAGGAACCCAAATAGACCATTCAATGTACTCATAAGAAGAACCAACAAATTTAGCATAAACATGCCCATCACTAGCACGGCACAACACATATGAGGGGTTAAAGTCGTCGGCTATGTTCATGGGGATGACGTTGTCCTTCTTGGCATTGCCACCCTTTGCACGGTTCTTCTTCTTCTTGGAAGCACCCTCTCCCTCCCTCACAAAAGTTTGCTTGAGAGGGGGAGGTTGCTTGGTCTTGTCATTCTTCTTCTTGCTCTTGGGCTTGGCGCCAACCCAATCCCTCCTTGGTTACAACTTCCTTTTGATTACTCAAAAGGTCGTTAAGGTTCTTCTCACCTTGTATGCATGTGACAAGGCCCTTTTCAAGTTGCTCCTTCAACTTAGCATTCTCCTCAACAAGATGCACATGCTCACAACAAGGGTTAGTAGCATTTGCATTATCAATCAATATCATATGAGGAAAGGTGGCTTTCTCCTTGGTTAGCTTCACTTGGAGTTGATCATGAGACTCTTTGAGACTAGCATGAGCACCCTTCAAGACTTTGTGAGCCTTGTCGAGAATGTCAAAGTCCTCGTTGAGTCTAGCAAGATCAACTCCAAGCTTTGCCTTCTTGGAGCTAAGCACACGAGACACAACAAGAGCATGATCAAGGTCTTTCTTTAATTTAGCATGATCGTCGTTGTATAACTCCTCAAGAGCCAAACGAAGACCACGCTCTTCCTCAAGAGCATTGGAAAGATCCGAAATCTCATCGGCATAGTCACGACTATGCCCTTCCATCTTAGAGATGGTTTCTTCACGAGCCTCGATCAAGACATTGGCTTCACCAAGTTGTTCCAAGAGAGCAACGAAGTGCTTCTTGGATTTGCCCTTGAGTTTACTCATAAAGATCTCAAACTCATTCTCCTCCACATTAGTCCCCTCATGTTCATCAATGCAATCCGTCAAATAAGCATGATTGATGATGGTAGTTTTGATGTTGGGGGTTACCTTGTTGGTGGCTTTAGCCATGAGGCACTTGGCGGTGATGCTTTCATTGGGTGAATCGAAGAGAGACACCCAAGGAGTCGTTGCAATGGCAACGGAGGCCATGGCAACCGATTCACCATTCTCATAATCGTCATCATCCTCATTGTACTCTTCCTGAACCACCAAAGCTTTGTGAGGAGTCTTCTTGGTGAAGTTGCTCTTGTTGGGGAAAGACTTCCTTGTCCTTACGGATGAGCTTGCCACCATTGTCTTCCCTCTTCTCATATGGGCACTCCGCAACAAAGTGACTCACATTGCCACAATTGAAACAAGTCCTCACTCGTTGCTTGCCCTTAGTGCCACTTGAGTTGCTCTTGTTGAAGTTGGGCCTTGAGTTCTTCTTGCTCCAAAATTGCCTTGAAGCAAGGGCCATGTGTTCATGATAGTCATACTTTGTATCTTCAAGGTTGCTCTCTTCTTCTTCCTCCTCTCCATCTTCTTCAACACAAATCTTGGCCTTCAAAGCGAGGTTGGACTTCTTTGCTCTTTGGGAGCGAAGCACCGCATTGTCGGCGGTCTTGTCCAATATTCTCATAGCCACAAACTCATCCAACACATCACTTGAGGACAGGGTGTGGAAGTCCGGCCGTTGACGGATGACGGAGGACATGGCTTTGTGGTAGGGCATCATTGCCTTGAGGAATTTGCGCTTGATCCAGTTGTCATCGTGTCCTTACTTCCATGATCCCGGAGGGAGACTGCAAGCTTGGTTACTCTCCGATAGAGCTCACGAGGTTCTTCTTCTTATTTCATTGCAAACTCATCGGCTTCATCTTGGACCACTTCATAATTGAACGTTGAATGCTTGCGCTTCCTCGATAAAGGAAACCACCTTGAGCCAAGCATCTTTGGCAAGGGAGTAGGGCGGAGATGAGGGAGGTCTTCGGAAGGATTGCTTCTTGGATGATGAAGAGAGCATTCTCATTGAATTGATGGTCCACGACCTCTCTTGGAGAAAAGTTGCTCGGATCATGCGGATAGAAACCTTCTTCAATGATTCTCCAAAGGTTAGTGTTCACATGATTTAAATGACGCTTAAAACAATAAACCCAAGAATCAAAATCCTCCTTTTATCAATCTTAGGTGGTGGACCGCATGATTCAAATGAGTGGAAGGAATCGGTCCACCATAAACGGGAGGTTGCACATGGGCAAAGATGCCGGTGCCATTCTTACCACTAGACGAGGGGGCTTTCTCACTAGTAGCTTCCCCCTTATCGGAGTTAGCATCCGCTCCCGTGTTGACGGGATCACCCACTTTCACGGGTGCGGTGGATAGTTTTAGCCCTTCTAGGAATTCCTTAAACATGTCCTTGACCTCGGTCGTCATGGAGGTCTTCAATGTGTCCAACGCCACATTGAATTCCTCACGAGATCGAGGTACCCCATCTCCGTAGATGATATCGGATTCGCACCGAGTGCTCCCCACATCATCTACGACGCCAACCATACTCTTGGACGGTAAAGTCCTTAAAAGAGACGAGGCTCGATACCAATTGAAAGGATCGATATAGTTGACTAGAGGGGGTGAATAGGCAACTAACAATTTTAAGCTTTTCTTTACTAATTTAAACTTTGCAATAATAAAGGTTGTCTAGATGTGCAACTAGGTGGACAACCTATATGATGCAAACAACACAAGAACAAGGGCAAGCAAGGATAGGAACACAAATAAGCTTGCACAAGTAAAGGGATAAGATAACCAAGAGTGGAGCCGGTGGAGACGAGGATGTGTTACCGAAGTTCCTTCCTATTGAAGGGAAGTACATCTCCGTTAGAGCGGTGTGGAGGCACAATGCTCCCCAAGAAGCCACTAGGGCCACCGTAATCTCCTCACGCCCTCGACAATGCAAGAGCCGTGATTCCACTATTGGTGCCCTTGAAGGCGGCGATCAACCTTTACAAACAAGGTTGGGGCAATATCCACAACTTAATTGGAGGCTCCCAACAACACCACGAAGCTTCACCACAATGGAATATGGCTCCACGGTGACCTCAACCGTCTAGGATGCTCAAACACCCAAGAGTAACAAGATCCGCAAGGGATAAGTGGGGGGAATCAAATATCTTGTGGTGGAAGTCTAGATCGGGCCCTTGTCACCCAATCCCGAGCAAATCAACAAGTTTGATTGGCTAGGGAGAGAGATCGGGCCAAAATGGAGCTTGGAGCAACAATGGAGCTTAGAGATCAAAGAGGTGGTCAACTAGAGGTAGAAGACGCCCCTTATATAGTCGTGGGAAAAAATCCAACCGTTATCCATATGTTCAGTCCGCGACGCACGGTACTACCGCTCCAGGGGCGCGGTACTATCATGAGGTTGCGTGGTACTACCGTGGCGGACCACGGTACTACCGCTGGCAGAAGACACAGCCGAACTTGCTCGACTAAGGGGCATTACCGCTATGCTGGTATTATCGCTCCCCTTGCGGTACTACCGCAAGGCAGGAGAGTCACGGTTCAGGAAGGGCGCGGATGAAATAAATTACATCCGTGCCAACTTCGCTGAACTGCGGTGGTACAAAATCCGACGCGGTACTACCGCTCCCGAGGAGCGGTACTACCGTTGCGGGCGCCTACTACCGTGAAGCTACGGTACTAGGTAGGAGGGCCACGGTACTACGGCTCCTAGGGAGCAGTACTACCGTGGGCCCCCGCGGTACTACCGCGCTGGACGAGTGGTACTACCGAAGCGGCACTAGGCCTGGGAGCCGCGGTACTACCGCGTGTACTTGCGGTACTACCGCAAGTACAGCAGTAGTCGTCAGATTTCCGCACAGCCAAGATAACGAAGGGAAGCTCCAAAATGCAGGGAAGGGAGGGACAAGTGTACGTGTTGATTCCGCCCAAACCTTTCCGACGCGGACCCCCTCTTAATAGTACGGCTCTCCTACGACTCAAATCCACCAAAAAGAAACGTAGGACGACGCCGTCTTCAATAGTCTCCGAGGGGCACCGAATCGTCTCGTGCCTAGTGATGAACCATCTGAGGAACTCAAAGCATACGATTAGTCCGCAAAAGTATCGTCATCAATCACCAAAACACTTACGGGATAAATATGCCCTTACAGCAATGTTACTATCCTTTTACCACACGTGTGCTTCAAAGTAGCACCATGTTCTTCATATAGAGAGTCTCTTGAGTTATCACTTTCATATACTAGTGGGAATTTTCATTATAGAACTTGGCTTGTATATTCCAACGATGGGCTTCCTCAAATGCCCTAGGTCTTCATGAGCAAGCAAGTTGGATGCACACCCACTTAGTTTCTTTTGTTGAGCTTTCATACACTTATAACTCTTAGTGCATCCGTTGCATGGCAATCCCTACTTCTCGCATTGACATCAATTGATGGGCATCTCCATAGCCCGTTGATTAGCCGCGTCGATGTGAGACTTTCTCCTTTTTGTCTTCTCCACATAACCTCCATCATTATATTCTATTCCACCTATAGTGCTATATCCATGGCTTGCGCCATGTATTGCGTGAGGGTTGAAAAAGCTGAAGCGTTAAAAGTATGAACCAATTGCTCGGCTTGTCATCGGGGTTGTGCATGATGGGGGCATTTTGTGTGACAAAAGTGAAGCATGGCCAAACTGTATGATTTTGTAGGGATAAGCTTGCTTTGGCCTTGTTGTTTTGAAAAGACATGGTTGCTTTATTGGTACGCTCGAAGTATTATTGTTTTTATGTCAAATGATAGACTATTGCTTTGAATCACTCGTGTTTTAATATTCATGCCCTGGTTAGACATATGATCAAGATTATGCTAGGTAGCATTCCACATCAAAAATTATTCTTTTTTATCATTTACCTACTCGAGGACGAGCAGGAATTAAGCTTGGGGATGCTGATACGTCTCCGTCGTCTCTATAATTTTTTATTGTTCCATGCCAATATTATTCACTTTCATATACTTTTTGGCAACTTTTTATATTATTTTTGGGACTAACATATTGATCCAAAGGCCTAGTGCCGTTCTGCATCTCTGCATGTTTTATGTTTCGCAGAATATCCATATCAAACGGAGTCCAAACGGGATAAAAATGGGCGGAGCTTATTTTTGGAAAATATGGAAACTTCCAGAAGAAAAATCCACGCGAGACGGTGCCCGAGGTGGTCATGAGGCAGGGGGCGCCCCCCCTGGGCGCGCCGCCTACCCTCGTGAGCCCACCGTAAGGCGGTTGATGCTCTTCTTTTGCCGCAAGAAAGATAATATTCGGAAAAAATCACGGAAAAGGTTTCAGGCCAATCGGAGTTACGGATCTCCATATATACGCGAAACGATGAAACAGAGCCAGGAGAGAACGCAGAAACAAAGAGATAGATCCAATCTCGGAGGGGCTCTCGCCCCTCCCAAGCCATGGGAGCCAAGGACCAGAGGGGAAACCCTTCTCCCATCTAGGGAGAAGGTCAAGGAAGAAGAAGAAGGAGGGGTGCTCTCTCCCCCTCGCTTCCGGTGGCACCAGAACACCGCTGGGGGCCATCATCATCACCGCGATCTACACCAACACCTCCGCCATCTTCACCAACATCTCCATCACCTTCCCCCCTCTATCTACAGCGGTCCACTCTCCTGCAACCCGCTGTACCCTCTACTTGAACATGGTGCTTTATGCTTCATATTATTATCCAATGATGTGTTGTCATCCTATGATGTCTGAGTAGATTTTCGTTGTCCTATCGGCGGTTGATGAATTGCTATGATTGATTTAATTTGCTTGTGGATATGTTGTTGTCCTTTGGTGCCCATCATATGAGCCCGCGCGTGGATCACACCATAGGGTTAGTTGTATGTTGATAGGACTATGTATTGGAGGGCAAGAGTGACAGAAGCTTCAACCTAGCATAGAAATTGATGCATACGGGATCGAAGGGGGACCAATATATCTTAATGCTATGGTTGGGTTTTACCTTAATGAACGTTAGTAGTTGCGGATGCTTGCTAATAGTTCCAATCATAAGTGCATAGAATTCCAAGTAAGGGATGACATGCTAGCAGTGGCCTCTCCCACATAAAACTTGCTATCGGTCTAGTAAGGTAGTCAATTGCTTAAGGGACAATTTCGCCACACCTACCATCACTTTTCCACACTCGCTATATTTACTTTAGTTGTGTCTTTACCTTAACATCCCCTAGTTTTATTTTCGTGCTCTTTACTTTCTTGCAAGCTTACCCGAAAACACCTACAAAGTACTTCTAGTTTCATACTTGTTCTAGGTAAAGCGAACGCCAAGCGTACGTAGAGTTGTATGAGTGGTCGATAGAACTTTAGGGAATATTTGTTCTACCTTTAGCTCCTCGTTGGGTTCGACACTCTTACTTATCAAAAACTGTTGCGATCCCCTATACTTGTGGGTTATCAAGACACCATAACGTTCAAAACGTCTTTGAAGTCCCGATTCTAAGTCGTAAAGCATGGCACACCGAACTATCGAGCAGTCATCAGATTTAGCTTGCCAGACGTTCATAACGTCTGGAGTTGCTCCTGTAGCAGGCCTTGCACCTAGCGTTGCATCAAGTACGTAATTCTTCTGTGCAGCAATGAGGACAATCCTCAAATTACGGACCCAGTCCATGTAGTTGCTACCATCATCTTTCAACTTAGCTGTCTCTAGGAACGCATTAAAATTCAAGGGAACGGTAGCACGGGCCATTGATCTACAACATAGATATGCAAAAACTATCAAGACTAAGTTCATGATAAATTTAAGTTCAATTAATCATATTACTTAAGAACTCCCACTTAGATAGACATCCCTCGAGTCATCTAAATGATCACGTGATCCATATCAACTAAACCTTGTCCGATCATCACGTGAGATGGAGTAGTTTTCAAAGGTGAACATCTCTATGTTGATCATATCTACTATATGATTCATGTTTGACCTTTCGGTCTCAGTGTTCTGAGGCCATGTATGTACATTCTAGGCTCGTCAAGTTTAACCTGAGTATTCTGCATGTGCAAAACTGTGTTGCACCCGTTGTATGTGAACGTAGAGCTTATCACACCCGATCATCACGTGGTGTCTCGGCACGACAAACTGTCCCAACGGTGCATACTCAGGGAGAACACTTATATCTTGAAATTTAGTGTGGGGTCATCTTATAATGCTACCGCCGAACTAAGCAAAATAAGATGCATAAAAGATAAACATCACATGCAATCAAAATATGTGACATGATATGGCCATCGTCATCTTGTGCCTTTGACCTCCATCTCCAAAGCACTGGCATGATCTCCATCATCACCGGCTTGACACCTTGATCTCCATCGCAGCGTCGTTGTCGTCTCACCAACTATTGCTTCTACAACTATCGCTAACGCATAGTGATAAAGTAAAGCGATTACATGGTGATTGCATTTCATACAATAAAGCTGAAGGAAATATGCCCTAGAGGCAATAATAAAGTTGTTATTTATATTTTCTTATATCATGATGAATGTTTATTATTCATGCTAGAATTGTATTAACCGGAAACTTGATACATGTATGAATACATAGACAAAACAAAGTGTCCCTAGTATGCCTCTACTTGACTAGCTCGTTAATCAAAGATGGTTAAGTTTCCTAACCATAGACACGTGTTGTCATTTGATGAATGGGATGACAACATTGGGAGAATGATGCGATGGACAAGACCCATCCGTTAGCTTAGCATAATGATCATAAAGTTTATTGCTATTGCTTTCTTCATGAGTTATACATATTTCTCTGACTATGAGATTATGCAACTCCCAAATACCGGAGGAACACCTTGTGTGCTATCAAACGTCACAACGAATCGGATGATTATAAAGATGCTCTACAGGTGTCTCTGAAGGTGTTTGTTGGGTTGGCATAGATCAAGATTAGGATTTGTCACTCCGAGTATCGGAGAGGTATCTCTGGGCCCTCTCGGTAATGCACATCACTATAAGCCTTGCAAGCAATGTGACTAATGAGTTAGTTACAGGATGATGCATTACGGAACGAGTAAAGAGACTTGTCGGTAACGAAATTGAACTAGGTATGATGATACCGACGATCGAATCTCGGGCAAGTAACATACCGATGACAAAGGGAATAATGTATGTTGTTATGCGGTTTCACCAATAAAGATCTTCGTAGAATATGTAGGAGCCAATATGAGCATCAAGGTTTCGCTATTGGTTATTGACCAGATATGTGTCTCGGTCATGTCTACATAGTTCTCGAACCCGTAGGGTCCGCACGCTTAACTTTTGATGACGGTTTTTATTATGAGTTATGTGATTTGATGACCGAAGGTTGTTCGGAGTCCTGGATGAGATCACGAACATGACGAGGAGTCTCAGAATGGCCGAGAGGTAAATATTCATATGTTGGAAGGTTATATTCGGACATCGGAATGGTTCTGAGTGATTTGGGTATTTTACCGGAGTACCGAGGGGTTACCGGAACCCCCGGGGGAAGTAATGGGCCTTATTGGGCCATAGGGGAGAAGAGGAGGCAGGCCAAGGGGAGGTGGCGCCCCCCCCCCCCCATGGAGTTTGAATTGGACTAGGGGAGGGGGCAGGGCCCCCTTGCCCTTTCCTACTCCCTCTCCCTTTCCCTCTTTCCTACTCCCTCTCTATTTCTCAGTCCTGAAGATATGCAAGAGGCACAGAAATCTATGAAAGAAAAGAGTATTAAAGCTGAAGATGTTAAGAATTTACCACCTATTGAAGAAATACATGGTCTTGATAACCCGACACAGGTAGTGTTGGGGATATAACTACTGAGTGTGAACCGCCCTGAAGGGGCCGGGTTACCCTCGTCCATGATCAGGGCCCACGAAGGAGGCCCAGAGCCCAGAGGCGGATTAGTGTCCATTTATGTAAACCGCCTTAGCCTTGTAACTTGTGTTGTAAGATAAGAGAGAAGAGACCGAGCCGGACACCTGTATGAGCCGGATCGGGACTCTGTAGACCGGCCGGGCGTCAACCCGTGTATATAAGGGGACGACCGGCGCGTTTAGGGACAGTACAATTCGAGGCTTAAGCGGCTATTGCTCCCTAGTCGCCAAATCACATCAATCCCATCACAACTAGACGTAGGCTTTACCTTCATCGAAGGGGCGAACTAGTATAACTCCCGTGTCTTTGTATCGCTTTAACCCTCTAAGTTAACCTGTTCGATGGCCTGCGACTAAGTCCTTTCACGAGGACATCTGCCGTGACAATTCCACGACAGTTGGCGCCACCGTGGGGCTATCGCACGATGGTTTGATGATCTTAGAGGGCAAGTTCGAAGGACTCGAAGGCTATGCTTTGGGCGGATGACTAAGAGTCGTCGCGGCAAGCTCTACATCGACAATGCGGATTGGGCCCCGAGGCCGCTCGACGAGTACGGGTACCGGGTCCCTTTGGTGGCATACACGTATTCATCGGCAAGATCGGCGAGCAGTGGCCTGGGCGGACATCTGCACCGACCTCGCCGAGACGGCTCAGCGGGCGAAGAAGAGTCCTGCCCTCGCTAAACCGGCCGTCAGCGTGCTTTCGTGGGAGTCGCCCACGGAGACTATGAGGGCGGATCAGCATCTGGCGAAACCGTTGCCTACTCTGGCGACGAGTCGTCCGCCGGAGAAACCGAAGTCTTTGTACCGGCCGCAAGATGGCCAGATCGGGCTGTTCCGACGGTGAGAGTATTCGGACCCTTTGACCTACCGAGACGGGTTGGAATTTTCATGGCCAAGACACCTGCGACCTTCACTTCGACCATGGCGCCCATCGTCGCCCGGTTCAGCAGCGGTGGTGGCAGCCGGGGAAGGAGGCCCTATGCGCCCACCGGCTCAAGTTTTATCAGAGTTATTCGACGCATTGGCTGCACTCATGGCAGAGGCTAATCCGCGGATCAGGACCGCACAACGCAGATTGCAAAGGTGAAGGAACAGATCGCTAAAGCTAAAGCGGATCTGGCAGCCGCGGACGTGAGGATGGCGGCGAACGGGCGCTTTGGATGCACTGAGCTTATAGGCTCGTCTTTGGATCGAAAGGCCACATGAAGTCATGAAAAGGAAGTACAGATCCGCTTACCTTCGGTTTTCAAGGGAAGAGAGCTCTTTAATACCCGGGGCGAGGACCGATAATCCGCCGCCGGTGGTGAACCGCCGGAAGTACAGGACGGGCGCGCCGGTTCAGCCCGTGTGATAGATCTACCGCCATCATACCGCGCGCCCAGGTTGTGAGACACCTCGGTCACTACTCCAACCCGATGGATAATCTTGTTGCGGCTGCGGTACGCTTGGAGGCAATTCCGATTGAAGGTGATTCACCACAGCGGTAGAGACACGCCGGGTTAAGGAGCTCCTCAGACGGCCCCGCTCAACAGAAGCGATTCATACAGTCGGGATCGGATCCACTCCACCCCCCGCCCAAGCCGGAGCTATAGCCGACGCGCCAACGAACCGGCCGTATCAAGCAATGCGCAGCGCGGTCCGCCTCGGGGCAACAACCCGGCGGGTGGCTTCGAAGACGCTCAAGTGGTGGTAGACCGGGCCAGGGCACGCAGGGAGGCCGAGTTAGCAGCACAACATGAGGATCATCAGCTCGCGCCGGTTCGTCCGACCATCTTCGAACCGGGGGTCACGTCTGGCTCATTGGGGGTGCCTTGCCTCGTCCCCGCTTTATGCAATGTGCGTTTGCCCAAGGACTTCAAAGGGCCACGCAAGGTGCCCAATTATACTGCCGATTTGGCTCCAGAAGCATGGATAGAAAGCTACGAGATGGCCATGGAGATGCTGGATGTGGATGAAGCTGCGTGTGCAAAGTATTTCACCATGATGTTGGAAGGTACGGCCCGTACTTGGTTGAAGAACTTGCCGCCCAACTCAGTTAGTTCATGGACCCAGTTGCGGGCCCGGTTCATTCAAAATTTCAAAGACACCTGTAAACAGCCCATGTCTGTGGTGGATTTGGCGGCTTGTGTCGAGCAGAGGGCTTAATCCACAACCCATTGGGTGCGCCGTGTTTCGGAGGTTTTACATTCGTCAGACCGGATCAACCCTGATTCCGCGATCTTAACCCTAGAAGCCAACTGCCGGTTCGAACCGTTGAAGTTAAAGCTGGGTCGCATGAAGCGTTTTTGCAATGACATGGGCACTCTCATGGGCGTTTTGGTAAAGTATGCTGATTCTGATAGTACCAAGGATCCCGAGTCTGAGGACGACGAAGTAGGGAAGGGAAAACAGAATAGCAACTCCGAGGCCAGCAACATCATTCGGCAGCAATGGGGAAACAAGCGTAAAGCAACGGTAACATGGGCTTCAGAGTTAACACCAACGCTACAGGACAAGGGTCAGCAGCGCAAGGGTAAACAATCAAACCGGGCGGTGCGCAAGGTCACAATCCGGATCGCTTGAATTACCTATTGAATCAACCTTGTCCAAGCATGGGACGAAGGAGGCACTAGCAAACCACCTCTGGAAGGATTGTTATATCATGCAGGAGTTCAAAAACTCTAATGCTTTCAAGACGATCAAGGGCCCGGCGGCGTTCGTGGTCCGCCCGGTTACTGGTGGAGGAAATTCGCCCGAGATTCGTGGTAATCCGGGCGGGCAAGGCAATCGAGCAATCGTAACAATCGAACAATCAGAACCAAGGGGTTACAATCAACAACAGCAGAGATCGGGTTACCAAAGTAATCCAGCAGTTGAACGGTGGATGATACCATGTCTTTACCACCAGCTTGGACAGACGGGACCGAAACTTGAAGCGGGCGGTCGGTGTTGTTGAACCGGCGGCACCGCATTACTGCGCTGGTCGAGCAGCCTATTGTATGGAGCAGAGAGGATCATCCTCCCCGGGTTTACAATCCGGGTCAGCTAGCCCTAGTGGTGGCTCCTCAGGTGGGAGGATACAAGTTTACCAAAGTGCTTATGGATGGAGGGAGCAGCATCAACATCCTGTACTACGAGACCTTCCGGCGTATGGGGTTGACAGATAGGCATCTCAGGCCGTCCAAAGACAAGAGTTTCACGGTGTGGTGTCTGGCAAGTCAGCGTACCCGGTCGGTAAGATAGCTCTGGAGGTAGCCTTTGGAGATGAACATGACTCGGATAGGAAACATTGACGTTTGAGGTGGTGAAAATCCAAAGCCCTTACCACGCCTGCTTGGGCGGCCGCTTATGCTAAGTTTATGGCACGACCTTGTTATGTTTATTTGCAGCTGAAAATGCGGGTCACAAAGGGACGATAACAGTTCATGGGAGCCGCCGGATTGCGTTGGAGTGCGAGGAAGGTGATGCGGCTTATGCAGAGTCGGTTTGTGCCACCAAGAGTTAAAGTATTATAAAGACAATGTTGATCCGCGGATATGACCCGCTGAAGAAGCCAACTACTGAGCACGATCCGGAATTGAAGTTTAAGTCGGCGGTGAGACTAAGCTTGTTGATTTTGTGCCCGCGATTCGTCCAAGCAGTTCACCATCGGTGCTAACTTGGATCCTAAATAGGAAAGCGCGCTCATCGAAGTTCATCCGTGAGAATCAGGACATTTTGCATGGAAACCTTCCGACATGCCGTGTACCGAGGGAACTGTTGAGCACACTCTTAATGTTGATCCCAAGTACAGACCGGTAAAGCAGTTTCTTCGCCGGTTTAACGAGGAAAGGCGCAAGGCCATTGGAGAGGAGGTTGCCAGGCTCTTAGCGGCAGGGTTTATCGTTGAAGTTTTCCATCCAGAGTGGCTTGCTAATCCGGTGTTGGTCCTTAAGAAGAATGACACTTGGCGCATGTGTGTGGATTACAGATCTTAACAAGGCTTGTCCGGCAGATCCTTTCGCCCTCCCCGCATTGATCAGATTATTGACGCCTTCTGGCGGGTTGTGGCGTTTGAGCTTTTTAGATGCATATTCGGATATCATCTGTAACCGGAAGCGGTGGCGGATTGCTAAGTGGGCTATAGAACTTGGGCGACGGTTTAAGGTATGTGCCTCGACGGCATAAAATCTCGTGCACTTGTGGATTTCATTAATGATTGGGACGGAGTTGCAAGCGCTCAAGAAAAGCCGGATCATACTTATTGGACCATCCACTTTGATGGGTCCAGCAATTGAGGGCTCGGTGGCTGGAGTCGATTAACTTCCCCGCGAGGTGACAAGTTCATACGTTCTCCGCTTAATGTTCCTTGTACTAACAATGCAGCTGAGTATGAAGCTTTGCTCCACGGTCTCTCGGATGGCTAAGGAGATGAATCTCAGCCGGGTTAAATGCTTTGGTGACTCGGACTTGGTGGCTCGGCAAGTATCGGTACTTGGGATTCCAAAGATCCACTCATGGTTGCGCATCCGTCGGGAGGTGGATGTTGTTGCAGGACACTTTAAAGGATATCAGGTGGACCATGTGGATCGTCGGAAGAACGAAGCGGCGGATGCTCTAAGCCGGCTGGGCTCTCAACGTAAACCGGTCCCGCCAAATGTCTTCCTTGACGTACTGCACAATCCGTCAGTTAAGCTTCCTGATGAAGTAGATTTGGCTATTCCTGATCCGGAGGCTCAGTTGGTGGTAGCCTAGCATGTCATTCCGGATTGGACGCTCCCTTATTTGGCGTACATGAACCGGGGCGAGTTACCAGAAGATGAGATGCTGGCCCGGCAGATAATTCGGCGGTCTAAGTCTATGACCATATATAATGGCGAAGTTGCATCATTGCAGCGTGTCGTAGGCGTTCAGCGTTGTGTGTCCCCGAGGAAGGCCGTGAGATATTGCGTGAGATCCATGAAGGGGACTGTGGTCACCACGCGGTTCAAAATCCTTGGTGGCCAAAGCGTTCCGCCATGGTTTTTATTGGTTGACCGCCCATGCTTGATGCGGAGGAACTGGTCAGCGATGTGATGGTTGCGAAGTTTTCTAGACGTGCTCACATACCGCTCAGGAATTGAGGATGATTCCAATTACTTGGCCGCTTGCAACTTGGGGCTGGACATGGTGGGGCCTTTAAAAGGTCCAAGGACAAGAAAACACACTTGCTGGTCGCGGTTGACAAGTTTACAAAGTGGGTCGAGGCAGAGCCTGTTAGCAGGTGTGATGCGCCACGGCGGTTCATTCATAAAAGGGTGATCTTCCGGTTTGGGTTTCCGCACAGTATCATCACGGACAATGGCACCAATTTTTCCAAGGGAGCCATGAAGGAGTTTTGTGAACGAGAGCACATCCGGCTTGACGTTTCTTCAGTGGCCCACCCGCAGTCCAATGGTCAAGCAGAACGAGCTAATCAGGAGATCTTGAGAGGTATCAAACCCCGGCTTATGGTCCCTTTAGAGAGGACGCCGGGTTGTTGGGTAGAAGAGCTACCATCCGTGATATGGAGTATCAATACTACCCTAACAGATCCCATGGATACACACCGTTCTTTATGGTCTATGGAGCGGAGGCGGTCCTTCCTTGCGATATCCGTCATGACTCGCCCCGCGTGGCAGCCTATGTTGAGGCCGATAGCGAGGCAGCACGGCAGGACGCTTTGGATCGACTGGATGAGGAGCGAGATATGGCGGCTGCTCATTCGGCGATTTACCAACAGGATCTTCGTCGGTATCACAGTCGGCGGGTTAGAACAAGAACCTTTCAGGAAGGAGACTTGGTGCTCCGGCTCATTCAAGACCAGACAGATATGCACAAGCTATCCCCACCTTGGGAAGGGCCCTTTGTGGTCAGCAAGAATTTGCACAACGGGTCATACTATCTGATTGATATTCGAGAGCGAAAAGACTCACGACGTCGAAGAGGAGACCAACAGCCGTGGAATATAGCTCATCTTCGCCTTATTATACCTGAGCCATCGGCTCCACTTATGTACATATTAAGACAATATATATATTATGAATAAAAGCAATAAACCGGAGCCTCGGCTAAGCGGGGTATCCGTTTTGTAAAAAGTCCGGTTTGGGTACATGGAGTTGTTGTCATAAAGCAGCCTCGGTTTAGACCTTGATCTTGCTTCTCGAAGTTTTATGTCACTTGGGGCTTGGTCGTGTCCGAACCAATGCAACACCTTTTGATGGGTAAAGCCACCAGATCACAGGGACATGGTCACATCTGAACCATCCACGCCTCTTGGTCGGCCTAAGGCCATAGAATCACTTGGGGCTTGGTCGAACCCGAACCATTGCCATGCCACTTGATCGGCATAATGCCACGGTTTCAGTTGGGGGCTGGCTGACTTGAACCATCGCTACACCTTCCGGGAGCTTGGTCTGTCCGACCATGGTAACACCATCGATCGAGCTCAAGAAAGCCTTCTTCTTGCAAACGGTTTTTTAATTGCCTTTGCTTTCATATTGATTTCATAATTGTTATTTGATTTTATTGGCCTTTTTAAACCGATGACCTCTTTAAACCGGTTCAATCTGTCACTTAATGGAACTTGGTATATTTTTAATCGGAGATATTTGTTTCGGTTTGATTTTTTCTGTTAACATCCCATTATGGAGTAACAGGGGGCTTGTCATGACCCAACACGGTTTACACGGTAAACCGGCATTATAAACACAGGAGTTGTTTTCTCCTTTGACGATAATGGTTTATACACCCTCCGTCTCCAGATTGGCTAAGCCAATTGCATGCCCGACGCTGGCAGGTATTTGTTTTTGTATCACCAAGGTTTGAGCATATACATCAATATTTTCTTATAGAAATATATCGGCATCACAAGCATTTGGCGACACAAGCCGCCGTGGCGGTTTAAGAATTTGTGATTGCGGGCAAAATGCATTGAAGGTTTCAAAGCAAAGTATCGGCACCTCCAGCGAAGATTACAGATCGAGAGAATAAAAGCATGTTCAAAAACAAAGTGCTAGCTATTCTATTACAAGGCATTCCAAGGCACGGTGTTTCGCATGGCGTTATGACTAGCAGTTTCGATGCATCACCGGCTTGACGGATTAAGCTTCTTCGCCGGGTTGGCGTGAGGAAGAGGCGCTGGCGTCGGTTCAACTTCTTCCTCTTCATCACCCACAGCCGGAAGTCATTGGTAGACCAGTCAATCCGGGTTAAGGCACGAAGACAGCCTCTTCACTTATAAGCTCAGCCGGATCAACGTCGGGGCATAAGTGTGCTTACGGATTGGAGGAACAAGGCTCAGACTTCGGAATGACAAACTCCACCCGCTTGTTGTTTGCATCATAAAAAAGCGGTGAACCGCCGGGTTAACTTGCTGCCGATTGACTCGCCCGTGACGATCTCCTTTGTTATTCGTTTGAGGCGTCATTGTCAAAGGCTTCACCGTTCTCTTGAGCGCTGGGAAACCCTTGGCTATGTCACCGGATCAAGATCCGCTATCCACGCCTTGGCGCGAGTTAGAGCCAAGAGAGTGCCAGCCGGCCGCGGATCGTTTCAACTCTTCAAGCTGCCCGGAACCATGGACAGCCGGTCCAAAGTGTATCTTTGATCGGGGCGGAGCTGTGTTGTCGTATGATGTGGCACATATGACTCGCCGGCGCCGGTATACAGCTGCTCAATCAGCGTAAGCGGCCTTGAGCTTCTTCCGCACATCGAGCCCGGATGAGCAATACGCTTGCTGCACGGTTTCGAACAGCTCAGGTTAAACCGGCGGAAATATCAAAACAGAGATAATCAGTGCAAGTTTTCTTACCAAAGATGGCAGAGGTCATGGCATGCACTTGGCGCTTTAGTCCGGTAAGCTCTTCAGTCACCGGTTTAAGAGCTGCTTGACATCTTCCGCCCGCTTTTTTCAAACGGCCTTCTCGGTGTCCCGATTGGCCGCTCGATTTATACCACTCCTTCAATTGTTCCATAGTGGCCAAGGCAGTTTTCAATTCGTCCTTGGCCTTGGTGGTTTCTCGCTTGTTGAGTTTCCAGATTGGCTCAAGGTCCTTGAGTTGCATGGTTTGTTGGTATATCTCATTACGATAACAAAGGAGCACGTTAGTTGTTTCATTATAAAGTCCCAAGCTCAATACAAATATTCAACTTGGCACTTGGGGCTAATGGCTAGTTGATCTCGGTTTGCTATGGGGATCAGAATTAAGTCCCGGTTTAACTATGCTAAGTTGAACCGGCACTTGGGGGCTACAATATTGCAGTTTAAGGCGTATGTTTTCTATGCAAAGTTAAGTCCCGGTTTAACTATGCTAAGTTGAACCGACCCTTGGGGGCTACTATACAGCAAAAGTACAAGAAAGGCATGACTCGTTACCTCATAGCGGTCCTTCATGCGATTTACCAGACCGGCTTCAAAGTCACGGCTTGTGTAGAGCCGGTTCAGAAAGCCGGAGTGAAGTTCTTGGGCAGAGAGGTTGTCATAAGCTGACAGATCAGTTTTCCCCTTATCTTTGCTCATAGTAGTAGAATCTTCCTTGACGCTGTGTTTTGCTAAAGCGACCGGTTGGCTAGGAGTGGTGTAGCGATTACTGTCACAATAACATCATCATTTTGGTTGGGCTGGCAGACCGGCGGTCTTTTTTGGGCTTGATGTCTTCGCACTTTGGCTCGGCGGTTCAACAATTACGACCCGCTCTGTGGCCGGACTCGGTGGAGCAGGATGCGAGGTTTCCACTTGGACCTCCGGTTCAGTTTCTGGCGGATCAGCGGTGTCGTCTTTGTACAACTCACCAGAGCTATTTTTGGCGACTTCAGGATTTTCGTGGGTTTGCTCTGGGGTATTTTCCGGATCGACATCCGCAGTAGGATCAAGGGTTTTCGCTTTCTTACTCAAGCGAGCCTTGGTGCTGCAATATTTGGAATTAGATTAAGATAAATCGACCAAGGCAATTGTAAATCGAATTGGCGGGACAGCAGTATGGTGCGTACCCTGCAGCAACTTTAAGCGGAGGCAGTTTGCGTGGTTGATGAACCGCCAGAAGAGTTGGAAGAGGCCTGATAATTCGGGTCAGACAGATTGAGAGGACATCGGAAGAAACCTTTTAAGGGATAACGCTTTTCAGGAGAACAAATCACCGACGGACGGCGCTTCGGGTTGGTGTATCCGTAAACCGGATGAGGTAATCCGTTGACCATCGTGTCGGGTCGTCGGCGCTCTTCAACTTGCTGTGTCTTCAAGGAAAGGTTTGATTCAAATAAGCATAGGAATGAGATTTTTCACTTTCCGGACGGCGCGATTTAATTCTTTTAACCGCACGAGGTCGATTCGGAAGAAAGAAAGATTACCTCAACAGGTCGGCATGGTGGCTTCAAACATCATCACAGGAGTTAAAATTGTCGATAAAAGGAATACAAAGGACAAATTACAAGCAAGAAGAAACACAAAGAGGAGAGCCGGTTTACGGCGACTCCTCGTAAGGATATCAAGTTTTACCTCGACCGATTCTTCGTCTTCCGGTGGATCAGAAGACTCGGCGGTTTTCTTCTTGCCAGCCTTCTTGGTGGCCTTGGACTTTACACGCGGAGCCCGGGCCGGTTTGGTACGCTTCCAGAAGGAGCTGTTAGCCTAAGAAGTAACAAGGGTTAATATATATCAACAAGGCATTAATGTCAGAAAAGCGGTGAGTAGAGCCTACCGCAGGCGGTTTGTTGGCAACACAGAAGGGAGCCAACCCGGTTTGGCTGCAGACAGAGATCGGTTCGTCAAGCATCCGCTTCACTGTCTCTGTGATTTCAAGCTCTGTTATTGGTAGCTCGTGACGTCTTTGAGAGTCTTGGAGGCTGCCAGTGTATTCGTGCATCAATCCGGGCCGGCGACTTAGTGGCAAGACGCCCCAATAAACCCAACACCGCACAAGGTCCACACCAGTTAAGCTATTGGCCATTAGAGCCCGGAGCTTGATAATTTGAGGCGCAAAGTTCTTCTGTTCCGCGGCGGTCAAGCGTAAAGGCAACGGATGATGGTTGCTAAGCCGGTGAGGACGGTAACCCGGCAAAGGATTCTCATTATCAGGAGCAGTGTTCCGGCAGTAGAACCAGGTTTGGTTCCAATCTTTTGGGTGGCTGTGGTGTTTGGCGTGAGGAAAGTCCACTTCCTTCCTTTTCTGGATTGAAACGCCGCCCAGCTCTGTGTTGGGACCATCAGAAAATTCTGTACGGCGGTTCAAGTGGAAAAATCCGGAACAGCTCCACAGATGGTTCTTCTTGAAGATAGACTTCACGAAAACTTGAAAATTGCATATGTTTGACACGAATTGGGCCAATATCCTGCGGATGGAGTTGAAAACTTGCAAGGGCGTCCGGAAGAATTTTGATCTGGGCGGCAGAATCCCGGTCTAAGTGCTGCATAAACACAATTACTTCTCCTTCTTGCGGATCGGGAGGAATTCGCATCCGGAACACGCCCGATGGAGGACATTTTTGAAGCCAAAGCGCCAGTGGTGACGTATCCGTTGAGTTGCGTTTCAGTGATCTTGGACCGGGCCCAATTGCAAGCTGAGAATTGAGGGGCCATTCCGGAAGACTAAACTGCGAAAGACAAGGAAAAACGGTTCACCGTTAAACGTTTCAGGCACATTATACAATGTTAAACCGGCGATTCGGCAGCCAGTTACCAATACCGGTTTAACTGAGGACTAATGGAGTGACGGATTAGCTATCAAAAGTCAAACCGCCAAAAGAGACAGAACTGGAAAATCTACTAAGTGCGGACAGAAACAGATTTCACGTGCGAATGGAAGTAATTTAGATCTATCGAAGGTTCAGTGAGAAAAATTTCTGCGACCTATGCAAGTCTCATAGAGGGCAGGAAGGTTCGTGCGTCCTAAACAAGAAGATCTGAATAAAATGAAAGATGAACAAGGAGTAAACCGATGGCGGAGCGGTCGCGCGACGTGATGTGTACTACGGTTGAATCATACGGCCATGGCAGGGCAGGTATGAGGACACTATGATGAACACCTATGAACTACAAGATGAACAGGGACCTTCAGATGCGGATCTAGGGCTCGAAGAGGAGCCTTACCTGATGCGCCGAGCGGCGGAGGAGCGCTAAAGAGCTTCTGGTCCAGTCAGGTTGATGCAGCGGCCTGGCGCTGACGCGGCGGACGAAGGTCGGCGGCGATGGCGGAGCTTCAAGAGCGGGAGCGTCGCAAGGAAGAAGAAGTGCGGAAGAAGAAGAGAAAGAGCTTGCCGGTTTATTTATAAGGAACGGGACAATTAACGAGCGCGAGAATCGAGGAGTCAAAAGCGGCGGACGGCGCAGCGGTCGCCTCGATTTCCGGATAGTATTAAATGAAGGAATCTTCTTGTTTGGATTTCTTTATTAAAGATGACGTCAAGGCGCCCCGTCGCGGGGATCGGAGGATGACGTCACGGCGGTTCAAGCAGATGGCGGTTTACGAAATATGAAGGGAGATCAAGAGTCTCATGAAGATGTTGAAGATTAACATGAACCGGTTCAAGTCAATCTGGGGCCTAATGTTGGGGATATAACTCTCGAGTGTGAACCATACTGAAGGGCCAGTTACCTAAATCCATGATCGGGGCCTGAAGGAGGCCCGAGCCCAGAGGCGGATTAGTGTCCATTTATGTAAACCGCCTTAGCCTTGTAACTTGTGTTGTAAGATAAGAGAGAAGAGACCGAGCGGACACCTGTATGAGCCGGATCGGGACTCTGTAGACCGGCCGGGCGTCAACCCGTGTTTATAAGGGGACGACCCGGCGGCGGTTTAGGGACGAGACAATTCGAGGCTCGGTGGCTATTGCTCCCTAGTCGCCGAAATCACATCAATCCCATCACAACTAGACGTAGGCTTTACCTTCATCGAAGGGGCCGAACTAGTATAACTCCCATGTCTTTGTGTCCGCTTTAACCCCTCTAAGTTAACCCGTTCGATGGCCCTGCGACGAAGTCCTTTCACGAGGACATCTGCCGTGACAATTCCACGACAGGTAGTAAAGGTAAATTCTCTCTATATATTTGATGAAGGTGATATTCCTTGTTATAAGTCTGCTAGCCAATGCTTAGATGAGTTTGATAATTTTATTGTTAAACAAGAAAACTTCAATGCTTATGTTGGTATACAATTGAAACGGGATGCTTATATGACTGAACACTTGAGTGATTATATGTCTAGAGTTAAAGGTGAACTTAAACTTATTAGTAAACATGCTTCCAGGGTTACCACTCAAGTAGAACAAGTGCTTAAGGCTCAAAATGATTTGCTCAATGAATTAAATAATAAGAAAAATGGTAATTTTGTTAGAGTTGTGACTAGAGGGGTAGAATGACTCAGGAACCTTTGTATCCTGAGGGCCACCCTAAGAGAATTGAGCAAGATTCTCAGAGAACTAATGTTGATGCACCTAGTCCTTCTAAGAAGAAGAAAAAGAAAAATGATAGGACTTTGCATGCTTCTAGTGAACCTGTTGTTGACACACCTGAGAATCCCAATGATATTTCTATTTTTGATCCTGAAACACAATCTGGTAATGAACATGAACCTAGTGATAATGTTAATGATGACGTTCATGATGATTCTCAACCTAGCAATAACAACGATGTAGAGATTGAACCTGTTGTTGATCTTGATAACCCACAATCAAAGAATCAACGTTATGATAAGAGAGACTTCATTGCTAGGAAGCATGGTAAAGAAAGAGAACCATGGGTTCAGAAACCCATGCCTTTTCCTCCTAAACCATCCAAGAAAAAGGATGATGAGGATTTTGAGCGCTTTGCTGAAATGATTAGACCTATCTTTTTGTGTATGCGTTTGACTGATATGCTTAAAATGAATCCTTATGCTAAGTATATGAAAGATATTGTTACAAATAAAAGAAAGATACTAGAAGCTGAAATTTCCACCATGCTTGCTAATTATACTTTTAAGGGTGGAATACCAAAGAAACTTGGAGATCCAGGAGTACCAACTATACCATGCTCCATTAAAAGAAACTATGTTAAAACTGCTTTATGTGATCTTGGAGTCGGTGTTAGTGTTATGTCTCTCTGTTTATATCGTAGACTTGATTTGAATAAGTTGACACCTACTGGCCAATAAATCAACTGCTATACCTGTCGGTATTTGTGAGGATGTGCTTGTTGTGGTTGTAAACGTTACTATTTTAACGGACTTTGTTATTCTTGATATTCCGAGGGCGATAGCATGTCGATTATCCTTGGTAGACCCTTTTTGAATACCGCAGGGGCTGTTATTGATTGCAACAAAGGCAATGTCACTTTTCATGTTAATGATAATGAGCATACGGTACACTTTCCGAGGAAACAACCTCAAGTCCACAGTACAATTCTATTGGAAAAATTCCAACGATTACTATTGGAGGTTTTGAATTTCCTCTTCCTACTGTCAAGAAGAAATATGATATTCTTATTGTTGGGGACGTGCATATCCCCGTTGAGGTAACCTAGTGCTATTCAAAAATTCTCCGCGATACGGAATGAGTTTGTTAACAAGACTTGATCAACCTTGTTAGTGGATTCCTTTTGATGAGCATGAGGTGGATGAAGTTAGAAAGCACAACTCTCTGTACCCTCCTTTTACTTTCTGTTATTTAGATTAAATAAAGCAAAACTAGTTTTTTTTGTCTGTTTTCTGAATTATCCTTGCAATAAAAAATACCCCAAAAATAAAAGTTCTCCAAACGTCCGAAAATGAAATATGATTTTTTGTAGAGTATTTAAGAATATCTGCACTGAGAACACACCAGGGGGCCCACCATATGGCCACGAGGGTCCAGGGCGTGCCCCCTGCCACGTGGACCCCCTCCACTTATCCTAGCACCCACACACTTCTAATTCCTCCAGAAAAAATCCTCCCCTAGATCAAACCCGTGTTCTAGCTCATCTTGCCACGATTTTCGATCTCCTTGCTCAAAGCTCCACTCACAAAACTGCTTTGGGCGATTGTTCTTCGGTATGTGACTCCTCCAATGGTCCAATTAGTTTTTGTTCTAGTGCTTTATTTATTGCAAATTTTTGCTGCTTAGGTGACCTTGTTCTTGAGCTTGCATGTTAAATTTATATGGTCCCAAGTAGTTCTAATGCATGATATAGTCTCTAGGCACTTATGGGAGTAGTTGCTATCAATCTTGTTGAGTTTAGTTCACTTTTATTTTGAGTCACTAAAAATTTCAGAAAAATTTCAGAGGGAGAAAATGTTGAAGAGATTGTTGAGAGGCTCTTCGAGCCGAAGCTCGAAGGACAAGCAAAGTGAAGAGAATAAGAAGCCCAAATATAATCTTCCTCGCACCGCGGAAGTTCGGCCGTGTGAATGGCCTTGTGATGCATTCTTGAAGGCCGCCGGAATCTATGATGATTTTTATTACTTGGCTGAGAATGCAGGCCTCACCGACTTCCTCCACAACCAGCTCGAACATTATCTCCTACTCACTAATATTTTCGTGCAAAATTTTCATTTCCATGCTAGGAAATCACCACCTTCGGTAGATTTTTATTTATATGATGAGTTTAAGGAGATGTCACTCTATGATTTTTGTGTGGCTTGCAAGTTGCCTTTTGAGCGCAGCGTCAAGGAACCACATCCTAGTGATGTGGCAGAATTCATTGATGAAATTGCTGTAGGGGAAAAGAGAAAAGTGTTGGATGCAAGAACTACTAGTATACATTTTCCTGTTCTACGTTACTATGCAATATTTGCTAGTAGATGTTTAATTAGTCGCGGGAACAATGGGGGCCTTAGTGCTCCTGACCTCGCCATTTTGCGCCATGCTTTACTCCATGATAGAACTTTCAGTTTAGGCGCTATGGTTGCTAAACGGTTGAGTCTAAACCGTACAAAGGGCCCCATTTTTGGAGGTATCTTTGCTTCACGTCTTGCTAAATATTTTGAGATACCCATACAGGAAAATGATAAGGAATTGCCTCCTACTTATCTAGATTATAATGCTATGGTTCGTCATCAGTTTTTTGAGAGGAATGAACAGTTCCTCCAATACCAACTAATCTTTGACAGACGTCGCACTGTCCATGTTGCTCTCCCTGCTCCTACTTTCTTTGACTTCCAGGCAAAAGGGAGATATGTTATAACCAGGGAGGAGGCAAACAAGTATGAGAGGAGGACGGAGGCAGCTCGCCTCCAAGCTGCAGCTCGTTAGGCAATAGCCCCTGCATCTCAGTACGACCCCAGTTACAACTTCGGATATCCACCAGGCCAGCTGTGGCCCTAGACCAACTTAGGCCAAAAGCCTAAGCTTGGGGGAGTACGTATTTCTCACCGCATTACATTCATGTTCACACACTCATGCCAGTTGTCGGTGCTCATACTTTTTCATTGTACTATCCATGCTAGTTTATTTTCTGTTTTAAGCCTTCTTCTTGTGTGTTCGAAAAACCTTAAGAAAAACCAAAAAAATAGTTTTAGTTTTTAGCTAGTTTACTTTACATGCTTGTAGTAGTAATAATTAAAAGAAAACCCAAAAATATTTCTCGTTCTTGTTTTGTTTGTTGGGAGCTTTCCCGTGTAAATAGTTTTATTTCTTTTCTTTGGGGGTCGAGAGGAGAAGACCATAATAAAAATGTTGAAGTGGCTCTTATATGCATTATTGTTGATTTAACCAAGAGCCCATATTACCTTGTCTTCTCCCTTGTATTAAATGCTTGCAGATTCTAGCTTAGTCCAATGCACGTGCACTATTATTATTATCCACACCGTCCGGTCGTGCAAGTGAAAGGCAATAATGACGATATATGATGGATTGATTGTAGAGAAGCTGGTATGAACTCGACCGATCTTGTTTTTGTAAATATGATTATGTCATCGTTCCTGATTCAGCCTATTATGAATGAAACATGTTTGCAATGACAATTAGAGATTATAGTTGCTCATGCCATGCTTAATTAGCTAGGAGTTTATAATGGTTTACCTTGCGTGCCAACATGTTATTAAAATGGTGTGATGTGGTATGATAGGGTGGTATCCTCCTTTGAACGATTTGAGTGGCTTGACTTGGCACATGTTCACGCATGTAGTTGAAACAAAATCAACATAGCCTCCACGATATTCATGTTCATGGTGAATTATATCCTACTCATGCTTGCACTCAGTGTTGATTAATTTTAATGCATGTTCATGACTGTTGTCGCTCTCTAGTTGGTCGCTTCCCAGTATCTTTCTAGCCTTCACTTGTATTAAGAGGGAATACTGCTTGTGCATCCACTTCCATAAACCCCAAAGTTATTCCATATAAGTCCACCATACCTTCCTATATGCGGTATCTACCTGCCGTTCCAAGTAAATTTGTATGTGCCAAATTCTAAACCTTGAAATGAAATTCTGGTTTGTATGCTCGAATAGCTCATGTATCAACTAGGGCTATCTATATCTTCCATGCTAGGTGGGTTATTCTCATGAGGAGTGGACTCTGCTCCTCACTCACGAGAAAATGGCCAGTCGTCGGGATGCCCAGTCCCATGCTCAAACCAAATCAAAATAATTCCATACAAAACTCCCCCAGGACTGTTGTTAGTTGGAGGCACCGTTGTTTCGGGCAAGCCATGGATTGATGCTTGTTGGTGGTGGGGAGTATAAACTTTACCATTTTGCTTGGGAACCGCCTATAATGTGTGTAGCATGGAAGATATCGAGATCTCTCGGTTGTTATGTTGACAATGAAAGTATGCCGCTCAAAATATTATTTATCTCTATTTCAAAATCGAGCTCTGGCACCTCTACAAATCCATGCTTCCCTCTGCGAAGGGCCTATCTATTTACTTTTATGTTGAGTCATCACCCTCTTATTAAAAAGCACCAGTTGGAGAGCACCACCGTCATTTGCATGCATTACTATTAGTTTACATTGAGTATGAGTGTGACTGGATCTCTTTTACCATAAATTACAATGTTTAGTCAGTCATTGATCTTCAGAGGTGCTCTGCACATATGTTTTGCGGTCTCAGAAAGGGCTAGCGAGATATCATCTTGTTATATCATATTATGATTGTTTTGAGAAAGTGTTGTCACCCGAGATTTATTATTATTGCTCGCTAGTTGATTATGCCATTGATATGAGTTAACATGAGACCTAAATGTTATTGTGAATATGGTTAGTTCATAATCTTTGCTGAAAACTTGAATGTTGGCTTTACATACTTACAACAACAAGAGCAAGCAGAGTATGTAAAAGTTTTTGTTTATCACTTTCAGTTTGTCAACTGAATTGCTTGAGGACAAGCAAAGGTTTAAGCTTGGGGGGTTGATACGTCTCCATCGTATCTACTTTTCCAAACACTTTTGCCCTTGTTTTGGACTCTAACTTGCATGATTTGAATGGAACTAACCGGACTGACGTTGTTTTCAGCAGAATTGCCATGGTGTTATTTTTGTGCAGAAATAAAAGTTCTCGGAATGACCTGAAACTTCATGGAGAATATTTTTGGAATATATAAAAAATACTGGCGAAAGTATCAACACCAGGGGGCCCACACCCTGTCCACGAGGGTGGAGGGCGCGCCCACCCCCCTGGGGCGTGCCCCCCTGCCTCGTGGGCCCCCTGAGGCTCCACCGACCTCAACTCCAACTCTATATATTCACGTTCGGGGAGAAAAAAATCAGAGAGAAGGATTCATCGCGTTTTACGATACGGAGTGATACGTCTCCATCGTATCTATAATTTATGAAGTATTCATGCTATTATATTATCCTTCTAGGATGTTTTATATGCATTTATATGCTATTTTATATGAATTTTGGGACTAACCTATTAACCTAGAGCCCAGTGCCAGTTAATGTTTTTTCCTTGTTTTTGAGTATCGCAAAAAAGGAAAACCAAACAAAGTCCAATTGACCTGAAACTTGCGGAGCTTATTTTTGGACCAGAAGAAGGCCATGGAGTAAAAGAGTTGGGCCAGAAGAGTCCCGGGCTGCCCACGAGGGTGGGAGGCACGCCCACCCCCCTGGGCGCGCCCCCTACCTCGTGGACAGCCCGGAGACCCCCCTGACTTGGTCTCGACGCCAAAAGCTCTTATATATATAGAAACCCCCAGAACATAAGCTAGATCAGGAGTTCCGCCGCCGCAAGCCTCTGTAACCACCGAAAACCAATCTAGACCCGTTCTGGCACCCTACCGAAGGGGGAATCCCTCTCCGGTGTCCATCTTCATCATCCCAGCGCTCTCCATGACGAGGAGGGAGTAGTTCACCCTCGGGGCTGAGGGTATATACCAGTAGCTATGTGTTTGATCTCTCTCTCTCTCTCTCTCTCTCTCTCTCTCTCTCTCTCTCTCGTGTTCTTGATTTGACACGATCTTGATGTATCGCGAGCTTTGTTATTATAGTTGGATCTTATGATGTTTCTCCCCCTCTACTCTCTTGTAATGGATTGAGTTTTCCCTTTGAAGTTATCTTATCAGATTGAGTCTTTAAGGATTTGAGAACACTTGATGTATGTCTTGCATGTGCTTATCTGTGGTGACAATGGGATATTCATGTGATCTACTTGATGTACGTTTTGGTGATCAACTTGCGGGTTCAGTGACCTTGTGAACTTATGCATAGGGGTTGGCACACGTTTTCGTCTTGACTCTCCGGTAGAAATTTTGGGGCACTCTTTGAAGTTCTTTGTGTTTGTTGAATAGATGAATCTGAGATTGTGTTATGCATATCGTATAATCATACCCACGGATACTTGAGGTGACATTGGAGTATCTAGGTGACATTAGGGTTTTGGTTGATTTGTGTCTTAAGGTGTAATTCCAGTACGAACTCTAGGATAGATCGAACGGAAAGAATAGCTTCGTGTTATTTTACTACGGACTCTTGAATAGATCGATCAGAAAGGATAACTTTGAGGTGGTTTCGTACCCTACAATAATCTCTTCGTTTGTTCTCCGCTATTAGTGACTTTGGAGTGACTCTTTGTTGCATGTTGAGGGATAGTTATATGATCCAATTATGTTATTATTGTTGAGAGAACTTGCACTAGTGAAAGTATGAACCCTAGGCCTTGTTTCCTAGCATTGCAATACCGTTTATGCTCACTTTTATCACTTGCTACCTTGTTGTTTTTATATTTTCAGATTACAAAAACCTATTTCTACCATCCATATTGCACTTGTATCACCATCTCTTCGCCGAACTAGTGCACCTATACAATTTACCATTGTATTGGGTGTGTTGGGGACACAAGAGACTCTTTGTTATTTGGTTGCAGGATTGTTTGAGAGAGACCATCTTCATCATACGCCTCCTACGGATTGATAAACCTTAGGTCATCAACTTGAGGGGAACTTGCTACTTTCCTACAAACCTCTTCACTTGGAGGCCCAACAACGTCTACAAGAAGAAGGTTGTGTAGTAGACATCAAGCTTTTTTCTGGCGCCGTTGCCGGTGAGGTGAGTGCTTGAAGGTATATCTTTAGATCTTGCAATCTAATCTTTTAGTTTCTTGTTTTATCACTAGTTTAGTCTATAAAATAAAACTACAAAAAATGGAATTGAGGGTGCCTCATATGCTTCATCTTTGTATTTTCTTTCGTGAAAATGATGGGAATGAAAATTGTGCTCAAGTGCTAGAAGAAGAATGCATTAAAATGTTTGGAACTAAATATTTGAATGATGAGCATGATTTCAATGTTGTTAGTATGAATTATATGAATATTCATGATGCTAATTGTATGCAAAGCCACAAGCTTGGGGATGATATGTTTGATGAAGATGATATGTTTAGTCCCCCAAGTTTTGATGAGCAAATTTATTATGATGAAAGCATGCCTCCTATTTATGATGATTATTGTGATGACACGTATGCTATAAAGAATAATGATAACCATGAAACTTGTCAGCATGATTTTAATTTTCAAATGGATTATGCCTCACATGATAGTTATTTTGTTGAGTTTGCTCCCACTACTATTCATGAGAAGAAATTTGCTTATGTGGAGAGTAGTAAAATTTCTATCCAAGTAGATCATGAAAAGAATGCTTTATGTGCTAGTTATATGGTTGAATTCATTCATGATGCTACTGAAAATTATTATGAGGGAGGAACATATGCTTGTAGGAGTTGCAATAATATCAAGTTTCCTCTCTATGTGCTTAAAGTTTTAAAGTTATGCTTTTTTTTGCCTTCCTATGCTAGTTATTATTGTTCCCATAAGTTGCTTGCTCACAAAATCCCTATGCATAGGAAGTGGGTTAGACTTAAATGTGCTTGCCATGTGTTTCATGATGCTCTCTTTATGTTTCAATTCTTATCTTTTAGGTGAGCATCATTGAAATCATCATGCCTAGCTAGGGGCGTTAAACGTTAGCGCTTGTTTGGAGGAAACCCAATTTTTATTTCTGTTCCTTGCTTTTTGTTCCTGTTTAGTAATAAATAATCCATCTAGCCTCTGGTTATATGTGGTTTCATGTTTTAATTAGTGTTTGTGCCAAGTAGAACCTTTGGGAAGACTTGGGTGAAGTCTTTGTGATCTTGCTGTGAAAAACAGAAACTTTAGCGCTCACGAGATTAGTTGCCATTCTTTTTGCAGAAGCATTCTTTTTGCAGAAGATTAATAGATAAATTCCTCAGGTCCACCAATTTATATCAGAATTTTTGGAGTTCCAGAAGTATATGTTTGATACAGATTACTACAGACTGTTCGACTTTTGACAGATTCTGTTTTCTATGTGTTGTTTGCTTTTTTTGATGAATCTATGTGTAGTATCGGAGGGTATGAACCATAGATAAGTTGGAATACAGTAGATATTACACCAATATGAATCTAGAATGAGTTCACAACAGTACCTAAGTGGTGATTTATTTTCTTATACTAACGGAGCTTATGAGTTCTATGTTCAGTTTTGTGTTGTGAAGTTTTCAAGTTTTGGGTAAAGATTCGATGGACTATGGAATAAGGAGTGGCAAAAGCCTAAGCTTGGGGATGCCCAAGGCACCCTAAGGTAATATTCAAGGACAACCAAGAGCCTAAGCTTGGGGATGCCCCGGATGGCATCCCCTCTTTCGTCTTCGTTCATCGGTAACTTTACTTGGAGCTATATTTTTATTCACCACATGATATGTGTTTTGCTTGGAGCGTCATTTTATTTTCTTTTATTTTGATTGCTGTTATTTAGAATAATGTTTTTCATCTCTATTTTCAATAAAAATGTCAAGGATAGCCTTTACCATGCTTATTTTGCAAGTATACATGTTGCTGTTTCAAAACAGAAAATTTATCGATGCTGCAAAAATTCCCTAGAAAAGCCAGAATATGATAAAATGTTGAAACTTTTTGCATAATAAGCTCTGATAAATTTTCTACAGTGTGGTAGAATTTCATAACGATTGGAGTTAGGTAAGTATGATGAATCTTGCATTCTTTACAGACTGTACTGTTTTGGCAGATTGCTGTTATGTTTGCACATGTTTGCTTGTTTAATGATTCTACTTGAGGATAGGAGTATTAAATATGCAGAGGCATTTAGTATACAATGTTGAATAATAATTTTAGTGATTTGTTACAGTAGAAAATGATAAGGTTTTTGCATTGGTTTATACTAACTTATCTCACGAGTTCTTGTTGAGTTTGGTGTGGATGAAGCTTTCGAGATTTAGGAAACCGTGATATGAGAGGAATTAAGGAGACACAAAAGCTCAAGCTTGGTGATGCCCAAGGCACCCCAAGATAATATTTCAAGAAGTCTCAAGCATCTAAGCTTGGGGATGCCCCGGTAGGCATCCCACCTTTCTTCTTCAACAATTATTGGTTAGTATCGGTTGAACCTAAGTTTTTGCTTCTTCACATGATGAGTGCTATCCTTGAAATGTCGTTTTATTTTGTTTTGCTTTCTGTTTGAATAATATCCCAAGATCTGAAATTCTTAGATGAGAGAGAGTCTTCACACAGCTACATAATTATTTAACTACTCATTGATCTTCACTTATATCTTTTTGGAGTAGTTTGTCATTTACTCGTGTGCTTCACTTATATCCTGTGAGTAAATGGTTGAATGATTTGAATGTCATAAATCTGAAATTATATATGTTTCATATGCCTTTCCCATGGGGATTAATGCCTTCACATATAAGAAGTAGAGGTGGTAAATTTTTGAAGGTTAGCAAACATTGTATTGGTCACTTGAACAATTCATGAAAGAATATTGAAGGAAGAGAGATTTCTCATATAAATATACTATCTTGGACATCTTCTATGATTGTGAGCCCCATTAATTATTTTAAAACCTGAGCAAATTAGTTGAGGTTGGACAAGGGGGACAACATAATGAGTTATGCTTGGGTATATTTGTATAGAAGTTATATTGTTATGGATCCTCTAACATGTGGTGCTTGCTATTTAGAATCCTTTGCTAGCCAAAATATCTGCACTAAGCGGGAATACTGCTTGTGCATCCAAATTCCTTGAACCAAGTTTATTCCATGAGTGTCCACCATATCTACCTATATGCGGTATTTACCTACCATTCCAAGTAAATTTGCATGTGTCAAACTCTAAACCTTCAAATAATAATCTGTTTTGTATGCCCGAATCGCTCATGTAGTGACTAGTGGCTGTCAGTATCTTCCATGCTAGGTGGGTTATTCTCACGATGATTGGACTCCGCTCATCATTCACGAGAAAATGGCTGGTAACTGGGATGCCCAGTCCTATGATCAAAAGATCAAAAACAAAATCGCAAATAATTTAAACAAAACTCCCCCAGGATTGTTGATAGTTGGACGGCACCCGTTGTTTCGGACAAGCCATGGAGTGTGATTGTTGGTGGAGGGGGATTAAAATCTTTACCTTTCTGTTTGGGAACTGCCTATAATGTATCTAGTATGGAACATATTGGAAACTCTTGGTCGTTATGTTGACAATGAAAGCATACCTCTCAAAATTATTTTCATCTCTGTTTTAGCTTCGAGCTCTAGCACCTCTACAAATCCCTGCTTCCCTCTGCGAAGGGCCTATCTTTTACTTGTATGCAAGAGTCAGTAGTATTCCTTCTCATTCCAACCTACTTTTTAGTTGGCAAGCATCATGTGGTGGAGAAAGATCTAAGCATATATGGCCATTCAAATATATTTGATCATGAATTATTATTATTGAAAATTATCTATATGATAAATAAGTTGGGAGGCAAAACATTAAGCCCCTATCTTTCTCTGTGTTTGATGGATGCTATTTGTTCTAAAAATATGCTTTGAGAGGTAGCAATCATGGAAGACTATATGATAGTTGAGTATGTGGGATTTGCTAAATCAAAGCTCTTAGATAGACCCTTCCTGAAAATAAGATGAATTGCAATTGTTTGATGATTGAGAACTGTTTGTTAGTTTTCAAGAAAGTTTCGGATCTATACTTTAACATGTGAATAGCTTGTTACTTGATCATGAGAAGCATTATGATTTGAGCCACTGTTATGACATATAATGATGCTAGAAAAGGTGATTGAAATTATCATTGATCAAACTTGTGCACCTGCTAGCATTCACACTTCATAAATTATTTCTTTTATCATTTACCTACTCGAGGACGAGCAGGAATTAAGCTTGGGGATGCTGATACGTCTCCAACGCATCTATAATTTATGAAGTATTCATGCTATTATATTATCCTTCTAGGATCTTTTATATACATTTATATGCTATTTTATATGATGTTTGGGACTAACCTATTAACCTAGAGCCCAGTGCCAGTTTCTGTTCTTTCCTTGTATTTGAGTATCGCAGAAAAGGAAAACCAAACGGAGTGCAATTGACCTGAAACTTGACGGAGCTTTTTTTTGGACCAGAAGAAGGCCATGGAGTAAAAGAGTTGGGCCAGAAGAGTCCTGGGCTGCCCACGAGGGTGGGAGGCGCGCCCCCTACCTCGTGAACAACCCAGAGACCGCCCTGACTTGGTCTCGACGCCAAAAGCTCTTATATATACAGAAACCCCCAGAACATAAGCTAGATCGGGAGTTCCGCCGCCGCAAGCCTCTGTAGCCACCGATAACCAATCTAGACCCGTTCCGGCACCCTGCCGAGGGGGAATCCCTCTCCGGTGGCCATCTTCATCATCCCGGCGCTCTCCATGACGAGGAGGGAGTAGTTCACCCTCGGGGCTGAAGGTATGTACCAGTAGCTATGTGTTTGATCTCTCTCTCTCTCGTGTTCTTGATTTGACACGATCTTGATGTATCGTGAGCTTTGCTATTATAGTTGGATCTTATGATGTTTGTCCCCCTCTACTCTCTTGTAATGGATTGAGTTTTCCCTTTGAAGTTATCTTATCAGATTGAGTCTTTAAGGATTTGAGAACACTTGATGTATGTCTTGCATGTGCTTATCTGTGGTGACAATGGGATATTCACGTGATCTACTTGATGTACGTTTTGGTGATCAACTTGCGGGTTCAGTGACCTTGTGAACTTATGCATAGGGGTTGGCACACGTTTTCGTCTTGACTCTCCGGTAGAAACTTTGGGGCACTCTTTGAAGTTCTTTGTGTTTGTTGAATAGATGAATCTGAGATTGTGTGATGCATATCATATAATCATACCCACAGATACTTGAGGTGACATTGGAGTATCTAGGTGACATTAGGGTTTTGGTTGATTTGTGTCTTAAGGTGTAATTCCAGTACGAACTCTAGGATAGATCGAACGGAAAGAATAGCTTCGTGTTATTTTACTACAGACTCTTGAATAGATCGACCAGAAAGGATAACTTTGAGGTGGTTTTGTACCCTACAATATTCTCTTCGTTTGTTCTCCGCTATTAGTGACTTTGGAGTGACTCTTTGTTGCATGTTGAGGGATAGTTATATGATCCAATTATGTTATTATTGTTGAGAGAACTTGCACTAGTGAAAGTATGAACCCTAGGCCTTGTTTCCTAGCATTGCAATACCGTTTACGCTCACTTTTATCACTTGCTACCTTGCTGTTTTTATATTTTCAGATTACAAAAACCTATTTCTACCATCCATATTGCACTTGTATCACCATCTCTTCGCCGAACTAGTGCACCTATACAATTTACCATTGTATTGGGTGTGTTGGGGACACAAGAGACTCTTTGTTATTTGGTTGCAGGGTTGTTTGAGAGAGACCATCTTCATCCTACGCCTCCTACGGATTGATAAACCTTAGGTCATCAACTTGAGGGAAACTTGCTACTGTCCTACAAACCTCTTCACTTGGAGGCCCAACAACGTCTACAAGAAGAAGGTTGTGTAGTAGACATCACGGAGCCGCCGCCAAGCCCTAATCTCTCTCGGGAGGGCTGATCTGGAGTCTGTTCGGGGCTCCGGAGAGGGGAATCTGTCGCTGTCGTCATCATCAACCTTCCTCCATCACCAATTTCATGATGCTCACCGCCGCGCGTGAGTAATTCCATCGTAGGCTTGCTGGACGGTGACGGGTTGGATGAGATTTATCATGTAATCGAGTTAGTTTTGTTAGGGTTTGATCCCTAGTATCCACTATGTTCTGAGATTGATGTTGCTATGACTTTGCTATGCTTAATGCTTGTCACTAGGGCCCGAGTGCCATGATTTCAGATTTGAACCTATTATGTTTTCATGAATATATGTGAGTTCCTGATCCTATCTTGCAAGTCAATAGTCACCTACTATGTGTTATGATCTAGCAACCCCGAAGTGACAATAATCGGGACCACTCCCGATGAGGAGTTCATGTATTCACTAAGTGTTAATGCTTTGGTTTGGTACTCTATTAAAAGGAGGCCCTAATATCCCTTAGTTTCCAATAGTACCCCGCTACCACGGGAGGTTAGGACAAAATACGTCATGCAAATTCTTCTCCATAAGCACGTATGACTATAGTCGGAATACATGCCTACATTACATTGATGAACTGGAGCTAGTTCTATGTCACCCTATGTTATAACTGTTGCATGAGGAATCGCATCCGACATAATTATCCATCACTGATCCATTGCCTACGAGCTTTTCACATATTGATCTTTGATTAGTTACTTTTTCATTGCCACTGTTACAATTACTACAAAACTGCTACTGTTACTTTTGCCACCATTACCTTTACTTCCATACTACTTTGCTACTAAATATTTTGCTGCAGATATTAAGTTTTCTAGGTGTGGTTGAATTGACAACTCAAGTGCTAATACTTGAGAATATTCTTTGGCTCCCCTTGTGTCGAATCAATAAATTTGGGTTGCATACTCTACCCTCGAAAACTGTTGCGATCCCCTATACTTGTGGATTATCACCCCCGTACGTAAAGGAGGAGGGGAGGAGGCCGGCCCTAGGGGCGCGCCAAGTGGGGGGGGGGGAAACCGACTTGGACTCCTAGTCCTAGTCGCTCCCCTTCCTTCTTTCGTAGGGGGAAGGGGGAAGGAGAGGGAGAGAGAGAAGGAAAGGGGGCCGCGCCCCCTCCCTTTGTCCAATTCAGACTGCCCATGGGTGGGGGCGCGCCACCCCTTGTGGGATGCTTTCTCGCTCCCCTATTGCTCATGTAGGCCCATTACTTTCCCCGGGGGTTTCGGAAACCCCTCGGTACTCCGATAAATATCCGAAACACTTCGAAACCATTCCAGTGTCCGAATACCATCGTCCAATATATCAACTAGTTGACCCGTTGCGCCAAATGGCGCAGAGACCTACTGAAGCCATGTTGTCGATGAAAGTAGTTTCATTTTGCAAGGACCATCTGTTAAACCATGCTATTTTAGAACATGTTTATCACGCTGCGAAATTTTAGGTTGCAAAAAGAAAACTTTGTGTAATATGTACATTTTTAGTTTGAAAATATGGTCATCATGATGAGAAACCTAAGCTAAAACAAACATATTTGTATGAGATGTGGAGTGCAGGCATGGTTATATTTTTTTTAGCAGTGGTTGCACCAAACTTTTATTGTCTATGCACACGAAGGGAAAAAACATCTTTGTGTTGTGTATATACGAAGGTATAGGTATTTGAATGGCCCATATGCTACCTAGCCCAGCCCACGAACAGCGATTGCTGTGGCCCATTAGGAGAAGGGTATGAAGCGGCAGCGAGTGCATCCACCGAGCATGTCTATCCCCTCTTCTTCCTCGGTTCGTCAGCTGGGCGACAGAGGCGTTTCCAAAGAGGCGCTCCCACTAAAGACTGTGTTGCGGTGAAGATATGGTAACAAATGGCGCTCATACGTGCTAAACACTATGTGTGCTCTTGGTAGGTTTAGTTGTGGACAAGCACCTACGGTAACAATTCTAATCCATTTGTATAAAAATGAATGGAGGCTTGTTTACAAATAAATGTACATTAATATTTGAATATGGTAGTAGTGTTAGTTTTGAGTAAGACATATGCTAATTACTTTAACCCCTTTATTATATAAAAAGATCAAGGCAAGATCATGTTTTAAAACCATGAGTGTTTTGAAAATATTTGCGCCCGTTAGTACTTTACGTTTGAGCAAGCACACATGGCATGAATTGTGACCCTTTTTATATGAAAAATTAAGAATTTGTTTTTCAAAATCAATGCCACGTGTGTTTCTAAAAGGTTTATCTTTCTCGGTAAAAATTCATTTTTGCAGTCACTTAGGCGATGGTTTTTGTAACAACATTTATTGTCTTTGCATTTTGCATTTTGAGCTCCTTGTTCTAATGCAAACATGAGGTAGGTGTCGTTCATTTTTAAGTGCAACAAAGTTGCATCAATACCATATATATCCGCCATGCCACGACAATGTGTTTTGAAACAGTTTGTCTTCTTTAAGCGTTTATTTACAAAGGAAAACGTAGTAGTGTGAAAATACTTTAAACATTTTAGGTAGAAAAAATGAGGATTTTACTTTGGAGCATAAAGTCCCAATTTAGACTAATAGTTACTTGAAACGCTTTGCATTTCTCATATACATATAGGTCTTAAATACAATTTAGCTGCACATAAGGATTTTCAAGCTTGAGCATATGTATATTCAGAGAAATAACTCACAAATTGACATAATTTGTTATGTTATCTGGGCAACATGGAGACATATTTTTATTCATTATAGATGTGTGGCATTTAGGCCCACCTTTTTTACCAATACTATTTTCTCTCGTGGTTTGCACTGTTAGGAGGAATACATACAATATAAACCATAAGGGCCATAAAAGAGACTTATTAGGTCTTGCATACTTGGCACAGGCAAGCCTTTAGTAACAGGTGCAATTAAGATCCGCACTTAGCTTTAACAAAAGGAGCAAGATTCACTGAAATGAAGTTCTCCGCTTAACCTAAACAAAGGAGTGAAATACATTGCGATTTTGAAAGCTTTTTTCTTCAGAATGAGATATAGAGTAGAAACTACTCGGGATCCTTGTTTACAATCCGATTTAAGCGCTTCATGTAGCTACATGAGGACCTCTGCAATCTTAAGTAGATCCTTTTAGTTCGCACACACACCAAGGGCATGCGTGATGGTATTCGGCCCGTGCCGACCGCCAGAATTGGACAGAATCAAAAGAAGAGCTGCATGGAGAGAGAGGTGATATTGGGTAAAGAGTCTCAGCGTAAAGATTCTCCGAGAGTTCAACCCAGAATCTTCTAGATAGAAATAATGGATATTTTGCTGAAATGTTAGGAATAATTCACAATCTACGAATGGGAAAATTCTTGATTGTAAGAAACATGAATAATCCAGCTGTACTCATATATGAAAAAGAAAGTTAAATGGTCTTGAGTACCAAATACCTAGTATCTAAACCTTTATATCGAAGAAAATGAGCAAACAAAGGAAGGCATTTATTTCATAAAATTAAAGATGCAACATGCTATTGAGTGCTCCCAAATGAGCAATCATCTAAATACCCCAACAAACGGAAGCACCCTATGCCCTTGATCTCCCTATCGCCTTCTATACACAGCATTTACACACAACTTACTACAAAGTATTCTACTAATAGTCATGCAACTACCACATGCTCCTTTTTCATGACATCGCTAAAAGGTGACAGCCTGATAGGTTAACTGGGATAAAATGTACTCACTTCAAATTCTTGGTATGCTTTGTGACATCAAAGGAAATATTTGTCAGGATTGTGGATGAAGCTTTCGGAACCATTGAAGCATTCAACCCTCAAGCGATCCTGGTGTCAAAATCAGAATAAAAACTTCAGTTTTGTGTTGATTAGACTTTGGACAAAATTCGCAAATTCTAGTACAACCAAGACACTTACAAACAGTTAAGTTTACTGGATAGTTTCATTCTGCCACCAGAGTTGCTAGATGGAATAGAGAGAAAAAAAGTCAAACCTGAATCATGTTGTAATATTCTCCCCCTCCGTCCCTCCTCCATGATAGGTGGGAGAGGTGGAAGAGCTAGGCGAGGCTCAGCGTCCCAGATCTTGGTCGTACTTGCATTGGCGCTCTGCTTGGCAAGACATATCAAAAGCAAAACAATGTATCAAGTTTAGGAGCGATATGAATGTTTAGCCGTCTGATCAACATGACTTCTCTTTTTCAGAATGCCTAACCAAACTACTGAAGATTCTATAGAAAGTCTGAACTCTTAATTACTCAATTCAGAAAGAAAAAACTTCAACTGGTACAACTGGTATTGTTGTTCATTTTTTAATTAGGCAACACTGATATCTGAATAGAGGAAAAAGGTGACAATGTGTACAATACATCCTTGAACATAGGAAAAAGTAAATGATGCAACAACCAGCCGAGAAAGTAAGTGAGCAAATCTTGAGTAGGAGAACAAAGAAGCGCAACCTTCTAGATCGACAACGTGTGAAATGAAAGCAGAGGAACTTGTTAGAGCATAAGCATGTCACAGACAGTTCTGAGACAAGGAAAAGATTAGTCCATTTACCCAAGGTTAAAGCCTAAAACTGGTGAGAAAAGCAGCCAAGATTAATGGAACATCAAAATATAGGCACCAAGCCGACCAAGCCGGACATGAGCAGCCACGATTTCAGCCTCCAAAGCGACCTAATATGAGCCTCCAATAAAATTGGAAAAAAGAAGTGGTGTAAACATAAAAATATAAGAGAAACAAAAAATTATAACTTATTATGGCATGGGAACTATTTGTAGAATATTTATCATGCGAATCAAACAACTCTGGAATACAACTATTTGATATGTACTTCAATTGTGCTTGATGTATACTCTGTAAAGCAATGTAAATGCTCTAATAATGAGAAATACCTTGAAACATTAGGAGAATGAGTACCAGGCATTCTCTTTAGGTACTAAGAAATATAAGCCAAAAAAAGAAGAAAGCAACGGTAACGGCTGGCGGTGAACGCGCTAGAAGCGAGCGTGTGCGTTGCCTCTATCCTGCCTAAATGGCGAAGGAAATAATGTAAAGTAACTGCATCTTTCACTTAAAGATTATTTTTAAGGTGCATAGAGTACTTCACTATTTACAAAGATATAAGTCATTGTAGGCTAGTAGCTGAGCAAATCTGCTCTCTCTAATAAACTCATAATTACCTTATCAGTTTATAAACTGAAATATCTGTATATATGGTATCATGCAGTAATATTTCCAATGAGGCATGCAGGCATACACTAACTACCCCACAAAATCAGAGGCATAAGTATTAACAATCCAACCTCCGATGGGTACCACCAACCGATTGTGCACGCAATAAAGGCGAATATTATGAAAGACAAGACAAGAGCACACCTCCGCCAAAGCCTGGGCACATAACTCTGTTTACAAAGCTATTTGCGGGTTTGAATGCATTGCAGCAAGATGTCATGATAATCTATAGTAACCAAGAATGTTTGAAAAACATGACAGAAAAGCATAGCAGAGGAATTGAGCAAATCAGTCAAGCGTGATATGTAAGATATGACTGACATGATGGAACAAGATGCTTGAATGGCAAGTAAATACTACTACCACATGATGTAGATAAGGAGAGCACGATGTTTTAAGCATATAGTAATATGAATGGAGCTCACGGGAATATAGCGCGATGAATGGCCATCTTCACTTCCTGTAAAACATTTATGATTTCCATCAGATAAAGGAGAAAGCTACTTATAAACCGACAGTAGAGATGCTACACAATGTAAGCTCAAAACAACACATGTTTTATGATGTACTATGTATTTTCAGATCTTTCATTCAAATAATTTGTAGCACTGGCAGACATACGAAGGCTGACCCATGATATTTCAGTCTTATGACTTTTTTACTTTAGCAGAACACTCATTTGGTTAGAAGAGCACCTAAACAATTTTAGGAGCATCCATTAAGAAATAATACAATAGAAGCACAGTTAGGCATATAAATTGGTGAGTAAAACATATCTTCTTTTGATTATTCTACCAGGATAGATAATAAAACTTCACCTGCTAGGTCCATTTTTAGCATAATGCCAATATATGCTTCAAATTAGCATTGGACTACCATATTGTCTAATATATTCTTGGATCCCATAGGAACAACTTTAAAGATCTTTGGGGCAATAGATTAGAGTTCCATCCCGGAGTTGGGCAACGATGCAACCCGGAGCTCACTTGGGAAGAGAGATAGCTTAATTTTGGGGACGGAATATATGTGTGGAGGAGAAGGATGGTGGACAGGATAAGCAATTACTCGAGGATACCCAGCTTTTGCTAGAACCAGAGCAAGTTTCTACCAAAGGGACATCCCAAACTATTTTGAAATGTACTACGTATAGGAACTTTAGTAAAAACTGGAAATGATGTACTGAAAGAAACTATCTGAAAATTAACTCTGCAGAAAACTCAAAAGCATATTTTGTCCCAAAAGTCCAACTGAGGAAAAGAAATCATCTCGTTACTACCCGAAACGGCTAACTGTTTGTTTCTTTTATAGACAGTTTCTTTTAATCCGTACGCTAGTACATGGTTTCAAAACCTCTGGTATTTTATTCAGTACTCCAATACATAACTGCAAACTTATTTTCCTATTAATGAGATTAGGAAGTTAAACTATCCCTTGTTAGTAATCACAAGGTAAAACCTAAGGATATTCACTATAGAAACAAAAGAAGAGCAAGCAATATACACAACCCATGAAGCATCACACGTACATAAAACAAATTTTAACTGGATAGATTTTATCTATAGCATAAATTCCGCAAGCAATTACTCGAGGATGCAGGCACATCAACCTAAGCTTGCTTAATGTATTAAAGACTACAACAACATATCTTCATAATTTCTGGACAGCAGGAGTAATCGATCTCACCCAGCTTAATGATGGCTCTAATGCCATGACCTGTGAAATATCAAATTAACATATGAGTCTTCCGGTATGATGCTGAATTTTCGTACACAATACTTACCTTCGTAAGTGATCGGTCATCGTTGTCCACGAAACCATTCCACATATCCATAGGTGTATAATCTTCATTGCTAGTAGGAGTTCTACCAGAGTGATAATAGATAGCATGCGATCATTCCAGTCTTCCTGAAATTTCTGCTTCCAAGATGGATCATTAAATTCTAATTCCATTTCTACGGAAGTGGCTTTAACACGCACTAAAGCGAGCGTTTTGTCTCGCTTTTGCATTCTTTGGCATTAGAATGAGAATAGTCATGTAAAAGCAGACCACTTGTTTAATGCATCCACTCCTGCTATGTGCTACAAAAACCACCGCCAGTTTTTACAACAACAACCATCCAACAGGACGACAGAAGATCTGCAGATGAAATTCTGGTTTCAGTCTTCAAACAGAGAATGAAGAAGTTAAACAAACCGAACAATCAGCTGAAGAAGACTTCCTATCTAATGCCGTAAAATAATTAACCAATGACCAGCTCTACAGAATTGGCAGGAAGTTTATTCACAGTTTCGGAACAGCGTATTATACAACATGATATATGTCCATGTCAAAAAAGTGAAATCAGATAGAACTCAACAATCATATGGTACCATAACTGCATCCTAAAAAGAAGCCAAGCTCCTCTCTAAACTAAAAATAAAGAAGTCGGCCGGCATCCGGACATTCTAAATAGTAAACATCGCTCATTCACACCATGAAAAATTGCTCTGCTAGTAATTCGTATCAAAGAGGTACAAAACTAACAATGTGCGCACACACAAGCAGCATATGCACGCAACTTCCAGATATTTGGAAGAACCTAAGCAAAATATTACACAGCCTTCTTTATAAATTTATACTATATGCAGTGAATTCCATGATCGGCGCCCAATCGGATTCGATTGGCGGGGGCTCGGAAGGCTCGGAGTCCGAAGAGGAGTCCGGCACCTTGGAGTCATGAGCTTCGCAAAGGACGGGGTAGGTGTACGGCTCAATCACCGTAGAGATCGCAGCCCCCAAGGCGGTGTCCAACCACCCGTCCTTGATCGGCGCAGTCGGCTCTGAGCTAAAGGTCGGAGCAGACACTGGTGCGGCCTCCAGGACACTGTTCGGCGGCAGAGCTAGATCATGCCCCTCGTGACAGTGCGGCGCGCTTGGCTGTGGCTCAAACCCGTCGAAGATCAAGTCTCCGCGGACGTCAGCCGTATAATTCAAACTTCCAAATCTGACCTGGTGGCCAGGGGCGTAGCTTTCAATCTGCTCCAGATGGCCAAGTGAATTGGCCCGCAGTGCAAAGCCGCCGAATACGAAGATCTGTCCGGGGAGAAAAGTCTCACCCTGGAGCGCATCGTTGTTGATGATCGGAGGAGCCATCGCGCCTAAAGATGCGACACAGCGGAACTCTCAATGAAAGCACCAATGTCGGTGTCCAAACCGGCGGATCTCGGGTAGGGGGTCCCGAACTGTGCGTCTAGGCGGATGGTAACAGGAGACAAGGGACACGATGTTTTTACCCAGGTTCGGGCCCTCTCGATGGAGGTAAAACCCTACTCCTGCTTGATTAATATTGATGATATGGGTAGTACAAGAGTAGATCTACCACGAGATCGAGAGGCTAAACCCTAGAAGCTAGCCTATGGTATGATTGTTGTTAGATCCCACGGACTAAAACCCTCCGGTTTATATAGGCACCGAAGAGGTTAGGGTTACCTGAGTCGAGTTACAATGGTAGGAGATCTACATATCCGTATCGCCAAGCTTGCCTTCCACGCCAAGGAAAGTCCCATCCGGACACGGGACGAAGTCTTCAATCTTGTATCTTCATAGTCCAGGAGTCCGGCCAAAGGTCCTAGTCTGGCTATCCGGACACCCCCTAATCCAGGACTCCCTCAGTTGGGTTTTACCTTAATGAAATGTTAGTAGTTGCGGATGCTTGCTAATAGTTCCAATCATAAGTGCATAGAATTCCAAGTAAGGGATGACATGCTAGCAGTGGCCTCTCCCACATAAAACTTGCTATCGGTCTAGTACGGTAGTCAATTGCTTAAGGGACAATTTCGCCACACCTACCATCACTTTTCCACACTCGCTATATTTACTTTAGTTGTGTCTTTACATTAACAACCCCTAGTTTTATTTTCGTGCTCTTTACTTTCTTGCAAGCTTACCCGAAAACACCTACAAAGTACTTCTAGTTTCATACTTGTTCTAGGTAAAGCGAACGTCAAGCATACGTAGAGTTGTATCGGTGGTCGATAGAACTTTAGGGAATATTTGTTCTACCTTTAGCTCCTCGTTGGGTTCAACACTCTTACTTATCGAAAACTGTTGCGATCCCCTATACTTGTGGGTTATCAAGACCTTTTTCTGGCGCCGTTGCCGGGGAGCAATAGCGTGGGGTGAATATTTTCGTGTGTGCTTGTTTGCTTTATCACTAAGTAATTTTTATTTGATGTTCTTAGTTGTTTTCTATCTTTAGTTATGGGTAGGAAGCATAAAATACCAAAAAATTAGTTGTACATACTGCTCCAATGGTTGAAGAACCACTCAAAATCTATCACTTCTTTGAAGCTTATTACTTGGATCATCTTGATCCCTTTGTGCTCGTCTTTGAAACCCCAACTAGCTTAGTTGAGGGCAAATCTTTAGATGAGCATGCCCATTATGTGCGACACCGTATATCTGAAAAAGGGAAACTTTTACTGGATCAAATTCATCGTATGCAATGCTATGCTTGGAATTTATGTGAAATTTATGATTTTACTTGTTGTTCTGAAAACCCTAAGAAACACCTTCCCTACCAATGTGAGTTTATTGATAATGCAATCTTATCCTCATATGCTAAGGGTGTTTATAATTACTATGATGTTCAACAAATTGAAGAATTTGTTGCTTTTAAGGGTGCTTACGAAATTGCTTCTTTGATTGAAAAGTATGGTGCTACTCTTTACGAATCTGAAAATTTTGCCATACTTAAATATTGTTATGAGAATTATGCTTCTAATCCTTATGTTAAACCATATATTGAGAACTACTCCGCTGTCCAAGAAGAGACTGATATTTTGCAGGAAGCTATGGAAGAAGAAATTGATGAAACTGTGAGCTCATTGGATGAAAAAGATGATGAGGAGAGCGAAGAACAAAAGGAGGAAGAGTGGATTAGCTACCCGTGCCCACCTTCTAATGAGAGTAACCCTCCAACTCATACATTGTTTAATTCCCCTTCGTGCTTACCGAAGGATGATTACTATGATGATTGTTATGATCCCTATGATTCTTTTGAAATATCCCTTTTTGATGATGCTTGCTATGCTTGTGGCCAAGATGCCAATATGAATTATGCTTATGGAGATGAACTTGCTATAGTTCCTTATGTTATGAATGAAATTGTTGCTATTGCACCCACGCATAATAGTCCTATTATCTTTTTGAATTCTCCCGACTACACTATACCGGAGAAGCTTGCACTTATTAAGGATTATATTGATGGGTTGCCTTCTACTACTACACATGATGATTTTGATGAATATAATATGCATGTGCTTGCTGCTCCTACTTGCAATTATTATGAGAGAGGAACTATATCTCCACCTCTCTATGTTTCCCATACGATAAAATTGCAAGAAACTGTTTATACTATGCATTGGCCTTTATTATGTGTGCATGAATTGTTCTTTTATGACATGCCGATGCATAGAAAGAGAGTTAGACTTCGTCATTGCTTGATATATGTTGCTTTGTGCTCACTACTAAATTACAAATCATTGTTAATTAAAATTGGCTTTGATATACCTTGTGATCCAGGTGGATTCACTACTTGAGCACTATATGCCTAGCTTAATGGCTTTAAAGAAAGCGTTGCCAAGGAGACAACCCGGAAGTTTTAGAGAGTCATTTATTTCTGTTGAGTGCTTTCATATAGTTTAAAAACAACAAAAATAAAGAGGGGAACCCAAAAAATTTCAATAAAAATAATTATCCCCTTGTACAATTCCATTGTATAATAAAAATAATGTGCCAAGGTTTACCTTTAGGATGTTTACAATGCTTGTTGGTTTGTGCGGTGCAGGACAGAAACTTTGGCTGTAGTGAGTGAATTTTAAATTTTTTACTGAAACGACAAATGGTTCTGACTCTTTTTGCACTGTCTTTCTGTACAAATTGTTTATTTTTCCTAATTTTGGCAGAATTTTTCAAGTATCATAAGTATGGTGAATGTTCAGATTATTACAGACTGTTCTGTTTTAGACAGATTCTGTTTTTGATGCATAGTTTGCTTGTTTTGATGAAACTGTCAATTTATATCAGTGGATTAAGCCATGAAAAAGTTATATTACAGTAGACAAAATGCAAAAACAAAATATGAATTGGTTTGCAACAGTACTTAGAGTGGTGATTTGCTTTATTATACTAACGGATCTTACCGAGTTTTCTGTTGGAGTTTTGTGTGGATGAAGTGTTCGATGATCGAGAAGGTCTCGATGTGAGAAGAAGGAAGAGAGGCAAGAGCTCAAGCTTGGGGATGCCCGAGGCACCCCAAGTAAATATTCAAGGAGACTCAAGCGTCTAAGCTTGGGGATGCTGGGGAGGCATCCCCTCTTTCTTCAACAAGTATCGGTATGTTTTCAAATTCGTTTCGTTCATGCATTATGCGCAAGTCTTGGAGCGTCTTTTGCATTTAGGTTTTTATTTTTCTTTTATGCACCATGCTGGTATGAGATGGTCCTTGGTTGATTTATAGAATGCTCTATGCACTTCACTTAAATCTTTTGAGTATGGCTTTATAGAATGCTTCATGTGCTTCACTTATATCATTTGAAGTATGGATTGCATGTTTCTCTTTACATAGACAACCGCCATTTGTAGAATGCTCTTTTGCTTCACTTATATTTGTTAGAGTTTGGGCAAATCTTTTGTAGAAAGAATTAAACTCTCTTGTTTCACTTATATCTATATAGAGAGATGACAGGAACTGGTCATTCACATGGTTAGTCATAAAATCCTACATAAACTTGTAGATCGCTGAATATGATATGTTTGATTCCTTGCAATAGTTTTGCGATATAAAGATGGTGATATTAGAGTTATGCTAGTGGGTGGTTGTGGATTGTAGAGACACTTGTGTTGAGGTTTGCAAGTCCGTAGCATGCACGTATGGTAACCGTTGTGTGACAAATTTGAAGCATGGGGTGTTTCTTTGATTGTCTTCCTTATGAGTGGCGGTCGGGGACGAGCGATGGTCTTTTCCTACCAATCTATCCCCCTAGGGGCATGCGTAGTAGTACTTTGCTTGAGGTCTAATAAACTTTTGCAATAAGTATATGAGTTCTTTATGACTAATGTGAGTCCATGGATTATCGCACTCTCACCCTTCCATCATTGCTAGCCTCTTGATGCCGTGCATTGCCCTTTCTCACCTCGAGAGTTGGTGCAAACTTCGCCGGTGCATCCAAACCCCATGATATGATAAGCTCTATCACACATAAGCCTCATTATATCTTCCTCAAAACAGCCACCATACCTACCTATCATGGCATTTCCATAGCCATTCGAGATATATTGTCATGCAACTTCCATCATCATCATATACATGACTTGAGCATTCATTGTCATATTGCTTTGCATGATCGTAAGATAGCTAGCATGGTCTTTTCATGGCTTGTCCGCTTTTTGATGTCATTGCTACGCTAGATCATTGCACATCCCGGTACACCGCCGGAGGCATTCATATAGAGTCATATCTTTGTTCTAGATATCGAGTTGTAATATTGAGTTGTAAGTAAATAAAAGTGTGATGATCGTCATTATTAGAGCATTGCCCCAGTGAGGAAAGGATGATGGAGACTATGACTCCCCCACAAGTCGGGATGAGACTCCGGACGAAAAAAAATAAAAAAAGAGAGAGGCAAAAAAAGAGAATGCCCAAAAAAAAGAGAAAATAAAAAAATGAGAGAAAAAGAGAGAAGGGGCAATTGAAAGGATCGATATAGTTGACTAGGAGGGGGTGAATAGGCAACTAATAATTTTTAAGCTTTTCTTTACCAATTTAAACTTTGCAATAATAAAGGTTGTCTAGATGTGCAACTAGGTGGACAACCTATATGATGCAAACAAGGTTGGGGCAATCTCCACAACTTAATTGGAGGCTCCCAACAACACCACGAAGCTTCACCACAATGGAATATGGCTCCACGGTGACCTCAACCGTCTAGGATGCTCAAACACCCAAGAGTAACAAGATCCGCAAGGGATAAGTGGGGGGAATCAAATATCTTGTGGTGGAAGTGTAGATCGGGCCCTTGTCACCCAATCCCGAGCAAATCAACAAGTTTGATTGGCTAGGGAGAGAGATCGGGCCAAAATGGAGCTTGGAGCAACAATGGAGCTTAGAGATCGAAGAGGTGGTCAACTAGAGGTAGAAGACGCCCCTTATATAGTCGTGGGAAAAAATCCAACCGTTATCCATATGTTTAGTCCGCGACGCACGGTACTACCGCTCGAGTAGCGGTACTATCATGAGGCTGCTTGATACTACCGTGGCGGACCACGGTACTACATGGCAGCAAAGACAGGCCGAACTTGCACGACTAAGGGCGAGTACTACCGCTATGCGGTACTCTGCTCCCCTTGCGGTACTACCGCAAGGCAGGAGAATCACGGCACAGGAAAGGCGCGGATGAAATAAATTACATCCATGCCAACTTCCGCAGAACCTGCGGTGGTACAAAATCCGACGCGGTACTACCGCTCCCGAGGAGCGGTACTACCGTTCTTGGCGCCTACTACCGTGAAGCTACGGTACTAGGTAGGAGGGCCCGCGGTACTCGGCTCCTAGGGAGCAGTACTACCGTGGGCCCAGCAGTACTACCGAGTTGGACGGCGGTACTACCGTGGGGCGCGGATGTAAAAATTACATCCGCCCTACTACCGCACCGGGCGGCACTAGGCTCGGGAGCAGCGGTACTACCGCTCGGAGGAGCGGTACTACCGTGACACCCAGCGGTACTACCGTGTGTACTTGCGGTACTACCGCAAGTACAGCAGTAGTCGTCAGATTTCCGCATAGCCAAGATAACGAAGGGAAGCTCCAAAATGCAGGGAAAGGAGGGACAAGTGTACGTGTTGATTCCGCCCAAACCTTTCCGACGCGGACCCCCTCTTAATAGTACGGCTCTCCTACGACTCAAATCCACCAAAAAGAAACATAGGACGACGTCGTCTTCAATAGTCTCCGAGGGGCACCGAATCGTCTCGTGCCTAGTGATGAACCATCTGAGGAACTCAAAGCATACGATTAGTCCGCAAAAGTATCGTCATCAATCACCAAAACACTTACGGGATAAATATGCCCTTACAATCTCCCTCTTTTTGGAGGATTGATGACAATACGGGATTTGCACAAAGATACAAAAATAAAGAGCAAAGGCAAACCCCTCCTCTCCAAAATATAGACGGGCTCCCCCTAGATGTGTGCACTCTGGATGAATGCTTTGGACTGCATAGCACACGTACTAGGATCACCACTCCCCCTATATTTTAGAGACAAAGGCCCGAAGAATAACATCTAAGCAACATATAGCACAATATAACACAAGCTTGCTAAGATAGATAGAGTGCATATGTCTCACACCATATGAAGGAAAAGCAACTAAAAGCGAGGTTCAAGCGAGGTTCAACCGAGAACGCAATAAACACACCAAAAACGAACGCGACACAAGACTACATAAATCCCTCGATCTCTCCCCTTTGGCATCGAGGCGCCAAAAGGCGAGAGGACACCTACACACAAGCGGTGGCTCAAGCAGCGGGGAACTCGTCCCAACCCTCTCCGTCAGACTCTCTCGAAGCAGGATGGACTCCTCAACGTCCTCCTCGAATCAATCCACCGGTAGCCTTGCTTCTCCATCCACTCGGCCTTTGGGTGATCGCTCCTCGAGACCCATGGACACATCCTCACCATAGAGCTTCAAGATCTTCATGTCCCGCAACGACTCTCCTTGGATGCCACGTGAGTCCAGATCGCCCCTTGGCTTGCATGCGAAAAGAGTCTTCATCTTGTCCTTGACCGTGGCCCATGAAGGCATAGAGGAGCTCTGGGAAGGCCTAGCAGCATGGCCCTCAATAACATTCTCGGCGCTTGACATCCTCCTCACCAAAGCAGCAGCCCTAGCAGCAGACGCCTCGGCATGAGTAGTAGTGTTGGCCCGGTTGGGTTTGACACTGCGACAGATGGGGTCATGGCGAATCCAGTCGAGGGCAAGGAACTCCTCACCAGGAACATCTTCTCCCTGGTCCTCGAGATCGTGAGAAACAGATAGGGCCTCAGAGATAGGCACTGCGGTTGAACACCGCAAACCGAAGCTCACACCACATGATGTGTGAGATATCAAGTGGCTGAGTCTCGAGACAAACGAGCCTCCTCGCAGATGAGCATCATATCCACCATATAGGCATGGACCTTGTCCTTGTCACCAATCTTGAGGAACAAGGAGTTGCGGAAGATGCGGTACATGATATCCAGAAAAGAGTTGAGCACCAACCCAATCTTGCCACTTAAAAGCGTCTTCTCAACATAGTATGGTGCAAGCCTGTCCTTGTTGGCAGAGTCAGAGTTGGCATGGGGGCGAACACCCACGGGAGTGTCGAGCCCGTCATCAGGAACTTGGAGCAAATCCATGAACTCCTTCCAGGTAGCAGTCAGCTTACGGCCATTGGTCATCCAGGTCATCCTCCTCTCCTCATTAGGGTGAAAGTAAACTGAAGCAAAGAACTGACAGATAAGCTCAGGATCATAGTCAAGGTGAAAGGATATCACATGCTCAATGCCAAACTGCTCCACCAAGTCCAGAGCCTCTCCAAAGTAGGCACGGAACTTGTCCTTCCTCAAGTGATGCATGTCAATCCATTTCACATCCACATAGGTATTCGCTTGTTCTTGATGACATCCAGATAGGCGTTGGTTTGATGCTTGTTCCAAAACAGCTCACAACCCCGATAGAGGAGCGAGGGGTCACGTACGGGTCAATTTGCCTGAGACGGACGTAGTCAGATTGGGGCATCTCATCCATGCCCTTGGCGGGCTCCTTGAACTTGTTAGCAGTAGTCTTGACATGGCGCTTGGGGGCAGAGGAGCCCTCTGGTGCTTCACCGGGGTTGCGCAGACACTTGGAGCCAGTGTCACGGCTGGGATTGGACCGGCGAGAGCCACCACCTGAGACACACACGCAAAGCACCAAAGACACAAAGAAGATCAATGCAAAGGCCACGATAAAGCACAAGAAACACATAGGAGACATATGAGAAAGTTGGCATGCGATAGGTGTGAGCCACGGTAGGACTGCCACTGCCTGCGGCACTAAAGCATTAGTACCGCTCCAACCGCGGTAGTACCGTGCGAGATCACGGTAGTACCGTGGTTGGAGCGGAAGTAAAGATTTAGTGCCGCACAGAGCGCGGTAGTACCGCACCCGAAGGGCGGTAGTACCGTGCAAGCGGTAGTACCGCGCCATACGGGCGGTAGTACCGCGTCGCAGCAGATCCAACTAGCGATTTGAATCTGAAAAGAACCGCGAAACAACGGTGGTGCTACGGTGATCAGATCTAGCGCATGACAACAATAAAAATATAAATCCTATGCAATACCACACTCCTTCATCTTATTCTTGCAGAGATTAAGCCTATCAATCTCAAGAACACACAAGCCTCCCCCAAAACCTAGAAACACCAAACACCATCAACACGGAGAGGGAGTTGGGGAAAACCTGGGTCCATAGCAAGAGCACGTGGTGGGGAGCGATCCCACCGGTCGAGAATCACGGAGGGCAGCGGTGGAGGAGATCCGTGAAGAACGCCGGTTCCGTTCTTGAGCAAGGAGAGAAGGAGGCGACGTGGAAAGAGGACTGCGAATGGGTATGGGGAGTTAGGACTCCCCCTGCCCGTCCTTATCCCCGCCCTCGAACCGTAGCGGTAGTACGCGTATCATCATGATAGTACCGCTCGGGCGGAAGTTCCGCACCGAGGTGGTAGTACCACTCAACCAGGCGGCAGTAAAAAATTATTGCCGTGTGGTCGCGGTAGTACCGTGCTCCCGCAAGCGGTAGTACCGTGGCAGGCTGCGGTAGTACCACAGCTGGCCGCGGTAGTACCGTGAACTCAAGTCACCGCAAGTTTCAAAAACGAGAAGAGGGCATTTGCAAGGAAACTTTTCACACACAAGAAACCACAAGATCTAGCACAAACCAGAGGCAAAAGACAACAAGAAACCACCAAGCGACAAGGCCTCTCAAGGAGAGAGGGCGGTGGCCGAAGCCACCTATGTTTGAGTTGGATGGTATGGCACATGAAGAATTATCCTTGGGCCCATGACCAAAACTCGTCTTTGGAACACAAGTACCATAAAAATTGGCTAATGTGAAAGAGGTGATCGATTTATGCATAATGGGGGGAAGGAGAGTTCATTGAGAGAACAACACTCCCCCTATGTCCATGCCTACACCTAAACTAGACAACAAGTTGAGTGTGGTGGGGAGTGCACGGCTCAAGTCACATTGCTCAAATCGATGATATTTAGCTCATGCCTTAACTCATGAAATCTTGCTTCATCTAAGGGCTTCGTGAATATATCCGCAAGGTTATCCTGAGTGTTGACATACTTGAGCTCGATCTCCCCTCGCCAAATGTGATCCCGGATGAAGTGATACCGAATCTCAATGTGCTTCGTCTTGAAGTGTTGCACCGGGTTGAGAGAAATCTTGATGGCACTTTCATTATCACACCAAAGAGGCACTTTGTCACAAATGACACCATACTCCTTTAAAGTTTGCCTCATCCATAGGAGTTGAGCACAACAACTACTGGCTGCCACATATTCCGCTCCGGTGGACGAGAGAGACACACAACTTTGCTTCTTGGAAGACCAACTTACCAAGGAGCAACCAAGAAATTGGCACCCTCCAGAAGTGGACTTCCTATCCACTTTGTCTCCCGCCCAATCGGAGTCCGTAAATCCTTCAAGCTTGAAGTTTGCTCCTCTTGGGTACCATAAGCCAAAGTTTGGGGTATGAGCCAAATATCGAAAGATTCGCTTGACCGCCACATAGTGGCTTTCCTTGATCTTGACTTGAAACCATGCACACATTCCCACACTCAACATGATATCTGGTCTAGATGCACAAAGGTAAAGCAAGGAGCCAATCATGGAGCGATATACCTTTTGATCCACCGCTTTACCATTGGTATCAATGTCAAGTTGGCACTTGGTGGGCATTGGTGTAGTAGCCGGCTTGACATCACTTAGCTTGAATCTTTTGAGCATGTCTTGAGTGTATTTGGCTTGGTTGATGAAGGTTGCTTCTCTTCTTTGTTTGATATCGAAACCAAGGAAGAACTTCAACTCTCCCATCGAAGACATCTTGAACTTGGAGGTCATGAGGCGGCAAATTCCTCATTGAAAGCTTTGTTAGGAGAACCAAAGATAATATCATCAACATATAGTTGGCATACAAACAACTCCCCATTGACCTTCTTAGTAAAAGAGTGGGATCGATTTGCCCACTTCAAATCCACGATCTTGTAACAACTCGGTAAGGTGGTCATACCACGCACGTGGGGCTTGTTTAAGGCCATAGAGTGCCTTATCGAGTTGATACACATGATCCGGGAAGTAGGGGTCCTCGAACCCGGGGGGTTGCTTGACATAGACCAACTCATTAATAGGACCATTAAGAAAAGCACTTTTCACATCCATTTGTTGCAACTTAAAGTTATTATGGGAAGCATAAGCAATCAACAAACGAATGGATTCAAGACGAGCAACGGGAGCAAAGGTTTCACCGTAGTCGATACCCTCGACTTGGGAGTAGCCTTGTGCTACCAATCTTGCCTTGTTGCGAATGATGTTCCCATGAGCATCTTGCTTGTTCTTGAAAATCCACTTGGTTCCAATGACGTTGTGGTTCCCCGATGGCCTTGGCACCAATCTCCACACCTTGTTGTACTTGAAGTTGTTGAGTTCTCCATGCATGGCATTGAGCCAATCCGAGTCTTTGAGTGCCTCATAGACCTTTTGGGGTTCAACACAAGAGACAAACGCGTGATGTTCACAATAGTTTGCCAATTGTCTACGAGTGCTTACCCCTTTTCTTAGGCTTCCAACCATATTCTCCATGAGATGGCCTTTGGTGGTGAGTTTGGAAGCAATCTTGGCGGCACGACGCTCTAATTCCTCCTCGGAGGTGAGATGAGGAGGGGTCACTTGATCATCTTGAGCGCCGTCTTGAGCATGATCTTCATCTTGAGCATGCTCGGGGGAGAGAACTTGACCTTGGGCATCATTTGGAGTGTCATCATCGTCTTGAGCACGATCTTTCCCTTGGTCTTGTTCATGAGGTTGAGGGCCTTCACTTTGTTCTTCGGAAGCGTGTGGGCCTTGGGTTGGTGATGGATCCACTTGAGTGGAGCATTGTCCTTCTCCTTCGGCCACAAGGGGTTCCTCAATGGGTAGGATAAAACCAACTCCCATTCTTCTTATGGCTTGGGGAGGAATTTCATCACCTACATCACAAGTGCCACTTTGCTCCACTTGGGAGCCGTTATTCTCATCAAACTCCACGTTACACGTCTCCTCAATAAGTCCCGTGGATTTATTGAGGACACGGTAAGCATGAGAGTTTGTAGCATAACCAACAAATATGCCCTCATGAGCTCTAGCTTCAAATTTACACAAACAAACACCTTTCTTGAGAATGAAACACTTACACCCGAACACCCGGAAGTAATTGAGGTTGGGCTTGTTGCCGGTGAGTATCTCATAAGGAGTCTTGTTCAAGCCTTTGCGGAGATAGAGCCGATTGGATGCATGACATGCGGTGTTGATGGCTTCAGCCCAAAAGTTGTATGGAGACTTGAACTCCGCCATCATGGTCCTTGCCGCATCCATCAACGTCCGGTTCTTCCTCTCCGCAACACCATTTTGTTGAGGGGTATATGGTGCAGAATATTGATGCTTGATCCCCTCATCACTAAGAAACTCATCCAAGGTGTAGTTCTTGAACTCGGTGCCGTTGTCACTTCTTATAGTCAAGATCTTTGCATTATGTTGACGTTGAGCTTCATTTGCAAAGTCGATGACGGTTTGTTGAGTCTCACTCTTCCTCTTGAAGAAATATACCCAAGTGTATCTTGAATAGTCATCCACAATCACCAAGCAATACTTTCTACCTCCAAGACTATCAAATGATGGTGGCCCAAAGAGATCCATGTGAAGGAGTTCCAAGGGTCTCTTTGAGTATATGATGGTCGTGGGAGGGTGAGCCTTCTCATGAAGCTTTCGTTCAATACAAGCACTGCAAGCACGGTCTTTGGCAAAACTAACATTTGTTAGTCCACGACATGGTCCCCCTTGAGAAGACTTTGCAAATATCTCATATTAACATGGGCTAAACGGCGATGCCAAAGCCATCCCACATCAACTTTAGCCATTAGGCATGTCGCGGTCTTAGTGGGTCGCTCCGAAAAGTTAATCACATAGAGACCGTTCTCGACATGCCCAACAAAGGCTACTTTAAGAGTCTTGCTCCACAAGAGGGCCACGGTATCAATGTCAAAGAAGGTAGCAAAACCCATGATTGCAAGTTGTGAGCGGAAAGCAAATTGTATGCAAGGGACTCAACAAGCATGACTTTCTCGATCGTAAGATCATGAGAAATGACAACCTTGCCGAGACCCAATACCTTAGAATGTGATGCATCACCCCACTTGACATTGGTGGGCATAGATGGAATATCTTGCACGTCCACCACCATGTCCTTGCTCCCGGTCATATGATTTGTTGCTCCACTATCGAGCAACCATGATCCCCAGGAAGCAAACCCTACAAGAGATCAATGCTTGGTTTTAGGTACCCATTTGGTAATGGGTCCTTTGATGTTAGTAACGAGGGTCTTAGGAACCCAAATAGACCATTCAATGTACTCATAAGAAGAACCAACAAATTTAGCATAAACATGCCCATCACTAGCACGGCACAACACATATGAGGGGTTAAAGTCGCCGGCTATGTTCATGGGGATGACGTTGTCCTTCTTGGCATTGCCATCCTTTGCAGTTCTTCTTCTTCTTGAAGCACCCTATCCCTCCCTCACAAAAGTTTGCTTGAGAGGGGGAGGTTGCTTGGTCTTGTCATTCTTCTTCTTGCTCTTGGGCTTGGGCGCGAACCCAATCCCCTCCTTGGCCACAACTTCCTTTTGATTACTCAAAAGGTCGTTAAGGTTCTTCTCACCTTGTATGCATGTGACAAGGCCCTTTTCAAGTTGCTCCTTCAACTTAGCATTCTCCTCAACAAGATGCACATGCTCACAACAAGGGTTAGTAGCATTTGCATTATCAATCAATATCATATGAGGAAAGGTGGCTTTATCCTTGGTTAGCTTCACTTGGAGTTGATCATGAGACTCTTTGAGACTAGCATGAGCACCCTTCAAGACTTTGTGAGCCTTGTCGAGAATGTCAAAGTCCTCGTTGAGTCTAGCAAGATCAACTCCAAGCTTTGCCTTCTCGGAGCTAAGCACACGAGACACAACAAGAGCATGATCAAGGTCTTTCTTTAATTTAGCATGATCGTCGTTGTATGACTCCTCAAGAGCCAAACGAAGACCACGCTCTTCCTCAAGAGCATTGGAAAGATCCGAAATCTCATCGGCATAGTCACGACTATGCCCTTCCATCTTAGAGATGGTTTCTTCACGAGCCTCGATCAAGACATTGGCTTCACCAAGTTGTTCCAAGAGAGCAACGAAGTGCTTCTTGGATTCGCCCTTGAGTTTACTCATAAAGATCTCAAACTCATTCTCCTCCACATTAGTCCCCTCATGTTCATCAATGCAATCCGTCAAACAAGCATGATTGATGATGGTAGTTTTGATGTTGGGGGTTACCTTGTTGGTGGCTTTAGCCATGAGGCACTTGGCGGTGATGCTTTCATTGGGTGAATCGAAGAGAGACACCTGAGGAGTCGTTGCAATGGCAACGGAGGCCATGGCAACCGATTCACCATCCTCATAATCGTCATCATCCTCATTGTACTCTTCTTGAACCACCAAAGCTTTGTGAGGAGTCTTCTTGGTGAAGTTGCTCTTGTTGGGGAAAGACTTCCTTGTCCTTACGGATGAGCTTGCCACCATTGTCTTCCCTCTTCTCATATGGGCACTCCGCAACAAAGTGACTCACATTGCCACAATTGAAACAAGTCCTCACTCGTTGCTTGCCCTTAGTGCCACTTGAGTTGCTCTTGTTGAAGTTGGGCCTTGAGTTCTTCTTGCTCCAAAATTGCCTTGAAGCAAGGGCCATGTGTTCATGATAGTCATACTTTGTATCTTCAAGGTTGCTCTCTTCTTCTTCCTCCTCTCCATCTTCTTCAACACAAATCTTGGCCTTCAAAGCGAGGTTGGACTTCTTTGCTCTTTGGGAGCGAAGCACCGCATTGTCGGCGGTCTTGTCCAATATTCTCATAGCCACAAACTCATCCAACACATCACTTGAGGACAGGGTGTGGAAGTCCGGCCGTTGACGGATGACGGAGGACATGGCTTTGTGGTAGGGCATCATTGCCTTGAGGAATTTGCGCTTGATCCAGTTGTCATCCGTGTCCTTACTTCCATGATCCCGGAGGGAGACGCAAGCTTGGTTACTCTCGATAGAGCTCACGAGGTTCTTCTTCTTCTTTCATTGCAAACTCATCGGCTTCATCTTGGACCACTTCATAATTGGAGCGTTGAATGCTTGCGTTTCCTCGATAAAGGAAACCACCTTGAGCCAAGCATCTTTGGAAAGGAGTAGGGCGGAGATGAGGGAGGTCTTCGGAAGGATTGCTTCTTGGATGATGAAGAGAGCATTCTCATTGAATTGATGGTCCACGACCTCTCTTGGAGAAAAGTTGCTCGGATCATGCGGATAGAAACCTTCTTCAATGATTCTCCAAAGGTTAGTGTTCACATGATTTAAATGACGCTTAAAACAATAAACCCAAGAATCAAAATCCTCCTTTTTATCAATCTTAGGTGGTGGACCGGCATGATTCAAATGAGTGGAAGTAATCGGTCCACCATAAACAGGAGGTTGCACATGGGCAAAGATGCCGGTGCCATTCTTACCACTAGACGAGGGGGCTTTCTCACTAGTAGCTTCCCCCTTATCGGAGTTAGCATCCGCTCCCGTGTTGGCGGGATCACCCACTTTCACGGGTGCGGTGGAAAGTTTAAGCCCTTCTAGGAATTCCTTAAACATGTCCTTGACCTCGGTCGTCATGGAGGTCTTCAATGTGTCCAACGCCACATTGAGTTCCTCACGAGAGATCGAGGTACCCCCATCTCCTGTAGATGATATCGGATTCGCACCGGAGTGCTCCCCCACATCATCTACGACGCAAACCATACTCTTCGGACGGTAAAGTCCTTAAAAGAGACGAGGCTCTGATACCAATTGAAAGGATCGATATAGTTGACTAGAGGGGGGGGTGAATAGGCAACTAACAATTTTTAAGCTTTTCTTTACCAATTTAAACTTTGCAATAATAAAGGTTGTCTAGATGTGCAACTAGGTGGACAACCTATATGATGCAAACAACACAAGCACAAGAGCAAGCAAGGATAGGAACACAAATAAGCTTGCACAAGTAAAGGGATAAGATAACCAAGAGTGGAGCCGGTGGAGACGAGGATGTGTTACGAAGTTCCTTCCTTTTGAGGGGAAGTACATCTCCGTTAGGCGGTGTGGAGGCACAATGCTCCCCAAGAAGCCACTAGGGCCACCGTAATCTCCTCACGCCCTCGACAATGCAAGAGCCGTGATTCCACTATTGGTGCCCTTGAAGGCGGCGACAGAACCTTTACAAACAAGGTTGGGGCAATCTCCACAACAATTGGAGGCTCCCAACAACACCACGAAGCTTCACCACAATGGAATATGGCTCCACGGTGACCTCAACCGTCTAGGATGCTCAAACACCCAAGAGTAACAAGATCCGCAAGGGATAAGTGGGGGGAATCAAATATCTTGTGGTGGAAGTGTAGATCGGGCCCTTGTCACCCAATCCCAAGCAAATCAACAAGTTTGATTGGCTAGGGAGAGAGATCGGGCCAAAATGGAGCTTGGAGCAACAATGGAGCTTAGAGATCAAAGAGGTGGTCAACTAGAGGTAGAAGACGCCCCTTATATAGTCGTGGGAAAAAATCCAACCGTTATCCATATGTTCAGTCCATGACGCGCGGTACTACCGCTCAAGGCGCGGTACTACCGTGGCGGACCACGGTACTACATGGCAGCAAAGACAGGCGGAACTTGCTCGACTAAGGGCGATACTACGCTATGCGGTACTACCGCTCCCCTTGCGGTACTACCGCAAGGGGGAGAGTAACGGTTCAGGAAGGCGCGGATGAAATAAATTACATCCGTGCCAACCTGCTGAACTGCGGTGGTACAAAATCCGACGCGGTACTACCGCCCCGAGGAGCGGTACTACCGTTCTGGCGCCTACTACCGTGAAGCTACGGTACTAGGTAGGAGGGCCGCGGTACTACGGCTCCTAGGGAGCAGTACTACCGTGGGCCCCCGCGGTACTACCGCGTTGGACGAGCGGTACTACCGTGGGGGCGCGGATGTAAAATTACATCCGCCCTACTACCGCACCGGGCGGCACTAGGCCTGGGAGCAGCGGTACTACCGCTCCAGAGGAGCGGTACTACCGTGACACCCAGCGGTACTACCGCGTGTACTTGCGGTACTACCGCAAGTACATCAGTAGTCGTCAGATTTCCGCACAGCCAAGATAACAAAGGGAAGCTCCAAAATGCAGGGAAAGGAGGGACAAGTGTACGTGTTGATTCCGCCCAAACCTTTCCGACGCGGACCCCTCTTAATAATACGGCTCTCCCACGACTCAAATCCACCAAAAGAAACGTGGGGCGGACGCCGTCTTCAATAGTCTCCGAGGGGCACCGAATCGTCTCGTGCCTAGTGATGAACCATCTGAGGAACTCAAAGCATACGATTAGTCCGCAAAAGTATCGTCATCAATCACCAAAACACTTACGGGATAAATATGCCCTTACAGCAATGTTACTATCCTTTTACCACACGTGTGCTTCAAAGTAGCACCATGTTCTTCATATAGAGAGTCTCTTGAGTTATCACTTTCATATACTAGTGGGAATTTTCATTATAGAACTTGGCTTGTATATTCCAACGATGGGCTTCCTCAAATGCCCTAGGTCTTCATGAGCAAGCAAGTTGGATGCACACCCACTTAGTTTCTTTTGTTGAGCTTTCATGCACTTATAGCTCTTAGTGCATCCATTGCATGGCAATCCCTACTCCTCGCATTGACATCAATTGATGGGCATCTCCATAGCCCGTTGATTAGCCGCGTCGATGTGAGACTTTCTCCTTTTTGTCTTCTCCACATAACCTCCATCATTATATTCTATTCCACCTATAGTGCTATATCCATGGCTTGCGCTCATGTATTGCGTGAGGGTTGAAAAAGCTGAAGCGCGTTAAAAAGTATGAACCAATTGCTCGGCTTGTCATCGGGGTTGTGCATGATGGGGGCATTTTGTGTGACAAAAGTGAAGCATGGCCAAACTGTATGATTTTGTAGGGATAAGCTTGCTTTGGCCTTGTTGTTTTGAAAAGACATGATTGCTTTATTGGTACGCTCGAAGTATTATTGTTTTTATGTCAAATGATAGACTATTGCTTTGAATCACTCGTGTTTTAATATTCATGCCCTGATTAGACATATGATCAAGATTATGCTAGGTAGCATTCCACATCAAAAAATATTCTTTTTTATCATTTACCTACTCGAGGACGAGCAGGAATTAAGCTTGGGGATGCTGATACGTCTCCGTCGTATCTATAATTTTTGATTGTTCCATGCCAATATTATTCACTTTCATATACTTTTGGCAACTTTTTATATTATTTTGGGACTAACATATTGATCCGATTGCCTAGTGCCTGTTCTCATGCATTGCATGTTTTATGTTTCGCAGAATATCCATATCAAGCGGAGTCCAAACGGGATAAAAATGGGCGGAGCTTATTTTTGGAAAATATGGAAAATTCAGAAGAAAAATCCACGCGAGGCGGTGCCCGAGGTGGTCATGAGGCGGGCGCCCCACAGGCGCGCCGCCTACCTCGTGAGCCCACCGTAAGGCGGTTGATGCTCTTCTTTTGCCGCAAGAAAGATAATATTCGGAAAAAATCACGGAAAAGGTTTCAGGCCAATCGGATTACGGATCTCCATATATCGCCAAACGGTGAAGCAGAGCCGGGAGAGAACGCAGAAGCAGAGAGATAGATCCAATATCGGAGGGCTCTCGCCCTCCCAAGCCATGGGAGCCAAGGACAGAGGAAACCCTTCTCCCATCTAGGAGAAGGTCAAGGAAGAAGAAGAAGGAGGGTGCTCTCTCCCCTCGCTTCGGTGGCACGAGAACACCATGGGGCCATCATCATCACCGCGATCTACACCAACACCTCCGCCATCTTCACCAACATCTCCATCACCTTCCCCCCTCTATCTACAGCGGTCCACTCTCCCGCAACCTGTTGTACCCTCTACTTGAACATGGTGCTTTATGCTTCATATTATTATCCAATTATGTGTTGTCATCCTATGATGTCTGAGTAGATTTTCGTTGTCCTATCGGCGGTTGATGAATTGCTATGATTGATTTAATTTGCTTGTGGATATGTTGTTGTCCTTTGGTGCCCATCATATGAGCCCGCGCGTGGATCACACCATAGGGTTAGTTGTATGTTGATAGGACTATGTATTGGAGGGCAAGAGTGACAGAAGCTTCAACCTAGCATAGAAATTGATGCATACGGGATTGAAGGGGGACCAATATATCTTAATGCTATGGTTGGGTTTTACCTTAATGAACGTTAGTAGTTGTGGATGCTTGCTAATAGTTCCAATCATAAGTGCATAGAATTCCAAGTAAGGGATGACATGCTAGCGGTGGCCTCTCCACATAAAACTTGATATCGGTCTAGTAAGGTAGTCAATTGCTTAAGGGACAATTTCGCCACACCTACCATCACTTTTCCACACTCGCTATATTTACTTTAGTTGTGTCTTTACCTTAACATCCCCTAGTTTTATTTTCGTGCTCTTTACTTTCTTGCAAGCTTACCGAAAACACCTACAAAGTACTTCTAGTTTCATACTTGTTCTAGGTAAAGCGACGCAAGCGCACGTAGAGTTGTATCGATGGTCGATAGAACTTTAGGGAATATTTGTTCTACCTTTAGCTCCTCGTTGGGTTCGACACTCTTACTTATCGAAAACTGTTGCGATCCCCTATACTTGTGGGTTATCAAGACTCCATAACGTTCAAAACGTCTTTGAAGTCCCGATTCTAAGTCGTAAAGCATGGCACACCGAACTATCGAGCAGTCATCAGATTTAGCTTGCCAGACGTTCATAACGTCTGGAGTTGCTCCTGCAGCAGGCCTTGCACCTAGCGGTGCATCAAGTACGTAATTCTTCTGTGCAGCAATGAGGACAATCCTTAAATTACGGACCCAGTCCATGTAGTTGCTACCATCATCTTTCAACTTAGCTGTCTCTAGGAACGCATTAAAATTCAAGGGAACGGTAGCACGGGCCATTGATCTACAACATAGATATGCAAAAACTATCAAGACTAAGTTCATGATAAATTTAAGTTCAATTAATCATATTACTTAAGAACTCCCACTTAGATAGACATCCCTCGAGTCATCTAAATGATCACGTGATCCATATCAACTAAACCTTGTCCGATCATCACGTGAGATGGAGTAGTTTTCAAAGGTGAACATCTCTATGTTGATCATATCTACTATATGATTCACGTTTGACCTTTCGGTCTCAGTGTTCTGAGGCCATGTATGTACATTCTAGGCTCGTCAAGTTTAACCTGAGTATTCTGCATGTGCAAAACTGTGTTGCACCCGTTGTATGTGAACATAGAGCTTATCACACCCGATCATCACGTGGTGTCTCGGCACGACAAACTGTCGCAACGGTGGGAGAACACTTATATCTTGAAATTTAGTGAGGGGTCATCTTATAATGCTACCGCCGAACTAAGCAAAATAAGATGCATAAAATATAAACATCACATGCAATCAAAATATGTGACATGATATGGCCATCATCATCTTGTGCCTTTGACCTCCATCTCCAAAGCACTGTCATGATCTCCATCATCACCAGCTTGACACCTTGATCTCCATCGCAACGTCGTTGTCGTCTCACCAACTATTGCTTCTACAACTATCGCTAACGCATAGTGATAAAGTAAAGCGATTACATGGTGATTGCATTTCATACAATAAAGCTGAAGGAAATATGCCCTAGAGGCAATAATAAAGTTGTTATTTATATTTTCTTATATCATGATGAATGTTTATTATTCATGCTAGAATTGTATTAACCGGAAACTTGATACATGTATGAATACATAGACAAAACAAAGTGTCCCTAGTATGCCTCTACTTGACTAGCTCGTTAATCAAAGATGGTTAAGTTTCCTAACCATAGACACGTGTTGTCATTTGATGAATGGGATGACAACATTGGGAGAATGATGCGATGGACAAGACCCATCCATTAGCTTAGCATAATGATCATAAAGTTTATTGCTATTGCTTTCTTCATGAGTTATACATATTTCTCTGACTATGAGATTATGCAACTCCCAAATACCGGAGGAACACCTTGTGTGCTATGAAACGTCACAACATAACTGGATGATTATAAAGATGCTCTACAGGTGTCTCTGAAGGTGTTTGTTGGGTTGGCATAGATCAAGATTAGGATTTGTCACTCCGAGTATCGGAGAGGTATCTCTGGGCCCTCTCGATAATGCACATCACTATAAGCCTTGCAAGCAATGTGACTAATGAGTTAGTTACAGGATGATGCATTACGGAACGAGTAAAGAGACTTGTCGGTAACGAAATTGAACTAGGTATGATGATACCGACGATCGAATCTCGGGCAAGTAACATACCGATGACAAAGGGAATAACGTATGTTGTTATGCGGTTTGACCAATAAAGACCTTCGTAGAATATGTAGGAGCCAATATGAGCATCAAGATTTCGCTATTGGTTATTGACCAGATATGTGTCTCGGTCATGTCTACATAGTTCTCGAACCCGTAGGGTCCGCACGCTTAACTTTTGATGACGGTTTTTATTATGAGTTATGTGATTTGATGACCGAAGGTTGTTCGGAGTCCTGGATGAGATCACGGACATGACGAGGAGTCTCAGAATGGCCGAGAGGTAAATATTCATATGTTGGAAGGTTATATTCGGACATCGGAATGGTTCTGAGTGATTTGGGTATTTTACTGGAGTACCGAGGGGTTACCGGAACCCCCGGGGGAAGTGATGGGCCTTATTGGGCCATAGGGGAGAAGAGGAGGCAGGCCAAGGGGAGGTGGCGCCCCCCCCCCCATGGAGTTTGAATTGGACTAGGGGAGGGGGCAGGGCCCCTCTTGCCCTTTCCTACTCCCTCTCCATTTCCCTCTTTCCTACTCCCTCTCTATTTCTGAGTCCTGAAGATATGCAAGAGGCACAGAAATCTATGAAAGAAAAGGGTATTAAAGCTGAAGATGTTAAGAATTTACCACCTATAGAAGAAATACATGGTCTTGATAACCCGACACAGGTAGTAAAGGTAAATTCTCTCTATATATTTGATGAAGGTGATATTCCTTGTTATAAGTCTGCTAGCCAATGCTTAGATGAGTTTGATAATTTTATTGTTAAACAAGAAAACTTCAATGCTTATGTTGGTATAAAATTGAAACGGGATGCTTATATGACTGAACACTTGAGTGATTATATGTCTAGAGTTAAAGGTGAACTTAAACTTATTAGTAAACATGCTTCCAGGGTTACCACTCAAGTAGAACAAGTGCTTAAGGCTCAAAATGATTTGCTCAATGAATTAAATAATAAGAAAAATGGTAATGTTGTTAGAGTTGTGACTAGAGGGGTAGAATGACTCAGGAACCTTTGTATCCCGAGGGCCACCCTAAGAGAATTGAGCAAGATTCTCAGAGAACTAATGTTGATGCACCTAGTCCTTCTAAGAAGAAGAAAAAGAAAAATGATAGGACTTTGCATGCTTCTAGTGAACCTGTTGTTGACACACCTGAGAATCCCAATGATATTTCTATTTTTGATGCTGAAACACAATCTGGTAATGAACATGAACCTAGTGATAATGTTAATGATGACGTTCATGATGATGCTCAACCTAGCAATAATAATGATGTAGAGATTGAACCTGTTGTTGATCTTGATAACCCACAATCAAAGAATCAACGTTATGATAAGAGAGACTTCATTGCTAGGAAGCATGGTAAAGAAAGAGAACCATGGGTTCAGAAACCCATGCCTTTTCCTCCTAAACCATCCAAGAAAAAGGATGATGAGGATTTTGAGCGCTTTGATGAAATGATAGACCTATCTTTTTGTGTATGCGTTTGACTGATATGCTTAAAATGAATCCTTATGCTAAGTATATGAAAGATATTGTTACAAATAAAAGAAAGATACTAGAAGCTGAAATTTCCACCATGCTTGCTAATTATACTTTTAAGGGTGGAATACCAAAGAAACTTGGAGATCCAAGAGTACCAACTATACCATGCTCCATTAAAAGAAACTATGTTAAAACTGCTTTATGTGATCTTGGAGTCGGTGTTAGTGTTATGTCTCTCTGTTTATATCGTAGACTTGATTTGAATAAGTTGACACCTACTGGCCAATAAATCAACTGCTATACCTGTCGGTATTTGTGAGGATGTGCTTGTTGTGGTTGTAAACGTTACTATTTTAACGGACTTTGTTATTCTTGATATTCCCGAGGAAGATAGCATGTCGATTATCCTTGGTAGACCCTTTTTGAATACCGCAGGGGCTGTTATTGATTGCAACAAAGGCAATGTCACTTTTCATGTTAATGATAATGAGCATACGGTACACTTTCCGAGGAAACAACCTCAAGTCCACAGTACAATTCTATTGGAAAAATTCCAACGATTACTATTGGAGGTTTTGAATTTCCTCTTCCTACTGTCAAGAAGAAATATGATATTCTTATTGTTGGGGACGTGCATATCCCCTTTGAGGTAACCTAGTGCTATTCAAAAATTCTCCGCGATACGGAATGAGTTTGTTAACAAGACTTGATCAACCTTGTTAGTGGATTCCTTTTGATGAGCATGAGGTGGATGAAGTTAGAAAGCACAACTCTCTGTACCCTCCTTTTACTTTCTGTTATTTAGATTAAATAAAGCAAAACTAGTTTTTTTGTCTGTTTTCTGAATTATCCTTGCAATAAAAAATACCCCAAAAATAAAAGTTCTCCAAACGTCCGAAAATGAAATATGATTTTTTGTAGAGTATTTAAGAATATCTGCACTGAGAACACACCAGGGGGCCCACCATATGGCCACGAGGGTCCAGGGCGTGCCCCCTGCCACGTGGACCCCCTCCACTTATCCTAGCACCCACACACTTCTAATTCCTCCAGAAAAAATCCTCCCCTAGATCAAACCCGTGTTCTAGCTCATCTTGCCACGATTTTCGATCTCCTTGCTCAAAGCTCCACTCACAAAACTGCTTTGGGCGATTGTTCTTCGGTATGTGACTCCTCCAATGGTCCAATTAGTTTTTGTTCTAGTGCTTTATTTATTGCAAATTTTTGCTGCTTAGGTGACACTGTTCTTGAGCTTGCATGTTAAATTTATATGGTCCCAAGTAGTTCTAATGCATGATATAGTCTCTAGGCACTTATGGGAGTAGTTGCTATCAATCTTGTTGAGTTTAGTTCACTTTTATTTTGAGTCACTAAAAATTTCAGAAAAATTTCAGAGGGAGAAAATGTTGAAGAGATTGTTGAGAAGCTCTTCGAGCCGAAGCTCGAAGGACAAGCAAAGTGAAGAGAATAAGAAGCCCAAATATAATATTCCTCGCACCGCGGAAGTTCGGCCGTGTGAATGGCCTTGTGATGCATTCTTGAAGGCCGCCGGAATCTATGATGATTTTTATTACTTGGCTGAGAATGCAGGCCTCACCGACTTCCTCCACAACCAGCTCGAACATTATCTCCTACTCACTAATATTTTCGTGCAAAATTTTCATTTCCATGCTAGGAAATCACCACCTTCGGTAGATTTTTATTTATATGATGAGTTTAAGGAGATGTCACTCTATGATTTTTGTGTGGCTTGCAAGTTGCCTTTTGAGCGTAGCGTCAAGGAACCACATCCTAGTGATGTTGCAGAATTCATTGATGAAATTGTTGTAGGGAAAAGAGAAAAGTGTCGATGCAAGAACTACTAGTATACATTTTCTGTTCTACGTTACTATGCAATATTTGCTAGTAGATGTTTAATTAGTCGCGGGAACAATGGGGCCTTAGTGCTCTGACCTCGCCATTTTGCGCCATGCTTTACTCCATGATAGAACTTTCGGTTTAGGCGCTATGGTTGCTAAACGGTTGAGTCTAAACCGCATAAAGGGCCCCATTTTTGGAGGTATCTTTGCTTCACGTCTTGCTAAATATTTTGAGATACCCATACAGGAAAATGATAAGGAATTGCCTCCTACTTATCTAGATTATAATGCTATGGTTCGTCATCAGTTTTTTGAGAGGAATGAACAGTTCCTCCAATACCGACTAATCTTTGACAGACGTCGCACTGTCCATGTTGCTCTCCCTGCTCCTACTTTCTTTGACTTCCAGGTAAAAGGGAGATGTGTTATAACCAGGGAGGAGGCAAACGAGTATGAGAGGAGGACGGAGGCAGCTCGCCTCCAAGCTGCAGCTCGTCAGGCAATAGCCCCTGCATCTCAATCGACCCAGCCATAACCGGATATCCGCCAGCCAGTGTGGTTCTAGACCAACTTAGGCCAAAAGCCTAAGCTTGGGGGAGTACGTATTTCTCACCGCATTACATTCATGTTCACACACTCATGCCAGTTGTCGGTGCTCATACTTTTTCATTGTACTATCCATGCTAGTTTATTTTCTGTTTTAAGCCTTCTTCTTGTGTGTTCGAAAAACCTTAAGAAAAACCAAAAAAATAGTTTTAGTTTTTAGCTAGTTTACTTTACATGCTTGTAGTAGTAATAATTAAAAGAAAACCCAAAAATATTTCTCGTTCTTGTTTTGTTTGTTGGGAGCTTTCCGTGTAAATAGTTTTATTTCTTTTCTTTGGGGGTCTAGAGGAGAAGACCATAATAAAAATGTTGAAGTGGCTCTTATATGCATTATTGTTGATTTAACCAAGAGCCCATATTACCTTGTCTTCTCCCTTGTATTAAATGCTTGCAGATTCTAGCTTAGTCCAATGCGTGCACTATTATTATTATCCACACCGTCCGGTCGTGCAAGTGAAAGGCAATAATGACGATATATGATGGATTGATTGTAGAGAAGCTGGTATGAACTCGACCGATCTTGTTTTTGTAAATATGATTATGTCATCGTTCCTGATTCAGCCTATTATGAATGAAACATGTTTGCAATGACAATTAGAGATTATAGTTGCTCATGCCATGCTTAATTAGCTAGGAGTTTATAATGGTTTACCTTGCGTGCCAACATGTTATTAAAATGGTTGTGATGTGGTATGATAGGGTGGTATCCTCCTTTGAACGATTCGAGTGGCTTGACTTGGCACATGTTCACGCATGTAGTTGAAACAAAATCAACATAGCCTCCACGATATTCATGTTCATGGTGAATTATATCCTACTCATGCTTGCACTCAGTGTTGATTAATTTTAATGCATGTTCATGACTGTTGTCGCTCTCTAGTTGGTCGCTTCCCAGTATCTTTCTAGCCTTCACTTGTATTAAGAGGGAATACTGCTTGTGCATCCACTTCCATAAACCCCAAAGTTATTCCATATGAGTCCACCATACCTTCCTATATGCGGTATCTACCTGCCGTTCCAAGTAAATTTGTATGTGCCAAATTCTAAACCTTGAAATGAAATTCTGGTTTGTATGCTCGAATAGCTCATGTATCAACTAGGGCTATCTATATCTTCCATGCTAGGTGGGTTATTCTCATGAGGAGTGGACTCTGCTCCTCACTCACGAGAAAATGGCCATCCACCGGATGCCCATCCCATGCTCAAACCAAATCAAAATAATTCCATACAAAACTCCCCAGATTTGTTGTTAGTTGGAGGCACCGTTGTTTGGGCAAGCCATGGATTGATGCTTGTTGGTGGTGGGGAGTATAAACTTTACCATTTTGCTTGGGAACCGCCTATAATGTGTGTAGCATGGAAGATATCGAGATCTCTCGGTTGTTATGTTGACAATGAAAGTATGCCGCTCAAAATATTATTTATCTCTATTTCAAAATCGAGCTCGCACCTCTACAAATCCATGCTTCCCTCTGCGAAGGGCCTATCTATTTACTTTTATGTTGAGTCATCACCCTCTTATTAAAAAGCACCAGTTGGAGAGCACCACCGTCATTTGCATGCATTACTATTAGTTTACATTGAGTATGAGTGTGGTGGATCTCTTTTACCATAAATTACAATGTTTAGTCGGTCATTGATCTTCGTGAGGTGCTCTGCATATATGTTTTGCGGTCTCAGAAAGGGCTAGCGAGATATCATCTTGTTATATCATATTATGATTGTTTTGAGAAAGTGTTGTCATCCGAGATTTATTATTATTGCTCGCTAGTTGATTATGCCATTGATATGAGTTAACATGAGACCTAAATGTTATTGTGAATATGGTTAGTTCATAATCTTTGCTGAAAACTTGAATGTTGGCTTTACATACTTACAACAACAAGAGCAAGCAGAGTATGTAAAAGTTTTTGTTTATCACTTTCAGTTTGTCAACTGAATTGCTTGAGGACAAGCAAAGGTTTAAGCTTGGGGGGTTGATACGTCTCCATCGTATCTACTTTTCCAAACACTTTTGCCCTTGTTTTGGACTCTAACTTGCATGATTTGAATGGAACTAACCGGATGACGTCGTTTTCAGCAGAATTGCCATGGTGTTATTTTGTGCGAAATAAAAGTTCTCGGAATGACCTGAAACTTCATGGAGAATATTTTGGAATATATAAAAATCTTGGCAAAAGTATCAACACCAGGGGCCCACACCACGTCCACGAGGGTGGAGGCGCGCCCCCCTGGGCGTGCCCCCCTGCCTCGTGGGCCCCCTGAGGCTCCACCGACCTCAACTCCAACTCTATATATTCACGTTCGGGGAGAAAAAAATCAGAGAGAAGGATTCATCGCGTTTTACGATACGGAGTGATACGTCTCCAAGTATCTATAATTTATGAAGTATTCATGCTATTATATTATCCTTCTAGGATGTTTCATATGCATTTATATGCTATTTTATATGAATTTTGGGACTAACCTATTAACCTAGAGCCCAGTGCCAGTTAATGTTTTTTCCTTGTTTTTGAGTATCGCAGAAAAGGAAAACCAAACGAAGTCCAATAGACCTGAAACTTGCGGAGCATATTTTTGGACCAGAAGAAGGCCATGGAGTAAAAGAGTTGGGCCAGAAGAGTCCCCTACCTCGTGGACAGCCCGGAGACCCCCCTGACTTGGTCTCGACGCCAAAAGCTCTTATATATACAGAAACCCCCAGAACATAAGCTAGATCAGGAGTTCCGCCGCCGCAAGCCTCTGTAACCATCGAAAACCAATCTAGACCCGTTCTGGCACCCTACCGAAGGGGGAATCCCTCTCCGGTGTCCATCTTCATCATCCCGGCGCTCTCCATGACGAGGAGGGAGTAGTTCACCCTCGGGGCTGAGGGTATGTACCAGTAGCTATGTGTTTGATCTCTCTCTCTCTCTCTCTCTCTCTCTCTCTCTCTCTCTCTCTCTCTCTCTCTCTCGTGTTCTTGATTTGACACGATCTTGATGTATCGCGAGCTTTGTTATTATAGTTGGATCTTATGATGTTTCTCCCCCTCTACTCTCTTGTAATGGATTGAGTTTTCCCTTTGAAGTTATCTTATCAGATTGAGTCTTTAAGGATTTGAGAACACTTGATGTATGTCTTGCATGTGCTTATCTGTGGTGACAATGGGATATTCATGTGATCTACTTGATGTACGTTTTGGTGATCAACTTGTGGGTTCAGTGACCTTGTGAACTTATGCATAGGGGTTGGCACACGTTTTCGTCTTGACTCTCCGGTAGAAATTTTGGGGCACTCTTTGAAGTTCTTTGTGTTTGTTGAATAGATGAATCTGAGATTGTGTGATGCATATCGTATAATCATACCCACGGATACTTGAGGTGACATTGGAGTATCTAGGTGACATTAGGGTTTTGGTTGATTTGTGTCTTAAGGTCTTATTCGATCTGAACTCTAGGATAGATCGAACGGAAAGAATAGCTTCGTGTTATTTTACTACGGACTCTTGAATAGATCGATCAGAAAGGATAACATTGAGGTGGTTTCGTACCTACAATAATCTCTTCGTTTGTTCTCCGCTATTAGTGACTTTGGAGTGACTCTTTGTTGCATGTTGAGGATAGTTATATGATCCAATTATGTTATTATTGTTGAGAGAACTTGCACTAGTGAAAGTATGAACCCTAGGCCTTGTTTCCTAGCATTGCAATACCGTTTACGCTCACTTTTATCACTTGCTACCTTGCTGTTTTATATTTTCAGATTACAAAACCTATTTCTACCATCCATATTGCACTTGTATCACCATCTCTTCGCCGAACTAGTGCACCTATACAATTTACCATTGTATTGGGTGTGTTGGGGACACAAGAGACTCTTTGTTATTTGGTTGCAGGGTTGTTTGAGAGAGACCATCTTCATCATACGCCTCCTACGGATTGATAAACCTTAGGTCATCAACTTGAGGGAAACTTGCTACTGTCCTACAAACCTCTTCACTTGGAGGCCCAACAACGTCTACAAGAAGAAGGTTGTGTAGTAGACATCAAGCTGTTTTCTGGCGCCGTTGCCGGTGAGGTGAGTGCTTGAAGGTATATCTTTAGATCTTGCAATCTAATCTTTTAGTTTCTTGTTTCATCACTAGTTTAGTCTATAAAATAAAACTACAAAAAATGGAATTGAGGGTGCCTCATATGCTTCATCTTTTTATTTTCTTTCGTGAAAATGATGGGAATGAAAATTGTGCTCAAGTGCTAGAAGAAGAATGCATTAAATGTTTGGAACTAAATATTTGAATGATGAGCATGATTTCAATGTTGTTAGTATGAATTATATGAATATTCATGATGCTAATGATATGCAAAGCCACAAGCTTGGGGATGATATGTTTGATGAAGATGATATGTTTAGTCCCCCAAGTTTTGATGAGCAAATTTATTATGATGAAAGCATGCCTCCTATTTATGATGATTATTGTGATGACATGTATGCTATAAAGAATAATGATAACCATGAAACTTGTCAGCATGATTTTAATTTTCAAATGGATTATGCCTCACATGATAGTTATTTTGTTGAGTTTGCTCCCACTACTATTCATGAGAAGAAATTTCCTCCCACTACAAAATCCTCAGAGCGACTGACCCGGAAAATCGGTCAAGTCTCGTATGCATACCATCCCAAGATCATCTTGGCACTCAAAGTACATTGATGAAATAATCAAAGTTCAATCACACCTGAATTTATTACGATTCTCATATCGAGTCTTTATTACAATAGAATAAATTCGCCAAGGCCAACTCATGAGAAATAAACTAAGTAAAGCTGCGAAGCGTAGAAGAATAGCGAGTCCATCCGACTCCAAAGGGCAATCGCTAAGCGCGGAGCGTAGCCTCACTCTGATCGAATACTCTCTCGCAACATAAGGCGTTGCAGCCGTGTAGGTCAGCATTTTGAATATGCTGGCAAATCATGAAGAGAGAGTAACAATAAATAATACTAACACTATATGCAATTTGGCTGTGGGGCTCTAAGTTTCATCATTTTGCGAAAAGCCAGTTTTTCCCTACTACAGTGGACTTGCTTGCAAAATACTACAAAATTGTTGGTAGTTATTGAGATGGTTCCACCAACCAATGTCTCATTCCCAAATTATTAAGTCATAACCCCCTCAATTAATTTATTAATTTTTAGTGTTGAGATTTCCGAATACTTCCAAGTTCCAGAGGCTCAAATTGTCCGTAACCGGGGACACGGCTAATCGATTAGATCTTTTCTCTGCAGAGGTTTGCGACTTTACCGCAAGAATCGTTCCTCCTTTTAAGTCTTCGCACTTCATGGTGTTTGAAGGCGGGATGAACGAAACAGGGTCTTAGAAGAGTTCTTACGCCATCGCCGGTACCCATCCAATCCTACCGTTCTTCTACCTCTCGTAGCACCGTCCGCCAGAGTCACAACTAGGATTGACCAAGCCGAGCCCATAATGGCTTGCGGCTGCTGAGTAAGCTTCCGGTCAATGGGGTATACATCCATCTCTTCGTGGCTGGGTGAAGCTTTCCGCAAGATGTCATGGCACTTCTCCATGCATCCCGGCCAACCACTAGGTTCTCCAGGGTGCCCATCAACCGTCCTCCACCCAGTAGTGAATTCCGAAGTCCATCTTGAGCTTGAAGTTCATGGAGTTGTCATCATCTTGACTCTCACATCTTTCTTATGAATTACCTCAACCAACCCCGTCTACGAGCATAGCAAAAGTAAACTACTTCGTCCCGGGTCATGGTAACAAGGGGAATTGGTTCATCCTACCACATGATACTACTCAAGAACAATAACTTCAAAATTTCACCTACTGCATGCATGGTGGGGAGGTATAATTCTAATGCACAAAAATCATAGGTATTGTAAAGAAACATGAGCAATGACTTGCCTTGCTGACGATCTCCGTAAGCTAGGGACTCGTGGTAGCAAGCTTCGCACTCCGGAAATTCTACCGAGGCAAACAATAACCATAATAAGCATACAACATATGATCACTTAACATAATAGCATGCTAACATAACACACCAAACAAACGAATCAAAACCCAAAGGAAAACTCGAAGAAATCCAACTCAAAGTTTTCCTACTTCAAGCAACAACAAAAAAATAGTTTTACATGACAAAAATTTTCTTAACAGAACCTAAGCATGGGTTTATGCTACCTAACGTAAAAGAATTCATCAAGCAACTAGGAGCAAAAAGAATCACCTAAAATCTATTATAAAACTCCTATTAGGCCTAAAACCAATACTAGTAAGAAAAATAAAATAAAAGTTTTATTTATTATAAATAAAAGTTCATGCTCTAAATTTACAGAAACTAATCAAGAATAAACTATCACATAATAGAAATAAAATTATTTGCTATTTAAAACAATAGGAAAACAGTAGCTAGTTAATTAATTAAGAATAACATGATTCTGGTTAAAATTAATTTTTTATTAATCCTAAAATGCTCAAATAAATTCCTACGGTTAGGCAATGTCAAAACAAAGTTGTGACAAAAGAATCATTAAAAATAATATTCCTAACTCATTTTATAGCAGAATTACTATTCTGTCTAAATCTAAAATAAAGCAATTTTAACTAATTTTAACATGGCTAATTATATTTTCTACAGAAACTATAAGAAATTTGCAAACCAACAAAAAAAGAATCACTTAAAAATATTAAGTAGATTAAAAGATATGAATTTTTCAAATCTGAAACTATTCTGTTAAAACATAAAACGAAAAATAAAGAAAAACGGCTAATGGGCCTATATAACGCTTCGGCGTAATATAACTAAAACGGGCCCTAGGGTTTAAACCGAATCGGCCGGTTTAATAAAACCTAACTAAACCATCTAAACCGGAAATAAATCGGTTCACTAAAAACTAACCTAATAAAACCATACCCCTTCGGGGGTTCTAATCCTAACCGTACGCTTAGATCCAACGGTGGGGAGGGGTCCGGCGAGTTACCGAGGCGGCGACGGCGACGGCGGCTCGGGCGGCGAGTGCTCGGCGACTCCGGTGGTCGGGGCGTCGGTGGAGAGGTCCGGGAAAGTGACGGGCGAGGAGGTTGGTTTGGTGGAGTCAGGCGAGATCGGGGTGGCGGGGTGGGTGGAGTGGAGCTAATGGCGGCGGGCTCGGGTGCTCGTGGCGTTATGAGGGAGGAGAGGGTCGAGGGGGGGAACGGGTCGGGTGGGGGTATTTATAGGGGAGGCATGGCTTGGACAAAGGGCACGCGCGAGAGGATCACGGCGAATCCGGATCTCACGGATCCGTGAGGGCGGCGGCGGTTGGCGTGGGCGAGGAAGGTGACGGGTGGGGACCACCCATCACGAGAGGGAGGGGGCGCGGGTCGGGTCGGTCGGACGCGGGAGGTTTCAGGCGAGGAGTGGCTGGCTCACTGGGCGGCTCGGCTGCTATCGGCTGGCTGGCTGGGCCGCCTGGTGTTGGCGGGGCGGTTGGCGGGGCGGTTGGCTGGCGGCGCCAGTGGGCTTTTCTTTTTCTATTTTTTGAATATAAAAGAGAGATAATATATAAAATATAAATATTTTATATAGGACATATATATATCAAAATGATCAGGGGAATATTCCCTATCATTTGAACATTTTTCCAGGGGCAAAATCCAAACTTTATAAAAATCATTTTTTCTAAAATTCCAAATAAAACTCAAATTTGAATTCAAACTTTTTGGCAATGTTTTTCCTCTGATATTTTTGGAGTGTCATGTTTACTCCTCTCATACTTTTTCTCAAGTATTTATCAGGCATAGTTTTGAAATAATTTCCACTGCCAAAGTTTGAATTCAAATTCCAACAACTTCAAAACTTCTTCAAATGCCACTCAAATTCAAACAGAATGCATAGATGCTTAGCTATAATTGTAAAACATTCCAAATAGGAAATTTGGGATGTTACAAACCTACCCACCTTAAGATGAATCTCGCCCTCGAGATTCGGGTTGGCTAGCAAATAGGTGAGGGTGGTCTCGAAGAAGGTCTTCTTCTCGCTCCCAGGTGGCTTCCTCTTCGGAGTGGTGACTCCACAGCACCTTGCAAAACTTGATGATCTTGCTGCGGGTGACTCTGTTCGCAGTCTCGAGAATTCGGACTGGTTTCTCCTTATAAGTCAGATCACTGTCAAGTTGTATGGCCTCTAGGGGCACTGTGTCTCTCAACGGAATATCGGCCATGTCGGCATGCCACTTCTTCAGCTGAGAAACATGGAAGACATCATGAACTCCGGACAATCCTTCCGGCAATTCCAACTTGTAAGCAACTTCTCCACGACGTTCAAGGATTTTGTAGGGGCCAATGAATCGGGGTGCTAACTTTCCTTTAACACCGAACCTCTTGATTCCACGAAGTGGAGACACACGAAGATATGCTCGGTCTCCCGCTTCGCAAGTTACTTCCTTGCGTTCTTGTCGGCATAACTCTTACGTCTCGATTGTGCTATCTTGAGTCTATCTCGAATCAGCTTGACTTTCTCTTCGAATCTCGATAAGATCGGAACCGAAAAGTGATCGATCTCCAACACCATCCCACAAACAATGGTGTTCGCACCTCCTTCCGTATAGAGCTTGAAAGGGCCATCTTCGATCGGGTGCGATAACTGTTGTTGTATGAGAACTCTGCGTATGGCAAATTATCATCCCAGCTAGATCCATAGTCTAGCACACAAGCTCTCAACATGTCCTCCGAATCTGGTTGACTCTCCCGGTCATCCATCATGCTGCGGATGAAAGGCATCTTGAACTCCAGCCTCGTACCCAAAGTTTCATGCAACCGATTCCAAAACTTTGAGGTAAATTGTGTTCCTCTATCGACACGATACTCCTTGGAACTCCATGCGGACATACGATCCTGGTCATGTATATCTTGGCCAACTTAGCACTGGTATAGGTAGTCTTCACGGGGATGAAATGAGCTACCTTGGTCAAACGATCAACCACTACCAGATGGAATCATAAACTGAGCGGGTCTGGGTAATCTGTGATAAAATCCATTCCAAGTTTTCCCATTTCCAATCGGGAATCGGCAAAGGTTGAAGTAACCTGCTGGCTTCGATGTTCGCTTTTACTCGTTGACAAACGTCGCATCGCTACGTACTCGGCAATATCCTTCTTCATACCGCCCACCGAAACTTTCCTTCAAATCCAGATACATCTTAGTGTTACAGGGGTGAATCGAGTACGGTGAATCATGAGCCTCTGAAGAATTAGCTTCACGAGTTCGGGATCATTGGGCACATAAATACGATCCTCGAACCATATAGCTCCGTATTCGTCCTTACGAAACCCTTTAGCTTTTCCTTCATTCATCTTTTCTTTATCTCATCAATTTCCTTGTCCGACTTACGGGCTTCACGAATTCTTTCGGCCAAAGTGGACTGAACTTCAGAGTTGCAACATATCCTCTCGGAACTATCTCCGATCGGAGATCTACGAGGTCATCGACTAACTCCAGGGTAATCCTCCCGCTATAGGAGTATTCACATAACTCTTACGGCTCAAAGCATCTGCTACAACATTAGCCTTCCACAGGTGGTAATGCAATCTCATGTCATAGTCCTTGATTAACTCTAGCCATCTCCTCCGCTCGAGGTTCAACTCTTTCTGCGTGAAAATATACTTCAAGCTCTTGTGATCGGTGTAAACATCACAGCGGTTTCCGATAAGGAAATGTCTCAGTCTTGAGTGCATGCACTACATTTGCTAACTCCAAATCATGTGTGGCATAATTCATCTCGTGAGGTCGAGCTATGCGGAGGTATAAGCTACAACTTTTCCTTCTGCATGAGTACTCCTCCGAGTCCACGACGAGAAGCGCCACAATATACCGTAATCCTTGTGTATGTCCGCAAAATCAGATCTTTGGGCTGTAACCAAACGTTTCTTCAATTCTGGCGGCTTCACACTCCTCGGTCCAATTGTACTTGGCTTCCTTCTTCAACAAAGACAGTCATGGGCTTGGCAATCTTCGAGAAATTCTCAATAAACCTCCGATAATATCCTGCGAGTCCGAGAAAACTGCGGATCTCCTTGATCGAGGTGGGCGATCGCCAATCGGTGATGACTCAACCTTGGCGGGGTCAACTGCTATTCCTTCTCTGAAATAACATGTCCGAGGAATCCGACTTCCTTCACCAAAATTCACATTTCTTGAACTTAGCATACAAGCGATGTTCTCGAAGTTTCTCGAACTAGACGCAAATGTTCCTTATGCTCTTCCTCGCTCTTGGAGAAAATCAGTATATCATCGATGAACACCACGACAAACTTGTCCAGATATTCCATAAATACCTTGTTCATCAAATTCATGAAGTATGCAGGGGCATTAGTCAATCCAAATGACATGACGGTATACTCATATAAACCATACCTGGTAGTGAATGCTGTTTTGGGTATATCCTTTTCACGGATCTTCAACTGATGATACCCTGATCGAAGATCGATCTTGGAGAATACCTTAGCTCCAACTAGCTGGTCAAATAGATCATTAATCATCGGCAGAGGGTACTTGTTCTTGATGGTCACGTCGTTCAACGAACGATAATCCACAACCATTCTCAAGGTTCCATCCTTCTTCTCTACCAAGAGAACTGGGGCTCCCCAAGGTGATGAACTTGGCCGAATATATCCTTTCTCCAATAGCTCATTAATTTGATTCTTGATCTCCTTCAGATTGTTCGGTGGCATCCGATAGGGTCTCTTGGATATCGGGGCCGTGCCGGGCAATAACTCAATCAGAAATTCAATGTCTCTGTCCGGTGGCATTCCTAGTAATTCCTCCGGAAACACATCGGAAAATCTTGCACCTCTGGCACTTCCTCTGAACAACTCCGTGAGGGAATTCACTGATTCTTCATCTGGCTATGTATGGATACATACTTGATCCTCTTCTGCTCCGGGGTGGTGAGCAGAATAGACTTGCGGGCACAATCTATGTTTCCTTCAAACTTCGTCAACCAATCCATGCCTAGGATTACATCCAAGGTCTGGGTTTCCAATACTATGAGGTCTACGGGAAATTTATGATTTCCGATGTTGAGGGTTGCATGACAACCTAAGCCTACCATCATTTCTCCTCCTGCGGAACTGACGCGAAGGGGGCTTCTAAGGGTTTTAGTGGGCAACCCGTACTTTTCCACAACTACCCTTGATATGAATGAATCGTTGCACCGAATCAAAGAGTACCAATATGAACATGAATTCAATAAAACTTACCAACCACGATTATCCGGCTGATCATAGACGTCCTCCACGTCAATGTAGTTCACCGAGCACGAGGGAAAGGGTTGGGCTTCTTCGCTGAGCTTCCATTGCCGTTTCCATTCCTCTGCTTGGCCTCCGGCGTCGGTGGCATAGTGCCTGTTTTCGGCACTTGAAGCAGTGATGTGACTCAGATCTTTCGAGCCAAGGCAGGACGATCTTGGTTGCCATTGCCGTTTCCATTGCCATTTCCATTGCCTAACTTGTTGTCCTGGTTGCGGTTGTTCCCATTTCCTCCATGGTTATGATGGGTATGCCCTCCTGAGTATGGGGCATAACGGGGCTTCTGCTGAGCTCCAGAGTTGTACTTCCCCTGGCTGTACTTCCGCTTGCGGCTATCAATCTGCTGTTGCTTGCCTTCAAGTATGGTGGCCTTGTCTACCAGCTCCTGGTAGTTGGTGAAGGTAGCCACCATAAGTTGCATACCCAGCTCGTCATTGAGTCCCTCGAGAAACTTCTCCGCTGCGGCATCTGTGGCCACATCATCGGGGCATAGCGAGCTAACTTGCTGAACTCATCCACGATCGCCCCACGAAGACGGTTCCCTGGCGTAAGTTGCGGAACTCACGCTTCTTCGACTCATGGCTCCGGTGAAACATGAGCGGTGCGGAAAGCTTTGTTGGAACTGATCCCACGTGATGGTGCTGATGGGATAAGTGGCGGTGTAGTTCTCCCACCAAGAAGCTGCAGGTCCATCAAGTTGATGTGCGCAAAGCGCACCTTCTTTGCATCGGTGCATCCAACGGTGACTAACTCCTTCCGACCTTGCGGAGCCAATCGCCGCCACAATCGGCTCGGTGCTACTAGAGAACACTCATGGATTCAGCCTTAGGAACCGAGTCAAATTGTCAACAGGGGTGGTGGCGGTGGATTGTTGTTGTTGTTGTTCGTTACGGATGAGCATCTGCATGAGGGCATTCTCGCTGCTGGATCAGTGGGTGAGCTCGGCGGGAAGTTGAGACCGGAGTCACGTCTCGGAGGCATCTGGTGTTTTGGAGTGGATGAGAAAATTAGAATAGAACAATGGTCTAATGAGAAATATCACTACCCATATGAATGCACAATCATAATCACACCAATCATTTATTCAATCAACTCAAACATGGTTCAAAATCGATTACAAAAATATCTCACGACTAATCGAAAATAACAGCCTAACTGATCGACGGAAAAAGTAAAATAACATGGTGGTCGGCTAAATGTCTTCATCAATAATCCTTGCGTCCTCTGGTGCGGCGTCCTCCGGTGGGGCGTCCTCTGATGCGGCGCCTCCTCTTGCGGCTTTCTCCAGTGGAACTCCCTTCATAATCCTGGTCATTGCTCACGGGAGGTCCGTCATCTCCACTCGGAAAAAGGTCCTCTCCCAAGTCCATCTTTTCCTCTAATGCGGCAACCTTCATCTTCAGGTTGTCGACTCTCTCCATGAAGTCCGCGATTTCTTCCTCATGGTCAAGGAAGTCCGCGCGTGCTTTCTCCTCCAGTTCCAGTTCACGGAACAATAGCCTCCTGTGTACCTTGAGTTCTGGCTGAGTGCGGATCTCCGTTTCTGAGGAGACACTCCAAGTCTTGGACATATGAGAGAATGGAGTCGTCCTCACTGACGGATGATATCTCCATTCCTAGCTCTGCGAGAAATCATGGCGAGGTCGATGGGTCGAGCTCGGCCCTGTACACTTCTCGGAGATGTCCAAGTGCACGATAAATCGCCATGTCTCTTCCGAGGATCCAGTTGAAGTCGGTAAACTCAAAGTCAATAGGCTCAGTATGTCCTCCGAAGGTTCTCCTGGAATATGCACCTCAATCTCATGGCGGGTATCCGTCGGAAGTGCATTGGTGGGCTTCCCGTGATAGAGGGCGAGCAATCTTCACTTCTTCACGATCTGGACCAGCTTCTTGCCGAAGGCATCGTCCCATCTGGTGGCAAAACTCCGTAGCAAAACTGGGGTGAACTCGTGACCATCTAGAATGTTGAAAATCGAGAGAAGTCGAAATGAATAGGAAAGAATTACGGAATGATAAGGACATAAAATAGATAGTCTCTTCCTATGGCTTTCCGATCCTAGGGGTTCGTCCTACGGTCGCGTGTGCTCGATACCATCTCTCAGAGCGACCTGACCCAAAATCGGTCAAGTCTCGTATCTGCATACCATCCCAAGATCATGCGGCACTCACAAGTACATTGATGAAATAATCAAAGTTCAATCACACCTGAATTTATTACGATTCTCATATCGAGTCTTTATTACAATAGAATAAATTCGGCCAAGGCCAACTCATGAGAAATAAACTAAGTAAAGCTGAAGCGTAGAAGAATAGCGAGTCCATCCGACTCAAAGGGCAATCGCTAAGCGCGAGCGTAGCCTCACTCTGATCGGAATACTCCTCGCAACATAAGGCGTTGCAGCCGTGTAGGTCAGCATTTTGAATATTTGGCAAATCATGAAGAGAGAATAACAATAAATAATACTAACACTATATGCAATTTGGGCTGTGGGGCTCTAAGTTTCATCATTTTGCGAAAAGCCGTTTTCCCTACTACGGTGGACTTGCTTGCAAAATACTACAAAATTGTTGGTAGTTATTGAGATGGTTCCACCAACCAATGTCTCATTCCCAAATTATTAAGTCATAACCCCTCAATTAATTTATTAATTTTAGTGTTGAGATTTCGAATACTTCCAAGTTCCAGAGGCTCAAATTGTCCGTAATCGGGACACGGCTAATCGATTAGATCTTTTCTCTGCAGAGGTTTATGACTTTACCCGCAAGAATCGTTCCTCCTTTTAAGTCTTCGCACTTCATGGTGTTTGAAGGCGGATGAACAAAACAGGTCTTAGAAGAGTTCTTACGCCACCGCGGTACCCATCCAATCCTACCGTTCTTCTACCTCTCGTAGCACCGTCCGCCCGAGTCACAACTAGGGTTGACCAAGCGAGCCCATAATGGCTTGCGGCTGCACAGTAAGCTTCCGGTCAATGGGGTATACATCCGTCTCTTCGTGGCTGGGTGAAGCTTTCCGCAAGATGTCATGGCACTTCTCCATGCATCCCGCCAACCACTAGGTTCTCCAGGTGCCGTCAACCGTCCTCCACCCAAGAGTGAATTCAAGTCCATCTTGAGCTTGAAGTTCATGGGGTTGTCATCATCTTGACTCTCACATCTTTCTTATGAATTCACTCAACCAACCCGTCTCGAGCATAGCAAAAGTAAACTACTTCGTCCCGGGTCATGGTAACAAGGGGAATTGGTTCATCCTACCACATGATACTACTCAAGAACAATAACTTCAAAATTTCACCTACTGCATGCATGGTGGGGAGGTATAATTCTAATGCACAAAAATCATAGGTATTGTAAATAAACATGAGCAATGACTTGCCTTGCTGACGATCTCCGTAAGCTAGGGACTCGTGGTAGCAAGCTTCGCACTCCGGAAATTCTACCGAGGCAAACAATAACCATAATAAGCATACAACATATGATCACTTAACATAATAGCATGCTAACATAACACACCAAACAAACGAATCAAAACCCAAAGGAAAACTCGAAGAAATCCAACTCAAAGTTTTCCTACTTCAAGCAACAACAAAAAAATAGTTTTACATGACAAAAATTTTCTTAACAGAACCTAAGCATGGGTTTATGCTATCTAACAGAAAAGAATTCATCAAGCAACTAGGAGCAAAAAGAATCACCTAAAAATCTATTATAAAACTCCTATTAGGCCTAAAACCAATACTAGTAAGAAAAATAAAATAAAAGTTTTATTTATTATAAATAAAAGTTCATGCTCTAAATTTACAGAAACTAATCAAGAATAAACTATCACATAATAGAAATAAAATTATTTGCTATTTAAAACAATAGGAAAACAGTAGCTAGTTAATTAATTAAGAATAACATGATTCTGGTTAAAATTAATTTTTTATTAATCCTAAAATGCTCAAATAAATTCCTACGGTTAGGCAATGTCAAAACAAAGTTGTGACAAAAGAATCATTAAAAATAATATTCCTAACTCATTTTATAGCAGAATTACTATTCTGTCTAAATCTAAAATAAAGCAATTTTAAATAATTTTAACATGGCTAATTATATTTTCTACAGAAACTATAAGAAATTTGCAAACCAACAAAAAAAGAATCACTTAAAAATATTAAGTAGATTAAAAGATATGAATTTTTCAAATCTGAAACTATTCTGTTAAAACAGAAAACGAAAAATAAAGAAAAACGGCTAATGGGCCTATATAACGCTTCGGCGTAATATAACTAAAACGGGCCCTAGGGTTTAAACCGAATCGGCCGGTTTAATAAAACCTAACTAAACCGATCTAAACCGGAAATAAACCGGTTCACTAAAAAATAACCTAATAAAACCATACCCCTTCGGGGGTTCTAATCCTAACCGTACGCTTAGATCCAACGGCGGGAGGGGTCCATGAGTTACCGAGGCGGCGACGGCGAATGGCTCGGGCGGAGTGCTCGGCGACTCGGTGGTCGGGGCGTCGGCGGAGAGGTCCATGGTGCGGACGGGCGCGAGGTTGGTTTGGTGGAGTCGGGCGAGATCGGGTGGCGGGGTGGGTCGGAGTGGAGCTAATGGCGGCGGCGCTCGGGTGCTCCGGCGGCGTTATGGAGGGAGGAGAGGGTCGAGGAGGGGCGAGGGGGAACGGGTCGGGGGGGTATTTATAGGGGAGGGCACGGCTTGGACGAGGGGCAACGCGCGAGAGGATCTGGCGAATCCGGATCTCACGGATCCGTGAGGCTTGGTTGGCGTGGCGAGGAAGGTGACGGGTGGGGACCACCCGTCGCCGAGAGGAGGGTCTTGTCGGTCGGTCGGTCGACGCGGGAGGTTTTCAGGCGAGGGAGTAGGGCTGGCTCATTGGGCCGGCTCGGCCGTTATTGGCCGGACTGGTTGGGGCGCTGGGTGTTGGCTGGCTAGTTGGCTGGCCAGGGCTTTTTCTTTTTCTATTTTTTTGAATATAAAAGAGAGATAATATATAAAATATAAATATTATATAAAATATAAATATTTTATATAGGACATATATATATCAAAATGATCAGGGGAATATTCCCTGTCATTTGAACATTTTTCCAGGGGCAAAATCCAAACTTTATACAGATAATTTTTTTCTAAAATTCCAAATAAAACTCAAATTTGAATTCAAACTTTTTGGCAATGTTTTTCCTCTGATATTTTTGGAGTGTCATGTTTACTCCTCTCATACTTTTTCTCAAGTATTTATCAGGCATAGTTTTGAAATAATTTCCACTGCCAAAGTTTGAATTCAAATTCTAACAACTTCAAAACTTCTTCAAATGCCACTCAAATTCAAACAGAATGCATAGATGCTTAGCTATAATTGTAAAACATTCCAAATAGGAAATTTGGGATGTTACAATCCCTATGCATAGGAAGTGGGTTAGACTTAAATGTGCTTGCCATGTGTTTCATGATGCTCTCTTTATGTTTCAATTCTTATCTTTTAGGTGAGCATCATTGAAATCATCATGCCTAGCTAGGGGCGTTAAACGTTAGCGCTTGTTTGGAGGCAACCCAATTTTTATTTCTGTTCCTTGCTTTTTGTTCCTGTTTAGTAATAAATAATCCATCTAGCCTCTGGTTAGATGTGGTTTCATGTTTTAATTAGTGTTTGTGCCAAGTAGAACCTTTGGGAAGACTTGGGTGAAGTCTTTGTGATCTTGCTGTGAAAAACAGAAACTTTAGCGCTCACGAGATTAGTTGCCATTCTTTTTGCAGAAGCATTCTTTTTGCAGAAGATTAATAGATGAATTCCTCAGGTCCACCAATTTATATCAGAATTTTTGGAGTTCCAGAAGTATATGTTTGATACAGATTACTACAGACTGTTCGACTTTTGACAGATTCTGTTTTCTATGTGTTGTTTGCTTTTTTTGATGAATCTATGAGTAGTATCGGAGGGTATGAAGATAAGTTGGAATACAGTAGATATTACACCAATATGAATCTAGAATGAGTTCACAACAGTACCTAAGTGGTGATTTATTTTCTTATACTAACGGAGCTTACGAGTTTTATGTTCAGTTTTGTGTTGTGAAGTTTTCAAGTTTTGGGTAAAGATTCGATGGACTATGGAATAAGGAGTGGCAAAAGCCTAAGCTTGGGGATGCCCAAGGCACCCTAAGGTAATATTCAAGGACAACCAAGAGCCTAAGCTTGGGGATGCCCAAGGCACCCTAAGGTAATATTCAAGGACAACCAAGAGCCTAAGCTTGGGGATGCCCCGGATGGCATCCCCTCTTTCGTCTTCGTTCATCGGTAACTTTACTTGGAGCTATATTTTTATTCACCACATGATATGTGTTTTGCTTGGACCGTCATTTTATTTTCTTTTATTTTGATTGCTGTTATTTAGAATAATGTTTTTCATCTCTATTTTCAATAAAAATGTCAAGGATAGCCTTTACCATGCTTATTTTGCAAGTATACATGTTGCTGTTTCAAAGCAGAAAATTTATCGATGCTGCAAAATTCCTAAAAAGCCAGAATATGATAAAATGTTGAAACTTTTTGCATAATAAGCTCTGATAAATTTTCTACAGTGTGGTAGAATTTCATAATGATTGGAGTTAGGTAAGTATGATGAATCTTGCATTCTCTACAGACTGTACTGTTTTGGCAGATTGCTGTTATGTTTGCACATGTTTGCTTGTTTAATGATTCTATTTGAGGATAGGAGTATTAAATATGCAGAGGCATTTAGTATACAATGTTGAATAATAATTTTAGTGATTTGTTACAGTAGAAAATGATAAGGTTTTTGCATTGGTTTATACTAACTTATCTCACGAGTTCTTGTTGAGTTTGGTGTGGATGAAGCTTTCGAGATTTAGGAAACCGTGATATGAGAGGAATTAAGGAGACACAAAAGCTCAAGCTTGGTGATGCCCAAGGCACCCCAAGATAATATTTCAAGAAGTCTCAAGCATCTAAGCTTGGGGATGCCCCGGTAGGCATCCCACATTTCTTCTTCAACAATTATTGGTTAGTATCGGTTGAGCCTAAGTTTTTGCTTCTTCACATGATGAGTGCTATCCTTGAAATGTCGTTTTATTTTGTTTTGCTTTCTATTTGAATAATATCCCAAGATCTGAAATTCTTAAATGAGAGAGAGTCTTCACACAGCTACATAACTATTTAACTACTCATTGATCTTCACTTATATCTTTTTGGAGTAGTTTGTCATTTGCTCGTGTGCTTCACTTATATCCTGTGAGTAAATGGTTGAATGATTTGAATGTCATAAATCTGAAATTATATATGTTTCATATGCCTTTCCCATGGGGATTAATGCCTTCACATATAAGAAGTAGAGGTGGTAAATTTTTGAAGGTTAGCAAACATTGTATTGGTCACTTGAACAATTCATGAAAGAATATTGAAGGAAGAGAGATTTCTCATATAAATATACTATCTTGGACATCTTCTATGATTGTGAGCCCCATTAATTATTTTAAAACCTGAGCAAATTAGTTGAAGTTGGACAAGGGGGACAACATAATGAGTTATGCTTGGGTATATTTGTATAGAAGTTATATTGTTATGGATCCTCTAACATGTGGTGCTTGCTATTTAGAATCCTTTGCTAGCCAAAATATCTGCACTAAGCGGGAATACTGCTTGTGCATCCAAATTCCTTGAACCAAGTTTATTCCATGAGTGTCCACCATATCTACCTATATGCGGTATTTACCTGCCGTTCCAAGTAAATTTGCATGTGTCAAACTCTAAACCTTCAAATAATAATCTGTTTTGTATGCCCGAATCGCTCATGTAGCGACTAGTGGCTGTCAGTATCTTCCATGCTAGGTGGGTTATTCTCACGATGAGTGGACTCCGCTCATCATTCACGAGAAAATGGCTGGTAACTGGGATGCCCAGTCCTATGATCAAAAGATCAAAAACAAAATCGCAAATAATTTAAACAAAACTCCCCCAGGATTGTTGATAGTTGGACGGCACCCGTTGTTTCGGACAAGCCATGGAGTGTGATTGTTGGTGGAGGGGAATTAAAATCTTTACCTTTCTGTTTGGGAACTGCCTATAATGTATCTAGTATGGAACATATTGGAAACTCTTGGTCGTTATGTTGACAATGAAAGCATACCTCTCAAAATTATTTTCATCTCTGTTTTAGCTTCGAGCTCTAGCACCTCTGCAAATCCCTGCTTCCCTCTGCGAAGGGCCTATCTTTTACTTTTATGCAAGAGTCAGTAGTATTCCTTCTCATTCCAACCTACTTTTTAGTTGGCAAGCATCGTGTGGTGGAGAAAGATCTAAGCATATATGGCCATTCAAATATATTTGATCATGAATTATTATTATTAACAATTATCTATATGATAAATAAGTTGGGAGGCAAAACATTAAGCCCCTATCTTTCTCTGTGTTTGATGGATGCTATTTGTTCTAAAAATATGCTTTGAGAGGTAGCAATCATGGAAGACTATATGATAGTTGAGTATGTGGGATTTGCTAAATCAAAGCTCTTAGATAGACCCTTCCTGAAAATAAGATGAATTGCAATTGTTTGATGATTGAAAACTGTTTGTTAGTTTTCAAGAAAGTTTCGGATCTATACTTTAACATGTGAATAGCTTGTTACTTGATCATGAGAAGCTTTATGATTTGAGCCACTGTTATGACATATAATGATGCTAGAAAAGGTGATTGAAATTATCATTGATCAAACTTGTGCACCTGCTAGCATTCTAAATTATTTCTTTTATCATTTACCTACTCGAGGACGAGCAGGAATTAAGCTTGGGGATGCTGATACGTCTCCAACGCATCTATAATTTATGAAGTATTCATGTTATTATATTATCCTTCTAGGATCTTTTATATGCATTTATATGCTATTTTATATGATGTTTGGGACTAACCTATTAACCTAGAGCCCAGTGCCAGTTTCTGTTCTTTCCTTGTTTTTGAGTATCGCAGAAAAGGAAAACCAAACGGAGTGCAATTGACCTGAAACTTGACGGAGCTTATTTTTGGACCAGAAGAAGGCCATGGAGTAAAAGAGTTGGGCCAGAAGAGTCCTGGGCTGCCCACGAGGGTGGGAGGCGCGCCCACTCCCCCTGGGCGCGCCCCCTACCTCATGGACAACCCAGAGACCCCCCTGACTTGGTCTCGACGCCAAAAGCTCTTATATATACAGAAACCCCCAGAACATAAGCTAGATCGGGAGTTCCGTCGCCGCAAGCCTCTGTAGCCACCGATAACCAATCTAGACCCGTTCCGGCACCCTGCCGAGGGGGAATCCCTCTCCGGTGGCCATCTTCATCATCCCGGCGCTCTCCATGACGAGGAGGGAGTAGTTCACCCTCGGGGCTGAAGGTATGTACCAGTAGCTATGTGTTTGATCTCTCTCTCTCTCTCGTGTTCTTGATTTGACACGATCTTGATGTATCGTGAGCTTTGCTATTATAGTTGGATCTTATGATGTTTATCCCCCTCTACTCTCTTGTAATGGATTGAGTTTTCCCTTTGAAGTTATCTTATCAGATTGAGTCTTTAAGGATTTGAGAACACTTGATGTATGTCTTGCATGTGCTTATCTGTGGTGACAATGGGATATTCACGTGATCTACTTGATGTACGTTTTGGTGATCAACTTGCGGGTTCAGTGACCTTGTGAACTTATGCATAGGGGTTGGCACACGTTTTCGTCTTGACTCTCCGGTAGAAACTTTGGGGCACTCTTTGAAGTTCTTTGTGTTTGTTGAATAGATGAATCTGAGATTGTGTGATGCATATCATATAATCATACCCACGGATACTTGAGGTGACATTGGAGTATCTAGGTGACATTAGGGTTTTGGTTGATTTGTGTCTTAAGGTGTAATTCCAGTACGAACTCTAGGATAGATCGAACGGAAAGAATAGCTTCATGTTATTTTACTACGGACTCTTGAATAGATCGACCAGAAAGGATAACTTTGAGGTGGTTTCGTACCCTACAATATTCTCTTTGTTTGTTCTCCGCTATTAGTGACTTTGGAGTGACTCTTTGTTGCATGTTGAGGGATAGTTATATGATCCAATTATGTTATTATTGTTGAGAGAACTTGCACTAGTGAAAGTATGAACCCTAGGCCTTGTTTCCTAGCATTGCAATACCGTTTACGCTCACTTTTATCACTTGCCACCTTGCTGTTTTTATATTTTCAGATTACAAAAACCTATTTCTACCATCCATATTGCACTTGTATCACCATCTCTTCGCCGAACTAGTGCACCTATACAATTTACCATTGTATTGGGTGTGTTGGGGACACAAGAGACTCTTTGTTATTTGGTTGCAGGGTTGTTTGAGAGAGACCATCTTCATCCTACGCCTCCTACGGATTGATAAACCTTAGGTCATCAACTTGAGGGAAACTTGCTACTGTCCTACAAACCTCTTCACTTGGAGGCCCAACAACGTCTACAAGAAGAAGGTTGTGTAGTAGACATCACGGAGCCGCCGCCAAGCCCTAATCTCTCTCGGGAGGGCTGATCTGGAGTCTGTTCAGGGCTCCGGAGAGGGGAATCTGTCGCTGTCGTCATCATCAACCTTCCTCCATCACCAATTTCATGATGCTCACCGCCGTGCGTGAGTAATTCCATCGTAGGCTTGCTGGACGGTGACGGGTTGGATGAGATTTATCATGTAATCGAGTTAGTTTTGTTAGGGTTTGATCCCTAGTATCCACTATGTTCTGAGATTGATGTTGCTATGACTTTGCTATGCTTAATGCTTGTCACTAGGGCCCGAGTGCCATGATTTCAGATTTGAACCTATTATGTTTTCATGAATATATGTGAGTTCCTGATCCTATCTTGCAAGTCAATAGTCACCTACTATGTGTTATGATCTAGCAACCCCGAAGTGACAATAATCGGGACCACTCCCGATGAGGAGTTCATGTATTCACTAAGTGTTAATGCTTTGGTCTGGTACTCTATTAAAAGGAGGCCCTAATATCCCTTAGTTTCCAATAGGACCCCGCTACCACGGGAGGGTAGGACAAAATACGTCATGCAAATTCTTCTCCATAAGCACGTATGACTATAGTCGGAATACATGCCTACATTACATTGATGAACTGGAGCTAGTTCTATGTCACCCTATGTTATAACTGTTGCATGAGGAATCGCATCCGACATAATTATCCATCACTGATCCATTGCCTACGAGCTTTTCACATATTGATCTTTGATTAGTTACTTTTTCATTGCCACTGTTACAATTACTACAAAACTGCTACTGTTACTTTTGCCACCGTTACCTTTACTTCCATACTACTTTGCTACTAAATATTTTGCTGTAGATATTAAGTTTTCTAGGTGTGGTTGAATTGACAACTCAAGTGCTAATACTTGAGAATATTCTTTGGCTCCCCTTGTGTCGAATCAATAAATTTGGGTTGCATACTCTACCCTCGAAAACTGTTGCGATCTCCTATACTTGTGGATTATCACCCCCGTATATAAAGGAGGGGGGGGGGAGGCCGGCCCTAGGGGCGCGCCAAGTGGGGGGGGGAACCGACTTGGACTCCTAGTCCTAGTCGCTCCCCTTCCTTCTTTCGTAGGGGGAAGGGGGAAGGAGAGGGAGAGAGAGAAGGAAAGGGGGCCGCGCCCCCTCCCTTTGTCCAATTCAGACTGCCCATGGGTGGGGGCGCGCCACCCCTTGTGGGATGCCTTCTCGCTCCCCTATGGCTCATGTAGGGCCATTACTTTCCCCGGGGGTTTCGGTAACCCCTCGGTACTCCGATAAATATCCGAAACACTTCGAAACCATTCCAGTGTCCGAATACCATCGTCCAATATATCAACTAGTTGACCCGTTGCGCCAAATGGCGCAGAGACCTACTGAAGCCATGTTGTCGATGAAAGTAGTTTCATTTTGCAAGGACCATCTGTTAAACCATGCTATTTTAGAACATGTTTATCACGCTGCAAAATATTAGGTTGCAAAAAGAAAACTTTGTGTAATATGTACATTTTTAGTTTGAAAATATGGTCATCATGATGAGAAACCTAAGCTAAAACAAACATATTTGTATGAGATGTGGAGTGCAGGCATGGTTATATTTTTTTTAGCAGTGGTTGCACCAAACTTTTATTGTCTATGCACACGAAGGGAAAAAAGATCTTTGTGTTGTGTATATACGAAGGTATAGGTATTTGAATGGCCCATATGCTACCTAGCCCAGCCCACGAACAGCGATTGCTGTGGCCCATTAGGAGAAGGGTATGAAGCGGCAGCGAGTGCATCCACCGAGCCTGTCTATCCCCTCTTCTTCCTCGGTTAAATCAATTTGGGCGTGAGGCGTTTCAAAGAGGCGCTCCCACTAAAGACTGTGTTGCGGTGAAGATATGGTAACAAATGGCGCTCATACGTGCTAAACACTATGTGTGCTCTTGGTAGGTTTAGTTGTGGACAAGCACCTACGGTAACAATTAATCCATTTGTATAAAAATGAATGGAGGCTTGTTTACAAATAAATGTACATTAATATTTGAATATGGTAGTAGTGTTAGTTTTGAGTAAGACATATGCTAATTACTTTAACCCCTTTATTATATAAAAAGATCAAGGCAAGATCATGTTTTAAAACCATGAGTGTTTTGAAAATATTTGCGCCCGTTAGTACTTTACGTTTGAGCAAGCACACATGGCATGAATTGTGACCCTTTTTATATGAAAATTAAAATTTGTTTTTCAAAATCAATGCCACGTGTGTTTCTAAAAGGTTTATCTTTCTCGGTAAAAATTCATTTTCATGATCACTTAGGCGATGGTTTTTGTAACAACATTTATTGTCTTTGCATTTTGCATTTTGAGCTCCTGTTCTAATGCAAACATGAGGTAGGTGTCGTTCATTTTTAAGTGCAACAAAGTTGCATCAATACCATATATGTCTGCCATGCCACGACAATGTGAAACATTTTGTCTTCTTTAAACGTTTATTTACAAAGGAAAACGTAGTAGTGTGAAAATACTTTAAACATTTTAGGTAGAAAAAATGAGGATTTTACTTTGGAGCATAAAGTCCCAATTTAGACTAATAGTTACTTGAAACGCTTTGCATTTCTCATATACATATAGGTCTTAAATACAATTTAGCTGCACATAAGGATTTTCAAGCTTGAGCATATGTATATTCCAGAGAAATAACTCACAAATTGACATAATTTGTTATGTTATCTGGGCAACATGGAGACATATTTTTATTCATTATAGATGTGTGGCATTTAGGCCCACCTTTTTTACCAATACTATTTTCTCTCGTGGTTTGCCTTTGTTAGAGGAATACATACAATATAAACCATAAGGGCCATAAAAGAGACTTATTAGGTCTTGCATACTTGGCTGGGCAAGCCTTTAGTAACAGTGCAATTAAGATCCGCACTTAGCTTTAACAAAAGGAGCAAGATTCACTGAAATGAAGTTCTCCGCTTAACCTAAACAAAGGAGTGAAATACATTGCGATTTTGAAAGCTTTTTCTTGAGAATGAGATATAGAGTAGAAACTACTCGGGATCCTTGTTTACAATCCGATTTAACTGCTTCATGTAGCTACTGAGGACCTCTGCAATCTTAAGTAGATCCTTTTAGTTCGCACACACACCAAGGGCATGCGTGATGGTATTACGGCTGTGCCGACCACCGCGGAATTGGACAGAATCAAAAGAAGAGCTGCATGGAGAGAGAGGTGATATTGGGTAAAGAGTCTCAACAGTAAAGATTCTCCAGAGTTCAACCAGAATCTTCTAGATAGAAATAATGGATATTTTGCTGAAATGTTAGGAATAATTCACAATCTACCTGAATGGGAAACTTCTTGATTGTAAGAAACATGAATAATCCAGCTGTACTCATATATGAAAAAAGAAAGTTAAATGGTCTTGAGTACCAAATACCTAATATCTAAACCTTTATATCAGAAGAAAATGAGCAAACAAAGGAAGGCATTTATTTCATAAAATTAAAGATGCAACATGCTATTGAGTGCTCCCAAATGAGCAATCATCTAAATACCCCAACACATGGAAGCACCCTATGCCCCGCCAGTCTCCCTATCGCCTTCTATACACAACATTTACACACAACTTACTACAAAGTATTCTACTAATAGTCATGCAACTACCACATGCTCCTTTTTCATGACATCGCTAAAAGGTGACAGCCTGATAGGTTAGCTGGGATAAAATGTACTCACTTCAAATTCTTGGTATGCTTTGTGACATCAAAGGAAATATTTGTCAGGATTGTGGATGAAGCTTTCTGGAACCATTGAAGCATTCAACCCTCAACTGATCCTGGTGTCAAAAATCAGAATAAAAAACTTCAGTTTTGTGTTGATTAGACTTTGGACAAAATTCTGCAAATTCTAGTACAACCAAGACACTTACAAACAGTTAAGTTTACTGGATAGTTTCATTCTGCCACCAGAGTTGCTAGATGGAATAGAGAGAGAAAAAGTCAAGCCTGATCATGTTTTAATATTCTCCCCCTCCGTCCCTCCTCCATGATAGGTGGGAGAGGTGGAAGAGCTAGGCGAGGCTCAGCGTCCCAGATCTTGGTCGTCCTTGCATTGGCGCTCTGCTTGGCAAGACATATCAAAAGCAAAACAATGTATCAAGTTTAGGAGCGATATGAATGTTTAGCCGTCTGATCAACATGACTTCTCTTTTTCAGAATGCCTAACCAAACTACTGAAGATTCTATAGAAAGTCTGAACTCTTAACTACTAAATTCAGAAAGAAAAAACTTCAACTGGTACAACTGGTATTGTTGTTCATTTTTTAATTAGGCAACACTGATATCTGAATAGAGGAAAAAGGTGACAATGTGTACGATACATCCTTGAACATAGGAAAAAGTAAATGATGCAGCAACCAGCCAGAAAGTAAGTGAGCAAATCTTGAGTAGGAGAACAAAGAAGCTGCAACCTTCTAGATATGACAACGTGTGAAATGAAAGCAGAGGAACTTGTTAGAGCATAAGCATGTCGTGACAGTTTACAGACAAGGAAAAGATTAGTCCATTTACCCAAGGTTAAAGCCTAAAACTGGTGAGAAAAGCAGCCAAGATTAATGGAACATCAAAATATAGGCACCAAGCCGACAAGCCGGACATGAGCAGCCACGATTTCAGCCTCCAAAGCGACCTAATATGAGCCTCCAATAAAATTGGAAAAAAAGAAGTGGTGTAAACATAAAAATATAAGAGAAACAAAAAATTATAACTTATTATGGCATGGGAACTATTTGTAGAATATTTATCATGCGAATCAAACAACTCTGGAATACAACTATTGGATATGTACTTCAATTGTGCTTGATGTATACTCTGTAAAGCAATGTAAATGCTCTAATAATGAGAAATACCTTGAAACATTAGGAGAATGAGTACCAGGCATTCTCTTTAGGTACTAAGAAATATAAGCCAAAAAAAGAAGAAAGCAACGATAACGGCTGGCGGTGAACGCGCTAGAAGCGTGCGTGTGCGTCGCCTCCATCCTGCCTAAATGGCGAAGGAAATAATGTAAAGTAACTGCATCTTTCACTTAAAGATTATTTTTAAGGTGCATAGAGTACTTCACTATTTACAAAGATATAAGTCATTGTAGGCTAGTAGCTGAGCAAATCTGCTCTCTCTAATAAACTCATAATTACCTTATCAGTTTATAAACTGAAATATCTGTATATATGGTATCATGCAGTAATATTTCCAATGAGGCATGCAGGCATACACTAACTACCCCACAAAATCAGAGGCATAAGTACTAACAATCCAACCTCCGATGGGTACCACCAACCGATTGTGCACGCAATAAAGGCGAATATTATGAAAGACAAGACAAGAGCACACCTCCGCCAAAGCCTGGGCACATAACTCTGTTTACAAAGCTATTTGCGGGTTTGAATGCATTGCAGCAAGATGTCATGATAATCTATAGTAACCAAGAATGTTTGAAAAACATGACAGAAAAGCATAGCAGAGGAATTGAGCAAATCAGTCAAGCGTGATATGTAAGATATGACTGACATGATGGAACAAGATGCTTGAATGGCAAGTAAATACTACTACCACATGATGTAGATAAGGAGAGCACGATGTTTTAAGCATATAGTAATATGAATGGAGCTCACGGGAATATAGCGCGACGAATGGCCGTCTTCACTTCCTGTAAAACATTTATGATTTCCATCAGATAAAGGAGAAAGCTACTTATAAACCGACAGTAGAGATGCTACACAATGTAAGCTCAAAACAACACATGTTTTATGATGTACTATGTATTTTCATATCTTTCATTCAAATAATTTGTAGCACTGGCAGACATACGAAGGCTGACCCATGATATTTCAGTCTTGTGACTTTTTTACTTTAGCAGAACACTCATTTGGTTAGAAGAGCACCTAAACAATTTTAGGAGCATCCATTAAGAAATAATACAATAGAAGCATAGTTAGGAATATAAATTGGTGAGTAAAACATATCTTCTTTTGATTATTCTACCAGGATAGATAATAAAACTTCACCTGCTCGGTCCATTTTCAGCATAATGCCAATATATGCTTCAAATTAGCATTGGACTACCATATTGTCTAATATATTCTTGGATCCCATAGGAACAACTTTAAAGATCTTTGGGGCAATAGATTAGAGTTCCATCCCGGAGTTGGGCAACGATGCAACCCGGAGCTCACTTGGGAAGAGAGATAGCTTAATTTTGGGGACGGAATATATGTGTGGAGGAGAAGGATGGTGGACAGGATAAGCAATTACTCGAGGATACCCAGCTTTTGCTAGAACCAGAGCAAGTTTCTACCAAAGGGACATCCCAAACTATTTTGAAATGTACTATGTATAGGAACTTTAGTAAAAACTGGAAATGATGTACTGAAAGTAACTATCTGAAAATTAACTCTGCAGAAAACTCAAAAGCATATTTTGTCCCAAAAGTCCAACTGAGGAAAATAAATCATGTCGTTACTACCCGAAACGGCTAACTGTTTGTTTCTTTTATAGACAGTTTCTTTTAATCCGTACGCTAGTACATGGTTTCAAAACCTCTGGTATTTTATTTAGTACTCCAATACATAACTGCAAACTTATTTTCCTATTAATGAGATTAGGAAGTTAAACTATCCCTTGTTAGTAATCACAAGGTAAAACCTAAGGATATTCACTATAGAAACAAAAGAAGAGCAAACAATATACACAACCCATGAAGCATCACACGTACATAAAACAAATTTTAACTGGATAGATTTTATCTATAGCATAACTTCCGCAAGCAATTACTCGAGGATGAAGGCACATCAACCTAAGCTTGCTTAATGTATTAAAGACTACAACAACATATCTTCATAACTTCTGGACAGCAGGAGTAATCGATCTCACCCAGCTTAATGCTGGCTCTAATGCCATGACCTGTGAAATATCAAATTAACATATGAGTCTTCCGGTATGATGCTGAATTTTCGTACACAATACTTACCTTCGTAAGTGATTGGTCATCGTTGTCCACGTAACCATTCCACATATCCATAGGTGTATAATCTTCATCGCTAGTAGGAGTTCTACCAGAGTGATAATAGATAGCATGCGATCATTCCAGTCTTCCTGAAATTTCTGCTTCCAAGATGGATCATTAAATTCTAATTCCATTTCTACTAAGTAGCTTTAACACGCCTTTGAAGCGGCGTTTTGTCTCGCTTTTGCATTCTTTGGCATTTGAATGAGAATAGTCATGTAAAAGGACCACTTGTTTAATGCAGCCACTCCTGCTATGTGCTACAAAACCACCGCCGATTTTACAACAACACCATCCAACAGAGATGACGTAAGATCTGCAGATGAAATTTTGGTTTCGATCTTCAAATAGAGAATGAAGAAGTTAAACAAACCGAACAATCAGTGAAGAAGACTTCCTATCTAATGCCGTAAAATAATTAACCAATGACCAGCTCTCAGAATTGGCGGAAGTTTATTCACGTTTGAACAGCGTATTATACAACATGATATATTCCATGTCAAAAAGTGAAATCAGATGGAACTCAACAATCATATGGTACCATAACTGCATCCTAAAAAGAAGCCAAGCTCCTCTCTAAACTAAAAATAAAGAAGTCGGCGGCATCCGGACATTCTAAATAGTAAACATCGCTCATTCACACCATGAAAAATTGCTCGCTAGTAATTCAGTATCAAAGAGGTACAAAACTAACAATGTGTGCACACACAAGCAGCATATGCACGCAACTTCCAGATATTTGAAAGAACCTAAGCAAAATATTACACAGCCTTATTTATAAATTTATACTATATGCTGCTTTGGCCATAGCATTACCTGATTTTTTCTAGCAAAAGCAGTGTGATCTCAGCCTCTGACTTAACACCAAGGATTAAGATTTCAGCCATATATAGACAAATTAAGCTCTCAAGAAGTACAACCATAGAAAGATGGATGAACCATGGTCCGTAACAGATCAACAAGCAGGTTGAGATTGCTCTTAGATTATTAGATTAACTATACACACCGAATGACAAAAGGCTTGGGATATACCACAAAGCAAGAGAACATCCTTCAAACTGGTAGCTAAGAAAACAAATCTTGACGTGAGTCATCAACTCCTAGTGCAAATCATATCTAAAAATGTTCGGACCAGCTACTTGCTCAAATGTTGCAACCATCCCGCATAATCAAGTACTTTCTCCATACCATGAAACACCTATATCCCAATAATGTAAGCCATTACCCTAGCATGTAAGGCTCTTTATTACAGGAAGAAAGATCATATACCCTTTTCCTTTTGCCTCGGTAACTCTCCGAATTATACATTTTCTTTTGCCACGATAACTCTCGAATTTGCTGCACCCGATTAATGAAGTGTCACAAAATAACTTGTAAATGAGCAGAAACCGTAAATGCATTTTGAAGCGTGTAAAGCATCAAGATTCAATATGACCTTATGAATCCAAGATGAGCTAGCCACGAGAGTTTATCCTATGCCATGGAAACAAATCAGCAAGTGAAATTAGTAGAAGTAAGGATTGCAAATTTGCAATATGTTAGTCATCATCCAGCCAAGAAATGATTGCGCATATGAGAGAGTGGAGCTTATCTAGAAAAGAAAGTATTTTTAGAAGCACGACAGGTAGCACAATATAGATGTGATCACAAAAAATAGAGGGAGACAACAACTTTTCCCTGAGAAAGCATGAGAATGCAGAACATATAAAAGGACCAAATATACCACATATTTTTGAACATAAGTGCCCATCTTTTCTAAAGATCCAAGAGAAAACATTGCCAAAAAAATTCCCAAGAACACACACACACACACACACACACAGAGAGAGAGAGAGAGAGAGAGAGAGAGAGAGAGAGAGAGGATTAGGCGAAGCTCACCTTGTCGCCAGAAGATGTCGCCATCTTCCCAGGAATGGACCACCACGGCGAGCCCCTACTGTCCAGCAGCCCCGGTCGCCGCCATGCTCCCTGCCGCCGAGTGCCTGCATAATAGGAGGAGAGCAGACATAGGTGGACTGAGGTCGAGTCGATCGACGAGGGAGGAGGCCAGCGACACGGGAGATAGAGAGAGGAGGAGGAGGAGGAGGGACAGACTACCGGTGCCACTGCAGGCTCAGCCGTCCAGCGCGGTGTGAACGATGATGAGCCGGCGGCGTTTCTTCCACTCACCCTCTCCTGTCCGCCGCCGCACCTCCCTCTCCTCTTTCCTCTCTCTTTATCCTCCTCTCCTTCCTTCTCTCACTCCCTCTCATCCTCTCTCTCTCTTTCTCTCTCTCTCTCTCTCATGTAGATCGAGTCGAGCACCGCCTCCGTCGCCCTTTGACTGCAGGTCGCCGCCGCCACCGAAGAAGCTCACCTCCATGCCCTCACGAGATGAGGAGGGGTGGAGAACGGCGGCGTAGGAGAGGAGAATCCAGCGCTACCGGATCCCCTGCTTGGGAGCCGCCTTGTCTCTTCGGACGGGGAGGCGGCTGTGGGGGACTGGGGGGAAAAATTTTAGGGTTGAGAGAGGGGGAGTGGGGAGGAGAGAGTGGGGGGCTGGAGGGGGCGCGGGGCGCTATGCACGTCAAGCACGCGGCGGGTGCGGAGTGGTTGGCGAATCCCTCGCGGACACAGGAACGGCTGACCCAGCCATTCCACGTGAGGGACGAGCCCACCAGTCATTGGCCGATAAAAATAACCATATGGTGACAAAAAATTACTAACAGTCAAACGATCGAACGATCAGAAGAAAGTCAAAGATGATCCAACGGCCATGAATGTGCTAATCCGGGGGAGCTCCCTCAAGGAGGGCTGGCTAGCCACTTTTTTGTTTTAAATATTTACCTCTCGACCATTTCGAAACTCCTGGTCATGTCCATGATCTCATCCGGGACTCCGAACAATCTTAGGTCACCAAAACACATAACTAATAATACAAATCGTCATCGAACGTTAAGCGTGCGGACCCTACAGGTTCGAGAACTATGTAGACATGACCGAGACACATCTTCGATCAATAACCTACATCGGAACCTGGATGCTCATATTGGTTCCTACATATTCTATGAAGATCTTTATCGGACTGTAATGACAACATACGTTATTCACTTTGTCATCGGTATGTTACTTGCCCGAGATTCGATCGTCGGTATCTTCATACCTAGTTCAATCTCGTTACCGGCAAGTTTCTTTACTCGTTCCTTAATGCATCATCCCGCAACTAACTCATTAGTCACATTGCTTGCAAGGCTTATCATGATGTTGTTGGGGAACGCAGTAGTTCAAAAAATTTGCTTACGATCACGCAAGATCTATCTAGGAGATGCATAGCAATGAGACAGGAGAGTGTGTCTACGTACCCTCGTAGACTGAAAGCGGAAGCATTTAGTAACCCGGTTGACGTAGTCGAACGTCTTCACGATCCAACTGATCCAAGTACCAAACGTACGGCACCTCCGTGTTCAGCACACGTTCAGCAGGATGACGTCCCTCGAGCTCTTAATCTAGTTGAGGACGAGGGAGAGTTTCGTCAGCACGATGGCGTGGCGACGGTGATGATGTAGTTACCGGCGCAGGGCTTCGCCTAAGCACTACAATGATATGACCGAGGTGTGTAACTGTGGAGGAGGCACCGCACACGGCTAAGACAAATCTTGGAGTGCCTTTGGGGTGCCCCCTGCCCACGTATATAAAGGAGGGAGGGAGAGGGGCCAGCCCTCCTAGGGGCGCGCCAAGTGTAGGGAGTCCTACTAGGACTCTCAAGTCCTAGTAGGATTCCCTTTCCTTTTCGGAGTAGGAAAGAAGGAAAGGAGGGAGAGGGAGAAGGAAATGGGGGCCACGCGCCGACCCCTTGTCCAATTCGGTTTGGGCAAGGGGGAGGCGCGCGCCACGTCGTGGCCCTTCTTCCCTCTCTCCACTAAAGCCCAATAAGGGCCATTAACTTCCCCCGGCGAATTCCCGTAACTCTCCGGTACTTTGAAAAATACCCGAATCACTCGGAACCATTCCGATGTCCGAATATAGCCTTCCAATATATCGATCTTTACCTCTCGACCATTTCGAGACTCCTCGTCATGTCCGTGATCTCATCCGGGACTCCGAACAACATTCGGTCATCAAATCACATAACTCATACTCGTCATCGAACGTTAAGTGTGCGGACCCTACGGGATCAAGAACTATGTAGAAATGACCGAGACGCATCTTTGGTCAATAACCAATAGCGGAACCTGGATGCTCATAATGGCTCCTACATATTCTACGAAGATTTTCATCGGTCAAACTGCAAGATGCTACATCTTAAGCACTGCGTTAGTTTTCCCTTGAAGAGGAAAGGGTGATGCAGCAAAGTAGCATAAGTATTTCCCTCAGTTTTTGAGAACCAAGGTATCAATCCAGTAGGAGGCTACACACGAGTCCCTCGCACCTACACAAACAAATAAATACTCGCAACCAACGCGATAAGGGGTTGTCAATCCCTACACGGTCACTTACGAGAGTGATATTTGATAGATATGATAAGATAATATTTTTGATATTTTTGTGATAAAGATGCAAAGTAAAATAAAATAAAAATAAAAGGCAATGGAAATATCTAAGTGTTGGAAGATTAATATGATGGAGAATAGACCCGGGGGCCATAGGTTTCACTAGTGGCTTCTCTTGAGAGCATAAGTTTTTACGGTGGGTGAACAAATTACTGTTGAACAATTGACAGAATTGAGCATAGTTATGAGAATATCTAGGCATGATCATGTATATAGGCATCACGTCCGAGACAAGTAGACCGACTCCTGCCTGCATCTACTACTATTACTCCACACATCGACCGCTATCCAAAGATGCATCTAGAGTATTAAGTTCATAAGAACAGAGTAACGCTTTAAGCAAGATGACATGATGTAGAGGATAAACTCATGCAATATGATATAAACCCCATCTTGTTATCCTTGATGGCAACAATACAATACGTGCCTTGCTGCCCCTCATCCTTTGGGAAAGGAGACCGCAAGATTGAACCCAAAGCTAAGCACTTCTCCCATTGCAAGAAAGATCAATCTAGTAGGTCAAACCAAACTGATAATTCGAAGAGACTTGCAAAGATAATCAATCATACATAAAAGAATTCATAAGATTCAAATATTGTTCAGAGATAAACTTGATCATAAACCCACAATTCATCGGTCTCAACAAACACGCCGCAAAAGAAGATTACATCGAATAGATCTACACGAGAGAGGGGGAGAACATTGTATTGAGATCCAAAAAGAGAGAGGAAGCCTTCTAGCTAATAACTATGGACCCGAAGGTCGAGGTAAACTACTCACACTTCATCGGAGAGGCTACGGTGTTGATGTAGAAGCCCTCATGATCGATGCCCCTCCGTGAACTTCTAATGTGCCCCAAGATGGGATCTCACGTGCATGAAGGTAGGTTGCGGCGGTGGAATTAGGTTTTGGCTCCAGATCTGGTAGTTTGGGGTGCGAGGTATATATAGGAGGAAGGAGTACGTCGGTGGAGCAACGTGGGGCCCACGAGGGTGGAGGGTGCGCCCAGGGGGGTAGGCGCGCCTCCCTACCTCATGGCTTCCTGGTAGCTTTCTTGACGTAGGGTCCAAGTCCTCTGGATCACGTTCGTTCCGAAAATCACGTTCCCGAAGGTTTCATTCCGTTTGGACTCTGTCTTTCTTTGCGAAACTTTGAAATAGGCAAAAAACAGCAATTCTGGGCTGGGCCTCCGGTTAATAGGTTAGTCCCAAAATTAATATAAAAGTGTATAATAAAGCCCAATAATGTCCAAAACAGAAGATAATATAGCATGGAGCAATCAAAGATTATAGATACGTTGGAGACGTATCACATGACAACATATGTTATTCCCTTTGTCATTGGTATGTTACTTGCCCAAGATTCGATCGTCGGCATCATCATACCTAGTTCAATCTAGTTACCGGCAAGTCTCTTTACTCGTTCCGTAATGCATCATCCCGCAACTAACTCATTAGTCACATTGCTTGCAAGGCTTATAGTGATGTGCATTACCAAGAGGGCCCAGAGATACCTCTCCGATACTCGGAGTGACAAATCCTAATCTCGATCTATACCAACTCAACAAACACCATTGGAGACACCTGTAGAGCATCTTTATAATCACCCAGTTACGTTGTGACGTTTGATAGCACACAAAGTGTTCCTCCGGTATTCGGGAGTTTCATAATCTCATAGTCAGAGGAATATGTATAAGTCATGAAGAAAGCAATAGCAATAAAACTGAACGATCAACATGCTAAGCTAACGGATGGGTCTTGTCCATCACATCATTCTCGTAATGATGTGATCCCGTTCATCAAATGACAACACATGTTTATGGTCAGGAAACTTAACCATCTTTGATTAACGAGCTAGTCAAGTAGAGGCATACTAGGGACATTCTATTTTGTCTATGTATTCACACATGTACTAAGTTTCCGGTTAGTACAATTCTAGCATTAATAATAAACATTTATCATGATATAAGGAAATATAAATAACAACTTTATTATTGCTTCTAGGGCATATTTCCTTCAGTCTCCCACTTGCACTAGAGTCAATAATCTAGTTCACATCGTCATGTGATTTAATACCAATAGTTCACATCTTTATGTGATTAGTTCACATCTCCATGTGACTAATACCCAAAGGGTATACTAGATTCAATAATCTAGTTCACATCGCTATGTGATTAACACCCAAAGAGTGATCATGTTTTGCTTTGTGAGAGAAATTTAGTCAACAGGTCTACCACATTCAGAGCCGTATGTATTTTGCAAATTTTCTATGTCTACAATGCTCTGCACGGAGCTACTCTAGCTAATCACTCTCACTTTCAATATGTATCCAGATTGAGACTTAGAGTCATCCAGATCAGTGTCAAAGCTTGCATCAACGTAACCCTTTATGACGAACTTTTTGTCACCTCCATAACCGAGAAACATGTCCTTATTCCACTAAGGATAATTTTGACCGTTGTCCAGTGATCCACTCCTGGATCACTATTGTACCCTCTTGCTAAACTCATGGTGAGGTACACAATAGGTCTGGTACACAGTATAGCATACTTTATAGAACCTATGACTGAGCATAGGGAATGACTTTTCATTCTCTTTCTATTTTCTGTCGTGGTTGGGTTTTGAGTCTTTAGTCAACTTCACACCTCAGAACTCAGGCAAGAACTCCTTCTTTGCCTGATCCATTCTGAACTCCTTCAAAATCTTATCAATGTATGTACTCATCGAAAGTCTTATGAAGCGTCTTGATCTATCTTTACAGATCTTGATGCCCAATATGTAAGTAGCTTCACTGAGGTCTTTCATTGAAAAATTCTCATTCAAGTATCCTTTTATGCTATCCAGAAATTTTGTATTATTTCCAATCAACAATATGTCATCCACATATAATATCAGAAATGCTACAGAGCTCCCACTCACTTTCTTGTAAATACAGGCTTCTCCAAAAGTCTATATAAAACCATATGCTTTGATCACACTATCGAAGCGTACATTCCAACTCCGAGATGCTTGCACCAGTCCATAAATGGATCACTGGAGCTTACACACTTTGTTAGCACCTTTCGGATTGACAAAACCTTCTGGTTGCATCTTATACAACTCTTCTTTAAGAAATCCATTAAGGAATGCAGTTTTGACATCCATTTGCCAAATTTCATAAAATGCGGCAATTGCTAACATGATTCGGACAGACTTTAAGCATAGATACGAGTGGGAAACTCTCATCATAGTCAACACCTTGAACTTGTCGAAAACCTTTTGAGACAATTCGAGCTTTGTAGATAGTAACACTACTATCAGCATCCGTCTTCCTCTTGAAGATCCATTTAATCTCAATGGCTCGCCGATCATCGCGCGAGTCAATCATAGTCCATACTTTGTTCTCATACATGGATACCATCTCAGATTTCATGGCCTCAAGCCATTTCGTGGAATCTAGGCTCATCATTGCTTCCTCATAGTTCGTAGGTTCGTCATGGTCTAGTAACATGATTTCCAGAAAGGATTACCGTACCACTCTGGTGCGGATTATACTCTGGTTGACCTACGAGGTTCGGTAGTAACTTGATCTGGAGTTTCATGATCATCATCATTAGCTTCCTCACTAATTGTTGTAGGAATCATTAGAACTGATTTCTGTGATGAAATACTTTCCAATCCGGGAGAAGGTACAACTACCTCATCAAGTTCTACTTTCCTCCCACTCACTTCTTTCGAGAGAAACTCCTTCTCTAGAAAGGATCCATTCTTAGCAACAAAGATCTTGCCTTCGGATCTGTGATAGAAGGTGTACCTAACAGTTTCTTTTGGGTATCCTATGAAGACGCACTTCTCCAGTTCGAGCTTATCAGGCTGAAGCTTTTTTCACATAAGCATCGCAACCCCAAACTTTAAGAAACGACAGCTTAGGTTTCTTGCCAAGCCATAGTTCATATGGTGTCGTCTCAACAGATTTAGATGGTGCCCTATTTAACGTGAATGCGGTTGTCTCTAATGCATAACCCCAAAACGATAGTGGTAAAGCGGTAAGAGATATCATAGATCGCACCATATCTAATAAAGTACGGTTATGACGTTCGGACACACCATTACTCTGTGGTGTTCCAGGTGGCATGAGTTGTGAAACTATTCCACATTGTTTTTAGATGAAGCCAAACTCATAACTCAAATATTTGCCTCCGCGCTCAGATCGTAGAAACTTTATTTTCTTGTTACGATGATTCTCAACTTCACTCTGAATTTCTTTGAACTTTTCAAATGTTTCAGACTTGTGTTTCATTAAGTAGATATACCTATATCTGCTCAAATCATCTGTGAAGGTCAGAAAATAATGATACCCGCCGCGAGCCTCAACACTCATCGGACCGCATACATCGGTATGTATTATTTCCAATAAGTTAGTGGCTCACTCCATTGTTCCAGAGAACGGAGTCTTAGTCATCTTGCCCATGAGGCATGGTTCGCAAGCATCAAATGATTCGTAATCAAGTGATTCCAAAAGTTCATCAGCATGGAGTTTCTTCATGCGCTTTACACCAATATGACCTAAACGGCAGTGCCACTAGTATGTTGCACTATCATTATCAACTTTGCATATTTTGGCATTAAATATTATGAATATGTGTATCACTACGATCGAGATTCAATAAACCATTCACCTTGGGTGTATGACCAACGAAGGTTTTATTCATGTAAACAGAATAACAATTATTCTTTGACTTAAATGAATAACCGTATTGCAATAAACATGATCCAATCATATTATGCTCAACGCGAACACCAAATAACATTTATTTTGGGTTCAACACTAATCCCGAAGGTAAAGGGAGTGTGCGATGGTGATCTTATCAACCTTGGAATCTCTTACAACACACATCGTCACCTCGCCCTCAACTAGTCTTTATTCATTTTGTAACTCCTCTTTCAAGTTACTAATCATAGCAACTGAACCAGTATCAAATACCCAGGGCTACTATGAACACTAGTAAAGTACACATCAATAACATGTATATCATATATACTTTTGTTCACTTTGCCATCCTTCTTATCCGCCAAGCAATTGGGGCAGTTCCGCTTCCAGTGACCATTTCCTTTGTAGTAGAAGAACTCAATTTCAGGCTTGGATCTAGCTTTGGGTTTCTTCATGGGAGTGGCAACTTGCTTGCCATTCTTTATTGAAGTTCCCTTTCTTTTCCTTTGCCCCTTTTCTTGAAACTAGTGGTCTTGTTAACCATCAACACTTGATGCTCTTTCTTGATTTCTGCCTTCGCTGATTTTAGCATCGCGAAGAGCTCGGGAATCGTTTTCGTCATCCCTTGCATATTATAGTTCATCACAAAGTTCCAGTAACTTGGGGATAGTGACTAGAGAACTCTATCAATCACTATCTTACCAGGAAGATTAACTCCCGCTGGATTCAAGCGATTGTAGTACTCAAACATTCTGAGCACATGCTCACTGGTTGAGCTATTCTCCTCCATCTTGTAGGCAAAGTACTTGTCAGAGGTCTCATACCTCTCGACTCGGGCATGAGTCTGAAATACCAATTTCAGCTCTTGGAACATCTTATATGCTTCATGGTGTTCAAAACGTTTTTGAAGTCCCAGTTCTAAGCCGTAAAGCATGGTGCACTAAACTATCAAGTAGTCATCATACCGAGTTTGCCAATCGTTCATAACGTCTGCATCTGCTCCTGCAATAGGTCCGTCACCTAGCGGTGCATCAAGGACATAATTCTTCTGTGCAACAATGGGGATAATCCTCAGATCACGGCCCCAGTCCGCATCATTGCTACTATCATCTTTCAACTATTTTTCTCTAGGAACATATCAAAAATAAACGGGGAGCTACATCGCAAGCTATTGATCTACAACATAGATATGCAAATACTATCAGGACTAAGTTCATGATAAATTAGAGTTAAATTAATCATATTAATTAATAACTCCCACTTAGATAGACATCCCTCTAGTCATCTAAATGATCACGTGATCCATATCAACTAAACCATGTCCGATCATCACGTGAGATGGAGTAGTTTTCAATGGTGAACATCACTATGTTGATCATATCTACTATATGATTCATGTTCGACCTTTCGGTCTCAATGTTCTGATGCCATATCTGCATATGCTAGGCTCGTCAAGTTTAACCCGAGTATTTTGCACGTGCAAAACTGGCTTGCACCCATTGTATGTGAACGTAGAGCTTATCACACCCGATCATCACGTGGTGTCTCGGCACGACGAACTGTAACAACGGTGCATACTCAGGGAGAACACTCATACCTTGAAATTTAGCAAGGGATCATCTTATAATGCTACCGCCGTACTAAGCAAAATAAGATGCATAATGGATAAACATCACATGCAATCAAAATATGTGACATGATATGGCCATCATCATCTTGTGCCTTTGATTTCCATCTCCAAAGCACCGTCATGATTTCCATCGTCACCGGCTTGACACCTTGATCTCCATCGTAGCATCGTTGTCGTCTCGCCAACTATTGCTTCTACGACCATCGCCTACCGCTTAGTGATAAAGTAAAGCAATTACATGGCAATTGCATTTCATACAATAAAGCGACAACCATAAGGCTCCTGCCAGTTGGCGATAACTTTTACAAAACATGATCATCTCATACAATATTTTATATCTCATCATGTCTTGACCATATCACATCACAACATGCCCTGCAAAAACAAGTTAGACGTCCTCTACTTTGTTGTTGCACGTTTTACGTGGCTGCTATGGGCTTCTAGCAAAATCTGTTCTAACCTAAGCATCAAAACCACAACGATTTTTCGTCAAGTATGTTGTTTTAACCTTCAACAAGGACCGGCCGTAGTCAAACTCGATTCAACTAAAGTTGGAGAAACAGACACCCGCCAGCAACTTGTGTGCGAAGCACGTCGGTAGAACCATTCTCATGAACGCGGTCATGTAATGTCATTCCAGGCCGCTTCATCCAACAATACTGCCGAATTAAAGTAAGACGTTGGTGGTAAGCAGTATGACTATTATCGCCCATAATTCTTTGTGTTCTACTCGTGCATATAACATCTACTAATAGACCTGGCTCGGATGCCACTGTTGGGGAACGCAGTATTTCAAAAAATTTACCTACCATCACGCAAGATCTATCTAGGAGATGCATAGCAACGAGACGGGAGAGTGTGTCTACGTACCCTCATAGACCGAAAGCGGAAGCGTTTAGTAACCCGGTTGATGTAGTCGAACGTCTTCACGATCCAACCGATCCAAGTACCAAATGTATGGCACCTTCATGTTTAGCACACGTTCAGCACGATGACGTCCCTCGAGCTATTGATCCAGTTGAGGACGAGGGAGAGTTCCGTCAGCACGACGGCGTGGCGACGGTGATGATGAAGTTACCGGCATAGGGCTTCGCCTAAGCACTACGACGATATGACCGAGGTGTGTAACTATGGAGAGGGGCACCGCACATGGCTAAAAAAAATCTTGGAGTGCCTTTGGGGTGCCCCCTGCCCACTTATATAAAGGAGGGAGGGAGAGAGGCCGACCCTCCTAGGGGCGCGCCAAGTGTAGGGAGTCCTACTAGGACTCCCAAGTCCTGTAGGATTCCCTTTACTTTTCAGAGTAGGAAAGAAGGAAAGGAGGGAGAAGGAGAAGGAAGGGGGGGCGCCCCCACCCCTTGTCCAATTCAGTTTGGGCAAGGGGGAGGCGCGCGCCACCTCGTGGCCCTTCTTCTCTCTCTCCACTAAAGCCCAACAAGGCCCATTAACTTCCCGCGGTGAATTCCCGTAACTCTCCGATACTCCAAAAAATACCCGAATCACTCGGAACCATTCTGATGTCCGAATATAGCCTTCCAATATATCGATCTTTACCTCTCGACCATTTCGAGACTCCTCGTCATGTCTGTGATCTCATCCAAGACTCCGAACAAATTTCGGTCATCAAATCACATAACTCATAGTACAAATCGTCATCGAACGTTAAGCGTGCGGACCCTACGGGTTCGAGTACTATGTAGACATGACCGAGACACATCTCCGGTCAATAACCAATAGCGGAACCTGGATCTCATATTGGCTCCTACATATTCTACGAAGATCTTTATCGGTCAAACCGCATAACAACATACATTATTCCCTTTGTCATCGGTATGTTACTTGACCGAGATTCGATCATCGGTATACCTAGTTCAATCTCGTTACCGGCAAGTCTCTTTACTCGTTCCATAATGCTTCATCCCATAACTAACTCATTAGTCACATTGCTTGCAAGGCTTATAGTGATGTGCATTACCGAGAGGGCCCAGAGATACCTCTCCGATACTCGGAGTGACAATCCTAATCTCGATCTATGCTAACTAAACAAACACCATCTGAGACACATGTAGAGCATATTTATAATCACCCAGTTATGTTGTGACGTTTGATAGCACATAAAGTGTTCCTCCGGTATCCGGGAGTTGCATAATCTCATAGTCATAGGAATATGTATAAGTCATGAAGAAAGCAATAGCAATAAAACTGAACGATCACATGCTAAGCTAACGGATGGGTCTTCTCCATCACATCACTCCTAATGATGTGATCCCATTCATCAAATGACAACACATGTCTATGGTCAGGAAACTTAACTATCTTTGATTAACGAGCTAGTCAAGTAGAGGCATACTAGGGACATTCTGTTTTGTCTATGTATTCACACATGTACTAAGTTTTCCGGTTAATATAATTCTAGCATGAATAATAAACATTTATCATGATATAAGGAAATATAAATAACAACTTTATTATTGCCTCTAGGGCATATTTCCTTCATATGTGCATTACCGAGAGGGACCAGAGATACCTCTCCGATACTCGGAGTGACAAATCCTAATCTGGATCTATGCAAACCCAAAAAACACCTTCGGAGACACCTGTAGAGCATCTTTATAATCACACAGTTACATTGTGACGTTTGATAGCACACAAGGTGTTCCTCCGGTATTCGGGAGTTGCATAATCTCATAGTCAAAGGAATATGTATAAGTCATGAAGAAAGTAATATCAATAAAACTTAATGATCATTATGCTAAGCTAACGGATGGGTCTTGTCCATCACATCATTATCCTAATGATGTGATCCCATTCATCAAATGACAACACATGTCTATGGTCAGGAAACTTAACCATCTTTCATTAACGAGCTAGTCAAGTAGAGGCATACTTGGGACACTTTGTGAAATATCGAGGATGTCGCCTAGAGGGGGGGGGGTGAATAGGCGCTTTAAAATAATTACGGTTTAGGCTTGAACAAATGCGGAATAAACCTAGCGCTTAATTTGTCAAGCACAAAACCTAAAACAACTAGGCTCACCTATGTGCACCAACAACTTATGCTAAGCAAGATATCAACTATGTGATAGCAAGATATATGACAAAGAACAATATGGCTATCACAAAGTAAAGTGCATAAGTAAAGGGCTCGGGTAAGAGATAACCGAGGCACGCGGAGACGATGATGTATCCCAAGTTCACACCTTGCGGATGCTAATCTCCGCTTGACGGTGTGGAGGCACAATGCTCCCAAGAAGCCACTAGGGCCACGTAATCTCCTCACGCCCTCGACAATGCAAGATGCCGTGATTCCACTAAGGGACCCTTGAGGAGGTCACCGAACCTGCATAAATGGCAACCCTTGGGGCGGTCACCGAACCCGTACACTTTGGCAACCCTTGGGGCGGTCACCGTGCCGTCAAATTGCTCAGGCGATCTCCACAACCTAATTGGAGACCACGACGCTTGCGGAGCATTACACCACAATGATTGAGCTCGAACACCACTAACTGCCTAGGGCGCCAAGGCACCCAAGAGGAACAAGCTCTAGGGTGCCCAAACACCCAAGAGTAATAAGCTTCTCAAACTTCACTTCCACGTATCACCATGGAGAACTCAAACCGATGCACCAAATGCAATGGCAAGGGCACACGGAGTTCCCAAGTCCTTCTCTCCCAAATCCCACCAAAGCAACTAATGCTTGGGAGGAAAATGAGAGGAAGAACGAAAGAAGAACCGAAGAACTCCAAGATCTAGATCCAAGGGGTTCCCTCACTTAGAGGAGAAAGTGATTGGTGGAAATGTGGATCTAGATCTCTCTCTCTTTCCCTCAAAAACTAGCAAGAATCCATGGAGGGATTGAGAGTTAGCAAGCTCAAGAAGGTCAACAATGGGGGAAGAACACGAGCTCAAAGGATAAGGTTCAATGGGAAGAAGACCCCTTTATAGGTGGGGAGAAAATCCAACCGTTATCCCTCACTCAGCCAAGACGACGCGGTACTATCAAGACGGAGCTGCGGTACTACCGCTGATCGGTCATGCGGTACTATCGCTGCAGTTGCGGTACTACCGCATGTGCAAAGATCGGCAGATGAAGGCACATTGTATAACGAGCGGTAGAACCGCCGAGCGGTACTACATGGCGCCCTCACGGTACTACCGTAAGGCGTGCAACACTAGGCATAGAGAAAGCACGAAGTAAAAAATTACTTTCGTACCTACTTCACCGAGGGAGGACTGCAAGAAACTCTCAGACGCGGTACAAGACACGAAGAGCGGTACTACGGGTAGGGCGCAGATGTAAAAATTACATCCGCCCTACTTCCGCTCATGTTGCTAAGCTGGCGAGCCAGTACTACGCGCGCCGCAAGGCTGTACTACCGCCAGAGGCGCGGATGTAAAATGACATCTCCCCGTACTACCGCTCGAGCAGCTGCGCCTGGCCTGAGGCCACGGTACTACCGCTCCCACAAAGCGGTACTACCGTGGTCACTTGCAGTACTACCGCAGGGGACTGCGGTACTACCGCTCTGGAGAGCAGTACTACCACATGCCCCATATCAGCAACACTAGGAGTCCTTCATTTTGCAGAGAAGACAACCGAGGGAAACAGTAAAACTAGAACTGCCATAACTTCTACAAATGAGCTCCGAATTGAGCAAACTCAAGCTTGTTGGATACAAGACAACGAGTAGCATCAAAACAGAGACTGGTTATACAAGACAAACTCAAGCTTATATGTTGTTATTAATTATCAAAACCACCCGGGGATTAGTTGCACTTTCAATGGGCCATAGGATCCATCGGCCACACATGGGTCATACTATTCGTAGACCAGAACTGGACCGCAGTATGGGCAGTAAACGGGCTAAAATTGGAATCATCCATTTATGGGCCCAGACCATAATGGGCCATTAACAGGCTAGAATGCAACACATGCTTACGTCTATCGACATGTATAACGGGTCTTTAATGGGCCAAAATACATGATGGAATGAAAACGACCCAATGAGTTAATGGGCCACAAACAAGCCGATTGTAACCACGGGCTAAATTTGACCCATTAGCGGAATAGGCGAGTGACATACCAAAAGTAATCGAGGGCCGAAAATGAGCCCAAGAATTTATGGGCCCTTAGAAGGCCAAAAGGTAACACGGGCCGGAAACGGCCCAACTGAATCATGGGCCGTTAATGGGTTCAAAGCAATTTACTGCTCATTATGGGCCAGAACCACCATGGGCCATTAAAAGGACCCAGAGATATAAAAGGCCTCATACGGGTCGAGAAACGTCACAGGCCATACCTGGGCCGAAAGTGACAACGAGCTGTAATCATATTGGATGGCCCATATGAAGCTATTGGCCATCGGAAAGGCCATAACGGGCTGTGAGTTCGCAGGCCGTAAATGGTCTATATGTGAATGTGCTGTTAACAGGCTTTCCATGGGTTGACTCGCTAATTTTTGACTAAGTCAAACGGGCCGGTGATACGTCTCCAACGTATTTATAATTTTTTATTGTTCCATGCTATTATATTATCTATATTCGTTGTTTTATATGCATTTCGGTACTATTTATATCATTTTATGGGACTAACCTATTAACCTAGTGCCCAGTGCCACTTGCTGTTTTTCCTTGTTTTTGGCTTTTACAGAAAGGAATATCAAACGGAGTCCAAACAGAATATAACTTCACGATGATTTTTTTGGACCAGAAGACACCTACGTGACTTGGAGAGAGAGCCAGAAGAGTCACGAGGATGCCACAAGCCTTGAGGCAGCGCCCCTGGGGGGCGCCTCCCTGGCTTGTGGGCCCCTCGAGGGTCCTCTAACCCTAATTCCAGCTCTATATGTTCTAAAATATTCCCCAAACATCAGAAGCGTCCACAAAAATACTTTTGCGCCACCGCAAACTTCTGTTCTCGTGATATCCCATCTTGGGGCCTTTTCTAGCGATCTGCCGGAGGGGGATTCGACCACGGAGGGCTTCTACATCAACTTTGCTGCCCTACCGATGATGTGTGAGTAGTTTACCATAGACCTACGAGTCCATAGTTAGTAGCTAGATGGCTTCTTCTCTCTCTCTCTTTGATCTTCAATACCATGTTCTCCTCGATGTTCTTGGAGTTCTATCCGATGTAATCTTCTTTTGTGGTGTGTTTGTTGAGATCCGATGAATTATGGGTTTATGATCAGATTATCTATGAATATTATTTGAGTCTCCTCTGAACTATTTTATGCATGATTTAAATAGCTTTGTATTTCTCTCCGATCTATTGATTTGGGTTGGACAACTAGATTGATCTATCTTGCAATGGGAGAGGTGCTTTGTGACGGGTTCAATCTTGCGGTGTCCATACCAGTGACATAGTAGGGATAGCGAGGCACCTCTAGTATTGTTGCCATTAAGGATAAAAAGATGGGGTTTATATCATATTGCTTGAGTTTATCCCTCCACATCATGTCATCTTGCTTAAGGCATTACTCCATTCTTATGAACTTAATACTCTAGATGCATGCTGGATAGCGGTCGATGTGTGGAGCAATAGTAGCAGATGCAGGCAGGAGTCGGTCTACTTATCACGGACGTGATGCCTATATTCATGATCATTGCCTTAGATATCGTCATAACTATGCCCTTTTCTATCAATTGCTCAACAGTAATTTGTTTACCCACCGTATGCTTATTTCAAGAGAGAAGCCCCTAGTGAAACCTATGGCCTCCGGATCTATTTTCCATCATATATTTTTAGATCTATAAAATCAAAAACCCAAAAATACATTGCTGCAATTTATTGTATATCTTTTATACCTATCTCTATTAGATCTCACTCTTGTTCGTGACCGTGAAGGGATTGAAAACCCCTTTTTCATGTTGAGTGCAAGTGCTTGTTAGTTTGTGCAGGTGCATATATTGGAGACTTGCTTGTGCCTCCTACTGGATTGATACCTTGGTTCTTAACCGAGAAAAATACTTATCCCTACTTTGCTGTATCACCCTTTCCTCTTCAGGGAAAAAATCAACGCAAGCTTAAGAAGTAGCAACCGACCTTTCTAACCTAAACATGCCACTATTGGGCCGTACCACGTGTTGACGTATGATAGGCGCTTCTCGTCCATTGAATGAATGACATCTGTCGCAACGCCGAGCTGACACGTGGTTCCTCTGGCCAATAAGAAATTTACACGTGGGAAACCGACATTGGTCCCGACTGTTAACGGGTTATCGGATCCAAAACCAGACCTGATAGCTTAATGACGACTCGTTATGGTGGATGCCACGTGTCGGTTACCCTTAACAAAAACATTTCCATGACGTGTCATCTATCATCATGAAAGTGGACACTTTCGTAATGTCATGGAACACTTCTATGACAACACATGTATGACTATCTTGATTGTGACTAAAATCGTCACGGATGTACATACACGACAAAAAATATGACCTACCGTGACAAACACGTAGCATCACGAAAGTGTTTTTTTTTCTGTAGTGTCTCCTTATGCATCTCTCGTTCCTACGGTGGTCTCTCTCCTCCTTGTAGAATCTCGCTGGATCATTGTCGGGATGGCTAGCTCGAATCCATCGGGCAATCGCCCTGGGATCCCCCGGACAGAGGTTCCACAAATCACAGAGCTCATTTTGCCGGCAATATACCTTCTAGATCAGATATATGTACATTTTCCTTGAAAAGATGTAAGTGAAGCCTCAAGATAAGAAATTTGAATATCTGTTTTAGAATCAATTTTATTAAGGACAATGATTTGATCATTTGAAGTTACTAGCTTGGGAAATAGAGTCTACTTTTGGAAACGTTGTAACTGAATATATCCGACCTACATTAGAAAGTAGACATCAGGTTGAAGTGCAAATGACTTTATCCATAAAGCTCATAAACACGGATAAATAATTCATCAACAAAACTTTCTAAGTATTCTTGTGGTCCCAAAAGTGTCATCTTTGTTGCACATCATCATATGTTGTGCTAGGTGAAATAGGTCATAGTCGCCATACGTGAGGATCATTTTATAGGTTTGTTAAAGTTTGGTGAGATGACAAACTTCTGTAACAATGACAATACTCGGTGGATGAGAAGGATGGCAGAGAGAAAGGAACCACTTTGTTTTGTTATTTTTGCAGGTGGGTGATTACACTGATATGACGACTACCGAGGAGGAAAGAAGCCCGAGAAAGAACCGGTATCTGTTATTGTATATAGACGAAAACCACATGTCATTTAGTTCGATAGATATTATCATGTTAGAATAATTGTTCGAACAATATATGCATTATTTTATTTCATGGCAATGCACGGAATTTCAATTAGTATAACTTTTTTCGAGCGGTTCAATTAGCATAACTAGAGGATGGGGATAAGTGTTCGTTAGTGTTTAGAAGTAGAGTGACTTGGACACTTGGTTCTTAATGGGTTCCATCATCAGAACCCAAGTTTCCCAACAGAAGGAACCATAGCACTTCCCCGAAAATAAATCCCCTAAAAAAAGAAACTCCCCCAAAAAAAACCAAAAAGAAAAGAAAAACCATAGCATCCCATGACCGGATATGCCCTCGTACGTGGAAGGCCAGAGTACCCCCCACGCAAACGCTCCGCGGACGGCGCGACCCTCGCTAGGCCGTTTGCTTTCTGTGCACGCACGCACCGATCCTGCAGGTGAATCCGAATTACAAGGTCGACCCTGCAGGGACCTGACACTGGCTCCAAAAAAACCCAGGGAGCCAACACGAAAACCACCGCCCGCCCGTCACCTCCCATTCCTCGAATAATCCCGTCCGTCCAACCATCCCATCCCGCCATCGTGACCCTCCCCTCCGCAACCCTAGAAAGCCCCGGAGCTCCCCCTCCCTTCCCCACTCCCCTGCGCCGCCATAAATCCGCGCCCCCGTCCCCTTTCTAAACCCCTCTCCTCCCCACCCTCGCCCGCTGAGGTTTCCGCCGCGATCTCGTCTCGATCCGCACTCTCTGTAAGATCCCGAGCCTCCTCCTCCTCCCTCTCGATCTGTCTTCCTACCCTCGTCGCCTTCCCGTGGTGTGTTTCTGGTCGAGCTCACCGTTTTCCCGTGGTGTTTTTCCCCTGGTTGTGCAGATCTGAGATTTGGAATCGGGCGAAGCCTGCAGCTCCTGCCGACATGGCGCTCGTGAGTCTCTCATCCCGCCTCGTAGATTTCGTTGTTTGCTTGCGTATGGTTGCGTGGTTCGGGGTTGCATGCGAGTAGATGTTGATGCGATTTGAGTTCTGGTGAGCCTCTCCGATTTGGAGCGCGCGTGATTTGCGGTTGGCTTGTTCTGATGGTTGATACGGGTCGTAGGTCTCTGCATGTGTAACATCTCTGCCGGATGCAGTTCGCGGGTCCTGGATGTGGGATTTTTAGGGTTTCTGATCTAAATATTGATTTGGTTGCTGGCGCTCGACCGATGGCCCATCTACTCGTTTTAATATTCTGTCATATATTAATAGATTTGTGTATGATCATGCGCAAGTTTGTTAGATCTCCAGGGTGCGTCAGTTATTCCTAATTCTGTGAATTCTCTAGCTTATCAGTCGCTGCAGCCTATATGTGACCATGATGTAATGGTTTTAGGTAGGTTTAATGTTACCCTAGAGACTTGAGCGCCTCTGCTTCCTTCACCTTGCTTAGCTTGTTGGTGTGCATAAAAGTTGCTCTGCTTTTGCTTGTATTTTCCTAGTTACTTAACATGCAGATGCCCATTTTTGTACACTGTCCTGAATGTCTTGTATTTCACACAGGTTTTGCATTCGGGCACAGGCAACAAGAATGCCTTCAAGGCGCTTATTGCTGCAGAGTACTGTGGGGTCAAGGTTGAGCTGGCCAAGAACTTTGAGATGGGTGTCTCAAACAAAACCCCTGAATTCATCAAGATGAACCCCCTTGGAAAGGTACACGAATTAGACTCACAGATTAGTTCAATATACAGCGAGTCAGCAAGCAAGGAACTAATAATTATTTGCAGGTTCCTGTTCTTGAGACTCCTGATGGTGCTGTTTTTGAGAGCAATGCTATTGCACGCTATGGTATATATTGTTACATCTTTTTAATCAAGTCTTGCTGATTCCACACTGCCTAAATTGACCACTGTTTTCTTTACTTCCTTCAGTTGCTCGCTCAAAGGGTGACAACCTGCTTTGGGGTGGTTCTCTTATTGAATATGTGAGTGATATAACAAGTAGTCCTATAGTCATAGCTCAGCAATCTTTAGTGCTTATTTGTTGATAATTCTTGTAGGCGCGTGTTGAGCAATGGATGGACTTTGGTGCCACAGAGGTTGATCCCAATATCGCAAGGTGGCTGTACCCAAGGCTTGGTTATATGCCTTACAATGCCCAGGTAAGTGTACGCATCAGATATCAGAATTATCTATGTTCAAGCGTTAGAAAGATGCAAGATCATAACATTCACCATTACAGTCTGAGGAATTCGGCATTGCTGGATTAAAGAGGGCCCTTGAAGCATTGAACACACACCTGGCATCAAACACATTCCTTGTTGGGCATTCTGTCACTCTGGCTGATATTGTCATGACATGCAACCTCTACCATGGTTTTGCTCGGATCTTGACCAAGACTTTCACATCTGAGTTCCCTCATGTTGAGAGGTACTTCTGGACCATGGTTAACCAGCCTAACTTCAAGAAGGTCATTGGCGATTTCAAGCAGGCAGAGGTTGTACCTCCTGTTCAGAAGAAGGCTGCTCCTGCTAAACCAAAGGAGGCCAAGAAAGAGGCTCCCAAGGCGGCCCCAAAGCCAGCAGAGGTTGAGGCACCAGAGGAAGAGGCACCAAAGCCAAAGCCCAAAAATCCCCTTGATCTACTGCCACCAAGCAAGATGGTACTTGATGACTGGAAGAGGCTATACTCAAACACTAAGAGCAACTTCCATGATGTTGCTGTTAAAGGTATTATTCTGTCTAATGAATTCTTGTATTCTAATATACAACCTGCTTTGGGGTGGTTCTCTTATTGAATATGTGAGTATATGTAAGTGATCCCTTGCAAGTTCTATATGTGATGTTCATAAATTGTGTAGAAGTCTGGCCACTGTGTGTCAATTGTGACTGTACAACCTAGTAGTGTGAGCATCCGCTGATACCTTAGTCCCTAAAAATTCTGCCTGTCAACACTAACTGGTCTAAATGTTAAAGAGGATCTTATTGCCCATTCTTTCGTGTGTCTACTTGACATTGAACTACTTCAGAGTCATGCAGCTTGCCGTGCCTTGATCAATCTTCTGCTTAGTGCATTAGGACATCATTTTTTGTCTCAATAATGTGTTTATAGTTGTGGCAATCTGTTCTTGTGATCAATTGATAGTAGAATGATTCTTCAGATCTTTGTAGGGGTTGTGCATGATTCTCATTCTTGTTCATTTGCGATGCTACTTTGTGCATCAGGGGAGCAGTCTATCAAAATTATGTGTTTGGTAGTTGTGGCATTCTGTCCTTGTTCATTTGTAACTCTGATCTTAACATGAACCAAAACTCATGTATGATGTTTGTGCTTCAGGTTTCTGGGAGATGTATGACCCAGAGGGCTACTCTCTGTGGTTCTGTGACTACAAGTACCAAGAAGAGAACACCGTGTCGTACGTGACCCTGAACAAGGTCGGTGGGTTCCTGCAGCGGATGGATCTGTGCCGCAAGTATGCTTTTGGCAAGATGCTCGTGATTGGTTCTGAGGCGCCCTTCAAGGTCAAGGGGCTGTGGCTCTTCCGTGGGCAGGACATCCCTGAGTTTGTCATGAACGAGGTCTACGACATGGAGCTCTACGAGTGGACCAAGGTTGACCTGTCCGATGAGGCCCAGAAGAAGCGCGTCGAGGCCATGATCGAGGACCTTGAGCCGTTTGAGGGGCAGTCCTTGCTGGACGCCAAGTGCTTCAAGTAAGCGAACAGTGTCTGGGATCGTGATGGCGGTGGCAAAGAACCTATCTAGGACTTGAAATTCAGTGTCGAAACAGTTGGTCTTTTTTTGGAAGAGTTTGCTTGTTACTTCATGGCTATTTGACCTGGTGAACTAGTTAATTTTGTGCTATGCTAAGAGTTTTTCGGTATCTGGTCCTGATGTCTCGTTATTCTGTGAGGTTTATACATTTGTCCGCAAATAGTCATCTACTCCTACTCCTTGAATCTACTCCTTGAATCGTTATATTGCTGCTATTGCTAGCCGCTAACTGTTTCTGAGCAAAGCATGTATGGCCTTCATAGCGTGATACACACTATCAGTGTATCATGAACCAATTGTTTCTTAAATGGATGTATCTAGCACTAACGTGGTGAGACAAGCTTTTTTAGAGGGAGGGAGTATATCACATCGCAATCGCTGAAGGATGCACCGTGGCGATGACCGTCTCATAACGGTAGTGCACCATGCAGGATGCACTACCTCGGCTACTGCTCCACTTCGGCCTAGGTTATGTTGGCACATAATCTTGAAAAAGACCATGCCAATGCTGTTTTTGCAAAAAGGACCTGGTAATTTCAATAAAGTGTGGAACAACCCATTTTAGTTATAATAGTGTGTGGTAAACATTATTTATAGACAATGTATTTGTCTGTATTGTTATTTACTCTCTGCTTCCGGGTTTAAAAGGCCACACAACCAAAACGATAGGATCAACGAAATTTACTCATCAGTAAAAATCCAACCTACTTGCGGCCAATGGAAGGGACGAGGGAGGATGTCGCAAATAAATCCAATCTACTCACAACGCATTGGTTCTTAACACGTCATTTTAGGCTGTGGAATTTTTTTAGGGACAACCACCATAAGAGCAAGTCTAGTAAGACCTAATCAACATACTACTCCCTCCGTTCCTAAATATTTGTCTTTCTAGCCATCTCAAATGAACTACAACTTACGAATGTATGTAGACATGTTTTAGAGTGTAGATTCATTCATTTTGCTTCGTATGTAGTCACTTGTTGAAATCACTAAAATGACAATTATTTGGGAACGGAGGGAGTATAATTTTTGCTATGTCAACATACTACTCCCTCCGTTCCTAAATATTTGTCTTTCTAGCCATTTCAAATGAACTACAACTTACGAATGTATGTAGACATGTTTTAGAGTGTAGATTCATTCATTTTGCTTCGTATGTAGTCACTTGTTGAAATCACTAAAAAAACAATTATTTGAAAACGGAGGGAGTATAATTTTTGCTATGTCATAAAAATCCTACCCGAAAGAGTGAGAAGAGACAAGAAAGAGTGAAGCGGGGGAACTAGAAGCACTCGGCGACGCAACCCTCCTAAATCTCGTCCGCCAACTTTCTTGCTCGGGATTCAGGCCACTTAGAAAATGATATGTAATGTGTGATACGCGTCCCACTCGTACGCAGTAACAATATGTACATGTGCTGTGCTATTTACTATATCTGCACCGCGGACATGATACACAATGCTCTGTTGTGGTGTCCTAATTAATGAGACCAGCGTTTGCATGCAAGAAAAGTTAATTGTGTTGTCTTTCCTGTGCCAACACAGATATGTCAAAGTATGACACGGGTCAATAAATGAAAGAAAAAAAAGCTGCTTGCAGTGTAATTACATCAATTCATCTTTGTTGGAGTATGAAGATGGACGATTAGATGCGGCTGCACTGCACTGATAAACCTGGCAACGTAACTAATAATGTAGCTTTTTAGAGTACGAAAAGTTTTGAGATTAGTATAATTAAATTGTCTAGAAGTATTATCACGAAGTTCTCAAGTTTTCATTACAAAAAATAGAAAGACGCAATTTGTACCTTGATTCTTTCTTGGAGATGATCCATTTTCTAAGAAATGCATGACATTCTCTTTTGCGGAACTTCTCTATTTTTTCACAGACTCGATATAGGGATCATGTCATATAATAAAATCATGCCAGGTTTAATGTTTTCAGAATTTGTTTGCATTTTGTAAGATTTAAAAAACAATAAATTCCATGTTGGGAGTCGAGTCCTGGCACCCTAATTTTTAGAACTCCTCTTTTATTCTTTGATAAGGCCTAAACATGGACTAAAGAACAGAAATATGATTTTTCAAGACAAATTTTCAACTTTTTTATGCACTTCCAGTTTATTTTTTTATATTCACCAAATGCCTAGAAAAGCATTTAATGGCCTGAATATAGCAAATAGACCCCAAAATGCCAAATTTTGAAACAAATCATGTAATGTTGTATCTTGAATGTATTAAAAATTTCAAGGCCAACAGATGAAGCAGCGGCTGCATTACCTTCAAACACTCGTTCCCTTTTGAAACTCGGGTTCTTCCTCAGAGATGGTCTGGTTTCTAAGCAATATATGTCGCAACTTTTTTGAAACATTCTAAATTTTTGCCACAATCACTAGGTGTCATATGAGGGAAGCATGCCAAGGTGCATGCTTTTCGTACTCTATTCACATTTTTCAAAATTAAAAAGGCAATAAACTCCATGTTCGGGTCGTTTCTTGGCAGCCTCATGTTTGAAATTCCTTTCCTCTTCTTGGATAAGGCCTAAACATGGACTCAAGAACACACATAGGATTTTTTTAACACACTTCTGCCAATTTTTTCATGCATTTGCAGCTCAAAAAATTGTTATATTCGCAACATTCTTAGAAATACATTAAATGGCATGAATATATGAAACGGACCCTGAAAGGTGCCAACTTTTTACATGGATCATGCACGGATGTATATTGAGTATAGAAAAAAATTTCGAGGCCAATAGATGAAGTTTGGTCTTGAAAATCGGATTTTATTGCCTTCTAATTGTTTGCCGAGTGTCTTATAAAAAACACCCCAAAGACGCTTCTTTGTCTAGTGTTTTTTGTTTGCTGAGCGCAACACTCGACAAAGTTTCTGTTTGTCGAGTACCATTTTTTTACCGGGTGTTTTTATAAAGAATACTTGATAAAGACCTTGTTTGCCGAGTACCCATGAAAAAACACTCGAAAAACAACCCAATACTCTGCATGTATCATTTTACCCGTAGTGGTTTGCTATGACAATTTGATTGCCAGGGGCGTTGCTGTAATTAATACCTATGAAATGTAGGCAAGTCATCTTACCCTTATGAAATTTAAGACATTCAAACATTTACAAAATTCCCCGTTGCAATGCGCGGCCACCACACTAGTTGCAATCTATTGCAGTGGTAGAGGAAGAAGAATTATTTTGCCACTGTTTTTCTCTAACAAATATACTAGCTTTGTTTGAACTGCCAAAGCGTCTTATATTATGGGACGGATGGAGTACTATTACTGATTATTTTGGCAAACAAAAGGTTCAGTTTCCGATTTTGAGTCAAAAGTTCCTTCTCCTTGACTCGCATCCGACGAGCACGTAATCATCGATGGTGTTCTTTTATGAGAGAACATGTTGACTTCGTCAGAAGGCGGCAGGAAGTTCGCCGGCGAGCACTGGCCAGGCCCCAAATAATTTCGTGCACAACACATGCCTTGGGTATAGGGTTCGCGGGCGAGTTCGATTGCCGAGCTGTGGGGGCCGCTGCCATCCTGGCTCCCCTTGGTCGCCTCAATTTCGTGATTGGACCGACACGTCCGGACATCGAACCGTATACCGTATCGAGCCAGCCAGGTAACTTCATCATACGGTGTACGATACTCCTACACTGTATCGGCAGCAAGACCTATACGGCGCGCGACAGCTCGAAGGCAAAGCAAATCCAACAACTCCCGCCCCGGCGAATTCGAATACGAAGAGGAGCAGCAAGTGCTGGCGCGCCGGCCAAGAAACGCCAGAGCTCGCGCGCCCGATCTGGAATGCATAATGAGCGAGTAATAAGCCAAGATCGCGACTCGATCAATCGATCGCTGGATAACTCCTAGTCAAAGAACTCGATCGATCGAGGACTCGATCGAGGCCCTAGGATAGAAGTTTAGCACTTTGTCCAATATGTCTAGACTCAAAATGGTTTGGTAGAATCCTTTATCCAAAGATTTAAGCTCATTGCATTATTTTACTTTGGAATTGCAACTTACCAACTTTACGTTGGAGTTATGAAGTTTTACACGCTCATGACCAAACTACATAATATTATTCCCCTCTATCTTTGATACATGGAAATCTACCAAGTATTTCCCATCCGCAGTAATTCGTTTTCATACGATATCACCACCCCGGTATACATCATTAGCCCTTCAACGTATATCCAGAATCTACGTGAGGAATATCGGTATTTCCATTAATACCTCAAGCCCCTCACACGGGAGTTATTCAAGGCCAACATGTTGATTCAGTGAGGAACATTTACAGACCTTAGGGGGAGAGTTAAAGTACCATTAAGAATACCAGAAAATTAGCGAATTGTTTAACACATTTCTGCCTCAAATCCACGTACTCTAAGATCTGAACCATCAGTTCAGAAGATTTGCAACACATTGCAAATAACCTGCCAGATTCATTTTCTGACTATAAAGGTGTCACACAATCCTGCAATCCTGTAAAATATGCCTGAAAGAGTGAAGATACCAACAGGAATCACTCCACTCCCCGTTCAAAGCAACAGGGGGAGATGTATGGCAATAATACATCAAGATTCAGCTTCTTGCAAGCAAGGATGTCGAGGCCTCTAAATCAGTAAATGCAAGTCAACTTCACGCTGACAGACACCTAATGCGTAGTATACACCCAGTGGATGGGAAACCTCCACCAACCCAGGTCATAGTGCACACAATGACCGGGACATCGGAATACCCGACTCAACCGCATTGGGAAATCGCAGGCGGTCACCATGGGTAACGTATTTCCATCAACTATATATACACATATAGATTCTGGAGAAACATATAACCGGAAGTCTACAATTGTCGACATATATTGCTCAACTTGATTGTAAAAAACCTTTCAAATGATTCAGGTCCAAAGACTATGGCCATGGCAAAGTGTGAACAACACTCGGACTGAACTCAAGCAAAGGGTATAATCTAGGTAGAAATAATCTTGCTCAATAACGGGATGGTATTCATAAGCAATGCCTACATCAGTTTTCTTCTGAAAACAGAATTGAGAACAACGAGGTGGTGAAACAAAGAGCAAGTATTGTAGGACAAGGGTTCATGCAGATACCCAGCTATTCTCCAGAGGTGGAATCTCTTTTCGATAACTTATATCATTGGCAGTACAAAATCATCTATCTATGCAGTTGATAGATGTAGTGATTACATATCCATGTGGATCACTAGATTCAGATATAGATGGTTCCTGATGGAATCTTACTTCTGAATCGAAATGCAAAATGCAACATAAATTGTGTAAAATCAATAAGTCACCATGGCTTATTATTGTCGGTACATTTGGTACAACCGACTGATGTCTACTACACAACTTTATTCTTGTAGACACGTGTTGGGCCTCCAAGCATAGAGTTTTGTAGGACAGTAGCAATTTTCCCTTAAGTGGATGACCTAATATTTATCAATCCGTGGGAGGCGTAGGATGAAGATGGTCTCTCTCAAACAACCCTGCAACCAAATAATAAAAAGTCTCTTGTCCCCAACACACCAAATACAATGGTAATTTGTATAGGTGCACTAGTTCGGTGAAGAGATGGTGATATAAGTGTAATATGGATAGCATATATTGATTTTTGTAATAAGAACAATAAAAACAACAAGGTAGAAAATCGATAAAACGAAGCACAAACGGTATTGCAATGCTTGAAAATGAGGCCCAGGGTCCGTACTTTAACCGTCCCTCAAAGTGCGATGAAGAATCACTCAAAAGTTCCTATCTAGCGGAGAACATAAAAAGAAATTATTTGTAGGGTATGAAACCACCTCGAAGCTATTCTTTCTGATCGATCTATCCAAGAGTTCGTACTAAAATAATACCAAATAATTTCAGATTAATAATACTCAATCCAACACAAAGAACCTCAAAGAGTGCTCCAAGATTTCTACCGGAGAAACAAAGACAAGAACGTGCATCAACCCCTATGCGTAGATTACCCCAATGTCACCTCAGGAATTCACGAGTTGAGTGCCAAAACATATAGCAAGTGAACCAATACGATACCCATTGTCACCACGAGTATTCATATGCAAGACATATATCAAGTGCTTTCAAATCCATAAAAGTATTCAATCCGACAAAACGAAATCTCAAAGGGAAAACTCAATTCACAACAAGATGGAGAGGGGAAAACACCATATGATCCGGCCATATTAACAAAGCCCGTGATACATCAAGATCGTGACATCTCAAGAAAACGCGAGAGAGAGAGAGAGAGAGAGAGAGAGAGAGAGAGAGAGAGAGAGAGAGAGAGAGAGAGATTAAACACATAGCTACTGGTACAAACCCCCAGCCCCGAGGGTGGACTACTCCCTCCTCATCATGGTGGCCGCCGGGATGATGAAGATGGCCACCGGTGATGATCTCCCCCTCCGGCAGGGTGCCGGAACGGGGTCTAGATTGGTTTCTCGTGGCTACAGAGCCTTGCGGCGACGGAACTTACGATCTAGGTTTTCCTTGAGGGTTTTTGGAATATTTGGGAATTTATAGGGCGAAGAGGGGGTGCGGGAGGCCACCGAGGTGGGCACAACCCACCTGGGCGCGCCTGGGCCCCTAGGTGCGCCCTGGTGGGTTGTGCCCCCCTCAGGGCACCCCCTAGGTGCTTCTCTGGCCCACTGGATGTCTTCTGGTCCATAGAAAATCCATAAAAAGTTTCGCTGCATTTGGACTCCGTTTGATATTGATTTTCTGCGATGTAAAAAACAAGCAAAAACCAGGAACTGACACTGGGCACTATGTCAATAGGTTAGTCCCAAAAAATGATATAACGTTGCTGTAAAATGATTGTGAAACATCCAAGAATGATAATATAGCAGCATGAATACTTCATAAATTATAGATACGTTGGAGACGTATCACCGACATAGTGAGTTCCTTACACACAAGGGTTACTCCTACTGATGATTATCCATATGTGTTAAGAATGCGGTCATCTAAATGACATAATTTGAGATGAAGGATCTGGGTAAAACCTCGAGCACCTTCACTCATACATTATGGTACACTATGTTGTCTATATCCAAAATACATAGAAATTCATTGTGGATAAATTTTATGCATCCATAACTCGCATGGCTTCATTCTCTAGACATAGAGAAAGATCCATTAAAACCATGAGTTGATGGGAATGCGGTATTGGGACACAAAGTTGCATTTCCTAGTGCCATTGGACCCACCACACATAATTAGTTGGGGCGTAAGAATATCTTTCGATATCTCCAAGGCATCAAACATTTTGTCCTAATCTTTCAGTTTCACATAAATCTGAACACCTATTGTTGGATACATCGATCAGATCCCTACCACCTACCATGTTAGATCATATCATCATAGACAAGGTTTGTGTCCCTGCTATGTATGATAGCCACCTCATGAGTGTCTTCGAAACCGACCTCGTGGCTACATCCACCAATCATATCTCAAAGATAATGTTGCTCGTGTTGCCCGGATGCAAACAAGTTACGTAATAAGCAATATTTCTATATTGCATATCTTGCAACTAAAATCATGTGATTGATTTGTTCACCAAGTCTCTACCAACTTCTACATGCCATAAATATGTTCATGGAATGGGTATGTGATGGCTTCGGAATTTGCAAGAATCAGGAGGAGTATCTTCCTAAATTGTTCCGGTTCAAAGCATCATATTATACTATTTTTCCCTTCATGAGTTTACTTTACAGGTTCCCATGAAGGTTTTTAACGAGGTAATATCAACATGAGATCATATGCCATACTTTTTGTTTTTTAAAGAAAGGTGGCACAGGGCCAACCTTATATTTCAAAACAGGCACAAGCCTGAAAATGCAGTTACATTAACTTGTGAAGTGCACCAAGGTGCAAGGCCAAAGTCTAAGAAAGGAAGGAAGAAAGAAAGAGAGGACATATATATGATCATGATCTAGCCTTCGATCAGAGTAGCCCAAGTCTGCAAGTCGTCCTAGTCCTCTCACTTTGTGGTTCTGTTGCTCCAGAGGCGGATCAAGTCAACAAAATGAAACCTGATATATGACTCTATCCAGCACTTGGCATTAAAGACCCGATCATTCCTAACTTGCCAAAGTGTGAGAACACGAGCCGCAAAAGCAATATTACATTTACTCATGAACGCAAGTTGGTTAGCCACATGGCAAACAAAATGCTTGATATCAGGGGAGTCGCGTGCCAAAGGAGCCATCAGGAGTTTGTTCCAGAGAGCATTGACTGGACGACAACGGAGCACCAAGTGGTCAACTGATTCCAGCGCCGAGCAGAGGTCGCATCCAGTGTTTGGGGCAACCACCGACCAGCCCTTTCAAACCATATTATCCTTTGTATTTAGACAGCCCCAGAAGACGAGCCACAAAACACCCTGTGCTTGATAGGTATTATGGGATCCCATACCCATGGCTCGAGAGCCCAATGCACACCTTGAAAAGTAAGCAACCTGTAGCAATAGCTTGTACTCAGCCTGTTGCCGGCGAGAGAGGGAACACGTGCATCCAAGCGTGAACCGACAGGGGTGACATCCGCGACAAGCTGGTTAAATGATAGCAATTCTTGGGCGGCCGTCTGGGAGAGGTTTGGATGCAGCCGCACATTCCAGCGACCTTTAGTGAACTGAGATTGAACAAAGTAGTCTTGGTTGCATGCGAAGGAGTACAGAATTGGGAAGACGTGCCTCAACCTGCCGGCTTCCAACCAAAGGTCATGCTAGAAGGAGACATGAGTGCCATCGCCAATAGAGCAACGGGAGGAAGATATGACCGGAGGAATGCATCCCTTGAAACCCTTCCACATGGCCGTATCCTTGTTATTGCCACCATGGGGTAGAGAAACCTTGCAGTACCGAGAGGCAAACCAACGAAAGCAAAGGATATCGGAGGGCTCAAGAATTTTTGCCACAAACTTACATAGCATAGCCTGATTGTGAGCATGCATATTTCTAATGCCCAATCCCCCATTGGCACGAGGCAGAGTGACTCCGTCCTAAACCATGAGGTAGTGACCACCTTTGACCTTGTTCTCACCCTGCCAAAAGAAAGCTCTAAGGGGACCATCCAGCTTGCTAAGGGATTCCTTGGGCCATGGGAAGCAAGACATAAAATAGCATATGCCTGCCAGTACTAAGTTGATAAGTGTCAATCTCCCTTCCCAGGAGGGAAAAGTGGCCATCCAACCGAAGAGACAACGATCAACCTTGTGGATGACCGGGAGCAACATGCCATGTTTGATCTTATGCAACGATAGTGGCATCCCCAGGTACGTGCACGGGAAGGATAAGACATAGCAGCCAAGTGTGTGGGCAATCGCTGTTGCAACCTCTGCATCCACACATACAGGCACCAAAGTGCTTTTGTGAAAATTAATGACCAGCCCTGAGAACTCTGAGAAGGCAGTCAGGATGTTCTTGATCACGTTGATCCGCTGTACCTCGCCTTGGAAGACGATCAGAGTGTCGTCCGTGTATTGCAGGACCGGGAAGAAGTCATTGGACCCAAGAGGATCTAACAGGGTGCCATTCTGGAAATGCATGCAACATAAGCTTTGGATTACATCAGCAACGAGGATGAAGAGGTATGGCGACAAAGAATATGAAGGAAATATGCCCTAGAGGCAATAATAAAGTTATTATTTATTTCCTTATATCATGATAAATGTTTATCATTCATGCTAGAATTGTATTAATCGGAAACATAATACTTGTGTGAATACATAGACAAACAGAGTGTCACTAGTATGCCTCTACTTGACTAGCTCGTTGATCAAAGATGATTATGTTTCCTAGCCATAGACATGAGTTGTCATTTGATTAACATGATCACATCATTAGGAGAATGATGTGATTGACTTGACCCATTCCGTTAGCTTAGCACTTGATCGTTTAGTATTCTGCTATTGCTTTCTTCATGACTTATACATGTTCCTATGACTATGAGATTATGCAACTCCGTTTATCGGAGGAACACTTTGTGTGCTACCAAACATCACAACGAATCGGGTGATTATAAAGGTGCTCTCTGGTGTCTCCAAAGGTACTTGTTGGGTTGGCGATTTCGAGATTAGGATTTGTCACTCGATTGTCGGAGAGGTATCTCGGGCCCACTCAAGTAATGCACATCACTATAAGCCTTGCAAGCATTGTAACTAATGAGTTAGTTGCGCGATGATGTATTACGGAACGAGTAAAGAGACTTGCCGGTAACGAGATTGAACTAGGTATTGAGATACCGACGATCGAATCTCGGGCAAGTAACATACCGATGACAAAGGGAACAACGTATGTTGTTATGCGGTTTGACCGATAAAGACCTTCGTAGAATATGTAGGAGCCAATATGAGCATCCAGGTTCCGCTATTGGTTATTGACCGGAGACGTGTCTTGGTCATGTCTACATAGTTCTCGAACCCGTAGGGTCCGCACGCTTAAAGTTAGATGACGATCGGTATTATGAGTTTTGTGTTTTGATGTATTGAAGGTAGTTCGGGGTCCCGTATATGATCACGGACATGACGAGGAGTCTCGAAATGGTCGATACGTAAAGATTGATATATTGGACGACTATGTTCGGACACCGGAATAGTTTCGGGGAGTTTCGGACATATACCGGAGTACCGGGGGTTTACCGGAACCCCCCAGGGAGTTTAATGGGCCAAGATGGGCCTTAGTGGAGAAGATGAGGGGCGGCTAGGGCTGGCCGCGCGCCCCTCCCCCTCTAGTTCGAATTGGACAAGGAGGGGGGGGGGGCGCCCCCTTTCCTTCCCCCTCTCCCCTTCCCTTTCTTTCCCCCCTCCTACTCCAACTAGGAAAAGAGGGAGCCCTACTCCTGGTGGGAGTAGGACTCCTCCATGGCGCGCCCTCCTCCTGGCCGGCCGCCTCCCTCCCTTGCTCCTTTATATACGGGGGCAGGGGGCACCTCTAGACACACAAGTTGATCTGTCGATCTATTCCAGCCGTGTGCGGTGCCCCCCTCCACCATATTCCACCTCGGTCATATCGAAGCGGTGCTTAGGCGAAGCCCCTGCGCATCGGTAGCAACATCATCATCGCCACCACGCCGTCGGCCGATGTAACTCTCCGTGAAGCTCGCTGGATTGAGTTCGCGGGACGCCATCGAGCTGAACGTGTCTGAACTCGGAGGTGCCGTGACGTTCGGTACTTGGATCGGTCGGATCGTGAAGACGCACGACTACATCAACCGTGTTGTGCTAACGCCCGCTTTCGGTCTATGAGGGTACGTGGACAACACTCTCCTCTCGTTGCTATGCATCACCATGATCCTGCGTGCGTAGGATTTTTTTGAAATTACTACGCTCCCCAACGGTGGCATCCGAGCCTGGTTTTATGCGATATGTTATATGCACGAGTAGAACACAAGTGAGTTGTGGGTGATACAAGTCATACTGCTTACCAGCATGTCATACTTTGGTTCGGCGGTATTGTTGGATGAAGCGGCCCGGACCGACATTACGCGTGCGCTTACGCAAGACTGGTTCTACCGACGTGCTTTGCACATAGGTGGCTGGCGGGTGTCAGTTTCTCCAACTTTAGTTGAACCGAGTGTGGCTACGCCCGGTCCTTGAGAAGGTTTAAACAACACTAACTTGATTAACAATCATTGTGGTTTTTATGCGTAGGTAAGAATGGTTCTTGCTCAGCCCGTAGCAGCCACGTAAAACTTGCAACAACAAAGTAGAGGACGTCTTAGTTGTTTTTGCAGGGCATGTTGTGATGTGATATGGTCAAGGCATGATGCTATATTTTATTGTATGAGATGATCATGTTTTGTAACCGAGTTATCGGCAACTGGCAGGAGCCATATGGTTGTCGCTTTATTGTATGCAATGCAATCGCCCTGTAATTGCTTTACTTTATCACTAAGTGGTAGCGATAGTCATAGAAGCAATAGTTGGCGAGACGACAACATGCTACGATGGAGATCAAGGTGTCGTGCCGGTGACAATGGTGATCATGACGGTGCTTCGGAGATGGAGATCACAAAAGCACAAGATGATGATGGCCATATCATATCACTTATATTGATTGCATGTGATGTTTATCTTTTATGCATCTTATTTTGCTTAGATCGACGGTAGCATTATAAGATGATCTCTCACTAAATTTCAAGGTATAAGTGTTCTCCCGATTATGCACCGCTATGAAAGTTCTTCAGATCGAGACACCACGTGATGATCGGGTGTGATAAGCTCTACGTTCAAATACAACGGGTGCAAAACAGTTGCACACGTGGAATACTCAGGTTAAACTTGACGAGCCTCGCATATGCAAATATGGCCTCGGAACACTGAGACCGAAAGGTCGAGCATGAATCATATAGTAGATATGATCAACATAGTGATGTTCACTATTGAAACTACTCCATCTCACGTGATGATCGGACATGGTTTAGTTGATTTGGATCACGTGATCACTTAGATGATTCGAGGGATGTCTATCTAAGTGGGAATTCTTAAGTAATATGATTAATTGAACTTAAATTTATCATGAACTTAGTACCTGATAGTATCTTGCTTGTCTATGTTGTTGTAGATAGATGGCCCGTGCTGTTGTTCCGTTGAATTTTAATGCGTTCCTTGAGAAAGCAAAGTTGAAAGATGATGGTAGCAATTACACGGACTGGGTCCGTAACTTGAGAATTATCCTCATTGCTGCACAGAAGAATTACGTCCTAGAAGCACCGCTAGGTGCCAGACCTGCTGCAGGAGAAACACCAGGTGTTGTGAATGTCTGGTAGAGCAAAGCTGATGACTACTCGATAGTTCAGTGTGCCATGCTTTACGGCTTAGAACCGGGACTTCAACGACGTTTTGAACGTCATGGATCATATGAGATGTTCCAGGAGTTGAAGTTAATATCTCAAGCAAATGCCCGGATTGAGAGATATGAAGTCTCCAATAAGTTCTACAGCTGCAAGATGGAGGAGAATAGTTTCACAAGGAACATATACTCAAAATGTCTGGTTATAACAATCACTTAATTCAACTGGGAGTTAATCTTCCGGATTATAGTGTCATTGATGAATTCTTCAATCACGCCACCAAGCTACAAGAGCTTCGTGATGAACTATAATATGCAAGGGATGAATAAGACAATTCCTGAGCTCTTCGCAATGCTAAAGGCTGCGGAGGTAGAAATCAAGAAGGAGCATCAAGTGTTGATGGTCAACAAGACCACCAGTTTCAAGAAAAAGGGCAAAGGGAAGAAGAAAGGGAACTTCAAAAAGAACAACAAACAAGTTGCTGCTCAAGAGAAGAAACCCAAGTCTGGACCTAAGCCTGAGACTAAGTGCTTCTACTACAAGCAGACTGGTCACCGGAAGCGGAACTGCCCCAAGTATTTGGCGGATAAGAAGGATGGCAAGGTGAACAAAGGTATATGTTATATACATGTTATTGATGTGTACCTTACTAATGCTCGCAGTAGTACCTGGGTATTTGATACTGGTTCTGTTGCTAATATTTGCAATTCGAAACAGGGGCTATGGATTAAGCGAAGATTGGCTAAGGACGAGGTGACGATGCGCATGGGAAATGGTTCCAAAGTCAATGTGATCGCGGTCGGCACGCTACCTCTACATCTACCTTCGGGATTAGTTTTAGACCTAAATAATTGTTATTTGGTGCCAGCGTGGAGCATGAACATTATATCTGGATCTTGTTTGATGCGAGACGGTTATTCATTTAAGTCAGAGAATAATGGTTGTTCTATTTATATGAGTAATATCTTTTATGGTCATGCACCCTTGAAGAGTGGTCTATTTTTGTTGAATCTCGATGGTAGTGATACACATATTCATAATATTGAAGCCAAGAGATGCAGAGTTGATAATGATAGTGCAACTTATTTGTGGCACTGACGTTTAGGTCATATTGGTGTAAAGCGCATGAAGAAACTCCATACTGATGGACTTTTGGAATCACTAGATTATGAATCACTTGGTACTTGCGAACCATGCCTCATGGGCAAAATGACTAAAACGCCGTTCTCCGGAACAATGGAGCGAGCAACAAATTTGTTGGAGATCATACATACTGATGTATGTGGTCCGATGAATGTTGAGGCTCGCGGCGGGTATCGTTATTTTCTCACCTTCACAGATGATTTGAGCAGATATGGGTATATCTACTTAATGAAACATAAGTCTGAAACATTTGAAAAGTTCAAAGAATTTCAGAGTGAAGTGGAAAATCATCATAACAAGAAAATAAAGTTTCTACAATCTGATCGTGGAGGAGAATATCTGAGTTACGAGTTTGGTCTACATTTGAAACAATGCAGAATAGTTTTGCAACTCACGCCACCCGGAACACCACAACGTAATGGTGTGTCCGAACGTCCTAATCGTACTTTACTAGATATGGTGCGATCTATGATGTCTCTTACTGATTTACCGCTATCATTTGGGGTTATGCTTTAGAGACGGCTGCATTCACGTTAAATAGGGCACCATCGAAATCCGTTGAGACGACGCCTTATGAACTGTGGTTTGGCAAGAAACCAAAGTTGTCGTTTCTTAAAGTTTGGGGCTGCGATGCTTATGTGAAAAAGCTTCAACCTGATAAGCTCGAACCCATATCGGAGAAATGTGTCTTCATAGGATACCCAAAGGAAACTGTTGGGTACACCTTCTATCACAGATCTGAAGGCAAGACTTTCTTTGCTAAATTTGGATCCTTTCTAGAGAAGGAGTATGCAAGCTCCAGCGATCCATTTATGGACCGGTGCAAGCCTCTCGGAGTTGGAATAAACGTTTTGATAGTGTGATCAAAGCATATGGTTTTATACAGACTTTGGGAGAAGCCCACATTTACAAGAAAGTGAGTGGGAGCTCTGTAGCATTTCTGATATTATATGTGGATGACATATTGCTGATTGGAAATGATATAGAATTTCTGGATAGCATAAAAGGATACTTGAATAAGAGTTTTTCAATGAAAGACCTCGGTGAAGATGCTTACATATTAGGCATCAAGATCTATAGAGATAGATCAAGAGGTTTGATAGGACTTTCACAAAGCACATACCTTCACAAAGTTTTGAAGAAGTTCAAAATGGATCAAGCAAAGAAAGGGTTCTTGCCTATGTTACAAGGTGTGAAGTTGAGTCAGACTCAATGCCCGACCACTACAGAAGATAGAGAGAAAATGGAAGATGTTCCCTATGCTTCAGCCATAGGCTCTATCATGTATGCAATGTTGTGTACCAGACCTGATGTGTGCCTTGCTATAAGTTTAGTAGGGAGGTACCAAAGTAATCTAGGAGTGGATCACTGGATAGCAGTCAAGAACATCCTGAAATACCTAAAAAGGACTAAGGATATGTTTCTCGTTTATGGAGGTGACAAAGAGCTAGTCGTAAAAGGTTACGTCGATGCAAGCTTTGACACTGATCCAGACGATTCTAAATCGCAAACCGGATACGTATTTACATTGAACGGTGGAGCTGTCAGTTGGTGCAGTTCTAAACAAAGCATTGTGGCGGGATCTACGTGTGAAGCGGAGTACATAGCTGCTTCAGAAGCAGCAAATGAAGGAGTCTGGATGAAGGAAGTCATATCTGATCTAGGTGTCATACCTAGTGCATTGGGTCCAATGAAAATCTTTTGTGACAATACTGGTGCAATTGCCTTGGCAAAGGAATCCAGATTTTACAAGAGAACCAAGCACATCAAGAGACGCTTCAACTCCATCTGGGGTCAAGTCCAGGTGGGAGACATAGAAATTTGCAAGATACATACGGATCTGAATGTTGTAGACCCATTGACTAAGCCTCTTCCACGAGCAAAACATGATCAGCACCAATGCTCCATGGTTGTTAGAATCATTACTGTGTAATCTAGATTATTGACTCTAGTGCAAGTGGGAGACTGAAGGAAATATGCCCTAGAGGCAATAATAAAGTTATTATTTATTTCCTTATATCATGATAAATGTTTATTATTCATGCTAGAATTGTATTAACCGGAAACATAATACTTGTGTGAATACATAGACAAACAGAGTGTCACTAGTATGACCCTACTTGACTAGCTCATTGATCAAAGATGGTTTCCTAGCCATAGACATGAGTTGTCATTTGATTAACGGGATCACATCATTAGGATAATGATGTGATTGACTTGACCCATTCTGTTAGATTAGCACTTGATCGTTTAGTATTCTGCTATTGCTTTCTTCATGACTTATACATGTTCCTATGACTATGAGATTATGCAACTCCCATTTACCGAAGGAACACTTTGTGTGCTACCAAACGACACAACGTAACTGGGTGATTATAAAGGTGCTCTACAGGAGTCTCCAAAGGTACTTGTTGGGTTGGCGTATTCCGAGATTAGGATTTGTCACTCCGATTATCGGAGAGGTATCTCTGGGCCCACTCAGTAATGCACATCACTATAAGCCTTGCAAGCATTGTAACTAATGAGTTAGTTGCGGGATGATGTATTACGGAACGAGTAAAGAGACTTGCCGGTAATGAGATTGAACTAGGTATTGAGATACCGATGATCGAATCTCGGGCAAGTAACATACCGATGACAAAGGGAACAACGTATGTTGTTATGCGGTTTGACCGATAAAGATCTTCGTAGAATATGTAGGAGCCAATATGAGCATCCAGGTTCCGCTGTTGGTTATTGACCGAAGACGTGTCTCGGTCATGTCTACATAGTTCTCGAACCCGTAGGGTCCGCATGCTTAAAGTTAGATGACGATCGGTATTATGAGTTTTGTGTTTTGATGTACCAAAGGTAGTTCGGAGTCCCGGATATGATCACGGACATGACGAGGAGTCTCGAAATGGTCGACACGTAAAGATCGATATATTGGACGACTATGTCCGGACACCGGAATAGTTTCGGGGAGTTTCGGACATATACCGGAGTACCGGGGGTTTACCGGAAGCCCCCAGGGAGTTTAATGGGCCAAGATGGTCCTTAGTGAAGAAGAGGAGGGGTGGCTAGGGCTAGCCGCACGCCCCCTCCCCCTCTAGTCCGAATTGGACAAGGAGGGGGGCGGCGCCCCCTTTCCTTCCCCCTCTCTCCTTCCCTTCTGTTCCCCCTCCTACTCCAACTAGGAAAAGAGGGAGTCCTACTCCCGATGGGAGTAGGACTCCTCCCTGGTGCGCCCTCCTCCTGGCCGGCCGCCTCCCTCCCTTGCTCCTTTATATACGGGGGCAGGGGGGCACCTCTAGACACACAAGTTGATCTGTTGATCTATTCCAGCCGTGTGGGTGCCCCCTGACGAGGACATGTATTGGGGGTAGGGTAACAGGCCTGACCTAAAGGCCCTACCCATGGATACCGTATACTTTGTATTGGGCCCCTTGGCCAGATCGCCGTCCAGATGTACCGCAACTTGAAAGTCACTCGGACGGTGACAACCACTCGGAGCACGGTACTTCACTCGACGAGCTCATTCCACTCGACCGTGTAACTCACTCGGATATGCAAAGACCAATAGTTAGCATGACAGTTTTGTAGTGGGCAGGCATTATAGCATTGATGCTCCATCGTGTAACATAAGGGGTGAGGGGGTGGCGCACTCTATATAAGCCACCCCCCACCACTAGACTAGGGGGCTTTTTCTTTCACCTCTCTCTGTTCTTTCTCTCTAGTCTCCGAACTTAGATCGGGCATGGGGATCTGTTCTCCTCGCTCTCACATGCATTGTAATCTCCGGATACATACTCAGATAAACAAAGCCTCTCCGGAGCACGAGACGTAGGGTTGTTATCTCCATCGTGAGAGGCCCGAACTCGCTAAAACTATGTGTCACCCATTTGCATCTCGATAGATCATGCTCCTTTATCCTACCCCTCTTTTATTGTCGGAATCGTTCCCACGACAGTTGGCGCCCACCGTGGGGCATGGCGTCTATCGAGTCATGATACAGATGGTTTTTCATTCATCTAATTTTCTGTTCATACAGTTCATACGAACAACTGAAGCACCATAAAAGGGGAGTAGAAGGTACATCTTCAGCCGACACTGCGAGCGTGCATGACCGTTCACAGATGCGATCAGGCGATTTCCTTCTACACTACGGACCTCACCTTCGGGGCCGGTACCGCTGGACAGACGTGCCGTTGCCGGGTGGTGTGCGGCTCCTCTTCACCGAGCACTCCGGTGGTGCCACCTCCATGGGTGCCAACGACCTGCGCCGCTACCTCGAGTCCATGGGCGACGACCCCGACGCCACGGATGACACCGAGGGTGAGGCAAATCGCCGGCTCGGCCGGACCAGCCGGGGCGGCCACCAGCGCACCTCCTGTTTCCTCTTCTTCGTCGAACTCAGCCCAACCGTCCGCCGGCTGCGGCGACCGCGAGCGTTCAGCAGTCACTCCGGTGACGCGGGTGCTCGGCTGCTCCACTGCCCCCAGGCCTCTGGCGCGTCCATCCGCGCCGGATCGACGCACCGGACGGCACCTCTAGCGGCGTTTCCGAGTCCCGTCGCTGCAGTCGTCGTTCGGGAGCAGGGGACCAACCCTGTCAACCGCTCATCCTGCTCCCCCGTATGGTGCGTTAGCTGCATGCGAGCGCCGCCCACCAGCATCGGGCCACCTCGGGCTGACTGTTTCGCTAAGGTAATTGCCTCATTAAATGGCTCATCAGGTGAGTATTTCCAGCGTCAGTTTCCTAATTACTGCAGCAAAAACTCTGCTACTCCCGCGCCAGTAATTAGCGCATGCATGCATGTGCAACCGCCCCGCCATTAATTTTGTGGTTGTACTTCCTCCATTCCTAAATATAAGTCTTTTAAGAGATTCCACTACGGACCACATACGGAGCAAAATAAGTGAATCTATACTCTAAAATGCATCTAGATACATCTGTATGTGTTCCATAGTAAAATCTCTACAAAGACTTATATTTAGGAACGAAGGAAGTACCTGCTAACTTGCTGACTGGCAGGGGCGTACTGATCCAGCAAAAAATATTCGTGGTTGTGCATGCTACTAACTTGCAGGGTCGCTCGTCCCGTCGTCGTCTCCGACCTCACACACGACGCCTTCATCAAGCGCACATGCACGGTCACTAGCAACGTCCGCCACGTCGTCGTCTCCGGCCTCGTTTGCCGAAACGTCGTCGCGCACCCGCGCACGGCACCTTCTCCCACTGCCATCGATTGCTCGGCAGCTGATTTCACGCCTCTCACGCACTCGGATGGAACGAGGCGCACCGCCGGACGGCTTATTGCCCGCGGCGGCGCCAATCGGACGTATCGCACTCGCTCGCCGCCAAGACAAGATTACCAAGACAGGCACTCGCTAATCTCTCGGACGGATTCGCCGCCGCTCAATTGGTTCGGGATTTACTAGGACAACATGCGCCACCGACATCCACTCGGACAGTCCGCCAAAGACTCGGCTGCCGCGTGTCACCGGATGTCACACGATCGACGCGCTCGCACCGCCGTCCGTCCCCGCATAGCCACTCGGTTGCCCCGCGCGTTGCCGCTCATTTGAACGTGTCTTCATCAACTTGCCTGCTTGGCCGCCCCGCGCGTCGCCGCTCAATTGAACGCGTCTTCATCAACTTGCCCGCTTGGCCGCCCCGCGCGTCGTCGCTCAGTTGGGCATGTCTTCATCAACTTGCCCACTCGACCGCCCCGCGTGTCGCGGCTCAGTTGGGCACTTCTTCATCAACTTGCCTATGCGGCCGCCCCGCGCGTCGCCATAGGTTGGTCACCTCATAACCACTCGGCCGCCCCGCGTGTCGCCACTCCGCTGGTCACCCATAACCACTCGGCCGCCTGCGGTCGCCATAGGTTGGTCACCATAACCACTCGCCGCCCAGCGACGCCACTCGGTTGGTCACCCCATAACCACTCGGCCGCCCCTGCCGCCATAGGTTGGTCACCATAACCACTCGGCCGCCCGCACGCCGCCACTCGGTTGGTCACCATAACCACTCGGCCGCCCCACGCCACCACCGGTTGGTCACCCATAACCACTTTCGGCCGCCCAGCGTGTCGCCATCGGTTGGTCACCTCATCACCACTCGGCCGCCCGCCGCCATCGGGTTGGTCACCTCATCACCACTCGGCCGCCAGCTGCCGCCATCGGTTGGTCACCTCATCACCACTCGGCCGCCCCGCCGCCATCGGTTGGTCATCTCATCACCACTCGGCCGCCCAGCGCCGCCACTCGGTTGGTCACCTCATCACCACTCGGCCGCCCCACGCGTCGCCATCGGTTGGTCACCTCATCACCACTCGGCCGCCCCGCGCGTCGCCATCGGTTGGTCACCTCATCACCACTCGGCCGCCCCGCGCGTCGCTATTCGGTTGGTCGCCTCATCACCACTCGACCATTCGCGCACCTTCAGACAGCTAATTCATTTTACATGCACTACATTCTGTCATTTCTGAGTTTACGAGTATCCTGTTATTCACACATCACATTCACTCGGAGGCCACGCTCGGCTGCTTATTTTCACCCGAGTCCAACTTTCATTTTTTCATATACATCATTCACGAACACCATGTGTTCTTCATTCCGGGTTTGCATCGGTCCTCCGTGGCTGCAGCTCAGTCAAAACACTACACTTCCGTTTTATTTGAGCCAGCACTGCGACAAGTTCGAACGGATCCTTCGCTCTTTCAGACTCTTGCTGGTTAACCAGCAAGACCCTTGCACTCCCAGCGGGTGTCTATGGGTGTTATTCACACAATTTATTTCATCACACATCGAATTTCCTCGAGAAATTATTTCGTTGGCTTGTGCCATTTTTTACACAAGTTACGCGATCACTCGACGGCCCTGTGCGACAACTTCATCGCTGCTCGTACTCGGTCACCATACCAGTCCCAGCGCACCACAACATCGACCTTGTCACCTGTTGGCTTCAAACACATTCGGCCAACCCCTCAGAGGAATCCTCTTCATCATATCAATGACATAGACCTCGTCAGGCATGAGACTGATAAGTCCCTTTTATAATTAAACCGCACATTCACTCCTTGCTAGTTTCCCTCTTTGGAGCATCACTCGGAAGCTTCTCCTCATCTTTACCCGAGTCCGACTCGATGAATTGCAAAATATCCATTCAAAACTATATTTCTCGTATTCCGGCACGTCCGTTGTCGAAGCCTATAGTACGCTCGGGGGCTACACCGCACTCGGGAGCTGCAGCTCATTCGGAATGACACTCTCCTAAGTGGTTGAGTACTTCATCACCAGTCAGACCCTTCACTTCAACAAGTACATTCGATCCTCACATTGACAAATTTCATAATCACCCAGACATTCTGTGCGCCATCTTCGTTCCTACTCAGGCTCAGTTGTCGCGCCAGTCTTGTTGTGCTGCAGCCACACTACACCGACCTCGCCGCTACATCAGCTTCGAAAGCATTTGGCTAAGGACCATTTTTGCCACATGGCTGGAGACTTAGTCCTTCACTCGGCCACCTCGTTTAGCACCACTCGGCTTCCCCGTGCGTCGCCACTCGGTTGTGCGCGCCTTCATCACTCGGCTGCCCCGTGCGTCGCCACTCGGTTGTGCGCGCCTTCACCACTCGGCCGCCCCGCGCGTCGCCACTCGGTTGTGCACGTCTTCACCACTCGGCCGCCCCGCGCGTTGCCACTCGGTTCTGCACGTCTTCACCACTCGGCCGCCCCGCGCGTCGCCACTCAGTTGTACACGTCCTCGCCCCTCGGCCGCCCAGCACCACCATCAGCTTGGACATGTCCTCACCTCTACACTCCCAACACAGAACAACTAAGTTACTCATATGTTCAAACCTCATATCACATCAGAGCAAGCTTACCTTTTCGAGCATCACTGGGGCTTCAGACAGCCTCGGGCCATGTCGCCCTCATGGGTTACGCCCATTTGGTCAACCTGTTGATCACATCAGGAATATTCTTCTGACCATACATGCTCGGTCCGCCGAAGATCTATAAGTGTAGCACCGTCCGCTCGGACGATCGCCCAAATCATTACTTGGAGTCATCTTCAGGACCGCAAAAGGATGAAAACGACGCTCCTTTACGGATACACTTGGCCCTTATTCTAGGCTCCGCGTGAGTTTCACAAACTTGGACCGGAGATGGCATGTGCTGGTGTTCCCCTGGGACAATGAGTGGCCTCTCTCCGGAGAGTCAGCCAACACACTAGCCTCACCACTCGGGTTTCATGGCACGTCCACATAGGACCACTAGTCTATCTCCTCTGGGAGACATACGAGTGCCACCAAGTTTTTCCATGCAGTCAACATACCCCGATCAGTCGGGAAACACGTGTACTCTTACAAATACCCCTTTCCTGCAAAAGCTAATGGTCAATATAAGAAGTACTACTAGAACGATTACTCCCTGGAGTGTCGAGCTTTTTTCTACAGTCGGCAGTTTCAAGGTCGAATTCATTCATCGTGCCGAGTGCACAAAGATCACTTGATTGATCCAGTTCCAGATTGAATTTATTTATAGTGCCAAGTGCACGAAGATCAGTCCCACTGACTTAGCTCCAAGCTGAGCTTATTTACCATGCCAAGCGCTTGAAGGTCCATCCGATTGACTCAATTTCAAACAAAGATGTTTACCGTTCCGACTGCATGGAGGTTTACTACCGGGAGACTTAAACCCTCTGCCAGACTCATCTAGTCCGACAGAGGCTCGGGAACTACACCCAGCGGGTGCACTCAGCGTGCCCCCACTGGAAGAGAACTCAAAAAGAAGTACCCTTTAGTTTGATTATCAAAAGACATGATTTTACAGTCTTCCGAACGATTGTTGTTCATTTTTTACATGTTCTAAAATCCCCCAGCGGGTGCCTTAGTTGCAAATCCGTTTCGCCTAAGTCGAAGAAAAAATCCTACTGAGTGGTGAGCCTGCCTCTCACTCGGGGGCTTAGCTGCAGTCCAGTACTCGCCTAAGTTTGAAAAATCATACCGAGTGGTGAGCATGCCTCTCACTCGGGGGCTTAGCTGCAGTCCAGTACTCACCTAAGTTTGAAAAATCCTACCGAGTGGTGAGCCTGCCTCTCACTCGGGGGCTTAGCTGCAGTCCAAGACTCGCCTAAGTTTGAAAAATCCCACCGAGTGGTGAGCCTGCCTCTCACTCGGGGCTTAGCTGCAGTCCAAGACTCGCCTAAGTTTGAAAAATCCCACCGAGTGGTGAGCCCGCCTCACTCGGGGCTTAGCTGCAGTCCAAGACTCGCCTAAGTTTGAAAATCCCACCGAGTGGTGAGCAATCCTCCCACTCGGGGCTTAGCTGCAGTCCAAGACTCGCCTAAGTTTAAAATCCCACCGAGTGGTGAGCGATCCTCCCACTCGGAGGCTTAGCTGCAGTCCAAGACTAGCCTAAGTTTGAAAAATCCCACCGAGTGGTGAGCGATCCTCCCACTCGGGGCTTAGCCGCAGTCCAAGATCGCCTAAGTTTGAAAATCCTACCGAGTGGTGAGCGATCCTCCCACTCGGAGGCTTAGCTGCAGTCCAGTACTCGCCTAAGTTTGAAAAATCCTACCGAGTGGTGAGCGATCCTCCCACTCGGAGGCTTAGCTGCAGTCCAGTACTCGCCTAAGTGGGTGCACTAAGCATGCCCCCACTGGAGTAATGTCCACTCGGTATGGCCTGACCAGTCCGAGTGATGAACAACAACAAAGAGGACATGCTCTAAGACTCCCACCGACTGCCCGCAGTCGACGGCAGTCTCGGGGACTACACCCAGTGGGTGCACTCAGCGTGCCCCCACTAGAATGGTATCCACTTGGAACGGTCCGCCCGGTCCGAGTGACGGCCAAACAACAAAAAAAGACACGTTCCAGGCTTGAAGAAATTCTGAGTAATCAGTTACTCGATGCAGGACCAGCTCCAAATCACTCCAATTTTTTTTGCTATAAGGTGAGTTTAACGCTCCTCCGCGGACCCGTTTGAGCTCATTTCACTCGGACACCATGCAGTCTGGAATCCGTCAAGGCAAAACGCGGAGATAAGACCGCCGGGTGACCAGAGGGAGTTCATAAGTGCCTCCGTAGCACTAGACTCATCTGGGAATTCACCTCGACTCGAACCGCTCAACCTCGACCGATTCGGGGGCTAATGACGAGGACATGTATTGGGGGTAGGGTAACAGGCCTGACCTAAAGTCCCTACATGGATACCGTATACTTTGTATTAACATTGGGCGGATCACCGCCCGGATGTATCGCAACTTGAAAGTCACTCTGACGGCGACAACCACTCGGAGCACGGCACTTCACTCGACGAGCTCATTCCACTCGACCGTGTAACTCACTCGGATATGCAAAGACCAATAGTCAGCATGATTGTTTTGTAGTGGGCAGGCATTATAGCATTGATGCTCCACCGTGTAACATAAGGGGTGAGGGGGTGGCGCACTCTATATAAGCCACCCCCACCACTAGACTAGGGGGCTTTTTCTTTCACCTCTCTCTCTTCTTTCTCTCTAGTCTCCGAACTTAGATCGGGCATGGGGATCTGTTCTCCTCGCTCTCACATGCATTGTAATCTCCGGATACTTACTCAGATAAACAAAGCCTCTCCGGAGAACGAGACGTAGGGTTGTTATCTCCATCGTGAGAGGCCCGAACTCGCTAAAACCACGTGTCACCCATTTGCATCTCGATAGATCATGCTCCTTTATACTACCCCTCTCTTATTGTCGAAATCGTTCCCACGACACCCCCCTCCACCATATTCCACCTCGGTCATATCATAGTGGTGCTTAGGCGAAGCCCTGCGTTGGTAGCAACATCATCACCGTCACCATGCTGTCGTGCTGATGGAACTCTCCCGTGAAGCTCTGCTGGATCGGAGTTCGTGGGATGTCATCGAGCTGAACGTGTGCTGAACTCGGAGGTGCCGTATGTTTGGTACTTGGATCGGTCGGATCATGAAGACGTACGTGAAAGTGCAACTATCCCTAGGTGGTTTTGGTAATTCATAACAACATATAGCTCATTGAGCTAATGCTATTCCAAGACAAATATTTCAGGAAAGCTCAATGAATGACATGGCATGGATGATGAAAGTGGATCCCTCAAAATATCAAGGACAAAGGATTGGCTCAAGCTCAAAATCTCAAGACTCTACTTTTTACATTTTAGTGATCCAAGATCACATTGAGTCTATAGGAAAAGCCAATACTATCAAGGAGGGATGAGGTGTTGCTTAATGAGCCTTTTGCTTCATGTGCTTAGTGATATGCTCCAAAACCCTACACTACTGTGACGCCCCCGATTTAACCGTACACTAATCATGCACGCAAATGTGTACGATCAAGATCAGGGACTCACTGGAAGATATCACAACACAACTCTACAAATAAAATAAGTCATACAAGCATCATAATACAAGCCAGGGGCCTCGAGGGCTCGAATACAAGTGCTCGATCATAGACGAAGTCGCCGAAGCAACAATATCTGAGTACGACATAAGTTAAACAAGGTGCCATAAGATGGCTAGCACAAACTGGGATACAGATCGAAGAGGAGCAGGCCTCCGCGGGATCCTCCTAGGTCACTCCCGGTCGCCGCCAACGGGCTGCACGAAGTAGTAGGCACCTCCGAGTAGTAGTCGCCATAGACGGCGCGCTCGCCCTAGGCTCCATCGTCGATTGCAGCAATCGAGTATAGATAGGAAAAAGGGGAACAAGGCAACCGTGAGTACTCATCCAAAGTACTGCAAGCAAGGAGCTACACTACATATGCATGGATATATGTGCAAAGGCCATATCAAGGACTGAATCGCGTAAAGCCGTAATAAGAGGGGATAGTTAGTCTTAACGAAGACTACGCTCGACATCGGTCTTGCAATGCATGTAAGAGGACGACGGAAGTCCTCCAAGTAACATCACATAGCAATAATCCTACCCGCAATCCCTCGCCATAACCCCGAGCGAGAGCGACCACCGTTGTATCCGCACTTGGAAGGTGTGTTTTATCAAGTATCCGGTTCTAGTTGTCATAAGCTCAAGGTACAACTCCAAGTCGCCCCTGTTATCAAGATCACGGCTATCCGAATAGATTAACTTCCTGCAGGGTGCACCATCTTACCCAAAGACGCTTGATCCCATTTGGCCGGACACACTTTCTGGGTCATGCCCGCCGCTGAAGATCAACACGCCGCAGCCCCACCTAGGCACAACAGAGAGGCCAACACGCCGGTCTAAACCTAAGCGCAGGGTCCGGGCCCATCGCCTCGAAAGCACACCTCGCACGCTATGCGACGCTGCCGAAGCAGACCTAGCCCATCAGCGTTCCGGTCCAATCCGCGCGCGCCGCTCCGTCAGCCGACGTCTGAAGTATTTCGGCCGATACCACGACGCCGGATACCCATAACTACTCCCGCGAGATGGTTAGTGCGATAAGCTCAGAGTCGACCGGATCAAATACCAAGACCTCGTTAAGCGTGTTAAGTAACCATGAACGCCGAACAGGCCAGGCCCACCTCTCTCCTAGGCGGTCTCAACCTGCCCTGCTCCGCCACAAAGTAACAATGGGGCCGTCGGGAACCCAGGCCCACCTCTACCGGGATGGAGCCACCGTCCTTTCAGCCCCATCTCCTAACAAGATCACGTGTAATGAAATAGTGTAAAGTATATAGTATATACCGTGATCACCTCCCAAGTGATCACAGCCCAAGAGTATCGCATGGCGACGGACAAGAGTGTAGGGCCACCGATGGAACACTAGCATCCTAGACTAAGCAAGAGGATAGCGGTAAAGGTAACAACAAAGAGTAGCAAGGACAAAGCTATGCAGAAGATAGGATTAATCGAAAGCAGTAACATGCTACGCTACTCTAATGCAAGCAGATAGAGAAGAGTAGGCGATATCCGTGATCAAAGGGGCTTGCCTGGTTGCTCGGGCAAGAGAGAGGGTCGTCGGTGACGTAGTCGATCACGAGGACATCAAAGATCGGTCTCGGGGTCTACCGGAGAGAAGAGGGGAAGAAACAGTAAATACATAGCGGCAAGTGCATAACAGGCAACAGATGAGCTAGACGTGTTCTAACGTAGCACTAGGCGACATTGGCGAAGGGGAAACATCCGGAAAGTTTTCCGGTTCCGACGTCTGTCACGATGATGAACCGGAGAGGAAAGTTTGCAGGTTCGATAGGTTAGGGTGTGTGGTGGACGAACGGATTGCGATCCGGATTCGCTTCGCCGTTCGAGTAACTTTCATGTTGAAAATATTTTAACCGGATTACGGATTAAAAGATATGAATTTTAAAAGATTTTATTAATTTCGGAATTTAATTAATTATTTAATTAATTTCGAAAATGCATTTATGACATCACATGATGTCATGCCGACGCTATTAGACAACAGGGTTGATCGAGTCAACCCCGACTGTGTGGGTCCCGCATGTCATACTCAGCTATCTAATTAACCTAATCAAATTTAATTAACATTAGTTAATTAGGTTAAGTAGTGATTAGGTTTAATTAATCAGGTTTAACTAAGTTAATTAATTCTCTAATTAATTAATTAATTAATTAATATTTTAATTATTATTTTAATTATTTATTATTATTATTTTTTAATCCCCTATTTTTTTCTTAAAAAAACGTTTCGGGGGCCATCGTCGATGGCCCTGTGGCCAAACGGGTGGTTCGGCGCCAACAAGCAGCGTGCCAAGGGGCGCTGGCGCGCCGCCGACGCCGCCGGCGGCCGGCGCCAGGATCCGCGCGCAGAACCGGAGAGGCGGCGCGGGAGGAGGGAGCGACACGCTACGGGCGCGGCATCATCGGCCAGAGCAGGGGGAGGCGTGCGGGGGCTGAGGGGCGTCCGGCACGGCCGGACAGAATCGGGGATCCGGCCACGGCGAACAGCGACGTGCGGGGCCACCTACGGCGACGAATCGAGACGAGGAACAAGGGGGAAATGGAGGGGAGCTCACAGCGGAGCTGTAGGGCAAGTCAGTGGGCTCGGGGAGGTCTCGAGGTCGCCGGATTTGGCGTCGGCGGCCGGCGAAGCAGATGAGGAAGGAGGCTCGGGGCGGCGTCACGGGGGCTTCCGGGTCCTCGTGGCTCGGTGTAGAGGAAGAAGGGGAGGATGCGGAGGTCGGGAAGCCGTCTTGGAGGCGGTCGGAGACGGCGGGATGACGGGGAGGCGAGCGGCGTCTTCGGGTGGCGTCGGCGGCGGAGGGGCGAGGAGGCGAAGCGCCACACACCGCCAGAGGCGCCGGCCACGCACCTGGTGCGGCCATGGGAGGCGCGGGTCGGGCGACGCCGGGCTGACAGGAGGCATGTGGTGGTGGGCGGGTCGTCCGCCGTGCGAAGTCGAAGGAGGAGGCGGCGATGCGAGGGAGGTCATGGTGAGGAGCTCGCCACCGTAACGACGGCAGAGGTGGTCGGAGCGGGCAAGGAGAGCGTGTGTGAGCGGATCGGCGCTGGGTCTCTTGCTCCTCTCCACTCTCTCGGGCGGCGCGAGGAGGGAAGATGGGGTCGATCGGGTGGAGTGGGGATCGGCAGGTGAGGGGCTAGGGTTAGATAGGGAGGCCACTGGCTGGGCTTAGCAGACCGCCCGGTGGCCCAAGGCCCGGGATGGGGGGTTTCCTTTATATTTATTTTATTTGGCATTTTGTTTTGTTTTCCTAATTTCCTTTTCTGCTTTTATGTCTAGTTTTCTTTTATTTTAGTTTTACAAAATACACCAATGGTTCCTAAATTGGTATTGCTTACACATACTAACGCCACATTAATTTGGGTAACTAGATAAAATATTTTAATATTTTATTTATTTAAAAAAGGAATTCAACTAATTGTTTTGCTACTATTCAAAACAATTTAGAGTATTTTTGCCTTTTATAAAAGTGTGGTTCCTCCACCATAATTACTTATGAATTATTTGGAACCACCCGAACACTTTAGTTTTAATATCTGAAAATTTTTATTGTTTGACTTTGTTTGAATTTGAATTTTGAATCGGATTTGAACTAACGCGAGATTTGTCAACAGTAGCCGAGGTGACGTGACATCATTAGTGTGGATTACTGTAGCTTAATTAACCGGGCGTCACAATTCTCCTCCACTACAAGAAATCTCGTCCCGAGATTTAAGAGGGGAGCAAGGGGGAAAGGTCCGGTTACGATAATCTAACGGATCTTCTCGAAGAAGGTAATCCCTCTCGTTGATGTCTTCAATCCTTTATTCCGATGCATCATGATAAACTGGTCATCATTTCTTCGAACTCCATCGTATTTTACGAAAGGTAAGGGCAGCTCACTACGACATAATACTTTTAAGGAAACAATCTGGGCTAACCCATGAATTAGTATAAGATTATCTCTCGAGTTGAACATATGAAATACCTCGAGAGTAAGGTACGAAGGTACCATAATAGGCTCCAAGCGGGTAGGTAGCTGCTCGAAGCCTGAACCAGAGTGAGAAAGGGGTTCAGAGTAGCGAGAGTAAGTATCGCGTCTGATACCAGAATAGATCACTATGACGGTGGCCCGTAATTACATACGAGGCCACGTGCGAGGAATAACTTTGGAAAACGGGGGTGTACAGGAGAGTCAGGTTTCAATCCGGTGGACCTGTGGGTTATGGGCCCACCATGTGGGTTGAAAGTAGGAAGGGTGGTGACATCTTGCACGATCATGTAAGCAAGGCATGTCAGAGGAGACTCTGAGGGTCAACAGTAACCAAGGGCGAGGGACTAAGAGAACCATTTTCCGCCGCTGAACGAGGCGGACCAATAGGCAAGGTTCTCGCCCACGGTGGTTACCGGAATGTCAACAACAATAGTAATAGGGTCTTACTTACAGAGTGGTACAACGAGGGGTTTACCTAAGTGGTATTATCACCGCTAGATTATATATATCCCAAGAAGGGTCAAACAGACCCATGGAAAGGAAAATGTGATCATTAGGTTAAGCAGAACAATGGAAAGGAAAATGTGTTTAAACACATATTTGAGGGTATATCCTTTCCAAGGATAAGCAGAGCATGATATCCACTACAGGATATAATGTAGAAATCCCTTTAGGTAAGGGGAGAGAAATATCATGACATTACCCATACAACGGTGTTCGGATAATTGAGCAAGAAACATTTAGCATTGGGCTTAGAATGTTCTTGATGAAATTCAGAGTATCACAGACATGCTTCGAGATAGCATTGACATGGCCTTCAGGTGAAGATCGGACTTTGGAATCACGAAGGATCCATCTGGAATAACTTGTAGAATCAGTATTACAATTCCCTCATGGATGAATGGATAACCCTGCTGAAAAGGAATCTATAATGATAGGTCCTCCAGCCGGTGGGGGGTGCTAGGCATGATATCATGCTACCGGGTCATCAAAGGATCAACACCATAACTCTTGGAAAGTTGTCCCAACCATCATAGCTGACCGAGTTTCAGATCCGATTGGTGTCAGGATACCTCAGACTCAGGATGTCCGAGAGGAAAAAGGTGCAACGCAATTTGACGAGATGACATTGTAAGATTCTCGGAGAAATGAACTATGAAGTGATTCCCGTTAACAAGAGTCCACCATTAACCCAAGGAGAGGACAAGGAGGTGTCTGGTGAACTCAACGGTAATTCATCGAGATTCCCAAAAGATGGATTTCCACAATTAAGTGAACAAGGAGATAACATTTGTCAGCTCAAATGATATAAGGAAGTATGCTCGAGGAAAACATACACAATTAAACATTGGTTGAAAGGTGCGCCCGAAATAAGGGTTGGGTTGCACGACCAATGTCAGAAGGGTGATTCAATAATCAGTAACCTAAGAATGAACTATCGATCGTTAACTTCAAAGCAATAGGGTTGCTAGAAGTCTAGAACTCAAACAACACCGTTCACTTGATGGTGTTAACACGGGGACCAAGAAAGAAGGGTGATGGTGAGAAGTATTTCTATGTCAAGAATCCTCAGGAGGTGGAACAAATCTCAGATCATTCTTGACAAGAAGGATGGTAATACTCCAAGGTAAAGAAGAACAATTGCTGGGTAGCAAGGAACTCAAGGTATAACACCAAACATGAACAAGCTTGTGTTGGTGGGAAGGCAATAAAGTGGTCGAAGATAATACAATTCATCGAGGGCAAGGATGGTATTTCTCATCATGAATTCAATTGATATCCTGGATGAGCTCAGAATGCTGACGATCACGACACAATTGTCGAGAGATTTCATGCAGATGTAGTCAATCAGCGACGACATCAAGTCAAAGGAATGATGAAGCAGGAGGTTATTGGAACCACAGTTACGACACAAACTCGAAACCAAGCTTGTTGTTCAAGGCTAAATGATATGACGATGAGGATCGACGTAGGGTTAATTCATCGTCGAAAATTGTGCTCCGAGAAGGAGGACCGGGTAGCACAGTTAAAATCATCACGACAATGATATAGCCAAACAGGCTAGGAATGGCGTGGTCGGGTACAAACTCGTACTTATAGAAGCTTACTGAAGAGTTGTTGAACCGTAGTGCGGACTCGGTTCATTTATCGGTGTCCTTGAGTGTTTAATAACTCAGAGCCCGTGAAAAATTGGAAACAATGGGAAGGTAGCACTTGACGAAGAACTCATAAGAGGTTATGCAGTTCCATGATAATCTCGAGATACCAGGGGTAATACTCGATGACATATCAAAGTAGAGGTTGGACGGGGGTTATTGCTCTACAGAAGACAAGTATAAAACTTGCACGAGAAATGGTATTTTAAAAGAGAACATGATCGGAACCACGATTGCAAAAGGCCAGATCCCTGATATAAGATGAACTTATACCAAAGGAATAATTAATTTAAGAGAAGCTTTAATGATAAGATCTACATCGTGTCCATGGGCATGAACACAAGTTCAAGGTCGACTCCCACTTCTCCAATGCATAACCCTTCATTCACTTCTCGCTTTGATAAAGGCATTAGGGTTGAAAGTTTTACCTGGTGAAATGCCAGATGAGTATGACTCGTGTAAACTTCCGAGTTCACACATATAAAGGAAGGCATAGGTTCAACCCGGCAGGGTATCATGGAAACATATACCACCAGCTTCAATAGTAAATACCACCAGCTCGAAAGCAGAGCATGGTTGTCAAAAGGAAAGGATACAATTTACCAAAGGCATTATATATCGGAGGGAATGGTTCACAAGGTTATTGAATATGAAGGGCGTTGTCCGATAAAATCCAACAAAGGATCTGGTGGTCCACAAGGGATCTGACGTGAGCATCAGTACTCAACTAGAGGAAGAAGAATGCAAGGAGATCAATTTATAGAAACAACTAACTAACTCAATTGTCAAATGCAAAGGAATTATGATTCCCAAATCAAGGGATCAGAAGCAATGCTCTGATTAGGGATGGATAAGTTGAACAGCCTTAGGGTACAATCAACGACAATTGGATTGGTCGAGAACCAATTCCAGTAAAAGAATGGCAGCTCAGCCGTAAAGGTAATTTATAAGGATCAATGATGATTATGGTATTCGCAAACATATTGAGTCAACAGACCCAAAATGATAATGACAAGGAAGGTCAATATGACTACGAGACTTATGGGATTAACCATAATGCAAGCAAGCAAGAATTTCAAGAGCCAAAGGCTCCAGAGGATTCTCGGAAGATCGAATAGTATTTTGAAGAATTTTGTGTAACACATGAACAACAGGGGATGAGCAGATACTCGACAAGTGCGAGTATTTATTTGACGGGGTATTTAGAAAGGAACTGCTAGGCAGTAGGCACAAAGTACTCTCGGAACAATAGAGAAAACTTCGGGGTATCTTGTAATAACAAGATCAATGGGGGGTGAACGTATGAACGGCAAGGGTAAGTAGTTATCCATACGGATTTATCGGTGGCCAGGAATAGCAAAAGTGATGAGCACAAAGTCTCGAGAGAACATCAGAGAATATCTTCGGAATCTTCTGATTAGCAGACGATCATCTGAAGTGAGGGGCTCTCCGGGAGAAAGTACTTGCGAGAACCTAAGTTAGTTTTGTTTTTAGCAAAATCGTTTAACCCGAATAGAAGAGAGTCCAGAATCCCAGAGTAAAGATCGAGGAGTAAAAGATCCTAATACCACCCAATGGCGACGTGTGCCCATAAGACACACAACCATGTTAGTAAAAGTTTTGCAATGTCTAGACTCGACTTGCCAAGGAGTTGGAAGGGGATTCCTACAGCAATCGGCTCGATACCAACTCAGACGCCCCGATTTAACCGTACACTAATCATGCACGCAAATGTGTACGATCAAGATCGAGGACTCACGGAAGATATCACAACACAACTCTACAAATAAAATAAGTCATACAAGCATCATAATACAAGCCGGGGCCTCGAGGGCTCGAATACAAGTGCTCGATCATAGACGAAGTCAGCGGAAGCAACAATATCTGAGTACGACATAAGTTAAACAAGGTGCCATAAGATGGCTAGCACAAACCGGGATACAGATCGAAGAGGAGCAGGCCTCCGCAGGATCCTCCTAGGTCACTCCCGGTCGCCGTTAACGGGCTGCACAAGTAGTAGGCACCTCCGAGTAGTAGTCGCCATAGACGGCGGCGCTCGCTCTCAGGCTCCATCGTCGATTGCAGCAATCGAGTATAGATAGGAAAAAAGGGGAACAAGGCAATCGTGAGTACTCATCCAAAGTACTCGCAAGCAAGGAGCTACACTACATATGCATGGATATATGTGCAAAGGCCATATCGATGGACTGAACTGCGTAAAGCCGAATAAGAGGGGATAGCTAGTCTTAACGAAGACTACGCTTCGACATCGGTCTTCTGGCTGCATGTAAGAGGACGACGGAAGTCCTCCAAGTAACATCACATAGCAATAATCCTACCCGCAATCCCTCGCTCATAACCCCGAGCGAGAGCGACCACCGTTGTATCCGCACTTGGAAGGGTGTGTTTTATCAAGTATCCGGTTCTAGTTGTCATAAGCTCAAGGTACAACTCCAAGTCGCCCCTGTTATCAAGATCACGGCTATCCGAATAGATTAACTTCCTGCAGGGTGCACCATCTTACCCAAAGACGCTTGATCCCATTTGGCGGACACACTTTCGGGTCATGCCCGCCGCGGAAGATCAACACGCCGCAGCCCCACCTAGGCACAACAGAGAGGCCAACACGCCGGTCTAAACCTAAGCGCGCAGGGTCTGGGCCCATCGCCTCGAAAGCACACCGCACGCTATGTGACGCTGTGGCCGAAGCAGACCTAGCCCATCAGCGTTCCAGTCCAATCCGGTAGCGCCGCTCCGTCGCCGACGCTCAAGTATTTCGGTGATACCACGACGCCGGATACCCATAACTACTCCCGCGTAGATGGTTAGTGCGTATAAGCTCAGAGTCGACCGGATCAAATACCAAGACCTCGTTAAGCGTGTTAAGTAACATGAACGCCGAACAGGCCAGCCCACCTCTCTCCTAGGCGGTCTCAACCTGCCTGCCGCTCCGCCACAAAGTAACGATCGGGGCCGTCGGGAACCCAGCCCACCTCTACCGGGATGGAGCCACCGTCTTTCGGCCCCCATCTCCTAAACAGTATCACGTGTAATGAAATAGTGTAAAGTATATAGTATATACCCGTGATCACCTCCCAAGTGATCACAGCCCAAAGAGTATCGCATGGCGACGGACAAGAGTGTAGGGCCACCGATGGAACACTAGCATCCTAGACTAAGCAAGAGGATAGCAGGTAAAGGTAACAACAAGAGTAGCAAGGACAAAGCTATGCAGAAGATAGGATTAATCGAAAGCAAGTAATATGCTATGCTACTCTAATGCAAGCATATAGAGAAGAGTAGGCGATATCTGGTGATCAAGGGGGCTTGCCTGGTTGCTCGGCAAGAGAGAGGGGTCGTCGGTGACGAGTCGATCACAGGACATCGAAGACGGTCTCGGGTCTACCGGAGAGAAGAGGGGAAGAAACAGTAAATACATAGCGCAGCAAGTGCATAACAGGCAATGATGAGCTAGACGTGTTCTAACGTAGCACTAGGCGATCTTGGCGAAGGGGGAAACATCCGGAAAGTTTTCCGGCCCGGACGTCTGTCACGACATGATGAACCGGAGAGGAAAGTTTGCAGGTTCGATAGGTTAGGGGTGTGTGGTGGACGAACGGATGCGCGATCCGTATTCGCTTAAATGATTCGAGTAACTTTCATGTTGAAAATATTTTAATCCGGATTACGGATTAAAAGATATGAATTTTAAAAGATTTTATTAATTTCTGGAATTTAATTAATTATTTAATTAATTTCGAAAATGCATTTATGACATCAGCATGATGTCATGCTGACGTCATCAGACAACAGGGTTGACTGAGTCAACCCTGACAGGTGGGTCCCGCATGTCATACTCAGCTATCTAATTAACCTAATCAAATTTAATTAACATTAGTTAATTAGGTTAAGTAGTGATTAGGTTTAATTAATCAGGTTTAACTAAGTTAATTAATTCTCTAATTAATTAATTAATTAATTAATATTTTAATTATTATTTTAATTATTTATTATTATTTTTTAATCCCTATTTTTTCTTAAAAAACGTTTCGGGGGCTACTATCAGTGGGCCCTGTGGCCAAACGGGTGGTTCGGCGCCCGAACAGGCGCGTGCAAGGCGGGCGCTGGGCGCTGACGACGCGCTGCCGGCGGTGGCCAGGATCCCGGCGCAGAACTGGAGAGGCGGCGCGAGGAGGAGGGAGCGACACGCTACGGGCGCGGCATCATCGGCCAGAGCAGGGGGAGGCGTGCGGGGGCTGAGGGGTGTCCGACACGGCCGGACGGAATCGGGGATCCGGCCACGGCGAACAGCGACGTGCGGGGCCACCTACGGCGACGAATCGAGACGAGGAACAAGGGGGAAATGGAAGGGAGCTCACAGCGGAGCTGTAGGGCAAGTCAGTGGGCTCGGGGAGGTCTCGAGGTCACCGGATTTGGCGTCGGCGGCCGGCGAAGCAGATGAGGAAGGAGGCTCGGGGCGGCGTCACGGGGGCTTCCGGGTCCTCGTGGCTCGGTGTAGAGGAAGAAGGGGAGGACGCGGAGGTGGGGAAGCCGTCTTGGAGGCGGTCGGAGACGGCGGGATGACGGGGAGGCGAGCGGCGTCTTCGGGTGGCGTCTCGCGGTGCGAAGGAGGGGCGAGGAGGCGAAGCGCCACACGCCGCCGGTAGGCGCCTGCCACGACCTGGTGCGGCCATGGAGGCTTGGTGCGCGGGTGACGCCGGGTGACAGGAGGCATGTGGCGGGCGGGTCATCCGCCGGCGAAGTCGAAGGAGGAGGCGGCGATGCGAGGGAGGTCAGTGGTGAGGAGCTCGCCGACCAGAACGACGGCAGAGGTGGTCGGAGCGGGGCAAGGAGAGCGTGTGTGAGCGGGATCGGGCGCGGGGTCTCTTGCTCCTCTCCACTCTCTCCCTGGCGGCGCGAGGAGGGAAGATGGGGTCGATCGGGTGGAGTGGGGATCGACAGGTGAGGGGCTAGGGTTAGATAGGGAGGCCACTGGCTGGGCTTAGCAGATCGCCCGTGGCCCAAGGCCCGGGGATGGGGGGTTTCCCTTTCTATTTATTTTTATTTGGCATTTTGTTTTTGTTTTCCTAATTTCCTTTTCTGTTTTATGTCTAGTTTTCTTTTATTTTAGTTTTACAAAATACACCAATGGTTCCTAAATTGGTATTGCTTACACATACTACTGCCACATTAATTTGGGTAACTAAATAAAATAGTTTAATATTTTATTTATTGTAAAAAGGAATTCAACTAATTGTTTTGCTACTATTCAAAACAATTTAGAGTATTTTTGCTTTTTATAAAAGTGTGGTTCCTCCACCATAATTACTTATGAATTATTTGGAACCACCCGAACACTTTAGTTTTAATATCTGAAAATTTTTATTGTTTGACTTTGTTTGAATTTGAATTTTGAATCGGATTTGAACTAACGCGAGATTTGTCAACAGTAGCCGAGGTGACGTGACATCATTAGTGTGGATTACTGTAGCTTAATTAACCGGGCGTCACAACTACTTTCACACATCCACATATGACCTAAACCTAAAGTCCAACTCGGCCCTACCGATTCTTTCTATCCGGCGCGACCGAGTTCAGATGTCTTAGCCACTGGCACAAACCCTAGGCAAATTGGTTTCACCGATAGGGATCTCGGTCTCACTGAGATGGGATTGTAATCTCTCTGTTTCCCTTCATAACGTTTCGGTCTAACCGAAGTGAGCGATCGGCCCCACCGAGATTGCAATGTAAACTCTCTGTTTCCCTTTTGTAACTTTTCGGTCTCACCGAAAGAGAAAATCGGTCCCACCGAGTTTACCTGACCAACTCTCTGGTTAGCTAATTACCAAATTCGGTCTCACCGAGTTTGTGTAATCGGTCTCACCGAGATTACGTTATGCCCTAACCCTAATCATATCGGTCCTACCGAGTTGCATATCGGTCCCACCGAAAACCCTAACGGTCACTAGGTTTACTAAATCGGTCCGACCGAGTTTTATGATTCAGTCCCATCGAGTTTGGTAAATTGTGTGTAACGGTTAGATTTTGTGTGGAGGCTATATATACCCCTCAACCTCCTCTTCATTCGTGGAGAGAGCCATCAGAACAAACCTACAATTCCAACTTACCAGCTTAGAGAGAGAACCACCTACTCATGTGTTGAGGCCAAGATATTCCATTCCAACCATATGAATCTTGATCTCTAGCCTTCCCAAGTTGCTTTCCACTCAAATCTTCTTTCCACCAGATCCAAATCCTGTGAGAGAGAGAGTTGAGTGTTGGGGAGACTATCATTTGAAGCACAAGAGCAAGGAGTTCATCATCAACACACCATTTGTTACTTCTTGGAGAGTGGTGTCTCCTAGATTGGCTAGGTGTCACTTGGGAGCCTCAGACAAGATTGTGGAGTTGAACCAAGGAGTTTGTAAGGGCAAGGAGATCGCCTACTTGTGAAGATCTACTGCTAGTGAGGCAAGTCCTTCGTGGGCGACGGCCATGGTGGGATAGACAAGGTTGCTTCTTCGTGGACCCTTCATGGGTGGAGCCCTCCGTGAACTCAGCAAGAACTGCTACCCTTCGTGGGTTGAAGTCTCCATCAACGTGGAGGTACGATAGCACCACCTATCGGAACCACGACAAAAACATCCGTGTCTCCAATTGCGTTTCAATTCTCCAAACCCTTCCCTTTACATTCTTGCAAGTTGCATGCTTTATTTTCCGCTGCCTATATACTCTTTGCATGCTTGCTTGAATTGCGTGAAGATTGCTTGACTTGCTTAAAGATAGCTAAAATCTGCCAAAGTCTAAAATTGGGAAAAGGCATAGCTTTTAATTGGTCAAGTAGTCTAATCACCCCCTCTAGACATACTGCAGGGTCCTACATGTGGTATCAGAGCTTTGGTCTCCATTTGCTTTGATTTCCATAGCTTTTGGTGGTCATAGCCTTGGTTTCACAACCTAGGAGAGTATGGCATCTAGCGAGGGAAATTATCACCGTAGAGGTCCTTACTTTGATGGCACCAATTTTGCTAGTTGGAAGCATAAGATGAAAATGCATATTCTCGGACATAACCCCGCCGTTTGGGCTATTGTGTGTATTGGCTTGCGAGGTGAATTCTTTGATGGGAGAGAACCGAATCGTGAAGCTAGTGCGGAAGAGTTGAAGATGTTGCAATACAACGCTCAAGCTTGTGATATCCTCTTCAACGGATTGTGCCCCGAAGAATTCAACAAAATCAGCCGTCTTGAGAATGCAAAGGAAATTTGGGACACTTTGATTGATATGCATGAAGGTACCGACTCCGTCAAGGAATCCAAGTTGGATGTTCTCCAAAGTCAGCTTGACAAGTTCAAAATGAAGGATGGTGAAGGTGTCGCTGAAATGTACTCTAGGCTTGCTCTTATCACAAATGAGATTGCCGGCTTAGGAAGTGAAGAGATGACCGACAGATTCATCATCAAGAAGATCCTAAGAGCATTGGATGGAAAATATGATATCGTGTGCACGTTGATCCAAATGATGCCAAATTACAAAGATCTCAAGCCAACAGAAGTCATTGGAAGAATTTTTGCTCATGAGATGTCACTCAAGGATAAGGAGGAACTTCACAACAAGTCAAGTGGTGCTTACAAAGCCTCATGTGAAGCCCCCACATCATCAAGTGAGAAACAAACCTTCAATGAAGAATTGAGCTTAATGGTGAAGAACTTCAACAAATTCTATAAGAGTAGAAGCAAAGAAAGAAGCTCCAAGTCAAGGTCCTACAATGACAAAAGATCTTCTAGTCGAGAGCGCAATTGCTACAATTGTGGGAGACCCGGACACTATTCCAATGAGTGTACGACACCCTACAAAAGAAGAGAAGATTCTCCCAAGAGAAGAAGTAGAAGAGAAGAATCACCACCAAGAGAGAGAAGGAGTAGAGATGATCATTATGAACGAAGACCCTCACGGAGAAGCAAGGATTCGGAAAGAAAGGACAAGTCATCAAAGAGCTACACAAAACGAAGACATCAAGCTCATGTTGGTGAATGGGTATCCGGCTCCGACTCCGACAATCACTCCGAGAGAAGCTATCACTCCGACTCCGAACACACTCAAGAGGAAGGTGTTGCCGGTTTAGCACTTGTGTCAACCAACTCCTACGACATATTTGAATCACCAAATGAAGGAATTGGAAGATGCTTCATGGCCAAAGGTCCTAAGGTAACACACCCTGAGTATGTTGATTTTAATAGTGATGAAGATGACTTGCTAGGTGATGATGATTTACTTGTTGACAACTCTAGTGATGAATACTATGATGAAACGTCAATTAATCATGCTAATCAAGATGAAACGAATGACAATGATAAGGAGAAAATTGAGCGTCTAACTAAATAACTAAACACTCTTAAGTTAGCTCATGAAACTATCTTCGAAGATCATCGAGAACTTTTAAGGGCTCATGAGAAGTTACGCTTTGAAAAGCTCAATCTTGAGCAAGAGCATGAGTTCCTAAAAGCGATCAATGATGATCTTCGTAAGAAAAGTTCTTCTTACATTGCCAAGCGTTTACTCTTATCTACTTACATGCCTCAAGTCAAGTATAGTAACAAGAACAAGAAAGATTCTTCTTCTAGTAGTAACAATAACAATGCTAAACCCAATATTGTTGCTTCTAGTAGTTCTCTTGATTCCACTAATGATTCTCTTAGCCAAGTTACACTTGAGCAAGAAAACAACTTATTGAAGGGAATTATAGAGAAAGGTGTATACAAGAGCCTTGCGGGAGTAAGCAATTTGAGGAAATTATACGCAAGCAAGAAAGGCACGGAAGAATCAAGGTGTTGGTTTTGAACGAAAGTTCAATGCCAATGGAGTTGAGTGGGAAGAAGATCAATACCCCAAGACGAAGTTTGTTCCTCAACAAGAGAAGTATGATCCTACTTCCTTCAAGGGAACACAAGCACAAGATGATCTTCCACCACAAGACCACAAGAACAAAGGCAAGGACAAACTTCAAGAGGAGATTGATGCATTTGAAGAAGCACCTAAGGCCTTGGTCAAGTGGGTTCCCAAGACTACGTCAAGTTCTACTTCATCAAGCACAACTACTACACCAAGGATTCCCATCAAGATGATGTGGATCCCGAAGAAGAAGAACTAGAGAGTTCTTGAGGGTGACTCCGCCAACATTTTTCACTCATATCATTATGGCAAGGACAAGTGCAATCAACTTCCATATCTTGCACTAGTTCAAGGAGTCACAAACCCTCATGTTGGTAAGGCAAGGGACAAGGCAACCTAAAGTTTTCATGGACATCATTTTGTGTGTGCATCACTCTATGTCTATGGGTATTCTTGTTTGTTCCTTGTGGGACTAACCCGTGTAGGTATTGAAAGTGCAACTCACTCCAAAGGATTGCTCCAAAAGATCAACATCAACATTGAGCATACACATCTTCAACACCTACATGAAGTCATCAACGACAACCCAAGGTTAGTTTATCCCTCTAAGGGGGGATCTCACATCTAGGGGGAGCTTAACTCTAAGAATTGAGTCAAAGCAACTCTAATGATGTGAACACATAAATGCTTTATATAAAAGTGGTAACCCCACTTGAGCTTAAACGATGAGTATGACCTATGATCAAATGTTCTCATTTGACTCCTAAGTCAATATACTCATATATAGATGACCTAGTCATCGCCAATTGTTTGATAGATGCTAGAATTGGTTGTGCATGCTTTGTCACATATTTCATTTGTCATTTTATTGTGTGAGCATGTTGGTTGCATATCTTACTCATTCGAGGACATCCACTTGTTGTTTGATTGATTGGTTTCTTTTTCTTTTGCCAAGTGGATGGACAAGAATGCCTAAGAACCTTCTCTAGCTATTTATGCTTTTCTCGTCTCAAACTCTATTCATGCTACATCACAAAATTTGATCAAGTCAGATTCGAACCACTCTGTGTGAGGAGCACTCGGAGTCCCCGATTCGTCATAGACTTAAACTTCCAAAACTTCTTTGTGATTTTCGGTCTGACCGATTCCTCCATTTCGGTCATACCGAGATTACTAAGTAGATCTAGGTTTTCAATCTCGGTGCAACCGATTTTAACTTTTCGGTCACACCGAGTTGCTGTAACTGTTAACAGTTATGCATCTCGGTGCCACCGAGTTGTTCAACTTCGGTCACACCGAGCGATGTCGGGCTATATATACACACGGGCAAATTTTGGAAAACTTTCTCCAAACTTCTCGCCGCGCAAGATAGCTCGCTCCGCCTACCAGGTCACGGATCGTCGACTTCGCCGCCACCGCCCTCGTCATCTGGTCTCCACCGCCGTCAACGGAATTCTCCTCGGCCGTTGCCGCCGTAGCGAGTTCACCGCCGAACTAGGGTATGAACTCGATCACTGTGCTATCCTCGTCCGAATCTCAGCACATTGTATTTGTAATGCATCTTGCCACGATTGAAACACTTCTATCCAGTCAAAACAATCCTTAGAATAGGTATGCTTCGAAAATTTAGGGCTAGGTTTCCGCCAAAACCATCTCGAACCCACCGAGTTGAAAAACTCGGTCCCACCGATTTGGCTAACGCCATTGCACTAGTAAGTCTCAGTCTGACCGAGAATTACAAATCGGTGTGACCGATTTTAGAACTTTGTGAAACCCTAGCAGTCTCGGTGCCACCGAACTGTGACTCGGTCTGACCGAGTTCACTAGTTTAGGTTCCAAAACTGCTTCGGTATCACCGAGTTTAAAAATCGGTAGATCCTAAATGCTTTCTGTGGAAAACTAAAGCTAAGTTTTTTTGAATCATTCTTTTGCAAAAATATCTGCATTTTGTGATGCTCATCCACTCTACCTCATCTATAACTATTCACAGGGTCAGCAGTCAGTGTGAGCAGCATGTCAGACCAAAGTGACAGCCAGAACATGTCAGAAGAGCAGATTCACATGAGTGAGGGCACTAGTCCCTCTAGCAGCTCAGATGAGGGGAGCAGAAGCACTCCCAGCAATTTGCCCAAGGCTGCCACAAGGACAAGGAAGAAGAAGACCTCAGAGTCTGAGGATGAGGATTATGTGGCAGCTGAGGATGAGGCCAGTTCCAAGAAGAAAGTGCTCAAGAAAGAGTACAGCTCGACAACAGTTAAGCCTGGAATGAAGATCAAAAGGCCAACAGGTAGACAACCTATGTCCAAAGCCAGAGTCTCCACTCAAGCTTCTTTGGAATCCCAACCCAAAGAACCTGCTGCTCTGAAGGAAAGAAAAGGAAGGAAAGGGTCAAGAAGACCATGGCTAGAGTGATTGGGAAACCATCTATGATGGAGGAAGAGGAAGAAGAAGAGGTTGTTGAGCCTGCACCCAAGGCACAAAAGCTGATGGGTGATGCCATAAAGTCAGGGGCTGCAACTTCAAAGCCCAAAGCTGCCCCAAGCCCAAGAGTGCACCAAAGAGGAATACCAGGAGTGTACCAAAGAATCGAGAAGAACAAGGCTCCAATGCCCGAGGTTGATCTTGAGGAAGATGAAGAAGGGGAGGTCCTAAGGAAGCTCAAACCCAAGATCCCAGACCACAATGATGCTCATCCTGTGGCTGAGAACATGAAGACCAGGAGAGATCAAGGGTTGAGGCTATGGAGAGAGTCAGATCCATATGCCACCAGGAGAAGGACTGATGTGGATTACAGGTTCCACACCAAGGAACAACAGGACTTCTATGAGACCATCTTATTGGATAAGAAGCCCATAGTTTGTGATATGAGGTGGGTCGACTGGACCCACATTCAGGAGAATGAAGAACACTATCCTGGAGTGTATGACAGCTTCAGTGCGTGTGGAGTTGCAGATTTTGTTGGGCAGAAGCTCACAAATTGGAATGACGAGCTCATAATGCAATTCTACTCCACAGCACATTTCTATCCAGATGGCAGGATAGTTTGGATGTCAGAAGGAACGAGATATCATTCAACCATAGAGGAATGGGCAAGTCTGATCAATGCCCCAAAGGAGAGTGAAGATGACCTGGACATTTATGCCAAGAAGAAGATGGGTCACAACTCAATGTCACAGATGTACAAGGAAATCCTAGATGATACACTTGAGTCTTTCAAGTTTGGATCAGTTCATTATCTTCTGTCAGGGCTGCCTACAATCAACTGGATCCTAAGGCACACTCTTTTGCCCAAATCAGGTGACCACAACATGATCAGAGGGCATGCAATCAATTTGCTTCACATTTTTGATGTGCCTCAGAAATTCAAAGTCATGAGCCTCATAGTTGAAACTATCAAGAGGACTGCAGCAGACCAGAAGAGGAGCTGTGGATATGCCCCACAGATTCAGGAGTTGATAAACTCAAAGATGGGCACAGGGAAGTATCTGTTGGATAAGGAACACATGGTTCTCTATCCTGACTTTGAGGACAATCAAGTTATCATGGTGAGAATGAACCAACATCAGTACAAGCGCAAGAGAAGAAGGAGAAAGCAAGGAAAGAGAAGGCTGCCAAGATGCCAACTCAAGCAGAGGCATCTGAATACTTTCTGAAGAATAAGCAGGAGCAGCTTGGTTACTTGATAGCATCAACTCTGCGGATTGAGAAGGGGTTGGCCACCCTAACTCAAAACCAGGAGAGCCTGGAAAGAATCATGGAACAAAATTCTATGATCTTGATGTCAAAGTATGGCGAGATTCAGCCACTGTGGAGCAGCTACAGGATGACATGCAGGAGAGGAAGGGCAGGACAACGATCGATGCATTTGCAGAGTGCCACGAGCTCGAGATCAGCTCCATAGCCAGTTCAAGACACGAGTCACTTCATCGGCTCCGGCTACAACTCCAAAGACCACCAGCTCCAAAGACCAACTCCTTCAGCTCCTACTACATCGACTGAAGCCTTCATTCTTGGAGTTCTCCGGACACCACCACCACCAGAAGACCAAGCCTGAGAGACTCTCTAGTCCTATGCATTTTCTAGGAACTTTTTGGTAACTTGTTGCCAAAGGGGGAGAAAAATGTATAGATCATAGGCTGAGAGAGAGAGAGAGAGAGAGAGAGAGTGAGATTTGCTTTTGTTCTCTCTTGTCTTCTTGGTTGAACTTTATTTGCTTTTGATTGTTTGAGATACTATGCAATTACCTGTGAGACATTGATGATCATGTGTTTGATCATAAGCTACACTTATGCTCGTTATGATATTATCTTACTTATCCTTATATGATCATTCACTTTGCTTGGTGATGAGTGCATGTATTCAATCTTTGTTATTTTGAGCGCTCCACCAAGATGTATGTGACATGGAAGAGTAACCCATGAGCCAAATTCCTTGTGCATTTGCAGTCCAAAGCAAATATTACTATGCACAAATTTAGGGGGAGCTCTTGCTTATCACATACTTCTCAAAGCGACGATGTTTTTTTCAAATTTTATTATTATTTGTCGAAGCTTTGATCTATATGTTGTCATCAATTACCAAAAAGGGGGAGATTGAAACTGCAACTATCCCTAGGTGGTTTTGGTAATTCATAACAACATATAGCTCATTGAGCTAATGCTATTCCAAGACAAATATTTCAGGAAAGCTCAATGAATGGCATGGCATGGATGATGAAAGTGGATCCCTCAAAATATCAAGGACAAAGGATCTGCTCAAGCTCAAAAGCTCAAGACTCTACTATTTACATTTTAGTGATCCAAGATCACATTGAGTCTATAGGAAAAGTCAATACTATCAAGGAGGGATGAGGTGTTGCTTAATGAGCCTTTTGCTTCATGTGCTTAGTGATATGCTCCAAAACCCTCCTCTACTTTCTCACATCCACATATGACCTAAACCTAAAGTCAAACTCGGCCCTACCGATTCTTTCTATCCGGTGCCACCGAGTTCAGATGTCTTAGCCACTGCCACAAACCCTAGGCAAATCGGTTTCACCGATAGGGATCTCGGTCTCACTAAGATGGGATTGTAATCTCTCTGTTTCCCTTCGTAACGTTTCGGTCTAACCGAAGTGAGCGATCGGTCCCACCGAGATTGCAATGTAAACTCTCTGTTTCCCTTTTGTAACTTTTCGGTCTCACCGAAAGAGCAAATCGGGTCCCACCGAGTTTACCTGACCAACTCTCTCGTTAGCTAATTACCAAATTCGGTCTCACCGAGTTTGTGTAATCGGTCTCACCGAGATTACGTTATGCCCTAATCCTAATCATATCGGTCCTACCGAGTTGCATATCGGTCCCACCGAAAACCCTAACGGTCACTAGGTTTACTAAATCGGTCCGACGGAGTTTTATGATTCGGTCCCACCGAGTTTGGTAAATTGTGTGTAACGGTTAGATTTTGTGTGGAGGCTATATATACCGCTCCACCTCCTCTTCATTCGTGGAGAGAGCCATCAGAACAAACCTACAATTCCAACTTACCAGTTCTGAGAGAGAACCACCTACTCATGTGTTGAGGCCAAGATATTCCATTCCAACCATATGAATCTTGATCTCTAGCCTTCCCCAAGTTGCTTTCCACTCAAATCTTCTTTCCACCAGATCCAAATCCTGTGAGAGAGAGAGTTGAGTGTTGGGGAGACTATCATTTGAAGCACAAGAGCAAGGAGTTCATCATCAACACACCATTTGTTACTTCTTGGAGAGTGGTGTCTCCTAGATTGGCTAGGTGTCACTTGGGAGCCTCCGACAAGATTGTGGAGTTGAACCAAGGAGTTTGTAAGGGCAAGGAGATCGCCTACTTCGTGAAGATCTACTGCTAGTGAGGCAAGTCCTTCGTGGGCGACGGCCATGGTGGGATAGACAAGGTTGCTTCTTCGTGGACCCTTCATGGGTGGAGCCCTCCGTGAACTCGCGCAACCGTTACCCTTCGTGGGTTGAAGTCTCCATCAACGTGGAGGTACGATAGCACCACCTATCGGAACCACGACAAAAACATCCGTGTCTCCAATTGCATTTCAATTCTCCAAACCCTTCCCTTTACATTCTTGCAAGTTGCATGCTTTATTTTCCGCTGCCTATATACTCTTTGCATGCTTGCTTGAATTGCGTGAAGATTGCTTGACTTGCTTAAAGATAGCTAAAATCTGCCAAAGTCTAAAATTGGGAAAAGGCATAGCTTTTAATTGGTCAAGTAGTCTAATCACCCCCCTCTAGACATACTTCAGGGTCCTACATGTGGTATCAGAGCTTTGGTCTCCATTTGCTTTGATTTCCATAGCTTTTGGTGGTCATAGCCTTGGTTTCACAACCTAGGAGAGTATGGCGTCTAGCGAGGGAAATTATCACCATAGAGGTCCTTACTTTGATGGCACTAATTTTGCTAGTTGGAAGCATAAGATGAAAATGCATATTCTCGGACATAACCCCGCCGTTTGGGCTATTGTGTGTATTGGCTTGCGAGGTGAATTCTTTGATGGGAGAGAACCGAATCGTGAAGCTAGTGCGGAAGAGTTGAAGATGTTGCAATACAACGCTCAAGCTTGTGATATCCTCTTCAACGGATTGTGCCCCGAAGAATTCAACAAAATCAGCCGTCTTGAGAATGCAAAGGAAATTTGGGACACTTTGATTGATATGCATGAAGGTACCGACCGTCAAGGAATCCAAGTTGGATGTTCTCCAAAGTCAGCTTGACAAGTTCAAAATGAAGGATGGTGAAGGTGTCGCTGAAATGTACTCTAGGCTTGCTCTTATCACAAATGAGATTGCCGGCTTAGGAAGTGAAGAGATGACCGACAGATTCATCATCAAGAAGATCCTAAGAGCATTGGATGGAAAATATGATATCGTGTGCACGTTGATCCAAATGATGCCAAATTACAAAGATCTCAAGCCAACAGAAGTCATTGGAAGAATTTTTGCTCATGAGATGTCACTCAAGGATAAGGAGGAACTTCACAACAAGTCAAGTGGTGCTTACAAAGCCTCATGTGAAGCCCCACATCATCAAGTGAGAAACAAACCTTCAATGAAGAATTGAGCTTAATGGTGAAGAACTTCAACAAATTCTATAAGAGTAGAAGCAAAGAAAGAAGCTCCAAGTCAAGGTCCTACAATGACAAAAGATCTTCTAGTCGAGAGCGCAATTGCTACAATTGTGGGAGACCGGACACTATTCCAATGAGTGTACGACACCCTACAAAGAAGAGAAGATTCTCCCAAGAGAAGAAGTAGAAGAGAAGAATCACCACCAAGAGAGAGAAGGAGTAGAGATGATCATTATGAACGAAGACCCTCACGGAGAAGCAAGGATTCGGAAGAAAGGACAAGTCATCAAAGAGCTACACAAAACGAAGACATCAAGCTCATGTTGGTGAATGGGTATCCGCCCGACTCCGACAATCACTCCGAGAGAAGCTATCACTCCGACTCAACACACTCAAGAGGAAGGTGTTGCGGTTTAGCACTTGTGTCAACCAACTCCTACGACATATTTGAATCACCAAATGAAGGAATTGGAAGATGCTTCATGGCCAAAGGTCCTAAGGTAACACACCCTGAGTATGTTGATTTTAATAGTGATGAAGATGACTTGCTAGGTGATGATGATTTACTTGTTGACAACTCTAGTGATGAATACTATGATGAAACGTCAATTAATCATGCTAATCAAGATGAAACGAATGACAATGATAAGGAGAAAATTGAGCGTCTAACTAAATAACTAAACACTCTTAAGTTAGCTCATGAAACTATCTTCGAAGATCATCGAGAACTTTTAAGGGCTCATGAGAAGTTACGCTTTGAAAAGCTCAATCTTGAGCAAGAGCATGAGTTCCTAAAAGCGATCAATGATGATCTTCGTAAGAAAAGTTCTTCTTACATTGCCAAGCGTTTACTCTTATCTACTTACATGCCTCAAGTCAAGTATAGTAACAAGAACAAGAAAGATTCTTCTTCTAGTAGTAACAATAACAATGCTAAACCCAATATTGTTGCTTCTAGTAGTTCTCTTGATTCCACTAATGATTCTCTTAGCCAAGTTACACTTGAGCAAGAAAACAACTTATTGAAGGGAATTATAGAGAAAGGTGTATACAAGAGCCTTGCCGGGAGTAAGCAATTTGAGGAAATTGTACGCAAGCAAGAAAGGCACCGGAAGAATCAAGGTGTTGGTTTTGAACGAAAGTTCAATGCCAATGGAGTTGAGTGGGAAGAAGATCAATACCCCAAGACGAAGTTTGTTCCTCAACAAGAGAAGTATGATCCTACTTCCTTCAAGGGAACACAAGCAGAAGATGATCTTCCACCACAAGACCACAAGAACAAAGGCAAGGACAAACTTCAAGAGGAGATTGATGCATTTGAAGAAGCACCTAAGGCCTTGGTCAAGTGGGTTCCCAAGACTACGTCAAGTTCTACTTCATCAAGCACAACTACTACACCAAGGATTCCCATCAAGATGATGTGGATCCCGAAGAAGAAGAACTAGAGAGTTCTTGAGGGTGACTCCGCCAACATTTTTCACTCACATCATTATGGCAAGGACAAGTGCAATCAACTTCCATATCTTGCACTAGTTCAAGGAGTCACAAACCCTCATGTTGGTAAGGCAAGGGACAAGGCAACCTAAAGTTTTCATGGACATCATTTTGTGTGTGCATCACTCTATGTCTATGGGTATTCTTGTTTGTTCCTTGTGGGACTAACCCGTGTAGGTATTGAAAGTGCAACTCACTCCAAAGGATTGCTCCAAAAGATCAACATCAACATTGAGCATACACATCTTCAACACCTATAAAAGTGTGGTTCCTCCACCATAATTACTTATGAATTATTTGGAACCACCCGAACACTTTAGTTTTAATATCTGAAATTTTTTATTGTTTGACTTTGTTTGAATTTGAATTTTGAATCGGATTTGAACTAACGCGAGATTTGTCAACAGTAGCCGAGGTGACGTGACATCATTAGTGTGGATTACTGTAGCTTAATTAACCGGGCGTCACAACTACTTTCTCACATCCACATATGACCTAAACCTAAAGTCAAACTCGGCCCTACCGATTCTTTCTATCCGGCGCCACCGAGTTCAGATGTCTTAGCCACTGGCACAAACCCTAGGCAAATTGGTTTCACCGATAGGGATCTCGGTCTCACTGAGATGGGATTGTAATCTCTCTGTTTCCCTTCATAACGTTTCGGTCTAACCGAAGTGAGCGATCGGCCCCACTGAGATTGCAATGTAAACTCTCTGTTTCCCTTTTGTAACTTTTCGGTCTCACCGAAGAGCAAATCGTCCCACCGAGTTTACTCGACCAACTCTCCGGTTAGCTAATTACCAAATTCGGTCTCACCGAAGTTTGTGTAATCGGTCTCACCGAGATTACGTTATGCCCTAACCCTAATCATATCGGTCCTACCGAGTTGCATATCGGTCCCACCGAAAACCCTAACGGTCACTAGGTTTACTAAATCGGTCCGACCGAGTTTTATGATTCAGTCCCATCGAGTTTGGTAAATTGTGTGTAACGGTTAGATTTTGTGTGGAGGCTATATATACCCCTCAACCTCCTCTTCATTCGTGGAGAGAGCCATCAGAACAAACCTACAATTCCAACTTACCAGTTCTGAGAGAGAACCACCTACTCATGTGTTGAGGCCAAGATATTCCATTCCAACCATATGAATCTTGATCTCTAGCCTTCCCCAAGTTGCTTTCCACTCAAATCTTCTTTCCACCAGATCCAAATCCTGTGAGAGAGAGAGTTGAGTGTTGGGGAGACTATCATTTGAAGCACAAGAGCAAGGAGTTCATCATCAACACACCATTTGTTACTTCTTGGAGAGTGGTGTCTCCTAGATTGGCTAGGTGTCACTTGGGAGCCTCCGACAAGATTGTGGAGTTGAACCAAGGAGTTTGTAAGGGCAAGGAGATCGCCTACTTCGTGAAGATCTACCGCTGGTGAGGCAAGTCCTTCGTGGGCGACGGCCATGGTGGGATAGACAAGGTTGCTTCTTCGTGGACCCTTCATGGGTGGAGCCCTCCGTGGACTCGTGCAACCGTTACCCTTCGTGGGTTGAAGTCTCCATCAACGTGGAGGCACGATAGCACCACCTATCGGAACCACGACAAAAACATCCGTGTCTCCAATTGCGTTTGAATTTTCCAAACCCTTCCCTTTACATTCTTGCAAGTTGCATGCTTTATTTTCCGCTGCCTATATACTCTTTGCATGCTTGCTTGAATTGCGTGAAGATTGCTTGACTTGCTTAAAGATAGCTAAACTCTGCCAAAGTCTAAAATTGGGAAAAGGCATAGCTTTTAATTGGTCAAGTAGTCTAATCACCCCCCCTCTAGACATACTTCAAGGTCCTACAGTACGACTACATCAACCGCGTTGTGCTAACGCTTCCGCTTTCGGTCTACGAGGGTACGTGGACAGCACTCTCCCCTCTCGTTGCTATGCATCACCATGGTCCTGTGTGTGCGTAGGATTTTTTTTGAAATTACTACGTTCCCCAACAGAATCCCCTTGCCGAAAACCTCTCTTAGCCAGGATGTGGTCGCCCAGCTCGCCATTGATCAGCACCCTTGAGCGTCCTGTGAAGAGAAGTGTATGAATCCACTGTATATATCGTGAAGGAAAACCACTGGCTCCCAAAACCTGAGTAAGGCAAGCCCAACTGACAGAATAAAAAGCTTTGTGAAAGTCCATATTTAAAGCAATGACCGGCAGCCTCCTCTTATGTGCTGTTTGTATCATTTCAGCGGCCAAGGCGAAATTTTCCACAATGGAGCATGATGAACCACAAGTATAGGGGATCTACCGTAGTCCTTTCAATAAGTAAGAGTGTCTAACCCAACAAGGAGCAGAAGGAAATGACAAGCGGTTTTCAGCAAGGTATTCTCTGCAAGCACTGAAATTATCGATAACTGATAGTTTCGTATTAAGATATCGTAACAAGTAACAAAAGTAACTAAGGTGTAGCAAGGTGGCCCAATACCTTTTGTAGCAAAGGACAAGCCTGGACGAACTCTTATATAACGCAAAGCGCTCCCGAGGACACATGGGAATTACTTTCAAGTTAGTTTTCATCATGCTCGTATGATTCACGTTCGTTACTTTGATAATTTGATTTGTGGGTGGACCGGTGTTTGGGTGTTGTCCTTACTTGGACAAGCCTCCAACTTATAATTAAACCCTCTCGCAAGCATCCGCAACTACGAAAGAAGAATTAAGATAAATCTAACCATAACATGAAACATATGGATCCAAATCATCCCCTTACAAAGAAACACATAAACTAGGGTTTAAGCTTCTGTCACTCTAGCAACCCATCATCTACTTATTACTTCCCAATGACTTCCCCTAGGCCCAAATCATGGTGAAGTGTCATGTAGTCGACGTTTACATAACACCACTAGAGGAAAGACAACATACATCTCATCAAAATATCGAACGAATACCAAATTCACATGATTATTTATAACAAGACTTCTCCCATGTCCTCAGGAATAAACGTAACTACTCACAAAGCATATTCATGTTCATAATCATAGGAATATTAATTATCATTAAGGATCTGAACATATGATCTTCCATCGAATAAACCAACTAGCATCAACTACAAGGAGTAATCAACACTACTAGCAACCCACAGGTACCAATCTGAGGTTTTGATACAAAGATCGGATACAAGAGATGAACTAGGGTTTGAGAGGAGATGGTGCTGGTGAAGATGTTGATGGAGATTGTCCCCCTCTTGATGAGAGGATCGTTGGTGATGACGATGGCTTCGATTTTCCCCTCCGGGAGGGAAGATTCCCCGGCAGAACAGCTCCACCGGAGCCCTAGATTACTTCTGCCCAGGTTCCGCCTCGAGACAGCGGCGCTTCGTCCCGAAAGCTTCCTATTGATTTTTTCCAGGTCAAAACACATCATATAGCAGAAGTTGGGCACCGGAGGCCTGCCAGGGGGCCCACAAGGTAGGGGGCCCGTCCAGGGGGGTAGGGCGCGCCCCCACCCTTGTGGCTTCCTGGTGGGGCCCCTCTGGTACTTTCTTTGCCCAAATATTTTTTATTAATTCCAAAATAATTCTCTGTAAGGTTTCAGGACTTTTGGAGTTGTGCAGAATAGGTCTCTCAGATTTGCTCCTTTTCCAGTCCAGAATTCCAGCTGCCGTCATTCTCTCTCTTCATGTAAACATTGTAAAATAAGAGAGAAAAAGCATAAGTATTGTGCTATCATGTGTAATAACAGCCCATAATGCAAATAAATATCAATATAAAAGCATGATGCAAAATGGACGTATCAACTCCCCCAAGCTTAGACCTCACTTGTCCTCAAGAGAAAGCCGAAATCGAAAAATATGTCCACATGTTTAGATATAGAGGTGTCGATAAAATAAAATACGGACATGAGGGCATCATGATCATCTTTAGAACAAAAACATATATTGTCATATAATTTCTTATGCTAAAGTAATAATTAGTTCACAAGGTAAAGTATGAATCAAAAACTTCATTGGAAACTAACAAACTATGATCTGAGTCATTGAAGCAATTGCAATTTGTCATAAGATTGGAGAGAGCCAATTTAAGCGCTTTTCAGCAAGTCCACATACTCAACTATCATTTAGTCTTTCACAATTGCTAACACCCACGCGATACTTATGGGTTCAAAGCCTCAGTTGGACACAGAGAAAGATAGGGGCTTATAGTTTCGCCTCCCAACCTTTTACCTCAAGGGTAATGTCAACAATAATACTTTATGACAACCTACATACGAGTGGATATATACATCTAGATCTTTCTCCAACACATAGTGCTTGCCAAAAGGAAAAAAGTGTAAAAAGGAAAGGTGAAGATCACCATGACTCTTGTATAAGGGTAGAAGATAAAAGTAAAAGATAGGCCCTTCGCAGAGGGAAGCAGAGGTTGTCATGCGCTTCTATGGTTGGATGCACAAAATCTTAATGCAAAATAACATCACTTTATATTGCCGCTTGTGATAAAGAACTTTATTATGTAGTCCGTGGCTTTTATTTCTTCCATACATGTAGCGACCAGACCCGAATGGATCAAGTCTCTGTGCTCAGTGTCATCCCTGGATCAAGAATGCCGACACCACACAAGACTTCAAGGATTTATAGCGAGTAGCAATCACACACTTATTACATCGTTGTCCACAAGGAACTGAATACAATAATATGGCTTAAGGCCATCTAATAATAACAGCGAAGGCTTGGAAGATAAGTGAGTCCATCAACTCCATCGGCATCACCGAGTATAGAACCACGACCTAACACCTTACTCGTCGTTCGAAAAGTGCATAACGTGAAAGTTGCAGCCCGAAAACGGGTCAGCACATGGAATATGCTGGCAATGTAACACATAAAGAGCAATGAAACAATAAGCCTATACTACATGCATATATGGCTGGTGGTAAGGCTCTACGGTTACATTTGCATAAAGCTGGTTTTTTCCCTACATCAAAGGAATAATTTTATTTAACTATCATGGTGGTTGTTAAACATTGAGAATGGTTGACAGCATCCTCAATCCCAATTAAAAGTACTCATCAAAACCCAATACATTTATTAGAAGTAACATGTTGAGATTCACATGATATTCAATTACCAGATACTCAAAACGTCCATAACCGGGGACACGGCTAATCATGATTAGTTTATACACTCTGCAGAGGTTTGCGCACTTTTCCCACAAGACTCGATCGCCTCCGCTTGGTTCTCGCACTACATGGTGTTTGAGAAACGGATGACCGAGACATAGTCTTTCAGAAGCGCTAGCACCTTACATGTGGGTAGACCGTACCAACCTACATCCCCTACATCAGCTAGCCTACCCGTAAGAGTTCGCACAACTTAGTCAACTACGCCAGAGCCCATAATTGGCTTGTGGCTGCACACGGAAGTTTCCAGTTTGAATAATCTTATGATCCCTTAGAGCACGGGTGGCGGTCCAAGAAATACAGCAAGTCTGATGGAAACCAGTGCCTCAATCCACCCAGATGTGTGTTTAGGTTGCCACCTTAGATAAACCATTAATTAACAATCTCACATCTGTCATGGATATACACTCACCCAATCCACGCCTACTAGCATAGCATGGCATAACAAAGCAAACGAGAAGTAACTCCCAAGGTTTCATAAGTAAAACAGTAATAGGTACTACCTCAATCTACTTCCCATCCCACAATTTAATTAGATCCTAACCATGCAAGTGTTTGAGAGTTTGATCTAATGCAATAAAACTGGGTAGTAGAAAAGGTATGATCAAGTGTTACTTGCCTTGCCGATGATCCATGAGACCTAGAGATTCAAGTAACAAGCGGCGCACTCCGGTGATCTAACGCAGACAAACAACAAACATACAATAAGTACTCATCTAATGCACGGGGAAATCTCGAATAAAAGATCTAACCAGATAGTTCAACTTAAGAACCCTGGTTGCAAAAGAATCGAATCAAATAAAACATCGAAAGTCGAAACTCGAGAGAGAACGACTCGGTTTAGCAATCTGAAACTAGGTCAAAATTTTACAGTAGCAAAACTCTGTGTAAGTAGGTTAGTCGAACGGCGGTTTCGTAATGAAACTCAGCGCTTGAATCACCTGATTCGATAAACGAGCGAGAAAATAAACAGATTTGAAAATCGGATCGAAATCGAATCGAAAAATAACGGATTAAATCCGATTAAAAGAAAACGATTTAATGGATTAAATAACGGACGTTCGTTAACAGAACTAATCCAACGAACACATTCATTGAAACGAACGGTTCGGTGAACGTTCTTTAAATAAGAAAACCAAAAAATAAAAACCATCTAGGGTTTTTTTAAAAAACCGAACATCTTCAAAAAAAACCGGATCAGGTTTTCTAAAAAAACCGGACCGGGCGGTGGCGGCGGCTACCTCCGGTGGCTTGGCCGTGGGCTCAGCCAAGGGCTCGGGGGGCAGGGGCGGCGGGGCGGCGAGGAGGTGGCGAGGTGCTCGGCGTCGGGAGGAGGCGGCGGCGGCGTCCTCGGCAGCAAGGGGCTCGGGTCGGGGAGGCGGGCGGCGGGTGAGGAGGAGAGGGGGGGCTCGGGTTTTATAGGAGGGGGGTGCCGGGTGGCTTGGGGAGGGCAAGCCGGGGAGGTGGAGGAGTCCTCCTCGGACTCGCCCGGGCGGGCGGGCTGGCTGCCATGTGCCATGCCATGTGAGGAGAGAGGAGGCGGGCCGGGAGGCTGGGCCGGCTGGGCCTTGGCCAAAGGGAAGCTGGCAATTTTTTTTTAAAACCAAAAACTAAACGGATTAAAAAAAATACCAAACGAACTCCGAATTTAATAAAATTAATTTTCCCCGACTCCTAAAAATGAGTCGAACAAAATGAACTTTAAAAACGGCAAATATGCATATTTTTTAAAATGCTCATTTTGCCTAAAGCAAATAAATCTTCCAAAAGCCAAATTTGATTTATTTATAATATCTTCATTTTTCCTAAATGTTGGGAAAGTCATATTATTCCCTCTCTTAATTTTTTTATAGGAAAAACTTTATGAAGATAATTAAATAAATCCAATGATCCTATTTTCAAAATTTGGGAAATCCCAAATATGAAAATAATGAAACTTCCAACTCTCTCCGAGGGTCCTTGAGTTGCGTGAAATTTTCTAGGATCGGAAAAATGCGAGAAAATATGATATGCATGATGACCTAATGTATAACATTCCAAATTGAAAATTTGGGATGTTACAATACAACAAGTTCGTATAAAGCTTATTTTCTCCACACTAAAAGTTCATACATATTTAGAAACGCGGTGCTAACTTTCCTTTAACTCCAAAACGCTTAACTCCTCGTGGCGGGGATACTCTAAGATATACTCTGTCTCCAACTTCATACTCAATCGCTTGCGCTTTGAATCGGCATAGCTCTTCCATGCGGACTTGGGCTACCTTGAGCACATCTCGAATCAACTTAACTTTCTGTTCGACTCCTTAATCAAATCTGGTCCAAATAATCGACGATCTCCGGTTTAGTCCCATGACAACGGTGTCCTGCACCTTCTTCCATCTGAGCCTCGAAGGTGCCATCTTCAAGCTGGTTTGGTAGCTGTTGTTGTAGGAAAATTCTGCATCTGACAAATTATCATCCCAGCTAGATCCATAATCTAGTGCACAAGCTCTCAAGATATCCTCTAAAATCTGATTGACTCTCTCATCGTCCATCGGTCTGTGGGTGGAAAACATCGCATGAATTCCAGTCTGGTTCCCAATGTTTCGTGTAACCGGTTCCAAAATTTCGAGGTAAACTGGGTTCCTCTATCTCGACACGATGCTCCTCGGAACTCCGTGCAAACACACAATTCTGGTCATGTATATCTTTGCCAACTTAGCACTGCTATAGGTAGTCTTATTTGGAATGAAATGAGCTACCTTAGTCAAACGATCGACTATGACCCAAATCGAGTCATAACCTGAACGAGTCTTTGGCAAACCTGTGATGAAATCCATGCCTAGTTTATCCCACTTCCATTCGGTATCGGCAATGGTTGTAACAATCCTGGCTTCGATGCTCGCCTTTACTTTCGACATACGCCGCAAATTGCTACATACTCCGCAATATCCTTCTTCATTCCGTCCACCGAAAGTATTCTTCAAATCCAAATACATCTTGGTATTTCCTGGGTGAATCGAATAGGGTGAATCATGGGCTTCTTGCAAAATCAACTTCCCGATCTCCATGTTATTGGGCACAAAACACGGTCTTCAAACCACGTGGTATCGTGCTCATCCTCACGAAATCCTTTAGCTTTTCCTTTGCTCATTTTCTCCTTTATAGAGGCAACTTCCTTATCTGCCTTTTGGCTTCTCTCGATTTTGTCCAACAAAGGTCGATTGAATCTCCAATGCTGCTACATAGCCTCTGGAACTATTTCCAAACATAGCTCTCGAAGGTCCTCGGCTAACTCATTGGGTACTCCTCCCATCATGAGAGTATTGACGTGGCTCTTACGGCTCAATGCGTCAGCTACGACATTAGCCTTTCCGGGGTGATAATGCAATCTCATGTCATAATCCTTGATAAGTTCTAACCATCTCCTTTGTCCGAGATTCAATTCCTTCTGTGTGAAGATGTACTTCAAACTCTTGTGATCCGTATATACTTCACAATGATTACCAATGAGAAAATGTCTCCACGTCTTCAAGGCATGCACAACGGCTGCTAACTCCAAATCATGAGTGGCATAATTCAACTCATGGGGATTAAGTTGTCGTGAAGCATACGAAACAACTCTTCCTTCTTGCATAAGCACGGCTCCAAGTCCTCGACGTGAAGCGTCGCAATACACCTCATAATCCTTAGTCTGATCTGGCAATATCAAAACTGGTGAGGTAACCAATCTTTTCTTCAACTCCTGAAAACTTGCCTCACAGTCCTCAGTCCATATGAATTTGTTTTCCTTCTTCAACAATTCAGTCATAGGCTTGGAAATCCTTGAGAAATTCTCAATGAATCTTCGGTAGTATCCTGCGAGTCCAAGGAAACTCCGAATCTCTCCAACTGTCGTTGGTGCTTCCCATTTGGTTACGGTCTCAACCTTTGTGGGGTCAACTGTTATTCCTTCTCCGGATATAACATGTCCGAGAAATCCAACTTCCTTTAGCCAAAACTCACAATTGCTGAACTTGGCATACAACTGGTGTTCCCTCAGTTTCTCCAAAACCAATCGCAAATGTTCCTTGTGTTCCTCTTCATTCTTCGAAAAAATCAAAATGTCATCAATGAACACCACGACGAACTTATCCAAAAACTCCATAAACACTTTGTTCATCAGGTTCATGAAATAGGCTGGTGCGTTAGTCAGTCCAAATGACATAACGGTATACTCGTACAGTCCATATCTCGTGGTAAATGCTGTCTTGGGTATGTCCTGCTCCCGAATCTTCAACTGATGGTACCCTGACCGCAAGTCGATCTTGGAAAACACTTTAGCTCCTTGCAAGCGATCAAACATATCATTTATCATAGGTAGTGGGTACTTGTTCTTGATTGTTACTTCATTCAATCCACGATAATCCACAACCATTCTCAAAGATCCATCCTTCTTCTCCACCAACAAAACGGGTGATCCCCAAGGTGATGAACTTGGGCGAATAAAACCTTTATCCAATAGTTCCTTAATCTGTTTCTTGATTTCCGCAAAATCCTTTGCGGGCATCCTGTACGGTCGCTTCGATATCGGGCCTGTTCCTGGCAACAGCTCGATCAAAAACTCAATGTCTCTATCCGGTGGCATTCCTGGCAACTCTTCCGGAAATACATCAGGAAAATCCTTCACCACTGGTACTTCTTCCTGCACCACTCCTGATAAGCAATTAACTTGCGCTCTTCTCGGCTCGTGCCGTGATACATACTTGATCCTTCTTCCTTCTGGTGTGGTGAGCAAAATTGACTTTGTGGTGCAATCTATGTTTCCTCCATACTTTGATAACCAATCCATTCCTAATATCACATCCAATCCTTGGGATTCCAGAACTATTAGGTCTGAGGGGAAAACATAGTGTCCAATCCTTAATGGCAGTCGATCACACCATTTACTAGCCATGTACTCTGCTCCGGGTGAGGTTACTAGCATGGGTGACCTAAGGGCTTGGGTTGGTAACTTGTACTTATCCACAAATCCCCTTGATATGTATGAATGCGATGCACCAAGATCGAAAAGAACAACTGCGATAAATGACTTAACCAAAAACTTACCGATTCATTGCATCGGGCTGATCTTCAACCTCCTCCACATCAATGTGGTTCACATCCCCTGTTGAAAGGGTTGGGCTTCTTTCCGAGCTTCCATTGCCATTTCCGTTCGCCTACGGACAGTCATTTGCATAATGCCCATCTTGCGGCACTTAAAGCAAGTGATGTGACTCAGTCTACCTTGGATGGTGTTGACGGGTTGGTGCGATTCTGTCGTTGCTTCCTCCATTCCGTTCCCATTCTTGGTGCTATTATGGTTATCGAATTACCTCCTCCATGGGTATCTGAAACTGAATTCCTGATTTAGGGTATAACGAGGCTTCTTGAGCTCCGAGTTATACTTCCCTTGTCCATACTTCCGCTTGGTTCTCAATTCTGCTGCTTTCCTTCAATCATGAGGGCTCGGTCTACCAACTCCGGTAGTTGTTGAAACTTGCTACCATCAACGGCATGTGAACTCATCATTTAGTCCTTCTAGAAACTTCTCCTGCTTAGCAGCGTCAGAGTAACGTCATCCGGGGCATAACGTGCTAACTTACTAAAGTCATCCACGTACTGGCTAACAGTCCTTCCTCCTTGGCGTAAGTTGCAAAACTCACGCTTCTTCATGGACATGGCTCCTGCTGAAACATGGGCAGTGCGGAAAGCTTGCTGAAATTGATCCCATGTGGCGGTGTTCACCGGGTAAGTGGCTGTGAAATTCTCCCACCATGCTGCTGCGGGTCCTTCAAGCTGGTGTGCTGCAAACTTCACTCTTTCTCCATCTGTGCATCCTGCAGTGGTCAGCTCCCTTCCTATCTTGCGGAGCCAGTCATCTGCTACAATCGGCTCGGTGCTACTGGAGTACACCGGCGGGTTTAGTCTAAGGAAACGAGTCAGATGATCCGCTGGTGGTGGTGGTGGGTTGTTGTTGTTGTTGTTGTTGTTGTTGTTGCCCGGTTACGCACCAATGTTTGAATCAGGGTATTCTCGCTTGGATCAGTTGGGTGATCTCTGGCGGGAAAACGAATCCGGGGTCGCGTCTCGGAGGCATCTGATGGTTTTAGAAAAGAAGAGAAATTTAGAATAGAATGAGGTCTAAGGGGAATCACTACCCAAATGCACATGAGCAAATGCACACAAAATCACTTCATTCAATCAAACAAGGGCTTACAACGATCTAACTATCGCAAAAGTGCGTGTACTATAATGTTTACATGGAGGGAAATACTACTAATATGTGGGGGACTTCTACTAATTTGAACCGGTGGAAGACTCCATGATGTCTGCTCCAGCTTCGTCTTCAAAGTCGGGTTCACTTGGATCCGAATCGGTGTCGTCGATGTTGATGTAGTCGCTTGGACAATCGACATACTGGTCTTCATTCCTGAGCGCCAACTTCTTCTTGAGTTCTTCGATCTCGTACTTAAGATCGTTATTGTGTCTTGCTAGAGCTACGATCTCGTCCATGTAGTCCTTGCGTGTAGTCTTTAGTTCTCCTTCCAGTTCGATGATCCTTCCCTTTGTTTTCTGTAACTCCAACATATCATTGCACATTTGGTTCTCCTGGCGTCGAATGTGCTGATTTAACTCCTGGATGAACGCTGCAATGGATCTATCCTTCTTAGTGCTGACGACGTCCCAGTTGTCATCTCGGCGTCCGCAAATCTGGTAGATGGTGTCCTTGAGGTCTTCATGATAAACTTCTCCAATGCGTCCCATGGTGATGTGAGCTGCCATGCTCTTTCCTGCACTCCAAGTAGGTGCATCGAAAACACTATCTATAGGCTTGGTGATTGGGGCGAATGTCCTTCTGGAACGTGAGCTTGAATCTTCCAGCTCCTCTTGAGCAGAGTGGCGTTGAAAGTCCGGTGAAGCTTGGTAGTCCAATATTCGGTACTTGGTAACTTCCTTCAAGTGAAATCCAAAAGGTGTGCCTTCATCCGGTTGGGTGTACTTGATCTTCGCGTCCTTCATCCTAAAGAGAGTAGAAAAGATGAGGAGTTAGAAAATGGGAAGAGAGTAGTGATCTATGGCTTTAACTTAGTGGTCGTGTCCTACGATCGGCGTGTGCTCGATACCATTCTCTGAGCGACCAGACCGAATGGATCAAGTCTCTCGTGCTCGATGTCATCCTCGGATCGAGAATCTTGACACCACACAATGCTTCAAGGATTTATAGCGAGTAGCAATCACACACTTATTACATCGTTGTCCACAAGGGAACTGAATACAATAATATGGCTTAAGGCCATCTAATAATAACAGCGAAGGCTTGGAAGATAAGTGAGTCCATCAACTCCATCGGCATCATCGAGTATAGAACCACGACCTAACACCTTACTGTCGTTCGAAAAGTCTGCGCAACGTGAAAGTTGCAGCCGAAACGGGTCACACATGGAATATGCTTGGCAATGTAACACATAAAGAGCAATGAAACAATAAGCCTATACTACATGCATATATGGCTGGTGGTAAGGCTCTACTGTTACATTTGCATAAAGCTGGTTTTTCCCTACATCAAAGGAATAATTTTATTTAACTATCATGGTGGTTGTTAAACATTGAGAATGGTTGAAGATCCTCAATCCCAATTAAAAGTACTCATCAAAACCCAATACATTTATTAGAAGTAACATGTTGAGATTCACATGATATTCAATTACAGATACTCAAAACGTCCATAACCGGGGACACGGCTAATCATGATTAGTTTATACACTCTGCAGAGGTTTGCGACTTTTCCCACAAGACTCGATCGCCTCCGCTTGGTTCTCGTGACTACATGGTGTTTGAGAAACGGATGACCGAGACATAGTCTTTCGAAGCGCTAGCACCTTACATGTGGGTAGACCGTACCAACCTACATCCCCTACATCAGCTAGCCTACCCGTAAGAGTTCGCACAACTTAGTCAACTACGCCAGAGCCCATAATTGGCTTGTGGCTGCACACGGAAGTTTCAGTTTGAATAATCTTATGATCCCTTAGAGCACGGGTGGCGGTCCGAAGAAATCTGAGCAAGTCTGATGGAAACCAGTGCCTCAATCCACCCAGATGTGTGTTTAGGTTGCCACCTTAGATAAACCATTAATTAACAATCTCACATCTGTCATGGATATACACTCACCCAATCCACGTCTACTAGCATAGCATGGCATAACAACAAACGAGAAGTAACTCCCAAGGTTTCATAAGTAAAACAGTAATAGGTACTACCTCAATCTACTTCCCATCCCACAATTTAATTAGATCCTAACCATGCAAGTGTTTGAGAGTTTGATCTAATGCAATAAAACTGGGTAGTAGAAAAGGTATGATCAAGTGTTACTTGCCTTGCTGATGATCCGCGAGACCTAGAGATTCGAAGTAACAAGCGGCGCACTCCGGGTGATCTAACGCAGACAAACAACAAACATACAATAAGTACTCATCTAATGCACGGGGAAATCTCGAATAAAAGATCTAACCAGATAGTTCAACTTAAGAACCCTGGTTGCAAAAGAATCGAATCAAATAAAACATCGAAAGTCGAAACTCGAGAGAGAACGACTCGGTTTAGCAATCTGAAACTAGGTCAAAATTTTACAGTAGCAAAACTCTGTGTAAGTAGGTTAGTCGGAACGGCGGTTTCGTAATGAAACTCCAGGCGCTTGAATCACCTGATTCCGATAAACGAGCGAGAAAATAAACAGATTTGAAAATCAGATCGGAAATCGAATCAGAAAAATAACGGATTAAATCCGATTAAAAGAAAACGACGAACGGATTAAATAACGGACGTTCGTTAACAGAACTAATCCAACGAACACATTCATTGAAACAAATGGTTCGGTGAACGTTCTTTAAATAAGAAAACCGAAAAAAAATAAAAACCATCTACGGTTTTTTTTTTAAAAAACCGAACATCTTCAAAAAAAACCGGATCGGGTTTTCTAAAGAAAACCGGACCGGGCGGTGGTGGCGGCTACCTCCGGTGGGCCGGGGCCCGGGGGCGGCGAGGTCGGGAGGGGCGGCGAGAGGGCGGCGAGGTGGCGGCGAGGTGCTCCGGCCAAGGGAGACGACGGCAGGCGGGGGGCTCAGGTCGAGGGAGGCGGCGGCGTGGTGAGGAGGAGAGGGGGGCTCGGGTTTTATAGGAGGGGGTGCCGGGTGGCTTGGGGGGGGCAAGCTGGGAGGAGGAGGAGTCCTCCTCGGACTGGCTTGGCCACATGTGGCAGCAGCTGTGTGTGCGAGGAGAGAGAGGAGGCGGGCGGGGAAATTTGGGCTGGGCCTTGGCCCAAAGGGTGGCGCAGTTTTTTTTTAAAACCAAAAACTAAACGGATTAAAAAAACCAAACGAACTCGAATTTAATAAAATTAATTTTCCCGACTCCTAAAATGAGTCTAACAAAATGAACTTTAAAAATGGCAAATATGCATATTTTTTTAAAATGCTCATTTTAGCCTAAAGCAAATAAATCTTCCAAAGCCAAATTTGATTTATTTATAATATCTTCATTTTCCTAAATGTTGGGAAAGTCATATTATTCCTCTCTTAATTTTTTTATAGGAAAAACTTTATGAAGATAATTAAATAAATCCAATGATCCTATTTTCAAAATTTGGGAAATCCCAAATATGAAAATAATGAAACTTCCAACTCTCTCCGAGGGTCCTTGAGTTGCGTGAAATTTTCTAGGATCGGAAAAATGCGAGACAATATGATATGCATGATGACCTAATGTATAACATTCCAAATTGAAAATTTGGGATGTTACAATACAACAAGTTCGTATAAAGCTTATTTTCTCCACACTAAAAGTTCATACATATTTAGAGAGCAATTTTTATTGCTTGCACCGATGACAATATATTGCCGCTTAATAATTTGATGTCATCACTCTCCATAAGACCATTATACGATCTTTTTATTTCTTTTTATTCTTTCTCTTATTTTATTCCCTCAAGATCAGAGCAATAAAGCAAAGCCTTCAACTCAAAACTACTCTTTATTATATATAACTCACGGACTCGATTACATAAATAGATCTCCAAACAAAACTCAAAGCTAAATCATACTAAAATTTTATTCTACTAGATCAAGATATAACCAAAAGGATCGAAGTAAGAAAAACGATAAAGGTAAAGGTGTGATGGTGATACGGTACTGGGACACCTCCCCCAAGCTTGGCAGTTGCCAAGGGGAGTGCCCATACCCATGTATTTATGTCTCTTTCTTCGGAGGTGGTGATGATGGAGTTGTTGATGATGTGGGCTCGTCCTGCCAACTCAGCTTACGCTTGAGGATGGAATTTTCCTCCTTCAGATCATCAATCTCTTGATCAAGTATTAATATCTTTTTGCATAATTCTTGCTTGCTCTCCAGCAAAAGACGGAAAGGGATAAACTCGATCTTAGGTTTCTTTGCTTTAGTGGGGAGACTTGACTTTTTGAACTCCACGTGCATGTCCCCAGGTTGGGGTAGTGGGACTTCCTCTTCATCGGAACTTGTCTCTTCTTTTCCTTTCTGGTCATAGCCTTCTTTTTCCTTCGTGGTCCAACCATAATGCTCCGAATCCCCATAGACCTTGGGGTCTGCATGTAATCAGCTACATAGCTCTCTCCCTCCGAATCTTGGGACGACATGCCTTCAGATCTGTCAGAAAAACAACCCGAAACAAGAACAGAGGATTTTGTCGTGGTACAGTGAGCAAAACCTTCGGGAGATTATATACTGAATTTTTACTGACCAAAAGGAGTATTCCACAAGAAAACGGAGTCCGGAGGGTACACGAGGTGGCCACAAGGCACAGGGGCGCGCCCCTGCCTTACCGCTTCCTCATGCACTCTTCGGACTACTTTTAGTTTTCCTAATTTTTTAAATATTCCAAAACGGAGAAAAATTGCCGTTAGAGCAGTTTTGGAGTCGGTTTACTTACCGTACCACATACCTATTCCTTTTCGGAGTCTGAGACGTTCTGGGAAGTATCCCTTATGTACTCCTCCGGTGTTATGGTGTCAATAATATTTGTCTCAACATTTATGGGAGTACCTGCAATATAATGTTTGATTCTTTGACCGTTTACCACCTTCGGGTTAGTGCCTTCGGCGTTGTTTATCTTGATGGCACCGGAACGATAAACCTCCTCGATAATGTAAGGACCTTCCCATTTAGAGAGAAGCTTTCCTGCAAAAAATCTTAAACGAGAGTTGTATAGCAAAACATGATCACCTACATTAAACTCATGCTTTTGTATCCTTTTGTCATTCCATCTTTTAACCTTTTCCTTAAACAACTTGGCATACTCATAGACTTGGGTTCTCCATGCATCAAGCGAGCTTATGTCAAATAACCTCTTTTCACCGGCAAGTTTCAAATCACAGTTGAGCTCTTTAATTGCCCAATAATCTTTATGTTCTAGTTCAAGAGGTAAGTGACATGCTTTTCCATAAACCATTTTGTATGGAGACATACCCATAGGATTTTCATAAGCAGATCTATAAGCCCATAATGCATCATCAAGTTTCTTAGACCAATTCTTTCTAGATCTATTGACAGTCTTTTGCAAAATCAATTTAATCTCTCTATTGCTCAATTCTACTTGAACACTAGAATGAGGATGATAAGGAGATGCAATTCTATGGTTGACATCATATTTAGCAAGCATTTTATGGAAAGCACCATGAATAAAGTGTGAACCACCATATGTCATTAAATATCTAGGGACTCCAAACCTCGAAAAAAATAACTTCTTTAAGCATCTTAATAGAGGTGTTATGATCAGCACTACTAGTTGGAATAGCTTCTACCCACTTAGTAACGTAATCAATAGCAACTAAAATATGTGTATACCCATTAGAGGAAGGAAAAGGTCCCATGTAATCAAAGCCCCAAACATCAAATAGTTCAATAACAAGTGAATAATTCATAGGAATTTGCCGATGTCTACTAATATTGCCAATTCTCTGGCATTCATCACTAGACAAGACAAGCTTACAAGCATCCTTGAAGAGATTAGGCCAATAAAAACCAGATTGTAATACCTTGTGTGCAATTCTATCTCCAGCGTGGTGTCCTCCGTGGGCCTCGGAGTGACACTTGCGTAGGATCTGTTCCTGTTCATTCTCAGGTACACAACGTATAATAACACCACCTACTCCTTTATATGTGGGTCATCCCAAAAGTAATGTCTTAAATCATAGAAAAACTTTTTCTTTTGTTGGTATGTGAAACTAGGTGGTATAAATTTAGCAACAATGTAATTAGCATAATCAACATACCATGGAGTATTACGAGAAGCATTTATGATAGCTGATTGCTCATCAAAAAAGCTATCATCAATAGGCAGTGGGTCATCAAGAGCATTTTCTAACCTAGACAAGTTGTCTCCAACGGGGTTCTCAACTCCCTTTCTATCAATAATATGCAAATCAAATTCTTGCAGCAAGAGAACCGATCTAATAAGTCTAGGTTTAGCATCTTTCTTTTCCATAAGATATTTAAGCAGCATGATCAGTGTGAACAGTTACTTTGGAATCAACAATATAAGATCTGAACTTTTCATAAGCAAAAATAACCGCTAAAAATTCTTTTCTAGTAGTAGCATAATTTCTCTAGGCACTGTCTAGAGTTTTACTAGCATAATGAATAACATTTAATTTCTTATCAACTCTTTGCCCTAGAATAGCACCAACAACATAGTCACTAGCATCACACATAATTTCAAAGGGTAAATTCCAATCAGGTGGTTGAACAATAGGTGCAGAAATCAATGCTTTCTTAATTATTTCAAATGCTTCTACACAATCATCATAAAAAACAAAAGGAACATCTTTTTGCAAGATATTAGTGAGAAGCCTAGAAATTTTAGAGAAGTCTTTAATAAACCTCCAATAGAAACCAGCATGACCAAGGAAACTTCTTATACCTTTGATATCTTTAGGACACGACATCTTTTCAATAGCATCTACTTTAGCTTTATCAACTTCAATACCTCTTTCAGAAATTTTATGCCCCAAGACAATACCTTCATTAACCATAAAGTGGCACTTCTCCCAATTCAAAACAAGATTAGTTTCTTCACATCTCTACAAAACCCGATCAAGGTTGCTTAAGCAATCATCAAAATAAGTTCCGTAAATAGAGAAATCATCCATGAAAACCTCAACATTCTTTTCACAAAAGTCAGAGAATATAGTAGTCATACATCTTTGAAAGGTAGCAGGTGCATTGCATAAACCAAAAGGCATACGCCTATAAGCAAATGTATCGAAAGGGCAAGTAAAAGTAGTCTTTTCTTGATCCTCTTTTGACACAGGTATTTGAGAAAAACCAGAATAACCATCTAGAAAGAAAAAATTTGTTTGTTTGGACAATCTTTCTAGCAAATGATCAATAAAAGGTAGAGGGTAATGATCTTTGCTAGTAGCTTTGTTTAACTTACGGAAATCAATTACCATTCTATAACCTGTAACAACTCTTTGTGGAATTAATCATTCTTATCGTTGGGAACAACAGTAATACCTCTCTTCTTAGGGACACAATGAACGGGACTTACCCATCTACTATCAGCAATAGAATAAATTATACCTGCCGTCAGAAGCTTTAGTATTTCATTTTTTACCAGTTCTTTCATCTTAGGATTTAACCGTCGTTGATGATCAACAACTGGTTTAGCATCAGGCTCCATATTAATTTTGTGCTGATATAGAATGGGACTAATGCCCTTAAGATCATCAAGAGTATATCCAATAGCGGCTTGGTGCTTCTTCAATGTTTTCAATAATTTATTTTTTTCATGCTCTGAAAGGTTAGCACTAATAATAACAGGATATATCTTCTTCTCATCAAGATAAGCATATTTCAAAGTACCAGGTAATTGTTTAAGCTCAAACACAGGGTCAACCTTGGGTGAAGGAGGATCCCCTAGGGTTTCAACACGCAACTTGTGTTTCAAAACATGCATTTGGTTAAAGAATATTTTATCTAATTCCTTTCTTTCATTCATTCATAAACATATCATTCTCATGGTCTAGCAAATATTGTTCCAAAGGATCGGCGGGAGGTACGGCAATAGAAGCAAGACCAATAATTTCATCCTTACTAGGCAATTCTTTATCATGGGGTTGTCTACGAAATTTAGATTAAAATCACGAGACACAACCCCAAAACTTACAGTAACAATTTCTTTCTCACAGTCTATCTTATCATTGACAGTGTTCAAGAAAGGCCTACCAAATATAATGGGAAAAAAATCATCTTGTGGGGAACCAAGAACAAGAAAATCAGCAGGGTATTTTATTTTCCCACACAAGACTTCAACATCTCTAACAATCCCAATTGGTGATATAGTATCTCTATTGGCAAGCTTAATAGTAAGATCAATATCTTCTACCTCAGCAGGTGCAATATCATTCATAATTTCTTGATATAAAGTAAAAGGAATTGAACTCACACTAGCACCCACATCACATAAGCCATGATAACAATGATCTCCTATTTTAATAGAAACAATAGGCATGCCAACAATAGTCTATGTTTATCTTTAGTATCAGGTCTAGCAATTCTAGCAGCTTCATCACAGAAATAAATAACATGCCCATCAATATAATCGACCAAGAGATCTTTAACCGTAGCAACACTAGGTTCAACTTTAATTTGTTCAGGGAGTGTAGGTGTTCTAGCATAACTCTTACGAACCACAGTTGAAGCTTTAGCATGATCCTTTATCCTAACAGGAAAAGATGGTTTCTCAATATAAGCAGTAGGAACAATAGGATCAACATTATAAGTAATAGTTTCTTCTTCAACTTTAATAGGTTCCACTACTTTCACTTCATGGGAGGATGATATTTAAACCACTTCTCCTTAGGGAGATCAACATGAGTAGCAAATGATTCATAGAAAGAAGCTACTATCTCAGAGTCAAGTCCACATTTAGTGCTAAATTCACGAAAAGCATCAGTATCCATAAAATATTTAACACAATCAAACTTGAGGTTTATACCTGACTCGTTACCCTCGTCGAGTTCCCAGTCTTCAGAGTTGCATTTAATTCTTTCCAATAAATCCCATTTTAATTCAATAGTCTTCTTCATAAAAGAACCAGTACAAGAAGTATCGAGCATGGATTGATCATTATGAGAAAGCCTAGCATAAAAATTCCGAATAATAATTTCTCTTGAGAGCTCATGATTGGGGCATGAATATAACATTGAATTAAGCCTCCCCAAGCTTGAGCGATACTTTCTCCTTCACGAGGCCAAACATTATTTATATAATTCCGATCCCGATGAACCAGATGAATAGGATAAAGCTTCTGATGAAATTCCAATTTCAATCGGTTATAGTTCCAAGATCCAATTTAATCACATAGCCTATACCATGTCAATGACTTTCCCTTCAAAGATAAAGGGAAGTCCTTCTTCTTGACTTCATCCTTGGGAGAACCTGCAAGCTTAAATAATCCACAAACTTCATCCACATAGATTAGATGCATATCATGATGTAATGTTCCATCTCCTGCATAAGGATTAGCCAACAGTTTCTCTATCATACCCGAAGGAATTTCATAATAAATATTTTCAGTAGGTTCAGTAGGTTGAGGAGCAACTCTTTGTTCTTCCGGTCGAGGTGAAGATACCCCGAACAAGCCCCTCAAAGGATTATTTTCCATAGTAACAAGTGACAATAAATTTCAGCACACTATATAAATGTTTCCTTACCAAATTCCACTTACCAACGACGCTTCACTCCCCGGCAACGGCGCCAGAAAATATTCTTGATGACCCAAAAGTATAGGGGATCTATCATAGTCCTTTCGATAAGTAAGAGTGTCAAACCCAACGAGGAGCAGAAGGAAATGACAACCGGTTTTTAGCAAGGTATTCTCTGCAAGCACTGAAATTATCGGTAACAGATAGTTTTGTGATAAGATAATTCGTAACGGGTAACAAGTAACAAAAGTAACTAAGGTGCAGAAAGGTGGCCCAATCCCTTTTGTAGCAAAGGACAAGCCTGGACGAACTCTTATATAATGCAAAGCGCTCCCGAGGACACATGAGAATTACTATCAAGTTAGTTTTCATGATGCTCATATGATTCGTGTTCGTTACTTTGATAATTTGATATGTGGGTGGACCGGTGCTTGGGTGCTGTCCTTACTTGGACAAGCCTCCCACTTATGATTAACCCTTCTCGCAAGCATCCGCAACTACGAAAGAAGAATTAAGATAAATCTAACCATAACATGAAACATATGGATCCAAATCAGCCCCTTACGAAGCAACGCATAAATTAGGGTTTAAGCTTCTATCACTCCAGCAACCCATCATCTACTTATTACTTCACAATGCCTTCCCCTAGGCCCAAATCATGGTGAAGTGTTGATGTCTGCTGATACGTCTCCAGCGTATCTACTTTTCCTAATGCTTTTCCTCTTGTTTTAGACTCTAATTTGCATGATTTGAATAAAACTAACCCTGGACTGAAGCTGTTTTCAGCAGAACTACCATGGTGTTGTTTTTGTGCAACAATAAAAGTTCTCGAAATGGAACGAAACTTTGCGAGGAATTTTTATATAATAAATAAGAATTTCTGGAGCCAAGACCTGCCGGAGAGGGGCACCTGGTTGGGCACAACCCACCAGGGCGCGCCCCCTCTCCCGGCGCACCCAGGTGGGTTGTCTCCACCTCGTGGCCCTGCAGACCCTGAAACCGACGCTATAAAATCCTATTTTCCAGAAAAAAATCAGGGAGAAAGAATTATCACGATCCATGAGACGAAGCCGCCGTCACCTCCTGTTCTTCATCGGGAAGCCAGGTCTGGAGTCCATTTGGGGCTCCAGAGAGGGGGGATCTTCGTTCTTCATCATCACCAACCGTTCTCCATCGCTAATTCCATGATGCTCCCCACCGGGAGTGAGTAATTCCTTCGTAGGCTCGCTGGTCGGTGAGGAGTTGGATGAGATTCATCATGTAATCGAGTTAGTTTTGTTAGGTGTAACATCCCAAATTTTCAATTTGGAATGTTATACATAGAGCATCATTGCATATCATATTTTTTCATTTGCATTTTGCTCGATCCTAGAAATTCTACACAACTCAAGGACCCACGGGGAGAGTTGGGGATTTTCGTTATTTTCATATTTGAGTTTTCTCAAATTTTGAAAATAGGATCATTTGATTTTAATTATTTTATCTTCAATTATTTCTACTACCAAAATATGAGAGAGGGAATAAAATGACTTTCCCAAAATAAAGAAATAATGAAGATTTAATAATAAAATCAAATAAGATTTTATTTTGGAGTTTTTCGCCTTTTTATTTGAGTTTAGGAAAAATGCACGTTTTTCAAATTGCATTTAGGCCCCAAATAAATGTTCACTAAATCCGGCTTGATTTAGAAGCCGGGGAAAATTTATTTCGGGATTTTTGGAGTCCGTTTAGTACTTCTTTTGTTTTTTTTCGAGCGTAATTATTTAAAAAAAAATGCAAGGCCGACCGGGCTAAGGCCCACCGACGGCCCACCTCTTTGAGCTGTCTCCTCCCGGAGACCTGGCTGTCGCCGCCACGAAGTCCCGCCGGGACGCCACCCGCCGCCCACGCCGTGCCCCCTCCCCAAGGCAGCACCCTCCTTAAATACCGTGCCCGCCGCCTCACCTCACCCCACGCCCGAGCCGCCTGACGCCGAGCCGCCGCCGCCGCCTCCCGCCGACCTGCGTGAGCCCGTTCCGCCCGCCGGAGACCTCGCCGGAGGTATAGCCGCTGCCGTTCGCCGCCCGTTTTTTTTTCAAAACCGCCTCGGTTTTTTTATTTTCGAAACCCTAGGTCGGTTTATTTTTTTTTCTGGTTTATCTTTTAGTGAACGTTCACCGATCCGTTCGTTTTAACGAACGTGTTCATCGGTTAGTTTCGGTTAACGAACGTCTGTTCAATTAACTGTTTGTCAGTTTTCTTTTTTCGTCGGATTTTCCGCGATTTTTCTGATTGCGATTCTTGATTCGATTTTCGTTTTAGTATAACTTTTTGCTCGTTTATCGGAATCAGGCGGTTCAAGCGCTTGGAGTTTCGTCTCGAAACCCTCTTTCCGAATAATCTACTTAAACAAGTTTTTCTTCTGTAAAATTTGACTTAGATCCAGATTAGTAAAACGAAGCTGTTTTCTTCCGCCGTTTGACTTTCGTTGCTTCGTTTGATCTGATTCTTTTTGCAAACCAGAGTTCTTAAGTTGAAATATCTGGTTAGATCTATTTGAGTTTTACCTGTGCATAAGATGAGTATTTATTGTATGCTTGTTTGTTTGTCTGCGATAGATTACCCGGAGTGCGCCGCCTGTTACTTCGAGTCTCTAGGTTTCACGGATCATCAGCAAGGCAAGTGACACTTTGATCATACTTTTCTCATACCCAGTTTTTATGCATTAGATCTATCCTCAAACACTTGCATGAATAGGATCTAATTAAATTGAGGGTTATGGGAAGTAGATGAGGTAGTACCTATTACCTGTTTTATTATCAAACCTTTGGGAGTTACTTCTACGTTTGCTTATTATGCCATGCTATGCTAGTAGATGTGGATTGGGTGAGTGTATCCATGACAGATGTGAGATTGTTATTTAATGGTTTATTTAAGGTGGCAACTTAAACACACATCCGGGTGGATGGAGGCACCTGGTTTCTATCAGACTTGCTCAGATTTCTTGGACCGCCACCCTGTGCTCAAAGGGATCATGAGATTATTCAAACTAGAAACTTCCGTGTGCAGCCACAAGCCATTATGGGCTCTGGCGGAGTTGACTAAGTTGTGCGAAGTCTTACGGGTAGGCTAGCTTATGTAGGGGATGTAGGTTGGTACGGTCTACCCACATGTAAGGTGCTAGCGCTTCTGAAAGACTATGTCTCGGTCATCCGTCTCTCAAACACCATGTAGTGCGAGAAACCAAACGGAGGCGATCGAGTCTTGTGGGGAAAAGTGCGCAAACCTGTGCAGAGTGTATAAACTAATCATGGTTAGCCGTGTCCCCGGTTATGGACATCTTGAGTATCTAGTACCTGGACATCATGTGAATCTCAACATGTTACTCTAATTAATATTGTTGGGTTTGTTAATGAGTAATTTTAATTGGGATTGAGAATGCTGTCAACCATTCTCAATGTTTCACAACCACCATGATAGTTAAATAAATTTATTCCTTTGCAGTAGGGAAAAATTCGCTTTATGCAAAAACTGTAACCATAGAGCTTCCACGAGCCATATATGCATGTATTATAGGCTTATTCTTCCATTATTCTCTATGTGTTACATTGCCAGCATATTCCATGTGCTGACCCGTTTTCGGGCTGCAACGTTTCATGTTGCAGACTTTTCAGACAACGAGTAAGGTGCATAGGTCGTGGTTCTATACTCAGTGATGCCGTTGGAGTTGATGGACTCACTTATTATTCCAAGCCTTCCACTGTTATCGTATTAGATGGCCTTAAGCCATATTTATTTTATTAAGTTCTCTCTTGAGACATTCGATTGTAATAAGTGTGTGATTGCTACTCGTTATAAATCCTTCGAGTCTTGTGTGGTGTCAAGACATCGATCCGGGGATGACATCGAGCACGTAGATCGACTGTTTGAGGTCCGGTCGCTACATTAGGGCTTGATCCCTAGTATCCACTATTTTCTTAGATTGATGTTGCTATGACTTTGCCATTCTTAATGCTTGTCACTTTGGGCCCAGGTGCCATGAACTCATATCTGAACCGTTTATGTTATCATAATTATACCCATGTTTTAGATCCGATCTTGCAAGTTATAGTCACCTACTACGTGTTATGATCCGGCAACCCCGGAGTGACAATAGTCGGGACCACTCCCGGTGATGAGCGTAGTTTGAGGAGTTCATGTATTCACTATGTGTTAATGCTTTGTTCCGGTTCTCTATTAAAAGGAGGCCTTAATATCCCTTAGTTTCCAATATAGACCCCGCTGCCACGGGAGGGTAGGACAAAAGATGTCATGCAAGTTCTTTCCATAAGCACGTATGACTATTTACGGAATACATGCCTACATTATATCGATGAACTGGAGCTAGTGCCATATCGCCCTAGGTTATAACTGTCTCATGATGAACATCATCCAACAAGTCACCGATCCAATGCCTACAAATTTATCTTATATTGTTTCTGCTGAGTTACTACTGCTATCATCACTGTTACACTTGCTACAAAATTACTGCTATCACTGTTCCCGTTACCATTGCTACTGTCACTACTATCAAAACTATCAAACTACTTTGATACTGATTACTTGCTGCAGATAATTAATCTCCAGGTGTGGTTGAATTGACAACTCAGCTACTAATACCTTCAAATATTCTTTGGTTCCCGTTGTGTCGAATCCATAAATTTGGGTTGAATACTCTACCCTCAAAAACTGTTGCGATCCCCTATACTTGTGGGTTATCAAGACCTTTTTCTGGCGCCGTTGCGGGGGAGCATAGCTATATTTGTTGAGTCACTTGGGTTTATCATCAATCTATCACTATGAAGAATCTGAAGGATGCTAAGACTAAGATATTTCCCTCAAAGACGAGGGGAGGTAAGGAACTGCCATCCAGTTTTGCTTTAGATTCACCTTCTGTTATAAGTAAACTTGCAACACCACCGCATGTTAACAATCCTGATATGTCGCAAGTTATTGATGTTGCTACTTCTACTGTGAATGATGCTTATGATGATGCTAGTACCTTGCTTGATAATGATGATGTGCCACTTGGTGAATTTCTTGATGAACAAATTGCTAGAGTAACACAACATGATGTTGTCGAATTTGATGATGAGCCTGAAACTGAAACTCCTGAAGCACCTGCTAGAACTAGCCTTCCTAGATATGAATTGCCTAAGGTACCGGAAGGTTATGTTATGAATGAGAAGACAACTAGAGATGTTCTTGCTTGTAGAGATAGAGATGATCTAGAGAAATTATTATGCAAGTATAAAGAAAATTCTCTGAATGCTAGAATGAAATATGATCCTAAGTCTGCTACTTCACCTATCTTTATTGGTGATAAGGATTATGAATTCTCTATCAACCCAAAGTTAATTACTTTGGTTGAATCTGATCCTTTTCATGGTTGTGAAACTGAAACTGTTGTGGCACATCTTACTAAGTTGAATTACATAGCCACCCTTTTTACTCATGATGAGAAAATTCGCTATTACTTTATTCTCAAATTATTTCCTTTCTCATTAAAGGGTGATGCTAAGGCTTGGTACAATACTCTTGCTCCTGGTTGTGTGCGTAGTCCCCAGAATATGATTTATTACTTCTCTGAAAAATATTTTCCTGCTCATAAGAAACAAGCTGCCTTATAGGAAATATTTAACTTTGTGCAAACTAAAGAAGAGAGTCTCCCACAAGCTTGGGGGAGCCTTTGCCAGTTACTTAATGCTTTGCCTGATCATCCTCTTAAGAAAAATGAAATACTTGATATCTTCTATAATGGACTAAGCGATGCTTCTAGGGATTTCCTAGATAGTTGTGCTGGTTGTGTTTTTAGGGAACGAACTGTTGGACAAGCTAAGGAATTATTGAATAACATATTGAAAAATTATGATGATTGGAATCTTCCTGAAACACCGCCTAAACCCACTCCGAAGAAGAGGGGTATATTATATCTCAGTCCTGAAGATATGCAAGAGGCAAAGAAATCTATGAAGGAAAAAGGTATTAAAGCTGAGGATGTTAAAAATTTACCTCCTATTGAAGAAATACATGGGCTTAATACACCACCACTACCTAAGGTGGTAGAGGTAAATTCTTTAATGAAGTTCAATGATAATGATAATCCTCACAAATATGCACCCTAGCCAACGCCTTTATGAGTTTGAAAATTACATTAGAAAACAAGATCACTTCAATGAAAATGTTACGAAACAATTGAAATATACTTCTGATATGATTGCTTGCTTGAGTGACTTGTTATTTGGAATATCAAATGATGTTAGAGGTGTTGGAAAAAATGCTTCTATGGTACAAACTCAGTTAGAATAAGTTGCTAAATCTCAAAGAGAACTGCTTGATGAAATGAATAATAATATGCATGACTTTGCTGTTAGAGCTGCAACTAGAGGAGGTAAAATGACTCAGGAACCACTTTATCTTGAGGGACACCCTAAAAGAATTGACAAGATTCACGAAGAGTTAACACTGATGCACCTAGTCCTTCTAGAAAGAAAAAGAAAAAGAAAAATGATAGGACTTTGCATGCTGCTAATGAACCCGAAAAAGAAAAACCTACCAATAATGATAATGAAACTTCTATCTCTGATGCTGAAACTCAATCTGGTAATGAACATTCACCTTGTGATAATGAAAAAGATAAGGCTGATGTTCATGAAGATACTCAACCAAATAATGAAAAAGAACCAGATAATGATGTTGAGATGGAACCACCTGTTGATCTTGATAACCCACAACCTAAGAATAAAAGGTATGATAAAAGAGACTTCATTGCTAGAAAACACGGTAAAGAAAGAGAACCGTGGGTTCAAAAATATATGCCTTTTCCACCCAAGTCAACTAAAAAGAAAGATGATGAAGAATTTGAACGCTTGTTGAAATGTCGAGGCCGTCTTTTTATGTACTCGCTTGATTGATATCTTGAAAATGCCTCCTTATGCAAAGTATATGAAAGACATCATCACAAATAAGAGAAAAAATACCGGAAGCTGAAATCTCCACTATGCTTGCTAATTATACTTTTAAAGATGGAGTACCTAAAAAACTTGGAGATCCGGGAATACCAACCATACCTTGCTCCATTAAAAAGAATTGCGTGAAAACTGTTGTCGGCGTTCTGGGAACGGGGGTCCCCAGACTTGCTCGCCCACGCCCACAACAGGAGAAGCAAGAGCAGTCTGACGCCCATCTTAAATCAACAAGGCATGCAAGACCCTCGCGAGGGACCAAGCTTCACGAGGCGGACGATGCAAGACCTCCTCTGGAGTGGCCTAGCCAAGCAGGCTCACGAGGAGCGGAGATATCAAGGCGAGGCAAACCTCACGAGGCTCTCATGACGTGAGCCATGACGAACGGTACCAGGCGGGTGCCAGGCGGGCGCCAGTGCGTGCAGCGTCCCTATTTCCTCTTTGGTGCTAAGGAGGCCAGCGCAGGCGAAGAGTACCGAGGCATCAAGCAAAGGTTGCCATATTGGTGCACCGGGACCAAGAACAGGAGGACGGTAAGGCGGAGGTCATCGTGGAGCCCAAGACGGCGTCACCCCGGAGCTTTTCGCAGGCGAAGACCGCTTTTGTCAGGATAGCTTGTACTAGCTGTCCCCCTTCAAATTTGCCTGTCGTTGTTGGATCCTTTCCTGCTCGATATTTGGGAAGAGGACCAGGGCCTATATAAGTAGAGCTAGCCACCACAGTAGAGGCAACTGAAGCGAGCCTGAACTGATCCCGAACTGGCTCAGATCGAATCCTCGCGCCACAAGTTCATACGCACAAGAACACCTCAACCTCAGGAGGCTGTTCTTCCCTTGTACTGTTCATCATCAGCCCAAGAGGCAATCCACCACCACCACACTTGAGTAGTGTCGGGGATATACCCTGCGGTGTAAACCGGCCGGAAGTATAAACCGGCCGGACTTGGCGGTTTACTTGAGACCCGGTTGAGAATTGATGATTCACTGGCGACCCGTTTGGACCTGGCGGTTTACGATGCATTGGTAATCCGGCAGGCGGGTCAGTAGAGCAACAAGACCCGGTGGCCCAACGGGCGGTTCATGAAGGCCGATTCGTACTATGGTGGGCCGGTTTATAAGGAAAGGCGTGAGGAATATTTGTCTTACAAGGAGTTAAGACCTAGACTTGTATCCGGTTTGTATTAGAGATAGACCAGTCCTAATCCTAATAGGACTCCACATATAACCCGCCCCTTCAACATATATAAGGAGGGGCAGGGCTCCCCAAAGAGGGACAAGCGAGAAGCGACAGGCTAGAAGAGACAATCTCTAGGGCTAGACACAAAGAGTCGGTTTACCGGTGACTCCCTCATGATCATAATGAGACCTAGCCTCAAACAGCATGTAGGGCTATTATCGGATGATGTTTCCCAGGGCCCGAGGCTGTCTCAATCCTTGTCTTGTGTTGCGTCTCCCGATTCCGCTCAACCTCTCTCAAGCTACCACATAGATGCGTTGGCCTCACGACTAAGTCCTGACACTAAGGACATCTGCCGTGACAAAACCACGACAGTTGGCGCCCATCGTGGGGCTCGCACACGGTGGTGTTGAGTTCTCGGAGGGATCTTTCCAGGGATCGAGAAGTTGTGCAATTTTCCGGATGAGCCGGTTGGGAAGGGTTTGCGTCAACTTCAAGTGGATCAGTCCAGATTTTAGATCTATGAGATTTAAGATTCAAGAAAATTAGGGTTACAAACTTGTCTGTTGCCGTCCTGGGGCAATCTGCCGATATGCAGGAGGCCAACAGGAACTTAGTCCTCGCGTCATTGAGCCGACGTGATCAAGTTTTCGGGGCGACTGTTGTGCATGGAATCTAGCGATCCACCAAGCCAGTCAAATCACCAATGATACGAAGCCAGAACGATGTTGGAAATACCACGTGCAAGAGACAGAGACCTGTTGGAAATATGCCCTAGAGGCAATAATAAATTAGTTATTATTATATTTCCTTGTTCATGATAATCGTTTATTATCCATGCTATAATTGTATTGACAGGAAACTCAGATACATGTGTGGGTACATAGACAACACCATGTCCCTAGTAAGCCTCTAGTTGACTAGCTCGTTGATCAATAGATGGTTACGGTTTCCTGACCATGGACATTGGATGTCGTTGATAACGGGATCACATCATTAGGAGAATGATGTGATGGACAAGACCCAATCCTAAGCCTAGCACAAAGATCGTAGTTCAGTATGCTAAAGCTTTTCTAATGTCAAGTATCATTTCCTTAGACCATGAGATTGTGCAACTCCCGGATACCGTAGGAATGCTTTGGTGTACCAAACGTCACAACGAATCGGGTGACTATAAAGGTGCACTACAGGTATCTCTGAAAGTGTCTGTTGGGTTGGCATGAATCGAGACTGGGATTTGTCACTCCGGTTGACGGAGAGGTATCTCTAGGCCCACTCGGTAGGACATCATCATAATGTGCACAATGTGACCAAGGGGTTGATCACGGGATGATGTGTTACGGAACGAGTAAAGAGACTTGCCGTAACGAGATTGAACAAGGTATCGGATACCGACGATTGAATCTCGGGCAAGTACAATACCGCTAGACAAAGGGAATTGTATACGGGATCGATTGAGTCCTTGACATCGTGGTTCATCCGATGAGATCATCGTGGAACATGTGGGAGCCAACATGGGTATCCAGATCCCATGTTGGTTATTGACCGGAGAACGCCTCGGTCATGTTCAGATGATTCCCGAACCCGTAGGGTCTACACACTTAAGGTTCGATGACGCTAGGGTTATAAAGGAAGTTTGTATGTGGTTACCGAATGTTGTTCGAGTCCCGGATGAGATCCCGCGACGCCACGAGGAGTTCGGAATGGTCCAGAGGTAAAGATTTATATATGGAAAGTTGTTGTTGGGTTAGGAAAAAGTTCGGGTTTTTCGGTATTGTACCGGAAGCTTCGAGAAGGTTCGGAGGATTCGGAGGGGTCCGGAGGTCCGGAAATTGTTCCACCACGTCCAATACAGTAGCATGGGCTGTAGGGGGCGCCTAGCCTTAATGGACCAGGGGCACCAGCCCCCAAGGCCCATGCGCATGGGAGGGGGGAAACCCTAAGGGGAGGGCCTCCACTTGACTTGGGAGGCACTCCTCCCCTCTTGGCCGCCCCAAGTCCCATCTAGGGCTGGCCGCACCCCTTGGGGTGGAAACCCTAAAGGGGCGCAGCCCCTTTCCCTATATATACTTGAGGTTTTGGGCTGCCCAACACACATGAGAACTTCTCCTCTTGGTGCAGCCCGCCTCCTCCTCCTCCTCTCCCTTGGTGCTTGGCGGCCTCGGGATTGCCACGCTCCTCCACCACCACCACGCCGTTGTGCTGCTGCTGGATGGAGTCTTCCTCAACCTCTCCTCTCTCCTTGCTGGATCAAGGCGTGGGAGACGCCACCGGCTGTACGTGTGTTGAACGCGGAGGTGCTGTCCGCTCGCACTAGGATCTCCGGTGATTTGGATCACGACAAGCACGACTCCTTCAACCCCGTTCTCTTGAATGCTTCCGCTTAGCGATCTACAAGGGTATGTAGATGCACTCTCCTTCCCTCGTTGCTAGTTTCTCCATAGATAGATCTTGGTGACACGAGGAAAATTTTGAATTTCTGCCACGTTCCCCAACAAAGGGCATCATGAGCTAGGTCTATTGCGTAGATTCTTTGCACGAGTAGAACACAAAGTAGTTGTGGGCGTTGATGTTGTTCAATATGCTTACCGTTACTAGTCCAATCTTGTTTCGACGGTATTGTGGGATGAAGCGGCCGGACCGACCTTACACGCATTTCACGTGAGACAGGTTCCACCGATCGACATGCACTTGGTGCATAAGGTGGCTAGCGGGTGCCGCCTCCCACTTTAGTCGGAACGGATTCGATGAAAAGGGTCCTTATGAAGGGTAAATAGCAATTGGCATATCACGCTGTGGTTTTGCGTAGGTAAGAAACGTTTTGCTAGAAACCCATAGCAGCCACGTAAAACATGCAACAACAATTAGAGGACGCCTAACTTGTTTTTGTAGGGTATGCTATGTGATGTGATATGGCCAAGAAGAATGTGATGAATGATATGTGATGTATGAGATTGATCATGTTCTTGTAATAGGATTCACGACTTGCATGTCGATGAGTATGACAACCGCAGGAGCCATAGGAGTTGTCTTTAATTTATTGTATGACCTGCGTGTCATTAAACAACGCCATGTAATTACTTTACTTTATTGCTAACCGTAGCCATAGTAGTAGAAGTAATAGTTGGCGAGACAACTTCATGAAGACACGATGATGGAGATCATGATGATGGAGATCATGGTGTCATGCGGTGACAATGATGATCATGGAGCCCAAGATGGAGATCAATGGAGCTATATGATATTGGCCATATCATGTCACTACTATATAATTGCATGTGATGTTTATTATGTTTATGCATCTTGTTTACTTAGAACGACGGTAGTAAATAAGATGATCCTTACAACAATTTCAAGAAGTGTTCTCCCTAACTGTGCACCGCTGCTAAAGTTCGTCGCTTCTAAGCACCACGTGATGATCGGGTGTGATGGATTCTTACGTTCACATACAACGGGTGTTGACGAGCCTAGCATGTATGATATGGCCTCGAACACACGCAATACACTTAGGGTTAACTTGACGAGCCTAGCATGTACAGACATGGCCTCGGAACACGAGACCGAAAGGTCGAGCATGAGTCGATAGTAGATACGATCAACATGAAGATGTTCACCGATGATGACTAGTCCGTCTCACGTGATGATCGGACACGGCCTAGTTGACTCGGATCATGTAATCACTTAGATGACCAGAGGGATATCTATTCGAGTGGGAGTTCATAAGATGAACTTAATTATCCTGAACATAGTCAAAAGACCTTTTGCAAATTATGTCGTAAGCTCGCACTTTAGTTCCACTGCTTAGATATGTTCCTAGAGAAAATATAGTTGAAAGTTGATAGTAGCGATTATGCGGACAAGAGAAAGCTTATGTCCTTAATGCACCGCCAGTGTTGAACCCCAAACGTTGTTTGTAGATGTTGCTAACGCGTCGGACATACACATTTTGATAACTACGTGATAGTTCGGTTAAATGGTTTAGAGTTGAGGCACCAAAGACGTTTTCAAACGTCATGAACATATGAGATGTTTCAAGGGCTGAAATTAGGATTTCAGGCTCGTGCTCACGCCAAGAGGTATAAGACCTCCGACGATTTTCTTAGCCTGCAAACTAAGGGAGAAAAGCTCAATCGTTGAGCTTGTGCTCAGATTGTCTGAGTGCAACAATCACTTGAATCGAGTGGGAGTTGATCTTCCAGATGAGATAGTGATGTTTCTCCAAAGTCATTGCCACCAAGCTGCTAGAGCTTCATGATGAACTATTACATATCAGGGATAGATATGATGATCCTTGAGGTATTCGCGATGTTTGACACCGCGAAAGTAGAAATCAAGAAGGAGTATCAATTGTTGATGGTTGGTGAAACCACTAGTTTCAAGAAGGGCAAGGGCAAGAAAGGATACTTCATGAAACGGCAAATCAGCTGCTGCTCTAGTGAAGAAACCCAAGGTTGAACCCAAACCCGAGACTAAGTGCTTCTGTAATAAGGGGAACAACCACTGGAGCAGAATCACCCTAGATACTTGGTAGATGAGAAGGCTGACGAGGTCGATAGAAGTATATTGGATATACATTATGTTAATGTGTACTTTACTAGTACTCCTAGTAGCACCAGGGTATTAGATACCGGTTCGGTTGCTAAGTGTTAGTAACTCGAAATAAAAGCTACGGAATAAATGGAGACTAGCTAAAGGTGAGCTGACGATATACGTTGGAAGTGTTTCCAAGTTTGATGTGATCAAACATCGCACGCTCCCTCTACCATCAAGATTAGTATTAAACCTGAATAATTGTCATTTGGTGTTTGCGTTGAGCATAGACATGATTGGATTATGTCTATCGCAATACGGTTATTCATTTAAGGAGAATAATGGTTATTCTATTTATTTGAATAATACCTTCAATGGTCTTGCACCTAAAGGAATGGTTTATTGAATCTCGATCGTAGTAATACACATTTTCATGCCAAAAGATATAAGATAGTACCACTTACTTGTGGCACTGCCATGTAAGTCATATTGGTATAAAACGCATGAAGAAGCTCCATGTTGATGGATCTTTGGACTCACTCGTTTTTGAAAAGTTTGAGACATGCGAACCATGTCTATTGGTGTATACGCATGAAGAAACTCCATGCAGATGGATCGTTTGGACTCACTTGATTTTGAATCACTTGAGATATGCAAAACATACCACATGGGCAAGATGACTGAAAAGCCTCGGTTTCAGTAAGATGGAACAAGATAGCAACTTGTTGGAAGCAACACATTTTGATATGTGCAGTCCAATGAGTGCTGAGGCATGCAGTGAATATCGTTATGTTCTTACTTCACAGATGATTCGAGTAGATGTTGAGTATATTTACTTGATGAAACACAAGTCTGAAATATTGAATGGTTCAAGTAATTTCAGAGTGAAGTTAAAGATCATCGCAACAAGAGGATAAAATGTCTATGATAAGATCATAGAGATGAATATCTGAGTTACGAGTTTTGGCACACAATTAAGACATTGTGCAAATTGTTTCACAATTAATACCGCCTGGAACACCATAGTGTGATGGTGTGTCCGAACATCATAGTTGCACTCTATTGGATATGGTGCGTATTATGATATCTCTTATCGAATTACCATTATCGCTCATGGGTTAGGCATTAGAGACAACCGCACTCACTTAATAGGGCACCACGTAATTCCGTTGAGATGACACCGTTTGGAGAAACCTAAGTTGTCATTTCTTAAAGGTTTGGGGCTGCGACGCTTATGTGAAAAAGTTTCAGGTTGATAAGCTCGAACCCAAAGCGGATAAAATACATCTTCATAGGACACCCAAAACAGTTGGGTATACCTCCTAATTCAGATCCGAAAGCAATAGGGATTGTTTCTTGAATCGGGTCCTTTCTCGAGGAAAAGTTCGTCTCGAAAAGTTGAGTGGGAGGATGGTGGAGACTCGATGAGGTTATTGAACCGTCACTTCAACTAGTATGTAGCAGGGCACAGGAAGTTGTTCCCGTGGCACATACACCAATTGAAGTAGAAACTTATGATAGTGATCATGAAGTTTCGGATCAAGTCACTGACGTACCTCGTAGGGTGACAAGGATGCGTACTACTTCAGAGTGGTACGCAATCCTGTCTTGAAGGTCATGTTGCTAGGCAACAATGAACCTACGAGCTATGGAGAAGCGATGGTGGGCCCAAATTCCGACAAATGGTTAGAAGCCATGAAACCGAGATAGGATCCATGTATCGTAACAAAGCATAGACTTTGGTGGACTTGCCCAATGATCGGCAAGCCATTGAGATGAATGGATCTTTAAGAAGAAGACGGACGTGGACGGTAAGATCATCGTCTATGAAGCTTGACTTGTGGCGAAGAGTTTTTCACAAGTTCAAGGAGTTGACTATGATCAGATTTTCTCATCCGTAGCGATGCTTAAGTCCGTCAGAATCATGTTAGCATAAGCTGCATTTATGAAATCTGGCGATGGATGTCAAAAGAGTTTCCTTACCGCCAGAAGGAAAGGTTGTATGTGATACAATCAGAAAGTTTTGTCGATCCTAAGGATGCTAAAGGTATGTTGGCTCCAGCGATCCTTTCTAAGGACTGGAGTAAGCATCTCGGAGTTGGAATGTGCGCTTTGATGAGATGATCAAAGATTTTGGGTTTATACAAAGTTTATGAGAAACTTGTATTTCCAAAGAAGTGAGTGGGAGCACTATGGAATTTCTCGATAACAATATGTTGTTGACATATTGATGATCGAAATGATGTAGAATTTCTAGAAAGCATATAGGGATGTTTGAAAAGTGTTTTTCAATGGAAAACCTGGATTAAGCTACTTGAACATTGAGCATCAAGATCTATGAGGATAGATCAAAACGCTCAATAGTACTTTCAAATGAGCACATACCTTGACATAATCTTGAAAGTGTTCAAGATGGATCATCAAAGAAGGAGTTCTTGCCTGAGTTGTAAGGTATGAAGTTAAGAGTTAAAGCTCGACCATGGCAGAAAAGAGAGAAAGGACGAAGGTCGCCCCTATGCTTCGTACATAGGCTCTATAGTATGCTATGCTGTTTACCGCACCGAAGTGTGCCTTACCATGAGTCACTCAAGGGTACAAGAATGATCCAGAATGGATCATTGGACAGCGGTCAAAATTGTCCTTGGCATAAATAAGGACATGTTTTCGATTATGGAGGTGATAAAGAGTTCGCATAAAGGGTTACGCCGATGCAAGCTTTAACACCTATCCGAATGACTCTAAGTAGAAAACAGGATACGATAGTGGAACAACCATTTGGAATAGCTCCAAGTGGAGCGTGGAAGCAGCGTTTATAATATGACCTAGAAATTTGCAAAGCACACACGGATCTGAAAGGTTCGGACCGCTGACTAAAACCTCTCTCACAAGCAAAACATGATCAAGCCTCGTAACTCATTGAGTCTAAATCACATGATGATGTGAACTAGTTTACGACACTAGTAAACTCTTTGGATGTTGGTCACATGGCGATGTGACCTATCAGCGTTAATCACATGACGATGTGAACTAGATTATTGACTCTAGTGCAAGTGGGAGACTGTTGGAAATATGCCCTAGAGGCAATAATAAATTAGTTATTATTATATTTCCTTGTTCATGATAATCGTTTATTATCCATGCTATAATTGTATTGACAGGAAACTCAGATACATGTGTGGGTACATAGACAACACCATGTCCCTAGTAAGCCTCTAGTTGACTAGCTCGTTGATCAATAGATGGTTACGGTTTCCTGACCATGGACATTGGATGTCGTTGATAACGGGATCACATCATTAGGAGAATGATGTGATGGACAAGACCCAATCCTAAGCCTAGCACAAAGATCGTAGTTCGTATGCTAAAGCTTTTCTAATGTCAAGTATCATTTCCTTAGACCATGAGATTGTGCAACTCCGGATACCGTAGGAATGCTTTGGTGTACCAAACGTCACAACGAATCGGGTGACTATAAAGGTGCACTACGGTATCTCCGAAAGTGTCTCATTGGTTGGCACGAATCGAGATGGGATTTGTCACTCCGTTGACGGAGAGGTATCTCTGGGCCCACTCGGTAGAGGACATCATCATAATGTGCACAATGTTACCAAGGGGTTGATCACGGATGATGTGTTACGGAACGAGTAAAGAGACTTGCCGTAACGAGATTGAACAAGGTATCGGATACCGACGATCTGAATCTCGGCAAGTACAATACCGCTAGACAAAGGGAATTGTATACGGATCGATTGAGTCCTTGACATCGTGGTTCATCCGATGAGATCATCGTGAAACATGTGGGAGCCAACATGGGTATCCAGATCCCGCTGTTGGTTATTGACCGGAGAACGCCTCGGTCATGTTCAGATGATTCCCGAACCCGTAGGGTCTACACACTTAAGGTTCGATGACGCTAGGGTTATAAAGGAAGTTTGTATGTGGTTACCGAATGTTGTTGAGTCTCGGATGAGATCCCTTGACGTCACGAGGAGTTCCGGAATGGTCCGGAGGTAAAGATTTATATATGGAAAGTTGTTGTTCGGGTTAGGAAAAAGTTCGGGTTTTTCGGTATTGTACCGGAAGCTTCTGAAGGTTCCGGAGGATTCGGAGGGGTCCGGAGGTCCGGAAATTGTTCCACCACGTCCAATACAGTAGCATGGGCTGTAGGGGGTGCCCTAGCCTTAATGGGCCAGGGCACCAGCCCCCAAGGCCCATGCGCATGGGAGGGGGAACCCTAAGGGGAGGGCCTCCACTTGACTTGGGAGGCACTCCTCCCCTCTTGGCCGCCCCAAGTCCCATCTAGGGCTGGCCGCACCCCTTGGGGTGGAAACCCTAAAGGGGCGCAGCCCCTTTCCCTATATATACTTGAGGTTTTGGGCTGCCCAACACACATGAGAACTTCTCCTCTTGGTGCAGCCCCGCCTCCTCCTCCTCCTCTCCCTTGGTGCTTGGCGAAGCCTGCGGGATTGCCACGCTCCTCCACCACCACCACGCCGTTGTGCTGCTGCTGGATGGAGTCTTCTCAACCTCTCCTCTCTCCTTGCTGGATCAAGGCGTGGGAGACGTCACCGGGCTGTACGTGTGTTGAACGTGGAGGTGATGTCCGTTCGGCACTAGGATCTCCGGTGATTTGGATCATGACGAGTACGACTCCTTCAACCCCGTTCTCTTGAACGCTTCCGCTTAGCGATCTACAAGGGTATGTAGATGCACTCTCCTTCCCTCGTTGCTAGTTTCTCCATAGATAGATCTTGGTGACACGTAGGAAAATTTTGAATTTCTGCTACGTTCCCCAACAAGACCGACAGGAGTTCTGTACGCGTACAAATCATCCAGTTTGCTGCTCCAACGCACCATATACTTTTCTACTATCAATACGTTGACCAAGTCAAGGGCTAGTCACGAACGACAAAAGCTAAGGAGAAAAATACCATCAGCGGCGGCTCACAGTGCCCGTTCACAGGGGCTGCTAGTCCCCTGCCACTGCTATCTCCATCTTTTTTCCATTAAAAAAAGGCAGAAAGAGAAGAAGAGACAGTCAACAAAATAGTCAACAAGACGTAATTAGATTTGGCCACGACTCAGAAGTGGGGATGGACACGGGCTCCGCCGCTGCAGCCTCGCCTCACAGGCGTCTCTCCGCTGCCTCGCCATACCTCAGCCACCTCGACTCCGAGTGGCCCTCTCCTCCACGGCGTGAGCTGCCTCGCCAGTCTGTCTCTGCCTCAGACTGCTTCCTCCGCAACTGAGCCGCCGTTTCGCCTCCAAACCTGCCCTCGTTGGAGTGGCCTCAAGCCGCCCGTTGCCGAGCCAATGACGGCATCACTTCGCCCCTACGACCGCGCCGCTCCAAGTCACCGGCGCCTTGAGTCGTCTCCGCTGCTGCCAGTCGCCGGGCTGTCAATGGGTTTGTGCTTTGGCCAAGCCACGGTTGCGGTTGCCGCCTCCGCCTCAAGTCATCGTCGCCCGGGTCCCATCACGCAGCCTCTGCTATAATTTAATGCGAGATGCTTCAGTCGCCTGGCCCGCTGCAGTTTTTGAGCCGCCCCTGGCTCAGCCCACTGCCCCTCCTTACGACCACGGCTCCAATCTGTGGGCTGAAGCCTTCTCGGACCGCACCTTCATCTGAGACAGTTGCTTCAGCCCTGTGAAGTCTCCGGATCAACCCAACTGTTGATCAAGGGTCCAAGTGCTGATCAACGCAAAAAACAAAGCCTGATAGATTACCTTACCTTCTGCACGTAACATCAACTAGTACAGCCACTGTACGTGCATGAATTTGAAGGTTTTAATAGTCAGCTCACACGCAGTCCCCAAGATCTACAGGAGTATTAAAAATCAAAGTCTAGTGGATTTTCTACAACAGTCCGGCCATGCTGTTACCTGGCACGACACCACGTGTGATGAAGGAAATTTTAAAGGAGCACTCAAAGGGAAATGTCAAACCAACAACGACCAGAGGCAGGATATGCACTCAACTCCGAGCCGCCTCTGACCCGCGGTTTTACGCTAAGTCGCCGGCACCTCGCCGTTTTCTTCTGGCCAGCACAGCCTTGCCTCCCGCGCGCTCGCCATCTCCAGAGCCGCGGCGGACCCGGCTTCGATGCCCCTCTGGTTTTCTCCTACGTGCGTCCTTGTGGTGGCGCGTCTCGCACACCGGAACTGCTTTGTCCCAGCGCCTTCGTGGCCGCCCCGCGAGCTTCACAACAGAGTCGCCCTTGGTTTGTACAGCCGTCACACGATGAGCCGCCGCCTTCTCCGGGTGGACTCGCGTCCGTTTCAAGCTGTTCAAGTCGCCGCCTCCGCCTTCTCAAACGCAAGGCCGCTGCAGTTTTTGAGCCACCGCCATGGTGATGCCTCTGTTTCGCTGCTGGGTTGAGCCACCTGGGCCGCGTTGAGCCGCCTCTACCGTGTTGAGCAACCCGGGCTATATTGAGTCGTCGGTCTGCCCGAGCCGCCTCTGTTGCATTGAACGGATCATCCGTGATCCAAACAATCAGATGATATCTATCTGTTTAAGTTTATTAGCATACATTGTTTTTGTCAAAGAACAATTACTCTGGTTTGCGATGTTTTTGATGCAGGACAATTGTTCACTACATCAACACGACGCGGCTGACTCGCCCGTCTACCCGGTTTACCGCGCCTGCGGTTGACTTGCCCGTCAGCACCGGCTTACGATGTTGCTGCTGACTCTTCCATCCGCACCAGCTTACAATGCCGTGGCCGGTTCATCTGTCTGCTCTCACGGCTGACTCAGTCGTGATTGGTTTTAGCGTCAACGAGGTGATCATCAATTGTGCGGCGGATAATTTCCGGCTTAACATATCAGGTGACATCTATCTAAGTCTATTTTTGACATATATTTTTTTTTGCAAAAGAACAATTACTTTGGACCGTATATTTTGATATGCAGGATAATTATTCATTATAAACGTGGTTTATACCATGGGTATGGAGCACGCGCTGGCAACGTCATGCCCAGTGTTCGTCTGTGTCACATTACACGGAGTGGACACGTGCAAGACGCCGCCCTTACGGCCCGGTTTACATCAGCATTGCCAGGACCGCGCCCGCGATTAACTTGCCCGTCCATGCCGGTTTACGACACCGGTGCCGTTGTTCCCCGTCCGCACCGCCTTACTATGCCGCGGTCGACTCATCTGTCCGAGCTGCCTCTGATGTTGCAGTCGTCCTTATCATCTGTCTCTCGCGGCCTGGTCTACATCAACATACTGGGCCACACCTGTCTGCATGAGCTGTTTATTGAGTATGAGCAAGTCACAGCTTGGGTAGCCCGACTTTCTTTCAAACAAAAATGGAGGCAAATTATTAGATACTATCAACCGCCGTCTGCACTGGGTGGTTCAATGGGCAGGCGCACAAGTCGCCGCCACTACAGTTTGGTTAACTTCAAATCACCAGTTGGAAGGAACCATTGGCCGAGTTGCTGACACGGCCCATACGGGATCATTTACAACCCGCCGCAGTCACCTGAACCTTCTGTGGATTCACATCGTGCTATCAACACCAATGATATACAAGTTATGCTGGTTTATATCACGGTCAAATATGGAGAGTTTCAAGCCAACTCCTCGAGTCACCTTGAGACTCGGGGGCTACGATGACATGCCTTAGCAAATCTTGCCAGTTTCAGCAAATTTAAGAACCCCAGGACGATGGAGGGAAAGATAACCCAGTCTCGGAGGCTACTGTTATTTGAAGGCCGTCAGAAAATTTCCGGCTTAGAAAGTATATGACAGTTACAAAATCCCAGCTCAATGAAGAAGTTCCAGATCATCAGAAAGGATTCCGGTTTAAAATCTGGCTCAAGGGAAGTCAGTCTCGCTGAAGCTCTCAAATATCCGGTTTACAATCCGGTTCAAGGGAAATCTGTCTCCCACAAAGCTCTGACGCTCTCAAATCCGGTTTAAGAATTTCCGGTTCAAAAAGGAATTAACTTCTTGCAAGTTCGAATTGAAAGGTCGTCAGAAAGTTTTCGGCTGAAAATGAAGATACCGGTTTACAATCCGGTTCAAGGGAAAGATGTCTCCCACAAAGCTTTGAAGCTCTCAATATCCGGTTCAAAATCCCGGCTCAAGAAGAATTTATCTCTTGCAAAAAGTTAAGGGTTGCCGAAGAGGACCTGCTGCCATGATGCGCGGTTCAAACATGGGTATCCTGCCTTATTGGCTTATCATATTATTGATCACTTGGGGGCTTGGTCGTATCCGAACCATAGCTACACCTCTTGATCGGCGCAATGCCACATCATCACTTGGGGGCTTGGTCGAACCCGAACCATAGCTACACCTCTTGATCGGCGCAATGCCACAACATCACTTGGGGGCTTGGTCGTATCCGAACCATAGCTACACCTCTTGATCGGCGCAATGCCACAGTCACTTGGGGGCTTGGTCGAACCCGAACCATAGCTACACCTCTTGATCGGCGTAATGCCACAATGTCATTTGGGGGCTTGGTCGTATCTGAACCATAGTCACACCTCTTGATCGGCTCAAAGCCTCGCCTACAACAGTTTTATTCGCCTTTGTTTGAGTTTTGTTCTCTTTTTGATAAAAATTTTTGGTTGCTTTTTAAACCGGCGTTAACAACCCGGCTGGGCTTTCAACTACAAGTTGTCAGTACACGATCAAGTTATAATCCGGAGACTATCAGTCCGGTCTAGTTTGACTACGAGTCGCCAGTATTGTATATGGTTAAACCGGTGTTTATCGCAACCCGGTACGGTTTTATCATAAACCGACACAGTATGAAAGGAGTTATCATTACTCAAGATTGGGGTTATCACTCTTACTACAAAAAGTTGGTAAATCAACGATGTGATTCAATGTCAAAGGTATGATATATTTCATATTTGATTATTCTTAAGTGCAGCCTTGGTTATAAACCCAGGTTATATGTCCGTCCGGCGGTAAACCGCCAGGACACTTTAAACTTGTTGTTTGCAGAAACAGGTTGAATAAAGCATGATTATAAATCACCGGTGTTTATTAAACCTGCCTGGCTTTAAGGCGATAAGTCGCCAGTATATGTGGACAAATTATCCGGTGATTATTAAACCGGCCTGGCTTTAAGACGATAAGTTGCCAGTATATGATGAGAAATTATCCGGTGTTTGTTAACCCAGCTTGGCTTTGGACTATAAGTCGCTAGTATATATTTGGATTGCGCCATTGGAATCATGCACTTATAAATCATTGGGTTATATTATTCAAATAGACAAACTTGGCTGAATTTTCATTATGATATTGAATGAATAAGGTTTTCATACCGGATTATATTATCTTGAATAGCCAACATGGCTGGATTTTTATTATGGTTATTAATAACCGGTATTATTGAGGTTTTCAAAAGTCGCTTTAGTGCAATGGCTATTATTTTATCAAAAGATATGATTTCTTCTACAATGGAAGGAATAGTCCCGAGTCGCTGTAGGCTTACGACCCGGCACTCGGGGGCTATATTATTCAAATTGAGATTACATGTAAGTCTCATGTCACTGCAAGCATGCACCATGACACTTGGGAGCTAATGCAAAGTCATTTTTATTGGCCTTATTGAAGACCCGACTCATCACATCATAATGAGCCGGCCCTTGGGGGCTACCAATTGCTCCTATAAAAAAATTTAAGTTTTTATGAGTATAAGGCAATTACAAGTCTCAGGTTGCTGCAAGCATGACAACCCGACACTTGGGGGCTACATATATGGAGTATTCAGTTTTTACTAGTGACTGAGATGAACAACATGGATTTCTTCAAAGTGGCAGTAATTATATGGAAACAAGTCTCAAATCATCACTTTGTTCTGTTCAAGACTTGGGGGCTACATGTAATATGGATATAAGGGAGAAATATCTTCCGATTTTCAGTTTTGAGGAATCCAGATTGACCCGGCGTCACCAATCATTATGACCCGGTGTCTGCAACAATCATAACTCGGTGTCATCAACAATCATGAATCGGCGTTGGCAACAAACCAAATTGATCCGGTGTCTGCAACAATTATGACCCGGCGTTGGCAATAATTATGACTCGGTGCCATCGGTATTTACAAACCGGCAATTTTGGTAATACTAAACTGGCAAGTTTTACATCTTCAAACCGGCTGAATATCAGATGAGTATTTCAAGACCAATATTTCTTAAGCCGGCGCTTTGGAAGCCGACTCAACTGGGTTATTCTTCAGAATATTTCTCTGTGAGAAACCAATGTCAGCAAATCGAGTATGAAGCTGGCTTATTGACCTGTATTTTCTAGAAGAAGGAAATGACAAGGAATTAAGGATGATCCGGTGCCGGTTTACAAGAATTCTTAGCCCGGAGCATAACCTGTCAAGTTTGTTCTTGTGTTTATTTTACAGGATCAGCTTAACATGGATAAATCCAAATTAAACTGGGGGCTAATGTCGGGGATATACCCCGCGGGGTAAACCGGCCGGAAGTATAACCCGGCCGGACTTGGCGGTTTACTTGAGACCCAGTTGAGAATTGACGATTCACTGGCGACCCGTTTGGACCTGGCGGTTTACGATGCATTGGTAATCCGGCAGGCGGGTCAGAAGAGCGACAAGACCCGGTGGCCGAACGGGCGGTTCATGAAGGCCGATTCATACTATGGTGGGCCGGTTTACAAGGAAAGGCGTGAGGAATATTTGTCTTACAAGGAGTTAAGACCTGGACTTGTATCCGGTTTGTATTAGAGATAGACTAGTCCTAATCCTAATAGGACTCCACATGTAACCCGCCCCTTCAACATATATAAGGAGGGGCAGGGCTCCCCAAAGAGGGACAAGCAAGAAGCGACAGGCTAGAAGAGACAATCTCTAGGGCTAGACACAAAGAGCCGGTTTACCGACGACACCCTCATGATCATAATGAGACCTAGCCTCAAACAACATGTAGGGCTATTACCGGATGATGCTTCCCGGGGCCCGAAGCTGTCTAAATCCTTGTCTTGTGTTGCGTCTCTCGATTCCGCTCAACCCCTCTCAAGCTACCACATAGATGCGTTGGCCTCACGACTAAGTCCTGACACTAAGGACATCTGCCATGACAAAACCACGACAAGTAGGGTATTACACCACAACGTGGCCCGAACTAGTATAAACCTCGTGTCTTCCTGTGTTGCGAGTTGGTCGAGTTCGTCCGCGGGATCTTAGCGAGCTAGAGCGTAGATCGGTAGAAGCGAAAGACTTCGCGCACACCCCAGTGTTCGAACCTTAAGGGTTTGCCGGAACCCCACATCCGACATTTGGCGCGCCAGGTAGGGGTGCGCTGGAGCTTCTTCTCCGCCGACCAGCTCGCCGACGCTCCCCAGCCATGATGTCTGGCGATTCAAGGGCCGGCTCCGACCGCTGGGCAGCCTGGCCAGCCCGGGAAGCGCCGCCTTCCCATGAAGGTCTCGACCCAGCACTCCAAGCGGCACGGGCGCCGCCAAACACCGCCGGGCGCGGGCAGCGCGGCCAGGCGTCATCCACCCTCACCCCATGACAGGTACGAGCCACGGCGAGAGCGGCGAGTCATGCCGCAGCAACGGCGCCGCACTCACGGCGGGAGCAAGCGAACATGCGGGCAGCGCTCACCGTGGCAAGGGAGCTGCTGCGATGCAGGCTGATGGAGAGCGGCTGGGACACGCTGCTTGAGCGTGTTGCCGAGCTGCTGGATGCAACGGCGTCAGGAGCACCACCCTTCTGCTATCGACTTCCTCCCCAAGCCACTGCAGGGCCGCGCGGCGAACCTCACGACGTCCGCGCACCATCGACTACGCCCGGGGGCTTCATCAACATCAGCACGACCGACGGTGTAGGGGGCTCCAACTCCCCCATGCCGCCCTCGACAAGCACAAGCGCAGGCGTCGCCCCCCATGTGATGCGGAGCATCCGTCCATTGCTACGTCTCGAGCTTGCGTTGGTTTTCCCCGAAGAGGAGGGGATGATACAACACAGTAGCGTAAGTATTTCCCTCAGTTCTTGAGAACCAAGGTATCAATCCAGTAGGAGGCTACGCGCAAGTCCCTCGTACCTGCACAAAACGATAGCTACACGCAACCAACGCGATTAGGGGTTGTCAATCCCTTCACGGTCACTTACGAGAGTGAGATCTGATAGAGATAATATTTTTGGTATTTTTGGTATAAAGATGCAAAGTGAAAAGTAAAAGCAAAGCAAGTAAATAAAGTGATGGAGATTAATATGATGAAAATAGACCCGGGGGCCATAGGTTTCACTAGTGGCTTCTCTCAAGAGCATAAGTATTCTACGGTGGGTGAACAAATTACTGTTGAGCAATTGACAGAATTGAGCATAGTTATGAGGTTATCCAGGCAATGATCATGTATATAGGCATCACGTTCGTGACAAGTAGACCGAAACGATTCTGCATCTAGTACTATTACTCCACTCATCGACCGCTATCCAGCATGCATCTAGAGTATTATGTTAAAAACAGAGTAACGCCTTAAGCAGGATGACATGATGTAGAGGAATAAATTCATGCAATATGATAAATACCCCATCTTGTTATCCTCGATGGCAACAATACAATACGTGCCTTGCAACCCCTTCTGTCACTAGGTAAGGACACCGCAAGATTGAACCCAAAGCTAAGCACTTCTCCCATTGCAAGAACTACCAATCTAGTTGGCCAAACCAAACGGATAATTCAAAGAGACTTGCAAAGATAACTTAATCATACATAAAAGAATTCAGAGAAGAATCAAATATTTTCCATAGATAAGCTGGATCATAAACCCACAATTCATCGGTCTCAACAAACACACCACAAAAAGAAGATTACATCGAATAGATCTCCACGAGAGAGGGGGAGAACATTGTATTGAGATCCAAAAAGAGAGAAGAAGCCATCTAGCTAATAACTATGGACCCGAAGGTCTGAAGTAAACTACTCACACTTCATCGGAGGGGCTATGGTGATGATGTGGAAGCCCTCCGTGGTGGATGCCCCCTCCGGCGGAGCTCCGGAACAGGCCCCAAGATGGGATCTATTGGATACAGGAAGGTACGGCGGTGGAATTAGGTTTTTGGCTCCTTCCCTGATCTGTTGGGGGTACGTAGGTATATATAGGAGGAAGGAGTACGTCCGTGGAGCGTCAAGGGGCCCACGAGGCAGGGGGCGTGCCCAGGGGGGGAGGGCGCGCCCCCCACCCTTGTGACCGCCTCTGGCACTCCTTGGAGTAGGGTCCAAGTCTCCTGGATCACGTTCGGTGAGAAGATCACGTTCCCGAAGGTTTCATTCCGTTTGGACTCCGTTTGATATTCCGTTTCTTCGAAACACTGAAATAGGCAAAAAAACAGCAATTCTGGGCTGGGCCTCCGGTTAGTAGGTTAGTCCCAAAAATAATATAAAAGTGGAAAATAAAGCCCATTATAGTCCAAAACAATAGATAAAGTAGCATGCAGCAATCAAAAATTATAGATACGTTGGAGACGTATCAGGCATCCCCAAGCTTAATTCCTGCTCGTCCTTGAGTAGGTAAATGATAAAAAGAGATTTTTTGATGCGGAGTGATACTTTGGCACAATTTCGATGTAAATCTTCTTAATTGTGATATGAATATTCAGATCCGAAAGATTCAAGACAAAAGTTCATATTGACATAAAAATAATAATACTTCAAGCATACTAATCAAAATAATTATGTCATCTCAAAATAACATGGCCAAAGAAAGTTCATCCCTACAAAATCATATAGTTAGGCTATGCTTCATTTTCGTCACACAAAGATGTTCCCGACTTCTATATCCCCGATGACAAGCCAAGCAATTGTTTCATACTTAAATAATCTCAAACTTTTTCAACCTTCACGCAATACATGAGCGTGAGCCATGGATATAGCACTATGGGTGGAATAGAATATGATGATGGGGATTGTGTGGAGAAGACAAAAAGGGAGAAAGTCTCACATTGACGAGGATAATCAACGGGCTATGGAGATGCCCATCAATTGATGTCAACATGAGGAGTAGGGATTTCCATGCAACGGATGCACTAGAGCTACGAATGCTCAACAAAAGAAAACTAGTGGGTGTGCATCCAACTTGCTTGCTCATGAAGACCTAGGGCATTTAAGGAAGCCCATCGTAGGAATATACAAGCCAAGTTATGTAACGAAAAATTCCCACTAGTATAAAAAGGACAACTTATGAGACTCACTATATGAAAAACATGGTGGTACTTTGAAGCACAATATATGAGACTCACTACATGAAGAACGAGGTGCTACTTTGAAGCACAAAATATGATACTCACTACATGAAGAACATGGTGCTACTTTGAAGCACAAGTGTGGAAAAAGAGATAGTAGCATTGCCCTTTTCTTTTCTTTTCTTTTTTTTCTTTTTTTTGGGCCTTCCTTTTTTTATTTGGCCTTTCTTTTTTTTATTTGGGCAATGCTCTAATAATGATGATCATCACACTTCTATTGATTACAACATGAGGATTGCAACTCGAAACTAGAACAAGGTATGACTCTATATGAATGCCTCCGTGATGTGCGGGATGGTGCAATGAATCAAGAGTGACATGTATGAAAATAATGCATGGTGGCTTTGCCACAAATACGATGTCAACTACATGATCATGCAATGGCAATTTGACAAAAGTAATGTATGTCATGATGACGATGGTGGAATTTGCATGGCAATATATCTCGGAATGGCTATGGAAATGCCATAATAGGTAGGTATGGTGGCTGTTTTGAGGAAGATATAAGGAGGTTTATGTGTGATAGAGCGTATTGTATCACGGGGTTTGGATGCACCGGCGAAGTTTGCGCCAACTCTCAATGTGAGAAAGGGCAATGCACGGCATCAAGAGGCTAGCAATGGCGGAAAGGTAAGAGTGCGATAATCCATGGACTCAACATTAGTCAAAAGAACTCATATACTTATTGCAAAAATTTAGAAGTCATCAAAATCAAGTACTACGCGATGCTCCTAGGGGATAGATTGGTAGGAAAAGACCATCGCTCGTCCCGACCACCACTCATAAGGATGCACAAGCCGGTACACTTCATGTTTCAAATTTGTTACACAACTTTAACCATACGTGCATGCTACGGGATTTGCTAACTTCAACACAAGCATTTCTGAAATTCACAACTACTCAACTAGCATGACTTTGATATTATTACCTCCATATCTCAAAACAATTATCAAGCATCAAACTTATCTTAGTATTCAACGCACTCAAAAGAAAGTTTCACATATCTTGAACACCAAGTATATTAACATTAAGCAAATTACCATGCTACTAACGACTCTCAAAATAATCTAAGTGAAGAATGATAGATCAAGTTTCTTTAAAACAAATCCACCACTGTGCTCTAAAAGATCTAAGTGAAGCACTAGAGCAAAAATTATCACGCTCAAAAAGATATAAGTGAAGCACATAGAGTATTCTATCAAATTTCAAATCATATATGGCTCTCTCAAAAGGTGTGTACAGCAAGGATGATTGTGGTAACTAACAAGCAACGACTCAAATAATACAAGACGCTCCAAGCAAAACACATATCATGTTGGTGAATAAAAATATAGCTCCAAGTAAATTACCGATGGACGTAGACGAAAGAGGGGATGGCTTCCGGGGCATCCCCAAGCTTTGACTTTTTGGTGTCCTTGGATTATATTGGGGGTGCCATGGACATCCCCAAGCTTAGGATCTTGCCACTCCTTGTTCCATAATCCATCAAAAGAATTCACCCAAAACTTGAAAACTTCACAACACAAAACTCAATTGAAATCTCGTGAGGTCCGTTAGAGAAAGAAAACAAAAGACTAATTTAAGGTACTGTAATGAACTCATTCTTTATTTATATTGGTGTTAAAACTACTGTATTCCAACTTCTCTATGGTTCATAAACTATTTTACTAGCCATAGATTCATCAAAATAAGCAAACAACACACGCAGAACAGAATCTGTCAAAAACAGAACAGTCTATAGTAATCTGTAACTAACGCAAACTTCTGGAACCCAAAAAATTCTATAAAAATTATATGACCTGGAAAATTTGTTTATTGATCAGCAGCAATTAGAATCAGTATTTTATCACGTTCTGGTGATTTTTAACAATTCGGGCACTGAGCACAAAGATTCTGGAAATTACAGCAAGATCAAATAACTATCATCCAAGAAGATCCAATAGGTCCAACTTGGCACAAACACTAATTAAAAGATAAAACCACATCTTAACAGAGGCTAGATGGATTATTTATTACTAAGCAGCAAGGAAAAATATTGGGTTGTCTCCCAACAAGCGCTTTTCTTTAAAGCCTTTTTAGCTAGGCATTGATATTTCAATGATGCTCACAAGAAAGACAAGAATTGAAGCACAAAGAGAGCATCATAAAACACGTGACAAACACATCTAAGTCTAACATACTTACTATGCATAGGCATCTTATAGGCAAACAAATTATCAAGGCAAGCAAAAACTAGCATATGCAAGGAAGCGGGAAGAAACAATAGCAATCTCAACATAACGAGAGGTAAATTGGTAACATGAAAATTTCTATAACCATATTTTCCTCTCTCATAATAATTACATGTAGGATCATAAGAAAATTCAACAATATAGCTATCACAAAGTATATTCTCAACATGATCCACATGCATGCAAAGTTGACATTCTTCCAAAATAGCGGGATTACCATTAACTAAAGTCATGACCTTTCCAAACCCACTTTTATCAAAAACTTCATAAGATTGAACATTCTCCAAATATGTGGGATCTAAAGTTGACACTCTTCTGAACCCACTTTCAATATTATTGCAAACAATATTATCAATCTCATATTCATCATGGGGCTTAAATAAATTTTCAAGATCATAATAAGAATCACCCCAATAACGATCATTGCAACAAGTAGTAGACATAGCAAAACTAGCATCCCCAAGCTTAGGGTTTTGCATCTTATTAGCACAATTGACATCAAAAGAATTTATAATAAAATCATTGCAATCATGCTTTTTATTCAAAGTTCTACCGTGAAGCACTTCATCACAATTTTTAGATTTACGGATTTTAGGCAAAAGCTTATAAAGATAATCTAGTGCATCCAAATCACTAGGAATTGGTTCATCATAACTGGATCTCTTAAAAATATTGGCAAGCGGATCAGGATCCATAGATATTAGCTTCTCTGTTTAGGAATAAATACCCAACTCTTTCAAGTAAACGAGCCAAGAAAGACATCAAGGCAAGACGAACGGAAAAGAGAGGGCGAATAAAACGGCAAGGGTGAAGTGGGGGAGAGGAAAACGAGAGGCAAATGTCAAATAATGTAATGCAAGAGATAGGGATTGTGATGGGTACTTGGTATGTTGACTTTCTGCGTAAGCCTCCCCGGCAACGGCGCCAGAAATCCTTCTTGCTACGTCTCGAGCTTGCGTTGGTTTTCCCCGAAGTGGAGGGGATGATGCAGCACAGTAGCGGAAGTATTTCCCTCAGTTTTTGAGAACCAAGGTATCAATCCAGTAGGAGGCTACACGCAAGTCCCTCGTACCTGCACAAACGATAGCTTCTCGCAACCAACGCGATTAGGGGTTGTCAATCCCTTCACGGTCACTTACGAGAGTGAGATCTGATAGAGATAATATTTTTGGTATTTTTGGTATAAAGATGCAAAGTGAAAAGTAAAAGCAAAGCAAGTAAATAAAGTGATGGAGATTAATATGATGAGAATAGACCCGGGGGCCATAGGTTTCACTAGTGGCTTCTCTCAAGAGCATAAGTATTATACGGTGGGTGAACAAATTACTGTTGAGCAATTGATGAATTGAGCATAGTTATGAGGTTATCCAGGCAATGATCATGTATGTAGGCATCACGTCCGTGACAAGTAGACCGAAACGATTCGCATCTACTACTATTACTCCACTCATTGACCGCTATCCAGCATGCATCTAGAGTATTAAGTTAAAAACAGAGTAACGCCTTAAGCAAGATGACATGATGTAGAGGAATAAATTCATGCAATATGATAAATACCCCATCTTGTTATCCTCGATGGCAACAATACAATACGTGCCTTGCAACCCCTTCTATCACTAGGTAAGGACACCGCAAGATTGAACCCAAAGCTAAGCACTTCTCCCATTGCAAGAACTACCAATCTAGTTGGCCAAACCAAACGGATAATTCAAAGAGACTCGCAAAGATAACTTAATCATACATAAAAGAATTCAGAGAAGAATCAAATATTTTCCATAGATAAGCTGGATCATAAACCCACAATTCATCGGTCTCAACAAACACACCGCAAAAAGAAGATTACATCGAATAGATCTCCACGAGAGAGGGGGAGAACATTGTATTGAGATCCAAAAAGAGAGAAGAAGCCATCTAGCTACTAACTATGGACCCAAGGTCTGAAGTAAACTACTCACACTTCATCGGAGGGCTATGGTGATGATGTAGAAGCCCTCCGTGGTGGATGCCCCCTCCGGCTGAGCTCCGTAACAGGCCCCAAGATGGGATCTATTGGATACAGGAAGGTACGGCGGTGGAATTAGGTTTTTGGCTCCTTCCCTGATCTGTTGGGAGTGCGAGGTATATATAGGAGGAAGGAGTACATCGGTGGAGCGTCGGGGGGCCCACGAGGGGCGCGCCTGGGGAGGGCACGCCCACCTCGTGACCGCCTGCACTCCTTGGAGTAGGGTCCAAGTCTCTGGATCACGTTCGGTGAGAAGATCACGTTCTCAAGGTTTCATTCCGTTTGGACTCCGTTTGATATTCTCATTTCTTCAAACACTGAAATAGGCAAAAAAACAGCAATTCTGGGTTGGGCCTCCGGTTAATAGGTTAGTCCCAAAAATAATATAAAAGTGGAAAATAAAGCCCATTATAGTACAAAACAATAGATAAAGTAGCATGCAGCAATCAAAAATTATAGATACGTTGGAGACGTATCATCCATCATCCCCATGGACCCTACACCGACACATCAAGCCCCACGTGGACCTTTGACAAGAGCGAGCATGTGCTTTGGAAACCGAGGTGAACTCCTTCCTACTTGACTTGCATTTGGATACGGACGAAACATTGTTGCTACCTCACCAAAATATGCTATGCCTCATTAGGTACGAAGAGGAACACCACCAAGAGGCTCAGGAGCATCCCCAAGGAGAAGAAGGACCACCCCAAGGCCACGTGGACCAAGACGGAGTGCAACAGCAGCAACCCAGGAAGTCCCAGGCGACCCCGTGCGCACGGGCCCCGAGACCTCGTGCCCACGGGCTATCCAGAGAGTTGGTGCTGGAGCACCCCGTGCGCACGGGCCCAACTTACCTCGTGCGCACGGGCTCATCAGGGTGGACGGCTGTGACCTCCTGTTCGAGCCCCTCTCCACCTCCTTCGACCCCAAGCCTATTTAGACCATACCTAGGGCTATGTTTAGGGTTAGCAAAGTATTATATGAGATATTTGTGAGCTTTGCTCCTTTCTACCTTCCCTTGTGGAATCAAGACCCCCTAGGGAAGAATCCTTGTGGATTTCAAGGCCTCCTCAAGCAGAAGACTATCTTCAAGCCCCCATCTCCTTTGGATCTGGGATGAACTTTGCCATTGTATCTTTCCTTTGACTGTGTTTGTGACTTGTGGATCTTGTGTTGTTACTCTAGTGGATGTGTAATCAGGAATTGTTGGAGGGATTTCCTATTTGTGTTCTTGTTGTGTTCTTGTTGTTTCTCTCCTTTTCCCCCTCCAAGTGTGAGAAGATCCCTCTTAGGGTTCTACCCTACATCATCTTGGTATCATGAGCCACGTTGATTCACATCTTGGAGTCCCTACCTTCCACTTTCTAGCTTGATTTCGTTGTTTTCGTCCTAATCCAAAAATCCCCACCAAAAATAGCCCCAATTTTTTTGGCAATTTGCTTGATCTTGTGAGATTTGGTTGTTTTCATCCACGAACTTGGAGTGTGGCAAGGGATCTACCCATCTACCATCTCCCCCCCCCCAATCCTCGAATTTGACCTCACCTTGTAAAATCCCCACGGATCCGGAGCCGTTCTTCCGCTCCTAGAACACCCCGTGCACACGGGCCCTTGAGACCCCGTGCACATGGGCCTCACATACCCCGTGCGCACGGGCTATCCAGGGAGTTTCGACCATTTTCTATTTCCCTCATTTCGTTTCCAAACCAACACTCGTGTTCTTCCGCACTATTTCTCGTGGTTGTTTGAGTTCCGGACCGCGGTTTCTCTTGTGTCCTAAGGTGTTTCGGCTACTTAGGCGCATTTGGACATCATCATCGCCACCAAGCATCAACTCGGACAACACATCGACTTCAACAACTTCACTATTACTGTAAGATCGGACGGTAACCTCGACGACATCTCACCCTTGCTTTTGCATTGATAACCCGAGCCATTTCGCGTAGCTTACCCATCGAGACTAGCAAGTTGAGAATTGTCAGGCCACGCTTTTGTGCACCGTAGTGATCGTGTTACCATCTTAGTGCCATAAGTCTTTCCCGTGCATATCTTACTTATTTGTCTCATATCATACTTGACTCAAGCATAAAGAAACAAGAAAAGCTTTTAAGCAAAAGAGGAAAAACAAAGAGCTTGTAAGCAATAGCATCGAGTCATTTTGCATATCATCTTTGATATCTCATACGTAGCATAGTTGGGATTGAAGACGGCGTGTTTCTCTTATAGGTTGGTGCACACGCGTATCTAGCCCATTTGAGCAATCGAGCTAGTGTCTCTCTAGCATTCGCACAACAAGAGCATTTTCCGTCGTTGCACATTTGAGCTCACCCCTTGGTTGTGCGGATCCCATCTATCTTCCGTGTGTGTGTGTTCCTAGTGATATCATTGGGTTTGATCTATTTGTTTTTACTTGCATTTTTGTGAATCTTCTCAACCTTTTCGATATCTTGACTAACATTTGCTTGAAATTTTTGCCACCATCCTAACCGAGCTCCTCCATAGACCATTTACTTGTAGGTGTGAGAAACAATTCCCGGTACCAATTCCCCTATTGTAACATCACGTGGGATCATACTTGTTACATCCACAATCTTTGGAAAAGGTAACTTTGGTTTTGTTCTCTCATTTTCCTACTCACCACCACTTTCATATGATGGATAGGCCAAGTACCTCTACCAACCCACTCTCCATCGAGCAAGACGACGACATGTCATCATTCGTCACCAAGATCCACCTCTTTGGTGCACAACAAGTGCTACATCAAGAGAAACAAGCAATGAACGACCGCAGCGACAACCTCGCCACCGACTTGCGACTCTCCGAGCAACGTACACGGGACTACTTCGACAACAAGCTCGACGCGCACAAGCAAGAGAACGATGCAAGAATGGACGAGATCCGCACTTTGTTGGTCAACCGGCCTCCTTGAACTTCTTCCTACTCAAGACGGAGCCACTCAAGTCGACACTCCGACGACACCTTCTCCGGCTCAAGTACACCGTCATCAAACACTCTTCGACGAGCCGCACGTCAAGACCTTTATGCATCTCGAAACCCGCTACACGTCAAGCATTCACAAGAGCAAGTCGATGAGCAAGTTCCTCGTCCTCGTTCAAACCAAGACGCTTTTGCTCAAGCTCAAGAACGACAACGAATACGGCGCCAAGAGGAAGAACGAGCGCGTCTACACCAAGAAGAACAAGACGCCGAGGTTCAACGTCTTCAACAACAACAACGAGAAGCGCAAGCTCTTGAGGCGCAACATGCCCTTCAAGAATCAAGTCGAGCCATCGCCACCCGCAATCGCGAACGGCGCAATCAAGAGGACGCCCTTCGAGAAGAAATCCACGAGCGAAACTACCAACCCCGCGTGCAACGTCAAGTTCCTCAAGCTACTCCACAAGTTCGTCAAGCTCATCCTCAACCTCAAGTTCAACAAGAGCAAGTGGATCATCGACTTCCTCCACGCCAAGAGCGACATATCGAGGAACGAGCATTTGAGGATCTTCCCCCACAGCAAGAGCGACATCACAACCGCTACTTCAACGAAGAACTTCGCTACGGCAAGCTAAAGTTCACCATGCCCAAGTTCAATGGAAGCAATGACCCCGAAGAGTACCTCTCATGGGCATTGAAGGTTGACAAAATCTTCCAGTTGCACAACTACGATGAAGAGAAGAAGATCGCAATGGCCTCACTCGAGTTCCAAGACTAGGTTCTCATTTGGTGGGAACAAGTGGTTGAGCGACGACGCACAAGAGGTGAACCACCAATCACAACTTGGATGGCAATGAAGGAGGTCATGAGAGTTCATTTCGTGCCTACACACTACAACCGTGATCTCTTCAAGAAGTTGCAACTTCTCAAACAAGGCACGAAGACGGTGGAAGAATACTACCAAGAAATGGAGATTGCCATGATTCGAGCCAATGTCAAGGAAGACGACGAGCAAACAATGGCACGCTTCTTGAACGGCCTCAACCATCCAATCAAGCGGATTGCCGACTTCCAACCATACTCAAACCTCCTCGAGCTAGTTCATCAAGCGACCAAGGCCGAGCGACAAGTCCAAGATGACTTCAAATATGCCAAGTACTCGTCCAAGACCTACGGCTCCTCTTATCAAGCTCCCGCGACTTCGGCAACTCCTACCTCAACTAGAGCATCACCAAGTACCGGCAACAAGTCAAGTTACAAGAAAACTTCGACAAGTTCAAGTTGTCCTCCTCCTACTACAAGCAACTTCAAGCCGCGTGCTTCATCATCTACTCCGACCGATGAGACCATCAAGACAAGCTCCTTCAAGTGTTTCACTTTCGGCGGCCGTGGCCACAAGTCCTTTGAGTGCACAAACAAGCGCACCATGATCCTCAACGACGATGGCACCTACGACTCCATGAGTGAAGGTGAAATGGAAGCCCTTGAGCAAGTGGCCATGCACCGACAAGTGAACAACAAAGACGAAGATGATCAAGTCTTTTGTGATGAAGATTCAAGTCCCGCTCTTGTTGTCTCCAAGGTCTTGACTCTTCAACATCAACAAGAAGAAGACCAACGATGCCACATCTTCCACACAAAGACCGGCATCAATGGAAGGTCCGTCAAGGTCATCATCGATGGAGGTAGTTGCCACAACTTGGCAAGTGAAGAACTATGCTCCAAGCTTCAATTGGTCAAGAGGAAGCACCCGCACCCCTACAAGGTTCAATGGCTAAGCGACTCCGGCACTATACGAATCGAGCATACGGTCCAAGTCTCCTTCAAAATAGGTGCATATGAGGACACTTTGGAGTGTGATGTGGTCCCAATGACCGTTTGCCACCTCCTTCTTGGTCGACCATGGCAATTCGACCGTGGTGTCATCCGCAATGGGCGTACCAATCACTATAGCTTCAAGATGAAAGGAAAGGAGTATGTGCTACGACCTATGTCTCCTAGTCAAGTGATAGCCGACAAGCAAGCCACCCATCATGGAGAGAAGAGTGAGAAAGTGATCCACCACAAAGTGAGTGAGAGCCACAAGCCAAACTTGAGCGCCTCTTCACCTAGAGAGAAAAACCTCATACTATTTGCCACAAAAAGTGAGATGAGAGAAGAGTGTGAGAACCCATCGAGTGTGATGCACTTTGTCCTTGTGTGCAAGGATGGAGATCCAACAACTAACACCTCTCATGAGCTACCTTTAGTGTTTCAATCTCTTTTGCAGGAATTCCAAGATGTTTTCCCCGATGAGCTACCTCCGGGTCTACCTCCTCTACGAGGCATTGAGCATTGAATTGACCTCATCCCCGGAGCGCTTGTCAACCCCGAAGAAACTAAGGAGATTCAACGGCAAGTACAACAACTCATCGACAACGGTCATGTACGTGAAAGCTTAAGCCCTTGTGTCGTTCCGGTTATACTTGTGCCTAAATCCGATGGAAGTTTCCGTTTGTGTTCCGATTGTAGACCCATAAACGCTACTACCATTTGCTATAGTCATCCCATTCCTCGCTTAGATGATATGCTTGATGAACTTAGTGGAGCCAACTTTTTCTCAAAAATTGATCTTAAAAGTGGCTATTATCAAATCCGCATTCAAGAAGGTGATGAATGGAAAACTGCTTTCAAAACCAAATTTGGCTTATGTGAGTGGTTAGTGATGCCTATGGGTCTATCGGAGGCTCCCGATACTTTCGTGCGCCTTATGCATTATGTGCTTCGCCCTTATATTGGAGTCTTTGTTGTGGTTTACTTCGACGATATTCTTGTGTTTAGCAAAACCATGAAAGAGCATATTAATCATGTTAGGGCTGTTTTGCAAACCCTTCGCAAGGAACGTCTTTATGCAAACATGAAAAAATGCACGTTTGGTGTTGACAAAGTGGTTTTTTTGGGTTTTGTTGTATCCTCAAAGGGTGTCCATGTTGATGAAGCTAAAATTGAAGCAATTAAAACTTGGCCCCAACCCACCAATTTGCAACAAGTGCGTGGCTTTCTTGGTCTTGCGGGTTTTTATCATCGCTTTGTGAAAGATTTTAGCACTATTGCCGCTCCTTTGCATGCCTTGGGTAAGAAGAATACTCCTTTTGTTTGGGGACCTTTGCAATCCACCGCTTTTGATGAGCTCAAGTCTTTGCTTACTCATGCTCCGATTCTTGCTTTGCCCAATTTTGACAAAACTTTTGAGGTTCATTGTGATGCAAGTGGTACCGGAATTCGCGGAGTTTTGATGCAAGAAAAACGAACCATTGCATATTTTAGTGAAAAACTCTCCGGTGCTCAACTTAACTATCCCATCTATGACAAAGAATTGTATGCTTTAGTGTGTGTGCTACATGTTTGGGAACATTATCTTAGACCTCATGAGTTTGTCATACATACCGATCATGAAACGCTTAAGTACTTAAAAGGTCAAACTAAGTTGAACAAGCGTCATGCCAAATGGAGTGAATTTATTGAATCTTTCCCCTATGTGATCAAGTACATTAAGGGTAAGGAAAATGTAGTTGCGGATGCACTTTCACGCATATGCACGCTTGTCACCAAACTTGAGTTGAATGTTATTGGTTTTGAGCACATCAAAGACTTGTATGCTAATGATCCATCTTTTGCTATTCCTTATGCTAAGTGTTTGACGCATACTTCGTGGGAGCAATATTATATCAAGGATGCTTATCTTATGAAAGCTAACAAACTATGCATTCCCGAGTCTTCTATTCGTTTGCTCCTTTTGGAAGAGGCTCATGGAGGCGGACTCATGGGACATTTTGGACGAGATAAGACATTTGCCACACTCTCCAAGAACTACTTTTGGCCCAAGATGTTTCGAGACGTCTCACGCTTCACCAACCGATGCTCTACATGTCGCAAAGCTAAGTCTAAAGCTCAATCTCATGGTCTTTACATGCCTCTTCCTATTCCCTATCAACCTTGGGAAGACATTAGCATGGATTTTGTACTTGGTTTGCCTAGAACTCAAAATGGAAAGGATTCCGTGTTTGTTGTTGTGGATAGATTTTCTAAGATGGCACATTTCATTCCTTGCAACAAGATAGACGATGATTCACACATTGCAAATCTCTTTTGTAGGGAAATCTTACGACTCCATGGAGTACCAAAGACAATAGTCTCCGATCAGGACGTCAAGTTCTTGAGTTACTTTTGGAAGACCCTATGCGCCAAGCTCGGAATCAAGCTCTTGTTCTCATCCGCATACCATCCTCAAACCGATGGCCAAACGGAGGTGACGAACCGGACACTCTCCACTCTACTTCGCGTGTTGATCAAGAAGAACATCAAGGAGTGGGAGGCGTGTCTACCCATCGCCGAGTACGCCTACAACCGTGCAAGACATTCGACTACCGGCAAGTCCCCCTTCGCGGTCGTCTACGGCTTCAACCCGTTGTCCCCATTGGACATTCTACCTCTTCCTCTACAAGAGCGCACCAACATGGATGTGAGTGCTCGGGAAAGCTACATCAAGAAGATGTATGAGGATACAATGCACACCATCGAGCGCCAAGTACAACGACTAGCGACCAAGCTCAACGTCGACAAGCAACCCATGGTCTTCAACATTGGTGATCTAGTGTGGCTACACCTTCGCAAGGACCGCTTCCCCAACGAACGCAAGTCCAAGCTTCTGCCAATGGACCTTTCAAGGTGCTAGCACGCTACAACAACAACACCTACAAGATTGACCTACCACGAGACAAGTACAATGTGAGCGACATCTTCAACGTCAAGGACCTCGCGCCATACCATGGAGATGAAGCTTTTGATCCGAGGTCGGATCTCTCCCAAGGGGGGGGGAGATGATGTGGAGCATCCGTCCATCATCCCCATGGACCCTACACCGACACATCAAGCCCCACGTGGACCTTTGACAAGAGCTAGAGCACGTGCTTTGGAAACCGAGGTGAACTCCTTCCTACTTGACTTGCATTTAGATACGGACGGAACATTGTTGCTACCTTACCAAAATATGCTATGACTCATTAGGTACGAAGAGGAACACCACCAAGAGGCTCAGGAGCATCCCCAAGGAGAAGAAGGACCACCCCAAGGCCACGTGGACCAAGACGGAGTGCAACAGAAGCAACCCAGGAAGTCCCAGGCGACCCCGTGCGCACGGGCCCCCGAGACCCGTGCCCACGGGCTATCCAGAGAGTTGGCGCTGGAGCACCCCATGCGCACAGGCCCAACTTACCCCGTGCGCACGGGCTCATCAGGGTGGACGGCTGTGACCTCCTGTTCGAGCACCTCTCCACCTCCTTTGACCCCAAGCGTGTTTAGACCATACCTAGGGCTATGTTTAGGGTTAGCAAAGTATTAGATGAGATATTTGTGAGCTTTGCTCCTTTCTACCTTCCCTTGTGGAATCAAGACCCCCTAGGGAAGAATCCTTGTGGATTTCAAGGCCTCCTCAAGGAGAAGACTATCTTCAAGCCCCCATCTCCTTTGGATTTGGGATGAACTTTGCCATTGTATCTTTCCTTTGGCTGTGTTTGTGACGTGGATCTTGTGTTGTTACTCTAGTGGATGTGTAATCGGGAATTGTTGGAGGGATTTCCTCTTTGTGTTCTTGTTGTGTTCTTGTTGTTTCTCTCCTTTTCCTCCTCCAAGTGTGAAAAGATCCCTCTTAGGATTCTACCCTACATCACCATGGTCCCGGCCGGATGCCGTATTGTCATCCCCAGGACGTCGTCATGGGCGGGGCAACATGGAGCGTGGGGCACCATGGTGAGGTGTTCGGGGTGACGGCCCCGGAAGCCTACGTGCCCCGCATGATGGACCAAGGGTACGCACCAGAGGACGACCTTGGCCCATTCACTGGAGAAGATTGGGGAGAGGGGGCGCTAGGAGCCGAAGCCTTCCAAGAACCAACAGAGAACCACAACGATCGCGCTGGCAGTGGAAACTATAGGGTACCACTAGTCTCTCAGGAACAGGCTTATGCTAACCATGGACTAAAGATGAATCAGGTTGCAGTGTCGATCGACGACCCGGGCACGGCGGCACCCGTCCCAACAAGGGAGACACGCTGGGGGCCACCGAGAGGGAGCCAGGAGCAAGGCCCCTCCCTGCAGCGCGCGATGCCTGACGACACCCGGAGGTAGGCCCTCTGCCGGGGAGGCCTCGACAACCCTTCCCCCGGCAGAGGACCTGTGGTCACCGAGGGAACCGTTGGCGTCCTCTTTCCCTCCTCTGTGTCGTCCTCGTGACTGGTCGGCTCAGAGGAGGTCAAGAGTGGCACAAGGCGGGGCCCTCGTCTGGCGATATGAAGCAAGGCCGGTACCTGTGAAGAAGGCCCAGTGCCTGTGAAGCTCGCCGCCCGTGACACTCTCACGTAATAATGAGTTGGGCCTGTACACGCCCCGGAGTCTCAGGGGTGCCGGCCTCAGGCCCTGGGGCTCCCTCCCATGCCTAGTGGCGGCACTTAGCTCCGCGTTGGTGAGAAGACTTGAAGACCAGAAGACTAGACTAGGTGCCGGACGCGGCCTTTTGCTTTGGATCTCTCTTTCTGTAGCTTTGCTTTCTGGATCTGGATTTGAGTTGAAGTTGAGTTTTTATCGATGCGCGCGGGGGGAGCCTTTTCTCGTTTGAGAAATTTCTTGCCTTCTGGATCTCGTTTTGTTTGGGACTCATGTCCGTCGCCTTCCCCCCACGAGCTCCTCGCGCCAGGACTCTGTGGCTGTCTGTAGCATGCTGCCAAGCGCTGCCGCTTAACGCTACAACTGGTGCTCACCTCACATGGGGCCCCTTCCGACGGGGCGACGAGCTCCACAAGGTTTTCAGGAACTCGACACGTCGCAGCCCAGCTCAAAGCTGGCGCTGACTAAGGTAAACAAAGACAGAAAACTCGCATCAGGATTCACAAGTTCACGAGGACACAAACTCACATTGCATGGAAAAGTAAAAACTACAATTTGTTTACATGAGGGGCTCCCCCTCTCAAAATTCTCTTACAAGTTTCCAAGGGCCACGCCCGAGTTTGTGCGCAGGAAAAAATGACAGGAGAAGAAGGGATCAGCCAGAAATGTTGCTCGCTGCGTCACCCGCAGACGCGTCACTCGCGTCGTCGTCGACTTCATCGGCATCATCACCGCCATCGGCGATGCCCCCGTCATCATCGTCGACCACGTCGCCTTCGTCTGCGATGACCACCACCGCGTCATCCTCCGAAGCGAAGGCCCTGACCAACGCGTTCACATTGTCCTCAACCCAGCGCGCTAGGTTGCCCCGGACAACCGTGGGTACGGGGGCGATGGCGGCGTCAAGGTCAAAGTTGGGGTCGGCATTCAGGAGGTGGCTAAAGACACGGGAGAAAGCGCGCTCGAGCAGTCCACGCCCCCTTTCCTCCACAAGCTGGCGAGCTTTGGCAGATCGAGCCTCCAGGCGCGTCACCACCTCGGTGAAGAAGGTAAGGTGGCTGGCATAATCATTTGAGTGAGGGGTCGGCGCCTCCACGTCGCAAATATGGCCGAGGGTGATATTGGCCTTGTTCCGGAGATCCTGAAGCATAGGGGCATGCTCGCACTCCAGCGTTAGACGTTGGAGCACATCCTCTGTGTTTTGCCTCGCGACGGCCTCTGTGTCATCAACCCGCCTCCGGAGGGAACGCAGCTCGGCGCGGGCGGAGGCCAAGTCTACCTGCGCCACCGCGCGCCTCTCAGCCTCGTCCAACCTAGGCCTGAGGGTAGCGGCCCTACCCTCATCCTCCACGCCTGCGAGCTTCAGCTTCAGGTCGTACCTGCCCTCCAGGTCCGTGCAAACCTCGGCCACCCGGCGGTTCACCTCCTCCTCAACTCCAGCCTCGCGAGCCCTGACGGCGTCTTCTGCTTGGGCAACTTGACGCTCCCTCGTCTCCAGTTGCTCGAGCTCGCGGCTACACTCCATGGCCTCCAGGGCCAGCGCCTCCTCATGCTTCCGGACCTCCTCTTCCTCCGCGGGCGTCCCCCTCAGCGATGCAAGAGCGGCCCTGCGTGCCTCCACCTGCTACTCAAGAGACGTGTTCCAGGCCTGGAGCTCCCACGCGCGCTTCTCCGCAGCCTCGCGGCAGCGATCAGCCTCGTGAGCCTCTTCCAAGGCTCGTGAGCGGGCTTCGTGGGAAACCTTGAGAGATGCCTCGGCCTTCACATTCTCGAGGTCACGCTGATAGCGGCCGAGGTTGATGGCCACCTTCAGCTTGCGCCGCTACTCCGCTAGCCGGAGACCTTCAGCCTCAAGACGCGAATCGACACTCGTGAGCTCTTCACCAAGTCGGCTCATCGCGTTCATCGCCTCCTAGAAGAGCTCATAGCGAACCACGCTCCGCCCGCGCTCAAGCTCGAACGCCCGGCCTTCTTCGTCCTCCACCTCGGGGGCTGCGGGCGGGGCGCCAAGCGGCGCGCCACCCCTCGGCAGGGGGCTGGCGCCACACCCGACGCCAGCCCGTCCTCGCGAGAAGCCCAAGCCGGCCGGGGCTCACTGCTTGAAGAGGATCCGAGGATCGAAGCCAAAAAATTGCGGTCAAAGACCAGTGGAGGAGTCTTGGGCACGCCTGCCAGGCTCCACGCCAGACCAAGGGGGAGGGGCGACAAGGCTGCAGGTTCAGCGCACCAGGAAGGCAGGAGTGCCCCTTCGACCAGCCTTGCTCCCGGAGCAACCAGCGGACCCAGAGTGCTCGTGGCCGGCGGAAGAGTTAAGGAAGAAGGAGGCCGCTTCTCAGGAGGCGCGACTGCCTCGATGGAAGGAGCCCTGAAGAACTAATGTCAGGAAACGAAGAAACAGTACACAAGGAGCCACAGCGGTACGATACTTACACGTCGACGGCGATGTACTTCCTCCGCTTCATCGGTCCAATGATGTTGCTGCTGCTAGGGGATCCCTTCCTCTTGCGGAGCTCTTTGAAGTCCACACAAAGGCGACCGAAGCGCTGGACATGACGGCCGGTGTGCAGCGGGGCCAAAGAAGAGCTCGGAAGAATATCTTCAGGGGTGCCCGGTTGCGGCAAACAGCCGGGCACCGTTTCACCACGACCTCCCGAGGCTCCTGGAGCCTTGGCCTCGAGAGTCGCATACAGTGTCTCCTCAGCAACCGACGCCTCAGGAGGGGAGTGGAAGGCTCCTGAGGACGATGCCCCAGGATCACCACTCGGCACGTGCTCCTCAGCACTCGAGCCGCCGGCCTCCGCCTGAGCTCGCCCACCTGCACCGTCACTTGGGGCGAGCTCAGCATCAGGGGCAAGGAAGGGAACCACGACGACGGGGTTCTCACGAGGCCCCTCCAGGCCGATCGGTCGCGGCCCCCATTCATCGAAGAGAGGCATGTCCTTTACAAATTCATCCTTATTCTTGCAGCGGTACAACAAGCAGTTCTTCCCAGGCAGTTCGGCCGGCAGAAAGACACCCGTCAGGACCTTGAGCACTGTTCGCCGCGTCCCGAGGAGGAGCCCGGACTCCTGAAACCTCATGTGGTCCTGGCTGTTGAGCAAGGTCCACATTGGGCGAGAATGGCGCTGAAGCGGAGCGACCCGGCGTTGGACGAATTCCTTCACCACCATCGGTGCAGTTACTCCGCCATCCTTCAACAACCTCAACCTGAGCTAGACGTCGGCAAGGCCGGGGCTCGTGAGCCGCTGATGGCTCTAGCCGGAGTTAGGAACAGCGGGCCTTGATGGAGCCTGAAGCAGAGGACTGAGCACACCGGCATCGACGAACACCCATCGTGTCCGGAATTCGCTCGTGGATGGAGGAAGCTCGAAATCGATCCCCTCGCCCGACGTCGTAGCCATGGCCTGGAAGCTCATGCACCCCGAGCATTGCTGAGGGTCGGCCAGATGCAATGAGAAGAAGTGACGGAGGAGGGCCACCGAGGGAGCAACGCCCACCATGGCTTCGCACACAAAGGCGAAGACAACAAGCAGAGTCACAGACGGAGGGTCGAGATGCAGCATGTGGATCTGATAATGCTCAAGCACCGCATTGAAGAAGGCGGAGCAGGGAGGAATCAGGCCTGCTCAGAGGGCATCTATGAAGATTGGGACCTTAGTGACCTTCTGAGCCGTGCGAGTACGAGACGCGGGCCATGCCACCGTCTCCCCCCACCCATTGAAGCTGGAAGCAAGCATCGGGCGCACCTTGCCCATGGCCTTGTCATTGAGCACCCGAGACCGGCCGAGCGCTGGCGCAAAGGACGGAGGCGCAGCTGGAAGAGACAGAGGACTCTTCCCCTTCTCAGCTTGTTTCAGCGCCATGGCGGTGGGGCAGGCAGAGCGCAAGTCGGACTGGAGAAGAGAAGCAGAGCCACAAGGAAGCAGGGGAACTGGGGAAGCAAGGCGGAGGAGGCGGAGGAATAACTGTGCAGGCCGCAGGGGCCACATATCCAGGCGGATTTGAAGGCAGCATGGGGAAGCGGAGACGCCCACGTCCAATCAACCGCCACGCTTGACCGAGGCCACAGAATTTTGGGGCCCACGGTGCTCCGAACTTGACCCTTGGCTTCGCCGCGAAGCCAAGCCCGAGCGCACCTTGGACCCGGGGGCTACTGTCGGCGTTCTGGGAACAGGGGTCCCCAGACTTGCATGCCTGCGGCCCAGCGTGTTAAGCAGCAGTCAGACGCCCATCTTCGTCAACAAGGCACCCAAGACCCTCGCGAGGGACCAAGCCTCGCGAGGCGGACGACGCAAGACCTCCTCTGGAGTGGCCTAGCCAAGCAGGCTCACGAGGAGCGGAGATATCAAGGAGAGGCAAACCTCACGAGGCTCTCGTGACGTGAGCCATGACGAACGGTACCAGGCGGGTGCCAGGCGGGCGCCAGTGCGCGCAGCGTCCCTATTTCCTCTTTGGTGCTAAGGAGGCCAGCACAGGCGAAGAGTACCGAGGTATCAGGAAAAGGTTGCCATATTGGTGCAACGAGACCAAGACCAGGAGGACGGCAAGGCGGAGGTCATCGTGGAGCCCAAGACGGCATCACCCCGGAGCTTTTCGCAGGCGAAGACCGCTTTTGTCAGGATAGCTTGTACTAGCTGTCCCCCTTCAAATTTGCCCACCGTTCTTGGCTCCCTTCCCGATCGATATTTGGGTAGAGGACCAAGGCCTATATATGTAGAGCTAGCCACCACAGTAGAGGCAACTGAAGCGAGCCTGAACTGATCTCGAACTGGCTCAGATCGAATCCTCATGCCACAAGTTCATACGCACAAGAACACCTCAACCTCAGGAGGCTGTTCTTCCCTTGTACTGTTCATCATCATCCCAAGAGGCAATCCACCACCACCACACTGGAGTAGGGTATTACACCACAACGGTGGCCCGAACCAGTATAAACCTCGTGTCTTCCTGTTTTGCGAGTTGGTCGAGTTCGTCCGCAGGATCTTAGCGAGCTAGAGCATAGATCGGTAGAAGGGAAAGACTTCGCGCGCACCCAAGTGTTCGAACCTTAAGGGTTTGCCGGAACCCCACATCCGACAACTGCTTTGTGTGATTTAGGAGTTGGTGTTAGTGTTATGCCTTTCTCTTTATATAAAAGTCTTGATTTGAATAAACTCACACCTATTGAAATATCTTTGCAAATGGCGGACAAATCAACTGCCATACCCATCGGTATTTGTGAGGGTGTGCCCGTTGTTGTTGCTAATGTTACTATTTTGACTGACTTTATTATACTTGAGATGCCCGAGGACGACAACATGTCGATTATCCTTGGTAGACCCTTCTTGAATACTACATGGGTTGTTATTGATTGTAGCAAGGTCACTTTTCATATCAATGGTAATGAGCATACGGTGCACTTTCTGAAGAAACAATTCCAAGTGAATGGTAGTAATGTTACTGAAAAATCTCCGACAATCACTATTGGAAGTTTTCAAATACCTCAACCTACTGTTGAAAATAAATATGAAATGCTTATTGTTGGGGACATTCGTATCCCCATTGAGGTAACCTAGTGATTTACGAAAGTTCTTTGGTTTCATGCTAATCGAAAGTGGTTGTTAATAAGACCCGATCAACCTTATTAATGGATCATTTTTTAGCGGTATGAAGTTGATGAATTTAGTAAGCACTACCTTCTGTCCTTACTCTTTGTTTTCTGTTGTTTTTATTAGTTAAATAAAATAAAATGCCATGTTTTGTCTGTTTTCTGAATTTCCTGTGCAATAAAAAAATGACCCAAAAATAAAAGTTCTCAGAATGCTTTGAAAATTTAATACGATTTTTTTCTGAATATTTTTGAATTTCTGGTGCAAATAATATCAGAGGGAGGTGCACCAGGTGGGCACAACCCACCTGGGCGCGCCAGGACCCCCAGGCACGCCCTGGTGGGTTGTGGTCCCCACGTGGGCCCCCTCACTTATCTCTTCATCCCACATCATCACTTACCTCCAGAAAAAAATCTCCATTGCTCTCTCTCCCATGTTCTTGCTCTCAAACCACGGATTTTGATCTCTTTGCTCGAAGCTCCGTTTTCGAAACTGTTTCGGGGGATTGTTGCTTGGTATGTGACTCGACCATTTGTCCAATTAGTTTTTGTTTTAGTAGTTTATATTTTGAATAATTAGCTACTCTTGGTGGTGCTGTAGATGAGCTTGCATGTTAAATTCTTATAGTTCTAAGTAGTTTGAATCCTTTCTATGGCCTCTATGTATCCCTATGAGTAGTTCTTATCACTTTAATAAAGTTTTGTTGACAAATTTTTGTCACCCAGAAATTTTCAGAAAATTGTACGTGGACATAGTGAACCTATTTGGAAGGATTTCTTCGAGGAGTCGATCCTCGGGGGCATCTTCTAGTGACAGTTCTGCTCGCCGGTCTTATGTTGAACCAAGTGAAAATTCCACACGAGATGCCACCACCAAAACATGCTTATGGCCTTGCGATGAATATATGATGCGTGTGGGCATCAAGGAAGAATTTGAGCATTATGTTCACAATGCCGGTCTCGGTCCCTACATTTCAGATAAGTGCGAACAACGCCACCTTCTCACTGAATCATTTGTCAAAGAATTTAAATTCTATCCTCGCGAGTCTAGGGTGTCTTTTATGCTTTATAATAATCCATTTACCATATCACTAGAGAATTTTGCTTACCATTGCAAACTTCCATTTTGGGGTTCGTTTGATGAACCACCAAAGGCTGAGTTCGAAACATTCTTGACTAGTCTTTGTTACGGTGAAAGGAGGGGAGTGACACAAGGTAGAATAAAGAGCATTCATTTTCCTGCAATTCAGTACTTTGCATTATTAAATGGGAAATGCATAGTAGGCAAGAAAGACTGTAGTACACTTTGTGCGCCAGACTTGAGCCTCATATGCACCGCTCTCACCGTGAAAGAAATTGTAACCTTGGAGCAATTGTTCCACGCAGACTTCAGCACAACGCTAACATTGGCTATTTCTATGGTGGAATATATGCCACACGTTTAGCATGAGGGCTGGGTGTTTCATCTTTGCCCTTTTATCCTATCCTACCCATGCAGTATTTAGATTTTAACACCTTAAAGACCATAAGATCCTTAAGGGAAAGATTGATAACTTCACTTACAATCTATTGTTTAACCAAACATCTGTTGTGCACACATATTTGCCTGCGCCTGCTCTTTTTGACTATCACAGCAAGGGAAGATATTTCATTCTCGAGAGTGAGGCCCGAGCTCACAACACAGCAGTGGAGGCAGCAGGACAGGCCGAGGCGTCCGCACCTAGAGCCTTCGTGAGCTACCACGCCGACTACTATCCAGCCTACAGATCGACTACCAAGTTAGGCCAAAAGCCTAAGCTTGGAGGAGTACGTGTTCTCACCGACATTTCATTTATGTCCACTTATTTTCATTTGTCGGTGTTCACACTTTTTCATTGTATCATCCATGCTTAGATTTATTTTCTTGCTTTCTTCTTGTGTGTTTGAAAAACTTTAGAAAAACAAAAAAGTTAGTTGTAGTAGTTTACTTTCTATGCATGCTTAGTAGTAGCACTAAAAATAAAACCCAAAAAGATTTCCTTGTTCTTCTTTTGCTTGTTGGGAGCTTTCCCATGTAAATAGTTTTTCTTGTTTTTGCTTCTCCCTTTTATTTCCTTGTTCAAGAAAACAAAAAACTCCAAAAATATTTTAGTGTGTTTCTCTGAATTTCTTTTCTTTTTATTCGAGTCTTACTGAGGAGAAGACCATGATGAAAATGTTGAGTGGCTATCATATGAATAAATGTTAATCTAATAAAGAGCCCATTTTACCTTGTCTTCTCCCGTTGAATAAAATGTTTGCAGATTCCAGCTTAGTCCACGACACTCTTGCACTATTATTATTTTCATATCGTTCGGTCGTGCAAGTGAAAGGTAATAACGACGATATTCGATGAACTGGTCGTGGCAGAGAGAAACAGGTATGAACTCGACTTGTTCTGTTTTTGTAAATATGTTTAACCTAGTATCCATGATTCAACCCATTATGATTAAACATGTTTGCAATGAAAGTTAGAGATTATAGTTTCTCATGCCTTGCATAAGTAGCTAGGAGTGGATAATGATTTATCTTGGATATCAACATTGCGTTAAAATGATTGTGATGTAGTATGATGATATGGTATCCTCCTCTGAATGTTCGAGTGGCTTGACTTGGCACATGTTCATGCATGTAGTTGAATCAAAACCAACATAGCCTCTATGATATTTATGTTCATGGTGTTCATATCCTACTCATGCTAGTGTCCAATGTTACTTATGCATAATGCATGTTTATGACCGTTGTTGCTCTCTAGCTGGCCGCTTCTCAATCTAATTGCTAGCCTTCGCCTGTACTAAGTGGGAATTCTGCTTGTACATCAAAAACCTTGAACCCAAAGTTATTCCAGATGAGTCCACCATACCTACCTATATGCGGTATTACCCTGCCGTCCTAAGTAAATTTGCATGTGCCACCTCTAAAAACTTCAAATAAATATCCTTTTTGTGTGCCTGGATCGTTCATGGAATGACAAGAGGTGGTCGGTATCTTCCATACTAAGCGGGTTATTCTCAGGTCAAGTGTTTATTCACTCGCCATCGCATGAGAAAAGGGCGGTAATAGGGATTCCCAGTCCCGAACTCAAAAATGCAAATAACTAAACAAAACTCCCCCGGGACTGTTGTTGGTTTGGACGACACCCATTGTTTCAGACAAGCTGTGGAATGTGATTGTTGCTGGAGGGGGAGTAAAGCTTTACTTTTATAGCTTGGGAACCGCCACTAGCGTGCTTAGCATGGAAGATATTGATAACTGATGGTCATGAAGTAAATGAGAAGGGTGCATGTCTCAAAATATCATTTACCTCTTCGTTAAAAATTTAGCTCTGGCACCTCTGCAAATCACTGCTTCCCTTTGCGAAGGGACTATCTATTTACTTTTATGTTGTGTCACCACCTTCTAAAACAAGCGCCAGAACCTGAGAGCACAACTGTCATGACTTATGCACTGTGTGTAGCTAATGTTGGGTGCATCATGACTGGATCTTTTCTACCATGAATTACAATGTTTAGTCGCTGCTTGAACTTTGGAGGTGCTCTGCATTTATGTTTTGCGGTCTCAGAACGGGCTAGCGAGATACCACTATTGTCATATTATATCATGGTTGTTTTGACAACGTGTTGCTGTTTGAGATATCTTATTATTGCTCGCTAGCTTATTATGCCATTGATACGAGTTAATATAATCTTTAAGAGTTATTGTCGGCATGGTTAGTTATAATGTTGGCTGAAAACCTGGGTGCTGTTTAAGCTTATTTATGCAAACAAGAGCAAAAGAGTTTGTAAAAGTTTTTCTTTTTCACTTTCAGTTTATCAACTGAATTGCTTGAGGACAAGGAAAGGTTTAAGCTTGGGGGAGTTGATACGTCTCCAACGTATCTACTTTTCCTAATGCTTTTCCTCTTGTTTTTGACTCTAATTTGCATGATTTCAATGAAACTAACCCCGAACCGACGCTGTTTTCAGCGGAACTACAATGGTGTTGCTTTTGTGCAGAAATAAAAGTTCTCGGAATGGAACGAAACTTTGCGAGGGATTTTATATAATAAATAAGAATTTCTGGAGCCAAGACCTGCCGGAGAGGGGCACCTGGGTGGGCACAACCCACCAGGGCGTGCCCCCTCTAGTGGCGCGCCCAGGTGGGTTGTCCCCACCTGGTGGCCCCGCAGACCCTGAAACCGACGCTATAAATCCTATTTTTCCAGAAAAAAATCAGGGAGAAAGAATTATCGCGATGCACGAGACGGAGCCGCCGTCACCTCCTGTTCTTCATCGGAAGGCTCCAAAGAGGGGGATCTTCGTTCTTCGTCATCACCAATCCTCCTCCATCGCCAATTCCATGATGCTCCCCACCGGGAGTGAGTAATTCCTTCGTAGGCTCGCTGGTCGGTGAGGAGTTGGATGAGATTCATCATTTAATCAAGTTAGTTTTGTTAGGGCTTGATCCCTAGTATCCACTATGTTCTTATATTGATGTTGCTATGACTTTGCCATGCTTAATGCTTGTCACTTTGGGCCCGGGTGCCATGAACTCAGATCTGAACCGTTTATGTTATCATAATTATATCCATGTCTTAGATCCGATCTTGCAAGTTATAGTCACCTACTACGTGTCATGATCCGACAACCCCGGAGTGACAATAGTCGGGACCACTTCCGGTAATGACTGTAGTTTGAGGAGCTCATGTATTCACTATGTGTTAATGCTTTGTTTCAGTTCTCTATTAAAAGGAGGCCTTAATATCCCTTAGTTTCCTATATGGACCCAGCTGCCATGGGAGGGTAGGACAAAAGATGTCATGCAAGTCCTTTCCATAAGCACGTATGACTATTAACGGAATACATGTGTCGGTGGGAGACGACACCTATGGGATCACTGGAACCCTTCTACAGTTGCGGGGCGCGGGATCGTGAGAAGAGCGGGACCAGCAGAGAACATAAAGGGATTTTACCCAGGTTCGGGCCGCAAGGATGCGTAAAAACCCTAGTCCTGCTTTGGTGGATGTATTTAGTGTTCTTGGGCTCTCGAACTAGCTCTAGGTGCTGCGAGGTTCCAAAGAGCCGAATCCTTTCTCTGTGCGCCGTGGGCCTCCTTTTATAGGCGAAAGGGGCGCCACAGTGGCACACATGAGGTGGAAAGTGCTACAGTGTCGCGAGTCTATCGCTAGTATTACAGGACAAGACGCATTTAATGCGAGGCTTAGGTGTCCCTTCGCTTTATTGGGGACGGGGGCGAGGCCCGTCCCGTCCGTCGCCGCTCCTCCTCGCTTCGACACGTGCCCTGGCCAGCGATGCATGCGGTGCCATGTACGCAGGCAGGCAGCTGAGGTGGCGCGGTGGTGGAGCCTCCACGAAGGATTGCATGCCGCCACGCAGGTGCCTGCCCAGCTGGTTGGGTCGGCAGCCGCATGCAAACGGCGGCGAAGACTTATCTGGTGCTGTCTTGGCAGTGGCCCAGCTGGTGCGCTTTGGCGAGGGCCTTGTCGGGTGGCCCGGCAAGGGTCTTGCTGTGGCACGCTGGCCTCCCCGGCAAGGGTCTTGCCGGGTGGCCCGGCAAGGGTCTTGCCGTGGCGCGCTGGCCTCCCCGGCAAGGGTCTTCCCAGGGGTCTTGTGGGTTTCTTCAGTGAAGATGGTTGCCCTCTTATCCTCATTTGATCTTGAGCATTCTATATCTTCACAAAGATCTGCATGCCACCACGGAGGTGCCTCCCGAGCCCTGTCCCAACGCATTTGTCTGAGCATTGGTGGGCTCAAGGGTGGCTCGCTCGGCTGGTGTGGGCGGGCTGCCCCGACAAGGTTCTTGCCGGGGCCGCTGAGGCTGCCCTGGCAAGGGTCCTTGCCGGGAAAACCTGCTTCGCCCATCCGATCCTTGTGGCCTTGGTCCTTGCCGTTGCTTCATTTGTCTTCATGGCTTTGGCTCCTCTCCAGCTCCCCTTTCCTGCTATGTCTATGCGTGGTCGTGGCGGGAGGCTCTTGAAAGATCGAGGATGTCGCCTAGAGGGGGGGGGTGAATAGGCGCTTTAAAATAATTACGGTTTAGGCTTGAACAAATGCGGAATAAACCTAATGGTTAATTTGTCAAGCACAAAACCTACAACAACTAGGCTCACCTATGTGCACCAACAACTTATGCTAAGCAAGATAAGCAACTATGTGATAGCAAGATATATGACAAAGAACAATATGGCTATCACAAAGTAAAGTGCATAAGTAAAGGGCTCGGGTAAGAGATAACCGAGGCACGCGGAGACGACGATGTATCCCAAGTTCACACCTTGCGGATGCTAATCTCCGCTTGGAGCGGTGTGGAGGCACAATGCTCCCCAAGAAGCCACTAGGGCCACCGTAATCTCCTCACCCCTCGCACAATGCAAGATGCCGTGATTCCACTAAGGGACCCTTGAGGGCGGTCACCGAACCTGCATAAATGGCAACCCTTGGGGCGGTCACCGAACCGTACACTTTGGCAACCCTTGGGGCGGTCACTGAACCCGTCAAATTGCTCAGGCGATCTCCACAACCTAATTGAGACCCCGACGCTGCCCGGAGCTTTACACCACAATGATTGAGCTCGAACACCACTAACCGCCTAGGGCGCCAAGGCACCCAAGAGGAACAAGCTCTAGGGTGCTCAAACACCCAAGAGTAATAAGCTTCTCAAACTTCACTTCCACGTATCACCGTGGAGAACTCAAACCGATGCACCAAATGCAATGGCAAGGGCACACGGAGTGCCCAAGTCCTTCTCTCTCAAATCCCACCAAAGCAACTAATGCTAGGGAAGAAAATGAGAGGAAGAACAAGAAGGAGAACACCAAGAACTCCAAGAACTAGATCCAAGGGGTTCCCCTCACATAGAGGAGAAAGTGATTGGTGGAAATGTGGATCTAGATCTCCTCTCTCTTTTCCCCCCAAAACTAGCAAGAATCCATGGAGGGATTGAGAGATAGCAAGCTCGGAGAAGGTCAACAATGGGGGAAGAACACGAGCTCAAAAGGATAAGGTTCAATGGGGAAGAAGACCCCCTTTTATAGGAGGGGGAAAATCCAACCGTTACCCCACTGAACAGCCCCGCACAGAGCGGTACTACCGTTAAGGAAGGGCGGTACTACCGCTGAGGGCGGTACTACCGCTCCCTACCTGGCGGTACTACCGCGTTAAAGAGAGAGGCAGGCCACTGGCCACAGAGCGGTACTACCGCGGGAGTAGAGCGGTACTACCGCTCAGAGCGGTACTACCGCTGGCACAGGGCGAAAACAAAGAATACTCCAAGGAAAACCAGAACTGCCATAACTTCTGCAAATGAGCTCTGAATTGAGCTAACTCAAGCTTGTTTGAAACAAGACAACGAGTAGCATCAAAACGGAGGAGAGAAACCTCCAGCAGAGAAGAACCGGCATACCCTCCAACATCAAAGACATCATAGAAGATGCAAGTGAACTCCGTTTTCGATGAACTCGAGCTTGTCATAAAAATGACCATAAGCTCCAAATCTCACAAGGATAAGAACCAAACAAGAACCAAGAAACATGATGCAAGGATGCAATGGTTTGAGCTCTCGACGAACGATACGATCAAGCTACTCACTTGAGAGCCCCCCTTGATAGTACGGCTATCGATCCTATAACCCGGTCTACCACAACTACCATGAGACCGGTAAAATAGAAAACCTATCAAGGGCAAACCTTTGCCTTGCACATGGTCCACTTGAGCTAGATGATGACGATCTTGACTCCCTCAAGTTGGACCACCTTTCTTGATTGCGTTGGCTCGAAGAAGACTAGTTGATTGCTCCCCCATACTCCACTATGGGTGAGCCACTCTTCCGCACATCTTCACAAGTCCATTGTCACCAAGTGGACGGCAAGCTTCAATCACTTGATCTCTTCATGATGCATCACTTGAACTTGCACACCGCAACCTAACCCCACAAAGAACTCTCACGAAGACCATGGGTTAGCACACAAAGTGTAATGGACAATGCTCACCATACCATGGGATCACTTGATCCCTCTCGGTACATCTTCTACGCTTTGTGATTTGATCAACTTGATTCACTCTTGACTTAGTCTTGATCAACCTTGAATCTTTCCAACTCTCTTCGTTTGGATGATGTCTCGAAGGTAAACATGAATGATCACACAATCTTCTTCTTCAAGACATGCTTGCAATAAGCTCAACACTCACATGACCAATCTTTGGATAATTCCTTAATAGCACCTTGGTCAGCACATAAACTCCTTGAAACCAACACATGGACTTCAAGAAATGCCTATGGACAAATCCTTCAAATATAACTCAATGCAACCATTAGTCCATAGAGAATGTCATCAATTACCAAAACCACACATGGGGGCACCGCATGTCCTTTCAGCTCTGACTGCCCGTGCACATGTAAAGGGGTCAAAAGCAAAGCCCCTACTTTTGTACACCGACAGGAGCCCCCAGGCCTGGGCCACACATAAACGCAGCACGTTGTTGGGCCAGGCCCAAAATGGTGCGCAGACAGTTGGGGCGGATTTTTACCGCGGCCACTGTTCCGTCCGCTGCGCTTCCCCATGACCCGTGTTGAACACGTGACGTGGGGGTCGTGCGCGTGTGCATGACGTGGGAGGCATGCGTGGGACAGCGCACGCATGTGTCGCATCGCAATTCATGGGAAAGGAGGCGGCTCGCGCCTTCCCCATAAAAAGGAATAACCGCGCGCGCTACTCACTTTTACCCCTTCCCCGCGCCTTCCTCCAATCTCAGAACTGCCGCCCCTTTCTTCTCGAGCCTCTCTGCTTTCGCCCATCGCCGCCGTGCTTTCGCCGTCCTCTGCTTTTCCGCTTCCCGCAGTCGCCATGGCGCCCAAATCCACCAGGGGTAAAGGAGGGGCCAAGGACGTCGGAGTGACGGAGGCACCGGAGGGTGCGCTGGCGGTGCAGTGGACACAATCCGCCTTCTTTTCCCCCTCGACGGTTGGCGTGCCCGAGCTTCGGGAGATGTTCAAGTGTTTGTGGGGTGTGAAGACAGGGGGAGAGAAGACGGGGCATCCGGCCACGACCGTCGTCCCTGCCAGCATCGCCCCCTCCCCACATCGGTACCCCTTCTTCATCGACTATTTCTCTTGCGGGCTCTGTCCCCCTTCTCCGATTTCTTCAAGGACATCATGCGCACCTACGGCTTCCACCTCCTAGATTTTACTCCGAATGTCGTGGCGTGTATGGCCCTCTTCGCCCATCTCTGCGAGGGCTTCTTCGGGGTGCACCCCAGCACGGCGCTCTTCCGCCATTACTTCTCCCCTCGGATCCAGGCAGGGGGCGCCATTGCTGGCTATGTCACCTGGATCCCGACGGCCAAGGGGGCGTACCCGGAAGAATGGCGGGGCCGGTGGTGCTGGATTGAGGAAAAAGACCCGCCAGCGTTCTACGAGGTTCGCCAGAAGCCACCGGTTCGTGGCGGCAATTGGGGTGATGTCGACGCCGACGAAGCGAAGCTCATGATCGCCACCACCAGGATTCTCCGGCTTACCCAGGCTGGGCTCACCCTCAAGATGATCGGGGCGGACTTCATCCGCCGCCGGATTGCCCCTCTACATGACAAAGGGAGGCCAGCCTGGCTCTACGTGAACGCCCCCGACATCATGAGGCTTCATCCCGGCCTCGATAACAACCTGACAGTGCTGCGGCACACCCATCTTTGCCAACGAATCTTCCAACTCGAGGTCGATGACGCGGGCGAGGTCGAGCGGTCCGGCAAGCTTTCCAGGGCCGCCGCGAAGGCCGGCAAGGTCGACAAGGAGCCTGTTTTCAAGCTGCCGGCGGGAGTGGTTCCGCTGAGCAACAACTCTCGTCGGAATGAGATCATCGCCATGATGCCACTCTTCAACGTGCACGGCCTCGACCCGAATTGGGCCGAGCTGGACGAGCTCGCGGTGCAGGAGTTCTTTGACACTCTGCACGAGATATACGTCACCGACGAGCCGCGGCTCATCCAGGACACTTCCCCGGTGGAGCTGGACTATATTGCCGCCAGGGTGGAGGAGGCGAGGCTTGCCGAGGATGAGGCAAGGCTCGTCAAGGAGGCCGGCAGCACCGGCGGCGTGGTGGACAAGGCCGCGGCGGAGGCGGAGGAGGTGGAGCTCGCCCGGTGGGCAACAACCGCTGGGGAGGCCAGCGACGTCGACACCGAGGCTCCCCTCATCGAGGACGCCGCCGACGAGTCGTCAGAAGAGGAGGGCGAGGAGGGGAGGACCGCAACCGCCGACCCTCTGACCACCGGAAGGAGGCGGGTCCTGCGGCGGGCCACCTCCGGCGAGCCGGTACGCCTCGACCGGGTTGTGCAGCTGCGGCAAGCCTAGGAGGCGCCCGTGTGCCAGACAAGGGCGGTGGCGGCGAAGAAAACGGCGAGAGCCGTGGCATCGAAGAAGAGGACGCCTGCTTCTCCGTCGTCCAAGCGCGCCCGAACGCCATCGCCTCCTCCCTCGCCGGCAAACATCGGTGCAGGGATTGGGGGTGACTTGTTTGACTTCGAGCCTCTCAGCCCGGAGCGGAAGAGGAAAGCAACAGAGGAGGAGGAGGAAGAGGACGAAGAGTAAGCCTCTGCTTTCCTCCCTCATTCCTTGCACCCCCTTGACGGCGTTGCTTACCTGTCTTCGTCTTGCAGGGATGTGGAGATTCTGGCCCAGAGGATCAAGAGGGCCAGGGTTTCGGCGAGCGGCCAGCCCCCGACAGGTACCTCCAGTATGCCACTGGTGGTGTTGAGCAGTCCGAAGAGCAGCCCCCGGCCCAGCCCCCAGCGTGAGTCCACCACTCACCCTCAATCAATGTGTGTCGCGTGTGATGCTTTAGTGTTAATCATGCCATGGATGCAGGAGGGAGCAGCACCAAGGGGTGCCACAGGGGGCTTCTCCGATTGTGCCGCTCCCGTCGACTACACCGCCCCAAGGGGCGTCCCCGGCAGGGACACCGAGCACCGAGGCTGTGCACATGGAGGAGGGGGAGGGGAACGCAGGCACCGGTGGCTTTGCCTCGATGCCAGACCTTGGCGGAGAAGGGGCTTCCGCCTCTCGGCCCGGCACGGGTAAACCACTCGCTCTCCACCTCCTCTTGCGTTCTTATTTTTCCCTTATTGACTTTCGACCTTGGCTCCGCCCTATCTCTTTCGTGGAATCCAGACTTCTCCTAAGAGGACGTCGACGCCACCATCAAGGACGTCGCCGCGGATGCCGCGGCGGAGGCGGAGACGATCGCTGGTGAGGAGGGAGCCAGGGGCGCCGCCGAGGATGCCGCCAAGGGGCCCGCCGAGGAGCCCGGCAAGGGGCCTGTCGAGGGAGCCGGCAAGGCCACTGCCGAGGAGGGGGTGTTTGACGACCTGCCCTCCTCCTCTGCTGCCTCGGGCTCTAGCAGGTACCTGAGGGTCAGCGACGACCTCTTCGTCCATCTCCTTGGCGCGTCGAGCACCAGGGCTCCCTTTGAGGGAGAGGTGTTCGACGAGGAGGCGCTTTCCACCGCCGGGCTTTAGGTTGTTGACGAGCCGGGCGTTGGCGGCGCTGGCTCCCAGGAGGAGCAGCTGCTCCAGGCCATGGGTGCCAGCTTCCGGAAGCTCCAGGCGCTCCACCGTGCTCGCCTGGACAAGGTCAAGTCCAGGACGGCGGTGGTGGAGAGGATGGAGGAGGACTTTGGGGGCCGTGTCGCCGATGCGCAGGACTGGTTCCGCCAGGCTCAGGACGAGCTGAAGGCCGCCCGGGGTGAGCTGGCCAACCGTGAGGTGGAGCTTGCCATGAAGCTGGCCGACATCGAGAAGGCCCAGGAGACGGCGAAGAGGCTGGCCGATGAAGCCGAAGCCGTCCGTCCCAAAGACGAGGCCGCCTCAAGACCTGGAGGAGGACCTTGCCAAGCGCGAGGAGAAACTTGCCGCCACGCCCCAGCGGCAAGGACGAAGAGGTGGACAAGCTCGCCCTGCAGCGGACCCAAGAGCCGGAGGGAGGCATCAGAGGCACTCAACGCCTGCTCGGGCCCATGCCGCAAGGTGAAGGAGCTGGAGGAGCAAGCTCAAGCTGGTCCAGGAGAAGCACACGCCAATGGTGCTCGATGGTGGCGCAGGTGAGATCATCAGCAAGTCCGAGAGCTCTCCGAGGCCAACGCCCATCATGATCTCAAGCAAGCTGGGATTGCTCGAGGAGACGCTGTCGGGGGCCATGACCCGGGAGGGGATCCTAGCCAAGGAGCCGGAGACGGAGAAGCAGCTGCTGAAGAACGAGACCGCCAACCTCAAGGACTACAAGGCGGGCGAGAACGCTGGCTCGAGGCGCTGCCGCCGCCGCAAACTCGGTCGCCGATCAAGCTGGGCATCATGGGATGCGGAGATGGGGTACGCGCCCAGGCGAACCCGAGCCCCAACGCCAACCCGACCATATACTTTGAGAAGGTCGTCGACGCCCTGAAGCGGCTTCACTCCAACCGGGTGGCCTCCCTGGCCGAGGAATCCCGGATACTCTGCCGGGGGACCATGACCAGGGTGCTAACCAAGATTGCGACCGGCACCTGCACCTCGACTTCGAGCAAAGGTCAAGAGCTTGCCGGAGGATGCCGACATCGCGGCGCTCAATGAGCGTATCTAGCCCATCCTCAGCCGCATCGACAAAATCAAGAGGGTTGAGGGCCAGCGCCGGGACTAGGCATCCCATTCTCTGTCGCCGCTGCGGGTTCACGACCAAGACAAAGCTATCTTTAGTTAGAACTGCGGCGACAATTTGTGTAATATAACTCTGTAATGCCCCTGAAACTTATGCATGTTATTTTCCTGTTCGATTTTCCTTTGTATGTCCACCCCATGTCAACTGGGTAAGCTTGCCGGCACGTAAACCCAGGGCGGCGTTTTGAGGACGCATCCTCATTAGCCTGCCGGGTGTGCTTGTCACCGGGCAAAGCACCTTACCGCCCCTGGCGCGGCCGCTCGATCTATCGAGCTTGACTCGAGTCAGAACCGAGAGCGTTGTTGATGGCGAAAGGCTACCCTGCCGCTCTCGACGTGGCCGCTTGAACTGTTTAGCAGACTCGAAACAGAACAAAGGCGTTGCCGATCGCAGGAGAGCCCCCCTCCATACAGGCTTTCCATACATAGGCTGAACCGTCGAGGATAATAACCTTATGTTTAAAGAGAAGAACTTAAAGTTCAGCATGACTTAGCTCTCTCATCGCTGCCTCGGTGTCTTCCGCGCCACGGGCAGCGGCGCCTCCTTGGTCGCCTTCTCCGCAGGGGCCGGGGCGATGAAGAACAGCTAGGTCGACTGCTGGACCAGATTCTCACAATTGCGCCCCCTACCTGGCGCGCCAAAGATGTCGGTGCGAGACGACACCTATGGGATCACTGGAATCCCTTCTACGGTTGCAGGGCGCGGGGATCGTGAGAAGAGCGGGACCAGCAGACAACACAAAGGGATTTTACCCAGGTTCGGGCCGCAAGGATGCGTAAAACTCTAGTCCTGCTTTGGTGGATGTATTTAGTGTTCTTGGGCTCTCGAACTAGCTCTAGGTGCTGCGAGGTTCCAAAGAGCTGAATCCTTTCTCTATGTGCCATGGGCCTCCTTTTATAGGCGAAAGGGCTGCCACAGGGCACATGTGAGGTGGAAAGTGCTACTGTTGTCGCGAGTCTATCGCTAGTATTACAGACAAGACGATTTAATGCGAGGCTTAGGTGTCCTTCGCTTTATTGGGGACGGGCGAGGCCCGCCCCGTCCGTCGCCGCTCCTCCTCGCTCGACACGTGCCTCGCCAGCGACGCATGCGGTGCCATGTAGGCAAGGTGCAGCTGAGGTGGCGCGGTGGTGGAGCCTCCACGAAGGATTGCATGCCGCCACGCAGTGCTCGCCCAGCTGGTTGGGTCAGTGACCGCATGCGAACGACAATAAGACTTATCGGTGCGGGCTCGACGGTGGCCAGCTGGTGCGCTTTGGCGAGGGCCTTGTCGGGTGGCCCAGCAAGGGTCTTGCTGTGGCACGCTGGCCTCCCCGGCAAGGGTCTTGCCGGGTTGCCCAACAAGGGTCTTGCCGTGGCACGCTGGCCTCCCCGGCAAGGGTCTTGCCGGGTTGCCCAGCAAGGGTCTTGCCGTGGTGCGCTGGCCTCCCCGGCAAGGGTATTGCCGGGGGTCTTGTGGGTTTCTTCGGTGAGGATGGTTGCCCTCTTATCCTCATTTGATCTTGAGCATTCTATGTCCTCACAAAGATCTACATGCCACCACGGAGGTGCCTCCCGAGCCCTGTCCCAACGCATTTGTCTGAGCATTGGTGGGCTCAAGGGTGGCTCGCTCGGCTAGTGTGGACGGGCTGCCCGACAAGGGTCTTGCCGGGGCCGCTGAGGCTGCCCTGGCAAGGGTCCTTGCCAGGAAAACCTGCTTCGCCCATCCGATCCTTGTGGCCTTGGTCCTTGTCGTTGCTTCATTTGTCTTGATGGCTTTGGCTCCTCTCCAGCTCCCCTTTCCTGCTATGTCTATGCGTGGTCGTGGCGGGAGGCTCTGACTGCACATGCACAAGTAAAGGGGTCAAAAGCAGAGCCCCTACTTTTGTACACCGACAACATGCCTACATTATATCGATGAACTGGAGCTAGTGCCATATTGCCCTAGGTTATAACTGTCTCATGATGAATATCATCCAACATGTCATCGATCCAATACCTACGAATTTATCTTATATTGTTTCTGCTAAGTTACTACTGCTATCATCACTGTTACACTTGCTACAAAATTACTGCTATCACTGTTACCGTTACCATTGCTACTGTCACTACTATCAAAACTATCAAACTACTTTGCTACTGATTACTTGCTGCAGATAATTAATCTCCACGTGTGGTTGAATTGACAACTCAACTACTAATACCTTCAAATATTCTTTGCCTCCCTTTGTGTCGAATCTACAAATTTGGGTTGAATACTCTACCCTCGAAAACTGTTGCGATCCCCTATACTTGTGGGTTATCATCTGCTAGAACTACATCGGTATTTCCCCAAAGAGGAAGGGATGATGCAGCACAACAACGGTAGGTATCTCCCTCAGTGATGAGACCAAGGTTATTGAACAAGTAGGAGAACCAAGAAACACTACGTAAACAACACCTGCACACAAATAACAAATACTCGCAACCCGACGTGTTAAAGGGATTGCCAATCCTTTTCGGGTAACGGCGCCAGAAATTGTCAAACAGACATGAGAAAGTTGTAATAATTTGATAGATCGAACGCCAAATAAAATAAAGTGCAGCAAGGTATTTTCTATTTTTGGTTTAACAGAACTGAAAATAAAAGCAAATAAAATAGACCGCAAAGGCAAATATAATAAAGAAGAGACCCGGGGGCCGTAGATTTCACTAGTGGCTTCTCCTGAGAAAAATAGCAAACGGTGGGTGAACAAATTACTGTTGGGCAATTGATAGAACTTCAAATAATCATGAAGATATCCAGGCAATGATCATTATATAGGCATCACATCCAAGATTAGTAGACCCACTCCTGCCTGCATCTACTACTATTACTACACACATCGACCGCTATCTAGCATGCATCTAGTGTATTAAGTTCATGGAGAAATGGAGTAATGCAATAAGAACGATGACATGATGTAGACAAGATCTATTTATGTAGAAATCGACCCCATCTTGTTATCCTTAATAGCAACGATACATATGTGTCGTTTCCCTTTCTATCACTGGGATCAAGCACCGTAAGATCGAACCCATTACAAAGCACCTCTTCCCATTGCAAGATAAATAGATCAAGTTGGCCAAATAAAACCCAAATATCGGAGAAGAAATATGAGGCTATAAGCAATCATGCATATAAGAGATCAAAGAAGACTCAAATAACTTTCATGGATAAAAAGATAGATCTGATCATAAACTCAAAGTTCATCGGATCCCAACAAACATACCGCAAGAAGAGTTACATCATATGGTCCTCCAAAAGACCATTGTATTGGGAATCAAAAGAGAGAGAGGAAGCCATGTAGCTACTAACTATGGACCCATAGGTCTACAAAGAACTACTCACGCATGATCGGAGAAGCACCAATGGACATGATGAACCCCTCCGTGATGGTGTCTAGATTGGATCTGGTGGTTCTGGAACTTGCGGCGGCTAGAATTGATTTTCGTCGACTCCTGTAGGGTTTCTGGAATATTGGGGTATTTATAGAGCAAAGGGGCGGTGCGGGAGGCCACCGAGGTGGGCATAACCCACCTGGGCGCGCCTGGGCCCCCAGATGCGCCCTGGTGGGGTGTGCCCCCCTTCGGCACCCCTCTGGTACTTCTTCCGCCCATAATGTGTCTTCTGTTCCAGAAAAAATCCACAAAAAGATTCGCTGCATTTGGACACCGTTTGGTATTGATTTCCTGCGATGTAAAAAACATGCAGAAAACAGCAACTGGCACTGTGCACTATGTCAATAGGTTAGTACCAAAAAATGATATAAAATAACTATAAAATGATTGTAAAACATCCAAGAATGATAATATAACAGCATGGAACAATCAAAAATTATAGATACATTGGAGACGTATCAGCATCCCCAAGCTTAATTCCTTCTCGTCCTCTAGTAGGTTAATGATAAAAACAGTTTTTTGATGTGGAATGCTGCCTATATTCATCACATATTTTATTTTCCTTATAGCATGGACATTTGGACTTTTATATGGTTCAAAGCAATAGTCTAGTTTTGACATGAGACTTAAATACTCAAGCATATCAACAAGCAACCATGTCTTTCAAAATATCAACGCTAAAATAAGTTATCCCTAGCCCATCATGCTCAATCATTGATCCATTCATGAAACACACTCACATATTAGCTACACCCAATGCTCAAGTACGATCATAGTGCCCCCTAGTTGGTGCTTTATAAGAGAAGATGAATACTCAAATAAAAAATAAAAAATGCATAAAGTAAAAGAAAGGCCCTTCGCAGAGGGAAGCAGGGATTTGTAGAGGTGTCAGAGCTCAAAGCGAAAATTGAGAGATAAAAACATTTTGAGAGGCATACTTTTCTCATCAACAAAAACGACTTAGAATTCCCAACACTTTCCATGCTAGAAATATCATAGGTGGTTCCCAAAAAAACATTTATTCCTTTTTCCACCATACTTTCACTTTCCATGGCTAACCGTATCCACGGTGCCCTCCATACCAACACTTTCCAAGGAATTTATTATTTGACAACATAAAGTAAATTCATTTTTTATTTCAGGACTGGGCATCCCTAATACCTTTGCCTTACTCTCGTGCAATGACAGGTGAATAAACACTCATCGTGAGAATAACACATCTAGCATGTAAAATATTAGCCACCCCTCACCGCCTCGCGAGCGATACGAGCACACAATAGATAAATTTATTTTGAAAATTAGAGATGGCACATACAAATTTTCTTAGAACGGCAAAAGAATACCGCATATAGGTAGATATAGTGGACTCATATGGCAAAACTGGTTTTAAGGGTTTTGGATGCACAAGTAGTGATCATACTTAGTGCAAAAGGAAGGCTAGCAAAATATTGAGAAGCGACCAACCAAGAAACGAAAAATCTCATAAGAAAGCATTAAGCATAATTAACACCGAATAATGCACCACAAGTAGGATATAATTTCATTGCATAACTGTTGACTTTCGTGCTTGCATAGGGAATCACATACCTTAACACCAATATTCTTACTAAAGCATAATTACTCCCCAACATGACTCATATATCACATCATCATATCTCAAAACTATTACAAGGAATCAAGTTTATTTTGTCCAATGATCTTCATGAAAGTTTTTGTTATATCCTTCTTGGATATCTATCACTTTGGGACTAATTTTCATGTGTTGCCTTTGATAAGCTCAAACAAATATAAGTGAAGATCATGAGCATAATATTTCTTTCTCTCAAATTAATTTAAGTGAAGCAAGAGGGAATTTCTTAAAAATTTTACTAACTCTCAAATAAATCTAAGTGAAGTATGAGAGCATTTCTTCAAAAATACTTAAGCACACCGTGCTAAAAAAGATATAAGTGAAGCACTAGAGCAATTCCATAGCTCACAAAGATTTAAGTGAAGCATAGAGAGCAATTCTAACAAGTCATGGCATAATTTTGGCTCTCTCAAATAGGTGTGTCCAGCAAGGATTCAAGACTCAAAACAAAAAGCAAAACAAGCAAAGACTCATATCATACAAGACGCTCCAAGCAAAACTCATAGTATGTGACGAATAAAAATACAGTTCCGAGTAAAGTACCGATGGTCGTTAATTAGAAGAAAGGGGGGATGCCACTCAGGCATCCCCAAGCTTAGTTGCTTGCTTCTCTTTGTATAATAGCTTGGGATGCCATGGGCATCCCCAAGCTTAGGCTCTTCTTAATCTTCATTCCTTCATCCATCGTAAAATCACCCAAAACTTGAAAACTTCAATCACACAAAACTCAACAAAACCTTCGTGAGATCCATTAGTATAAGAAAGCAAATCACTACTATAAGTACTGTATCAAACAAATTCTTATTTTATTATTGCACTATATATACTTTGTTCCAACTTTTCTATGGCAAAGACTCATCAAAGAAAACCATATAATCATCAAAACAAGCGCACAACGCAAAGAAAACAGAGTCTGTCAAAAACAGAACAGTCTGTAGCAATCTGGATATTCCGAATACTTCTATAACTCCAAAAATTCTTAGAAATTAGGAACACGTGAGCAATTTGTATATTAATCTTGTTCAAAAATAATGGGTATTTTATCATGCTTCTGTGATTTTTAACAATTATGTGACTGGCATGCAAAGTTTCTGTTTTTCAGCAAGATCAAATCTACTATCACCCAATATAATCCTAAAGGATTTGCTTGGCACAAACACTAATTAAAACACAAAAAACACAATCATAAAAGTATCATAATTGAGCAAACACTCAATAACAGAAAGCAAAAAGGAAAAATAACTTTTATTCATTGGGTTGCCTCCCAACAAGCGCTATTATTTTACGCTCCTAGCTAGGCATAAAGCAAGGATCTAAGTGTTGTCATCTTTGTTTCTAGATCCATAAGATGCCCTCATGATTGATTCATATGGTGGCCTAATTTTTGTTCTAGGGAAGTGTTCCATACCCTTCCTTAGTGGAAATTGAAATTTAATATTGCCTTCTTTCATATCAATCACGGCAACAATAGTACGTAAAAACGGTCTACCCAAAATAATTGGACAAGACGGGTTGCAATCAATATCAAGAACAATAAAATATATGGGAACATAATTACTATTTGTAAGAATAAGAACATCATTAATTATTCCCATAGGCTTTTTAATAGTAGAATCCGCCAAGTGCAAATTCAAAGAGCATTCTTCAACATCGGTAAGACCAAGCACATCACAGAGAGATTTCGAAATTGTAGAAACACTAGCACCCAAGTCACATAAAGCAAAACACTCATAATTTTTAATATTGAATTTGATAGTAGGTTTCCATTCATCGTGTAATTTTCTAGGAATTGAAACTTCTAATTCCAACTTTTCTTCTAAAGCTTTCATCATAGCATCAACAATATGTTTAGTAAAAGCTTTATTTTGTTCATAAGCAAGGGGTGAATTTATCATGGATTGAACCAAAGAAATACAATCAATCAAAGAGCAACTATCATAATTAAAGTCTTTGTAATCCAAAAGAGTGGGCACATCACTAGTTAAAGTTTAGACCTCTTCAAACCCACTTTTATCAATTTTCTCAACAAGATTTCCACCCTCCGAATTATCGGGACGCCTTCTAGCTAAAGTTGACTCTTCTCCAGTACCTTTTTCATCAATCTTAATTTTACCAAACAAAGAATCAATATAAGAAACACCAATCATTTTACGATCTTCATCACTTTTATGAAAGCAATCACTAGAAAACGCTTTTTCTAAAAATTCTCTTCTAGCTCTAGGCATAGCGGTTCTTTTATTAATTTAATCCATAGAAACATAAAGATATTTAATTGATTCTTCAACTTTAAGCACAAAATTTTTCATCTTGAGATTTTCTACATCATGATAAATTCTATCAACACTTCTAGACAAATCATCAATCTTATTCAACTTTTTTCCATTGTAGCATTGAAAACTTTTTGAGTGTTGATAAATTCTTTAATATTATTATCAAGATCAAAGGTGTTTCTATTATTATTATAAGGACGATTACCATAGTAATTACCATAATTATTAGAGGAATTACTAGGAAAAGGCCTAGGATTAAAATTACCTCTATAAGCATTGTTATTCAAATTGTTTCGCGAGATAAAATTCACATCTATGGCATCACTATTTTACTCAATAGAAGTATACAAAGGCACATCATTCAAATCAATAAGAGCACTTTTATTAGCAACCAATTTCATAAGAGCATCAACCTTTTCACTCATAAAAGAAATTTCTTCAACCGAATTAACTTTTTTACTAGTAGGAGCTCTTTCGGTATGCCATTGTGAATAATTTGCCATAATATTATCAAGCAATTTGGTGGCTTCACCGAAAGCAATTTCCATAAAATTACCACCCGCGGCGGAATCTAAAAACAAAATTCAAACCCGCATAAATTTTTTGTATGATCATCCAAAGATTTAACCCATGAGTTGGGCAATTCCTTAGCATCAATTTCATCCTTTCCCAAGATTGTGCAACATGCTCATGTTCAAGTTGCTTGAAATTCATGATTTGGGTTCTAAGGTAAATATTTTTGCGGGCAGAAAATACTTAGTAATGAAAGCATCTTTGCACTTATTCCAAAAATCGATACTATTACGAGGCAAAGAAGAAAACCAAATTTTTGCACGATCTCGCAAAGAAAACGGAAATAATTTCAACTTCACAACATCATTGTCCACATCTTTTTTCTTTTGCATATCACATAATTCCATGAATGTGTTAAGATGGGACGTGGCATCCTCATTAGGAGTACCGGAAAATTGATCTTTCATGACAAGATTCAGCAAAGCGGTATTAATATCACAAGTCTCCGCAATAGTGGCGGGAGGAGCAATCGGAGTGCTAAGAAAATCATTGTTGTTGGTATTTGAGAAATCACACAACTTGGTGTTCTCTTGAGTCATTGTGACTACGCAACAAGATTGCACTCAAAAACAGATCTGACGAGAAAACGACGAATGAAAAAGAGGGCGAATAAAACGACAATTTTTTGTGAGGTGGGGGAGAGGAAAACGAGAGGCAAATGGAAAATAATGTAAATTGCAAGGAGATGAGATTTGTGATTAGAACCTAGTAGATGTTGATGATGTCTCCCCGGCAATGGCGCCAGAACTTCCTTTTGATGTCTGCTAGAACTACGTCGGTATTTCCCCAAGGAGGAAGGGATGATGCAGCACAACAACGATAGGTATTTCCCTCAGCGATGAGACCAAGGTTATCGAACCAGTAGGAGAACCAAGCAACGCTACATAAACAACACCTGCACACAAATAACAAATATTCGGAACCCAACGTGTTAAAGGGGTTGTCAATCCCTTTCGAGTAACGGCGCCAGAAATTGGCAAACAGACGTGTCGTGGAGTTGACACGGCAGATGTCCTGGCGTAAGGACTTAGTCGTGGAGCCATGGCAACTAGGTTAGCTTAAAGGGGTTAATCGGGACAAAGGACACATAGTGTTTATACTAGTTCGGCCCCTTGCGGTGAAGGTATAGGCCTAATCTAGTTTGGGGTTGTATTTCTAGGTTTCGATTACCAGGGAGCGAATACGCTTCACCTAGTTATTGTTCTCTTGTCTTCTTGCCCTTAACTCGTCGCCGGTCACCCCTTTATATACACAGGTTGATGCCCGACGGCTTACCGAGTCCCGGCCGGCTCATACACAACGTGTCCGGCTTGGTGACTAACTAAGCTTGCCTTATAATACAAGTCATACATATGGCGGTTCATCCTCTTGGGCCTTAAGTCGCCTCTGGGTCTTAGGCCGTCAATGGGCTTGCTATGACCCGCCGTCTTCATTGATAAGTCGCCAGTGGTATAACCCGGCCCCTCCTGGGCGGTTCATACCTAGTATTCATATCCCCGACATTAGGCGCCAGGTTGATTTGAACTTGTTCATATCAATATTCAATACGTGACTTGTCAAAATCTTGCACCACTTGTTTGATAACCTTGTTGTGACCCGCCATGACGTCAGGTCATAAAATTTTCTTAAACCGCCATGACGTCACCTCACACTAATTTCACACGCAAACCAAAATATCTTAATTGATCCTTATCTTAATAATCCTCCTGAAAATTGAGTCTTCCATATAGCCACATGATGATTTCGACCTCCTCGATTCCCGCGCATGCCTTGTATCCACCCCCTTATAAATAGGACGGGGGTTCTTTTCATTTTCCCCCTCGCTTCCTCGTCTTCATCTTCTTCCTTCGCAAAACCGCACCTGCGCTCGAGCTCCGCCTCCGCGACCTTCAACCACTGCACCAACTCAGGCCGCCGCATCTACCTGATCAGACCAGAGAACTCTGGCACGCCACCACTGCCTAAATCGTCTGTAAGTGTTCCTCTTGTTTCACCTCAAGATCTGCATTAGGGTTTCATCTGTTTGTCGGTGTTCTTCGCCGTTCTTCATTGTTTCCTTCAACCCACCTAGATTTCGATCTGAATAGGCCATGAACCTTGTGCGGTAGTATTTTAGCATGCATTTTTATCATCATAATAGCATCTCTCCATAGGAGATCTCATCAAAGCACCCAAACTTTTCTACTGCTGCCACCTTAGGTTTAGAATTTTACTGCTTTTTCTGAACTGCGGTAGATTCAAAATTATTGCCCTAGCCTGCAAAACATGTTTGTCCAACACTTATCAAAATTTGAAGCACCATAATTGCCATGGCGACTTATACTGTAAACCGTGATCCACCATATAATATTAGGCCTTGTTTAAACCGCCACCATGCACTTCATAACTTGCATGACCCAGTAATGCTTCTTCGGTTTAATCATGCTTTCATCCTTATAATTTGGCTCTGCATAATATACTTTGACTTTAAAACTATGTCTGGCTTAACAGTAGAATCCTTAATCTGGTAGGTACCATTAGCTCCCTTTTTAAGCCGCCAATGTGAATATTTGCATACTTCAATTTCATCCTCCGGCTTAACCTATTAGCCGTTTATAGCACTTTTACCTTTGAATCAATGGCCCGGTTTAATAGCATGGAACTTAAACCGGCAATTCCTTGTAGTCCAAAATGTCGAAGGCAAAAACTATCACCTCTTGTAACTGGGTCGTTTCCCGGGTCACCGAGGAAGATTTGAACGAGTACGTTCAGACAGGTGTCCTGGCCAAAAAGGACATCATTCATTGGAGGGTCCCAGGCAGTGAGACTCGCCCTGAGCCCAAAGATGGTGAAGTAGTGGTTTTTATGGATCGTATGGACCGGAGTTTCAGTCCTCCCGGCTCAAAATTCTTCCGTGACGTGCTGCATTTCTTCAAGCTCCATCCACAAGATATCGGACCAAACTCCATCTCAAACATCTGCAACTTCCAAGTATTTTGCGAGGTGTACCTTCAACAGGAGCCCTCCGTAGAATTATTCAGAGAGTTCTACTACTTGAACCAGCAGAATGAATTCACAGATGGACCTAGCCTGGAACTAGGCGGCATATCTATACAACACCAGAAAGAAGCCAATTTCCCAGCTGCCACTCTTCCCAGTCACCCCAAAGACTGGAACCAGACTTGGTTTTATTGCCAAGATACTTCACCGGAAGGAGAAAATCCCCTGCCGGGTCGGCAGCCGGCTTAGTAGCAGACATCATCTTCCAGACCGTATCAGCACAGCAGAGCGAAAGAAATATGTGTTGGTTTTTGCAAAGACCCGGGCCTTAATGGTCAATGGCTTAACCGGAATCGATCTAGTTCGCTGCTGGGTTGCCTGGAGAGTCTAGCCTCTAAGCCGTCGGCCCAGTTTAATGTGTGAGTATACCGGCGAGCTAACAGATCCTCAGCGCCATTGCCAGATTGAAATGACTAAGGAAGACATCAATAACATGACAAAAACCCTGCTGAATGGGAGCTTGGAAGATTGTAGTAAAGTCGGGTTGAATCATTTCTGCATTCTGAACCAGCCGCCAGCTGTAAGTGTTGAATCAAACTCATACTTGAATCATATTTTCATTTGTACTGCCTGTTCATACTCATTCAATGTTTATAGGCCGATTCACCCTTCTGGACCAAGAAGTTGCAACAGAAGCCAAAGAAAACCCGGACAAAGAACAAGGCTACCAAAAGGCTTGCTAAGAAGAAGTCCAATACTGCCAAATTATTCAATTTGGATGATAAAGATGATGATGACGAGTCGGAGGTAGAACTTGATTCCCTTGGCTCGTTTTTTGTACATCTTATTGACAATGACTATTATCAGGATGATGCGGAGGCCAGCCGTGCAGATGATGACGAGGTAATTATCCTTTCCTCCGGCTCAAAACCTCTGCTAGCACAGAAAACTCGACAAGCAAGCTGGAAAGTAAGATTTTCTCACCCTTTATCTTACTTGGATCCCAACTTTCTTTTGAAGAAGCATCAACATGAACCTCGCCGCACAACCCAGAACAGAGGCGGTGGAATTTTATCCTCCGGCTTACCGAACACCCCAGGACCTCGCAAACATCGACTGGAGGTTTCAAATATTTCCGATTTATCTTATCCAAAGGCGGGTCTTTTTTGATAACCTCTTAACCCATCCGATTCAAACTATCAGGGAACATCTCATTCTTCCTCCGGTGACTCAACCGGGACTCAAATCCCAACCTTCAAGACTGTGCCTGGGTAAGGATGTATTCAATCAATTGAACCTTCATGCTTAATTGATATGCTGACATCTTTGTACTTTTATTTTCAGTGGCATGGCCAAGCCTAGCAGTAAGGCGAAATTGAACAAATCGGCTGAAGACTCCAATCCTTGTGAGCCGGAAAAACAATTGCCAGAAACTTCTCATCCAACCGCTGAGGCTATCATTGATGACCCGCCACCAGAAGAGCATGACGTTACCATGGATCATATAGACGTTGAGCCGGTCATCACTAAGCCGTCAAGCCCCATCAAGCCCACTGAAGAGAAAACTGACGATGTCGTCATCACCGGGCTTGGTTACACAGCGCCGGGTAATCCTACTGCCTTATCCAAGCACATCGCCAAAGAGGAGTTTTCTGCTGTTGATAAAGGCAAGTGGAAGGTGGATTTGGACAACTATGCTCAGTTTGGCGCCCAAGAGATCCACTCCGGTTATTTAAACCGTCTGTATACCAGCTGTGACTTTGAAGCCGGTTTGGTCAACTTGATGAAGGAGCGCTATGAGGTAATCCAACAAAATCCTCATAAATATATCTCTACCAACCGCCAAGTCTATAGAATATGGTAGAATTGAATATGTTGTAGACTTTCAAATAGTCATAAATAAACGAACATCATCGAAAGTAGCCCCCAAGGGCCGGCTTAAACTGTGAAGTTAAGCTGGGACTTTAATTTGTAGTAATCAACTTTGCATCTGTAACCCCCAAGGGCTGGTTTAATCAGTATGAATAAACTGGGACTTATCACCATTGCTTGTTAGCAATATTCCAATATGTAGCCTTTATAAACCGGATCATATCATTTTACCCGGGTCAGCAGATTTGTCTTGAAAAGAGCAATAGGCATTAGCCCCAAGTGCCAAGGACAATACTTGTATTGTTCTTGGGACTTCAACAATAATCATGACCAGAATACCTTCCATGTTTATTCATGTCACAGGCTGAACTGACTGAGAAGGATTCGCAACTCAATGATATGAGGGCCAATATTAAAACTCAGCAATCTGAGACATCCAAGGCCAAGTCATAACTGAAGACTGCTTTGGAAAATATTGAGCAGTTGAAACAAAGCTTCAGCTCTGACAAAACCGGCTGGGAGACCGAGAAGGTGGCTCTATTAAAGAGAGCAGAAGATACTGAGGCTGCACTTAAACCGGTGACTGATGTGTTGTCCGGTTTAAAACATCAGATTAATAGCATGACAGCAGCCATCTTCGGTAATTAATAAACATGGCTCCTTGACCTTAGCAAGCATATCATAATCACCTGTCAATTTACCAATAACTTTAGTGACACAGGATCCCGGAGCAACAAGTTGGGCTCAGACATGCGCATCAAGCTCAAGGCTGTCTACACTCTTGTAGAACAGCTATACATTGGCGCTCAACGAACCATTGCTGCCGCTATTCATAAGAAACAACCGCCCACCCTCATCAAGGAAATGTTAGAGAAGCTTTCAGTGTTGCCCCAAAGGATCGACGAGCTAAAGCGAGCCTCTGCCAGAGCCGGCGCCTTGACTGCTTTAAGCCGGGTAAATGCGTGGCAAGCGAATCTTGATCCAGAAGACTTGGCCAATGGTTTCCCAAGTGTGAAAGAAGACGGGTCACCCTTTAGTGTTGATGACTTTGCAAAAATAGCCAAATCAATGCGTCCATTAGCAAGAAGGCTGGCTGAAGAGACCAATCTGTCCCAATACCAGGCGGCTTATGATGCCGATAGTAAGAAGATGAAGGCGTCGATTCATCCAAAGGTGGATCTGATCCCACCGATGCATAAGCATACTTTCGCTCCCGACATTGATCCATCCAACCTTATTGATGATGAGGCTGTGTTTAGAGCTTTGACTGGTATCAACTGGTCTATGCCTGACTTCCAGCCAATGGATAATCAAGGAGCTGAGGAAGATGAATCGCAGGATGACCCGGAGGCTTCAACCCGCCAAGAGTAGAAGTCTCAATTCATGAGCTGGCGCCAGTCATAGCGTTTTGACGCTATATATCAAAAACACTTGTCCTTTTGGGCCGTCAAATGCCTTGTAATAGGCTAGTTTAAACAATTATGCTCTGTCACACCATCATGCGTGTTTTATTTACATAATACTGTTGATCCATTATTTAAAGATCCGCCACTTATGCTTCATGGCATCATCAATTATGCAGGGTAGTTTTATCGTTTGTTCCTGCACATAAATAGATAAGAAGGGCCCTGGCGGTTTACCCCAGAGCTGGTCACAATACCTCATATAGAACCACTTATGACTAAATAGTCCATAGCCAGGGCCGGTTTATTAAAACCTCATGTAATCATAATAAACAAAATGTCATACCTGTGATATTTGTTCATACTTCCAACTTATCATACGTCATATAGTAAAGGTAACAGTCCAAAAACAGAAGCACAACGCTCTGTTATTCATACCGCTGGCTTACAACGCCGTATGCAACAAAGGGTAGCACACCAAAACTTAGAGCACAACACTCTAAGTACATAATCATCATACCCTGGTGACTTAAAGTCCACAACCAGGCCGGGTTAACAAAACTCCGGATAAATTCATATATGAACCATAAGGCAACATGCCCTCATCGATTTTCAACCATGTATTAACATGTCGCAGGAGACGAACCTCAAAAAATCTTCAAATCAAAGAGAAATCAGAAAACAAGGCTTTCATAGGCTGCCAAGCCTCAAAGTCAAGTGTTGTTCAAGGGCCGCACAGCCGCTGAGTTAAACCTTCATTCAAACCTTGTAAAATTGGGCCTCACATGACCAATTGCCATTTTAACTTTGACAAGTTCAGGGTCTTTATAAGATTGAATGTCAAGAGTACAGCAGGTCATTCCAGGATTACCTGGGCAGAGTGGCAGACTTACAAAGGCAGGATAACCCTGATTTTTTGGTGAATACACCTGGCATCCAAGCCTATTACAAGGGTCAACAAAGCTCTGTTCATTAACAAAGAGCCCCCAAGTAATATTTCATTCCAGGCGTACAAGCCGGATTGACAGGGTAGTCATAGCTATGCTCAATGAGCAGGAAGCCTCCAAGTAATTTGTAATCATGGCGTACAAGATAGATCAAGAGGGTAATCATAGCTATGCTCAATGAGCAGGAAGCCCCCAAGTGACCATACGAAGTGACAATAAAGACTCATATTCTCAGAAATGAAACGACAGAGGCCCTGAATTCAGGGATGTCGGCTTTATTATATTCATCATAATATATACATTGATAGAAGTATGTAAATCACAAGAGACAGTGGCTCAAGTGTAATAAGGCCGAAGATGAGCAATATTCCACGGCCGGCGGGTCTCCTCCTCCGACGTGCGTGAGTCCTTGTGGTCTCGAACATCGATAAGGTAGTATGACCCGCTGTTCAGATTTTTGCTGACCACAAAAGGCCCTTCCCAAGGTGGGGATAGCTTGTGCATGTCAGTTTGATCCTGGATAAGCCAGAGCACAAAATCGCCTTCTTGAAAGGTTCTGGATTTAACCCGGCGGCTATGATAACGGCGCAGATCTTGCTGGTAAATCATCGAACGAGCCGCCACAAGGTCATCCTCCACATCCAATAGGTCAAGTGCATCCTGACGTGATTTTTCATTATGAGCTTCAAGATAAGCCGCCACGCGGGGCGAGTCATGACGGATGTCACTAGGGAGAACCGCCTCTGCTCCGTAAACCATGAAGAAAGGCGTGTAACCAATAGATCTGTTGGGGGTAGTATTGATACTCCATAACACTGAGGGTAACTCCTCCACCCAACAACCCGGCGTCCTCTGCAAAGGGACCATAAGCCGGGGCTTGATGCCTCTCAAAATTTCTTGATTGGCTCGTTCGGCTTGGCCATTGGACTGAGGGTGAGCCACTGATGATACATCGAGACGAATATGCTCTCATTGACAAAACTCTTTCATAGCACCCTTGGAAAAATTAGTGCCATTATCAGTTATAATACTGTGGGGATAGCCAAAATGGAAAATCACCTTTTTGATGAATTGAACCGCTGTTGCCGCGTCACACTTACTGACCAGCTCTGCCTCAACCCATTTTGTAAATTTGTCAACCGCCACCAGAAGGTGGGTCTTTTTATCCTTGGACCTTTTGAAAGGTCCAACCATATCAAGCCCCCAGACCGCAAACAACCAAGCAATTGGGATCATCCTCAATTCTTGAGCCGGCACGTGAGCTCGTCTTGAGAATTTCTGACAACCATCACATTTACTGACCAAATCCTCCGCATCAGCATGAGCCGTCAGCCAATAAAATCCATGACGAAAAGCCTTGGCCACGAGGGACTTAGAGCCGGCATGATAACCACAATCTCCTTCATGAATCTCTCGTAGAATCTCACGGCCCTCCTCAGGAGAAACACAATGTTGAAACACCCCTTTGACACTACAACGGTGCAACTCTCCATTGACAATAGTCATTGACTTAGACCGCCGGGTTGTCTGCCTCGCCAAAGTTTCATCCTCGGGTAACTCGCCCCGGGTCATATAAGCCAAATATGGAACTGTCCAATCAGGAATAGCATGAAGAGCCGCTACCAAGTGTGCCTCCGGGTCAGGAATAGCAAGGTCTTCCTCTGTAGGCAATTTGACTGAAGGGTTATGCAGGATATCAAGGAAAATGTTAGGTGGTACCGGCTTATGCTGGGACCCTAACCGGCTCAAAGCATCATCCGCTTCATTTTTCCTGCGATCAACATGTTCCACTTGATAACCTTTGAAATGACCAGCAATAGCATCAACCTCGTGGCGATAAGCCGCCATGAGTGGGTCCTTAGAATCCCAAGTGCCTGAAACTTGCTGAGCCACCAAATCTGAGTCACCAAAACACCTCACCCGGCTTAGATTCATCTCCTTAGCCATCCGAAGACCATGGAGCAAGGCTTCATATTCAGCTGCATTGTTAGTACAAGGGAACATCAACCTTAAAACATAACACAATTTATCACCTCGTGGGGAAGTCAAAACAACTGCAGCCCTCGAGCCTTCCAACTGCCTGGATCCATCGAAGTGAATAGTCCAATATGTGTTATCGGGCTTGTCCTCAGGCATCTGCAGCTCCGTCCAATCATTGATGAAATCCACAAGTGCTTGAGACTTGATGGCTATGTGAGGCATATATTTCAAACCATGGGGTCCAAGCTCAATGGCCCACATGGCTACCCGACCTGTGGCTTCTCTGTTTTGAATAATATCCCCTAAAGGAGCAGAACTAACCACAGTGATGGGATGACCCAGAAAATATTGCTTGAGCTTTCGACTAGCCATGAACACCCTATATACCAGCTTATGCCAATGCGGATACCTTTGCTTGGACTCAATGAGCACTTCACTGATGTAATAAACCGGTCGCTGAACCGAAAATTCCTTGCGTGCTTCTTTCTGTTCCACCACAATTGCTACACTGATGGCTCGGGCATTGGCAGCCACATATAACAACAAGGGCTCTTTATCAATGGGAGCGGCAAGGACTGGTGTCTCAGCTAACTGTTCCTTCAGGCTTCAAATGCCTGATCAGCAGCATTACTCCAGACAAAGTGATCTGTTTTCTTCATCATCTGGTATAGAGGGATAGCTTTTTCACCCAACCGGCTTATGAACCGGCTAAAGCTGCACTACAACCCGCCAGACGCTGAACATCATTAATACATGCCGATTTAGCCAGGGATGTAATAGCCTTGATTTTCTCTCTGTGTTAGCTTCAATGCCCCGTTCAGAAACCAGAAAGCCCAAGAGCTTGCCTGTCGGTACACCAAAGACACACTTGGTCGGGTTAAGCATCATCTTGTAGACCCGGAGATTACAAAAGGTCTCTTTCAAATCATCTATCAGGGTTTCCTTCTTCTTGGATTTCACAACAATATCATCCACATAAGCATGAACGTTGCGTCCAATCTGACCATGAAGGCAATTTTGAACACAACGCTGGTAAGTCGCCTAGGCACTCTTCAGCCCAAAAGGCATGGACACATAGCAGAAGGCCCCAAAGGGAGTGATGAAGGTTGTTTTCTCCTGGTCCTTAACTTCCATCTTGATCTGATGATACCCAGACTAAGCATCCATAAAACTCAAACGCCACAACCCGCCATAGCATCAATAATCTGATCAATACGGGGAAGAGCAAAAGGATCAGTCGGACATGACTTATTAAGATCTGTGTAATCCACACACATGCGCCAAGTACCATTTTTCTTAAGTACCAACACCGGGTTAGCCAACCACTTAGGATGAAAAACTTCAACAATGAACCCGGCCGCCAAGAGCCGGGCCACTTCTTCACCAATGGCCTTACGCCTCTCTTCGTTACGCCTCTCTTCGTTGAAGCGACGAAGGAATTGCTTGACCGGTTTAAACTTTGGATCAATATTGAGAGTGTGCTCAGTGAGTTCCCTCGGTACACCTGGCATGTCTGAAGGCTTCCATGCAAAGATGTCCCGGTTCTCATGGATGAACTCGATGAGCGCGCTTTCCTATTTTGGATCTAGATTAGCGCTGATACTGAACCACTTGGATGAATCGCCAGGAAAAAAATCAACCAACTTAGTGTCATCTGCTGACTTAAATTTCAACAGAGGGTCATGCTCTGTGGTTGGCTTTTTCAAAGGCATCATGTCCGCCGGGTCAGCATTATCTTTGTAGAACTTCAACTCTTCAGTTGCACAAATAGACTCAGCATAAGCAGCATCGCCCTCTTCACATTCCAAGGCTATCTTCCGATTCCCATGCACTGTGATGGTGCCCTTGTAACCCGGCATCTTAAGCTGTAGATAAACATAACAAGGTCTTTCCATGAACTTAGCATAAGCCAGACGCCCAAACAAAGCATGATAAGGGCTTTTAATCTTGACCACCTCAAAGGTCAATGTCTCAACTCTAGAATCATGATCATCACCAAAATCCACTTCCAAAGCTATCTTAGCCACTGGATATGCAGACTTATCCGGCACTACACCATGAAAAACAGTGTTAGACGGCTTAAGGTCCTTGTCAGTCAAACTCATATGACGAAAAGTTTCATAGTAAAGGATATTAATGATGCTGCCTCCATCCATGAGCACCTTAGTGAACCTGTAACCTCCAACCTGAGGCGCCACCACTAAAGCCAAGTGAACCGGATTGTCAACCCGGTGCGGGTGATCCTCACGGCTCCAAAGAATCGGATGTTCAGACCATCGCAAATAACGGGGAATCGCCGGCTCAACTGCGTTTACTGCCCCTTTATGATTTTTCTAGTCTCGTTTACATAAACTTGTGGTGAACACATGATACTGTCCACTATTCAACTGCTTTAGATTACTTTGATAACCAGACTGCTGCTGCTGATTCCCTTGACCAAACTGCTGATTAAAACCACCTTGATTTCCTTGGCCCTGGAAGCCAGAATTTGAACCGCCACCACCAAAGCCAGGTCCATGAGAGCCGGATCCTGAACCGCCATTCGGGCCATGGTTGTTCTGGAAAAAAAATGGAATTCCTATATTCCTTCATGATAAAACAATCCTTCCACAGATGAGTGGCCGGCTTCTCATGCGTACCATGCTTTGGACAAGGCTGATTCATCATCGCCTCAAGGTTAAATTTTGGCCCTCCAAGCCGGAGCGGCTTTCCCTTGCAATGCTAACTATTATTCTATGTATTGGTGTTAGCCACAAAGTCGAAATTACCATCAGCCTGGCGCTTACCATTGCCACCTTGGCTTGCCGTATTATGCTGCTGCCCCTTTGTATTGCCGCTCTTCTTCCCCTTACCAGCTTTCTCTTCATCAGATTCAGGGTCTTTGGTACTATCAGAGTCCACATACTTGACGAGAGCCGCCACGAGCTCCCCCATGTCATTGCAGTGGCGTTTAAGCCGCCCCAGTTTCTGCTTAAGGGGGATGAAATGGCAATTTTTCTCCAACATCAGGACTGTTGATACTATTCGACGAGTGTATGATAGCTGAGATCCGGCGCACCCAATGGGTTGTTGACTCGCCCTCACCTTGGACACAAGAATCCAAATCCAGGATTGACATAGGCTGCTTGAACGTAAAATTCTTGACAAAACGGGCCTTTAACTGTGCCCATGACCTAATGGAGTTAGCGGGTAGCCCTTTCAACCAAGTTCGAGCCGGCCCGTCCAACATCATGGTGAAGTACTTAGCACATGCAGCATCGCTAACATCCAGCATCTCCATGGCCATCTCATAACTCTCAATCCAAGCTTCAGGGGATCGATCTGCTGTGTAATTAGGCACCTTATGAGGACCCTTGAAATCCTTAGGCAAACGCTCGTTACGCAGAACTTGCACTAAACATGGCACACCCAAGGTTCTAGAGGTCACACCTACCTCCACCGAAACTGATGGATAAGCCAGAGATTGTTGTTGAGCCGCTTGCTGAGCCGCCAGCTCAGCCTCCCGACACGCTCTGCCCTGATCCACCAAAGTCTGAGCATCGATACCTCCGCGCGCCGGGTCATGCCCACGAGGCTGGTTGCGGCGTTGTTCACTGCTCGAAACTGCTGGTGAGTCAATGTGCCTGCTATAACTTCGGCTTGGACGAGGGGTTGAGTGAATCCTTTCACGGCTGTACGAATAAGCCGCCTGCTGATCCAATGTTGTCTGAAGAAGTTCTCTAGCCCTCCGTGTCTCAGTCGCAGCCGTTGACTCGCCCTCAACTGGGAGAGCCGCCAATCGTGTCACCGCAGTAATCATATTATCCAATGGGTTAGAATAATGACCTGGCGGGGTCAGTACGTGCTAAGGCGGAGTAGTATTCAAACGGGGTGGATCCATCATACACGGCTGAGCCGACGCTCCAGCCCCGGGCGCCTCAACCGCGCGGTTCACCACCGGCGGGTCACTGGTCCCTGCTCCAGGCGTATTGAAGAGGTTTCTCGCATCATAAACCGGGGGTAAACGACTCTGGTGCCTCCTTCTTATGATTCCATTTGAAGTGTTTTGATCCAAGGTAAGCCAGAAAGAGTCTGCCTGAATCCGTTGTGCCTGAGCATCCAAAGCAGCTCGCTCCATGGCCATCCTTCTAGCGCCAAACTGTCGTGGAGTTGACACAACAGATGTCCTAGCGTTCTCATTCGCCAGTTCCTCCTTAGCTTGATCTATCTCATCCCGTAGCTTTGCAACATCCACCTTGTGCTGTTCTTGATTATCCGGGGTTATCTCCATCCCCATCAAAGTCGCCAAAGCTTCCAACAATTCTGTCAAAACCTGAGTCGGCGGGCGCGCAGAGCTGCTAGCACCAGCCGCCGCCGCAGCCGTTGAGCTAGAGGTCATAGTCGCGGTGGTCGTTGAACCGAGCACCGACGGTGTACCGGCCATGAAGATCGCCACCCTGTTTGGCGGCTCATAGGGTTCCGTCATACTGTCGCCATCGGAACAACCCCCAAGCCGGCCGTCCTATAGTTGATACATTGAATTGGTCTCACCGGTTGACGACTCACCATCAGAGTAGATGGCCGTCTCACCGCTAGACACAGATCCTTCCTCAAATTCCGCCCCATGGATGCAACCCACAAAGGCATGCTTCACAGCGGGTTGAACCCGGGCGGGTTGTGCGCGCTGAGCCGTCTCGATGATGTCGGTGTAGGTGTCCGGCTCAGGGCCCGGTTCGCCGATCTTGCCAATGAAGACTTGGATTCCGCCGAAGGGGACCCGGTACCCATACTCAATTGAGCCGGCCTCGGGGCCCCAGCCTGCATCCTCGATGTAGAGCTTGCCGCGACGACTCTTGGTCATCCGACCCACAGCGTATCCCTTGATCCCTTCGAAGCTGCCCTTCAAGAACTCAAAACCACCGTGCGCTGGCCCCACGGTGGGCACCAACTATCGTGGAGTTGACACGACAGATGTCCTAGCATAAGGACTTAGTAGTGGAGCCATCACAACTAGGTTATCTTAAAGGGGTTAATCGGGACAAAGGATACAGAGAGTTTATACTGGTTCGACCCCTTATAGTGAAGGTAAAGGCCTAATCTAGTTTGGGGTTGTATTGCTAGGGTTCGATTACCAGGGACCGAATACGCTTGACCTAGTTATCGATCTCTTATCTTCTTGCCCTTAACTCGCCGCCGGGTCACCCCTTTATATACACAGGTTGATGCCCGGCGGCTTACATAGTCCCGGCCGGCTCTTACACAACGTGTCCGGCTTGGTGACTAACTAAGCTTGCCTTATAATACAAGTCATACATATGGCGGTTCATCCTCTTGGGCCTTAAGTCGCTTCTGGGTCTTAGGCCGTCAATGGGCTTGCTATGACCCGCCATCTTCATTGATAAGTCGCCAGTGGTATAACCCGGCCCCTCCTGGGCGGTTCATACCTAGTAGTCATATCCCCAACAGGACGTGAGAAAGTTGTAATAATTTGATAGATCGAACGCCTAATAAAATAAAGTGCAGCAAGGTATTTTTGTATTTTTGGTTTAATAGAACTGAAAATAAAAGCAAATAAAATTCATTGCAAAGGCAAATATAATAAAGAAGAGACTTGGGGGGCCTAGATTTCACGAGTGGCTTCTCTCGAGAAAAATACCAAACGGTGGGTGAACAAATTACTGTTGGACAATTGATAGAACTTCAAATAATCATGACGATATCCAGGAAATGATCATTATATAGGCATCACGTCCAAGATTAGTAGACCGACTCCTGCCTGCATCTACTACTATTACTCCACACACGACCGCTATCCGGCATGCATCTAGTGTATTAAGTTCATGGAGAAACGGAGTAATGCAATAAGAACGATGACATGATGTAGACAAGATCTATTTATGTAGAAATAGACCCCATCTTGTTATCCTTAATAGCAATGATACATACGTGTCGTTTCCCTTTCTGTCACTGGGATCAAGCACCGTAAGATCGAACCCATTACAAAGAACCTCTTCCCATTGCAAGATAAATAGATCAAGTTGGCCAAACAAAACCCAAATATCGGAGAGGAAATAGGAGGCTATAAGAAATCATGCATATAAGAGATCAAAGAAGACTCAAATAACTTTCATGGATAAAAACATAGATCTGATCATAAACTCAAAGTTCATCGGATCCCAACAAACACACCGCAAAAAGAGTTACATCATATGGATCTCCAAAAGACCATTGTATTGAGAATCAAAAGAGAGAGAGGAAGCCATCTAGCTACTAACTACGGACCCGTAGGTCTACAAAGAACTACTACGCATCATCGGAGAAGCACCAATGGACATGATGAACCTCTCTGCGATGGTGTCTAGATTGGATCGGGTGGTTCTGGAACTTGCGGCGGCTGGAATTGATTTTCGTCGACTCCCGTAGGGTTTCTGGAATATTGGGGTATTTATAGAGCAAAGAGGCGGTGCGGGAGGCCACCGAGGTGGGCATAACCCACCTGGGCGTGCCTGGGCCCCCAGGAGCGCCCTGGTGGTTTGTGCCCCCCTCGGGGCGCCCCTCTGGTACTTCTTAGGCCCATCTTGTGTCTTCTGGTCCAGAAAAAACCACAATAAGTTTCGCTGTGTTTGGACCCCGTTTGGTATTGATTTACTGCGATGTAAAAAACATGCAGAAAACAACAACTGGCACTGGGCACTATGTCAATGGGTTAGTACCAAAAAATGATATAAAATGACTATAAAATGATTGTAAAACATCCAAGAATGATAATATAACAATATGGAACAATGAAAAATTATAGATACGTTGGAGACGTATCAAGTGTCATGCAGTCGACGTTCACATAACACCACTAGAGGAAAGATAACATACACCTCATCAAAATATTGAACAAATACCAAATTCACATGATTACTTGACTTCTCCCATGTCCTCAGGAACAAACGTAACTACTCACAAAGCATATTCATGTTCATAATCAGAGGAGTATTAATTATCATGAAGGATCTGAACATGTGATCTTCCACTGAATAACCCAACTAGCATCAACTACAAGGAGTAATCAACACTACTAGCAACCCATATGTACCAATCTGGGGTTTTGAGACAAAGATCGGATACAAGAGATGAACTAGGGTTTGAGAGGAGATGGTGCTGGTGAAGATGTTGATGGATCGTTGATGATGACGATGGCTTCGATTTCCCCCTCCGGGAGGGAAGTTGCCCCGGCAGAACAACTCCGCCGGAGCCCTAGATTGCTTCTTCCCAGGTTCCGCCTCGAGAAAGCGGCGCTTCGTCCCGAAAGCTTCCTCTTGATTTTTTCCAGGTCAAAACACATCATATAGCAGAAGTTGGGTACCCGAGGCCTGCCAGGGGGGCCACAAGGCAGGGGGAGCACCCAGGGGGTAGGGCGCGCCCCCCACCCTTGTGGCTTCCTGGTGGGGCCCCTCTGGTACTTTCTTCGCCCAATATTTTTTATTAATTCCAAAATAATTCGTCGTAAAGTTTCAGGACTTTTGGAGTTGTGCAGAATAGGTCTCTCAGATTTGCTCCTTTTCAGTCCAGAATTCTAGCTGCCGGCATTCTCCCTCTTCATGTAAACCTTGTAAAATAAGAGAGAAAAGGCATAAGTATTGTGCTATAACGTGTAATAACAATCCATAATGCAATAAATATCAATATAAAAGCATGATGCAAAATGGACGTATCAGAGCGCCCTCTCACTAACCCGGACTGCAAGGAGTGCACTAAATCTGGGATACGCCCTTGAAGCCTATTTGCCAAAACCTTGGACACCAACTTAGGTGCACTATATACCAATGAGATGGGCCTATAATCCCGCAACTCCAAATGTGTATCTTTCTTAGGGAGCAACATGATGAAAGCAGTATTGATACCATCCAAAGCAACGTGGCTGTCATGGAAGTCCTTGAAGAACTTGAGGAGGTCATCTTTTATCAAATGCTTAAAGGCCTTGTAGAACTCATTAGTAAACCCATCCGAACCGGGACTTCTATTATTTGGTGACATATCAATAGCACAGACAATCTCAGCCCAGGAAAAACCATTGGCTAGCTCAGAGAGATCAGCGGGACTGCACAAAGCACTAAGCTGAACCGTTGGCATGGAGAGAGCAGGCTGGCCCAAAATATCAGTGAAGTATGTAGTTGCCAAATTGAGCTTTCGACAATTCTGATAGTACTGCACACCATCTTGCACAAGAACCTTGACTTTGTTACGACGTGCCTGACAATTGGCAGCCGCATGAAAGAACTGGTTGTTTTCATCCCTAGAAACACACCAACGTAGGCTCGTCGACGCCACAAAACAGTTTGCCACAGTATCAGCTGCTCAGCCTTGGCCGAAGCGAACTCGCAAAGAACTACTTCCAGCGTCGACAAAAGTCTCCTTTCTTCACCAGAATTCAGGAAGCTGACGACATGTTTATTATTCTCAATAAGCACTTTAAGGCTAGACTGACACCGACACCAGTGCCTTAGAGCAGCTCTAACCCTTCTCATCTTAAAGTTGATGAGCGATGCAGAAGATTGAAATGCTCTAGTGCCCCGGGACCAACAATCTTGGATAATGTCTTTGGCCTCCTCCATCAGAAGCCAGTGGTTCTCCATCCTGAACAACCTGGATGCCCCCAGGGGCTCCTTCTGAAGGTGTGGCAGTATGATCCTTATATGTTGCAAGCAGAAAAGATCTCAGCTTGAGGTGGGAGAGGGACGACAACTTTATTTCCTGTAGACAAACAATACTGGGGCAACAAGAGGTTTTTTAGGAAAGTATATATATATGACATGTTTATTGTTCTTCAAACTCTATGGTTCTCGCATATTGAGTTAAACTAGAAAATTCCCCACGCGGTGCTGCGGAATATATTGCCTACAATTTGTTCTTTACTCTGTGGACTTACTCTCCTAAAAAGGCAAAATTATCAATAAATGATTTTGCTTTGTCAGCAGAACTTCGAATGATACAATACTTATAGCATTCAAAGTTTGGACAACAGACAAACAATCAGATGTTGATTATAAGGTAATTTACCTGCAGAACCACATGGTTAATGGTTTCAACAGATGCGACCATCTCCACTTCTTGTGTAAGAGAAAAAACTTTCAAGCTACAACTAAAACATCACTACCTAGCTATAACTCCAAGTTTGAACTGTGTGAATCTCCATCAGAACTCCCTCCCACGTGCATTCACTTTAACCCATCCCTCAACAGGAGGTAAACAAATGTCATTAGTCTTTGTAGATTCATAAAGCTTCATCATATAAACATTTCTAACTGTCATTAGAGAAACAGGGATGTAAAAAAAACAGGGATGTAAGAAAAGATCACCATATACAGTGTGTATAAGCATGGTAGAAAAAAATTGTATACCTTCTTTCATTTTCCTCATATTAGACAACACTATAAGGAGGCTGATTAGCAGTTGGCATTTCCCTCATGTTGAAGTAACTGTTGGTATTAACACATGACAATCACTGGAAGGGAACTTTATATAGTAGACAACACCATAAGGATGAGAGTTAGTAGCAGTATGCATTCATTTTGAAGTAACGCTGGATATTAACATAAGAAAGTCAGTGAAAGGCAACTACAAAATCAAGACAAAAGTGATCTGTAAAAGTAAAATACTTCTACTATTCAGAGAAGATAGATCTATCTTGCATCAATATTAAATAATATAAGATGTGCTGAATGACAAAAAAGATTATAATTGGCATACCATCAAAGTAAACTTCTGCACTTTTGCAAAGTAATTTCATCTGACATTTTCCGCAGAAGACGTTGTAGACGTCGAAGAACACCGACACAATAGTGCTTATCCTGACCAAGCCCACTGTTCAACTGTTTGCTACTACGGCTGGACGAATGGAAAGTGCTGCCGGAAGAAATATTTACATTTATTAGGCGTTGGTTTGAAAAACGTGGGCACGACGCCCATCCGATCTGCCCACTCCGTGTGTGTGGGAATGATGCCCATCCAATATGTCCGCTATTCTCCTGCATTCGACAAAGCTCGAAATAAGAAACGGACACATGGTACCTTTGATTAAGCAGACATAGGTGAATCTCGCCATGGACGTCAAATTGCAATCAATTTGTTTGGTAAAATCAAACTCTATCCGCTACAAGATTCCTCCTGCCACCCCGCTCGGGTGGGTGAACAAATAAATAATTCAGGAGAAATTGATCCCCAAATAGGTCGTGCCCAATCCCTAGCGCGCCAAGAGAGATCAGCGGCGGCACCCTCCTTCACGCCGTCGGGTCCTCGACTCCTCCTCTCCACGTACCACGCCGTCGTTGGCCTCCTCCTCCTGACCTCCACGACTCCATCAAGTTGTTGTCGACTCCTGCGGAGAAAAGCTCCACTCCGCATCAATAATGTGCAGAGGAATCAATAGTGCTGGTCGCATTGTCTAAACCATTTGGCAGCTAACAAACTGGAAAAATGAGCTTGTGGAGGAAGACGCTGCACACACCAGCGCCATGGATATAGGAGCAGCGGAAGGAATGCCCGGCCATGGTGAAGGACGAATGGATAATTGGATGCAGCATGCGGACGGTCCATGGGGATGAAGAGTCCCGCTGAGTAATAAGGATTTTAATGGCACAAACATCCCCAAGGTCCCTTAGGAAGGCAAGGGAAGAAGAGGCATCGTGAAGATGAAAAGACTCAGAAGGAGAGAAGATTAAGCGACTGGAACCAGGCGTGCCGTTGATGTTTTTCCTCTCTACATGTACCATCATTGAAGCGGAGGGGACTGCCACATCAGCCTGTGCTTCTGATCGGTTTTTTCCTCTCTATATGTACCGTCATTGAAGCGGAGGGGACTGCCACATCAGCCTGTGCTTCTGATCGGTCCCTCGTGTAAGCCAGTAGTGGAACGATGACGTGGCGAACCAGCTGATGTGGATAGGCTGCATGTCAAGAGAAATAGCATAATGGCAATGAACTATTTAGGTACTCCCTCCTTCCCAAAATATAAGGCGCGATTGACTTTTTACGGTCTTTGATGCATAACTTTGACCACTAACATATATCAAAGTATATGGATTGAACATGTATAAATGACATCGCTGTATTTGTCTTGCAAAGCAATTTTATTTCATATGTATGTATAATAATTTTATAGACATATAATACATAAAAAATATAGTCAAAGTTATGCAACGAAGACTAGAAAAGTCAAACCGTGCCTTATATTTTGGGAAGGAGGGAGTATTATAGATGAGACGATAACTAGTATGTTACGGCATTTTCTCCTTGTTTTTCCACTGGGTTTGCAAGAGTTTTGGTAACATGTCAAATATCATACTCCTCACATTTTCCCCACAGGGTTTTGGAGGAGGTTTCATTTGAGATGATAATGTCTACAAGGATAGCGTAGATTAGGGGAGTGTTGAGTTTTAATTAACCCATGTGTTAATTAAGGAGAATCTCCACTATCCCTAACCGCCAATGCACGGGGGACGCGGCTGTTCTCTCGCGTCTCTCCGGACCATCGCGTCTGTTCGATGCGTCCCTGAGGGCTATATATACATGTAAGAGTAAAATGTATTGGTAGTCATTGAACTTGTGTCGATAGCTCATTTTAGTCACTGTATTTATAAATATGGTCAATACGGTCACTAAATACGACTTCAAGTAATTATACGGTCACTGAGCTCGTTGTATTGCGTCGTATTTTTCCTAGTTGACTGGTCAAACTGTTTAGGTGGCACCTTTAGGATGTGTTCGGTTCATGAAACTAAGTAGAACGTCACGGGTCGGTCCGTACCTGGCACCGATTCCAGCGTTTGGTTTGCGAACGAGAAGGACGGAATGGTTCCCTGCGAGGGAATATACCCCTGATATGCCGAACCAAGTGATTCCTTCGAATCGGCGGTACCACGCAGAACGGCTCGTACGCGAGGTCTGCCCCTCGTCTCGCCACGACCCGCGCTTCCCTCGCCCCCAACCCCCCTCCCCCCAATCACGCCGCCGAGCTAGCCCCTCCGCCCAACCCCACCACTGCCCCTCTTCCCGAGGTTCCCCTGACCGACCTGTCCACGACGGTGAGCGACGCCGCCGCGCCCTTGCTCCTTTTCTCTCCTCCTTGCCTCCTGACCGTGCCTTCCGCGCCGCCTAAAGGCTCCTGCCGCTGCGCCGCCGGCCATGGCTTCCGCCGCCATAGCCTGCCTCTGCCGTCGCACGTCTCCTCCTACGCCGGCGTTGGCTCCCCACCAATGGTCACAACACCCCCCGCGCCTGTAGTGCCTCCTCGTCCTCCCCAGGATGCCCTGCGAGATCCCCATCTGATTTTTTATCTCATGAATTCCTTGCACTTACATGATTCCCATCTGATTTTTTATCTCATGAATCCCCACCTGTTTTTGGAGTATTTGATGTCAATATTTGAGTCGTGTGGTGAATAAATCCATTCCGTTCCATCTCAGAAACCAAACACCCAAATGTAACCATTCCATTCTTCTGAATTCTTTCTACCAAACGCAAGAACGGAACCGACCCATTCTAGTGGAATGGAACCATAACATTCCATTCCACTTCGTTCCCGAACCAAACACACCCTTAGTTCATGTTATCTCTCTGGCTATGCGGGTCCGGGACTAATCTGTCAGTGTGTGAAATAAAAAACTTATATTATTGGACGGAGGGACGTCGCACTGCATGCTACACCACGCACACAGCCCGCAGCAATCTTGACGGACGTACGCGGCATGCACGGAGGGCCGGACCTCTCGGCAGCGACGCGCTGATGCGCCGCTCTCGTCCCTGGTTGAGCATACGCACGAACAATGGTGTGCAATGGACACAATGATCGATCTCATGATATATAGCTATCCATAGCATCCTCTCTAGCTCTTCATGGCATGAGGTGCTGCGGCAGGTTGTTGTGCGGTGGTGTTTGACGGCATGCTTTGTCTATGTATTACTCGTCGTATGGGCAGTACGAGACATTCCATGCATATGCAGCAGTATGCAAACGGCAAATTGATCTAATGCCATCAGATACAGCAAGAAGCCGAGGAATCCATCTAATGAAGTACGTATTAGCAAGCAAGCATTCCGTGCTGGATGCAGCAACAAGCAGGAAGCTGCTAAAAAATGTTGGTCTGCACCATGGTGCAATCGCACCTATATCATCTCTAACAACAATTGTTGGGATATGTGCCGCTTAGTCACTTACCTTTCACAAATTATGGCCGGAGTAGCTCAATTGCTGTCTCCATGTGTCCAACCCATGGCTATATTTTTGAGACTTTTTACGGTACATTAAGTCTATTTGGACCGTCCATTTATGTGGTTGAAGGGCCCAGATGAGTCAATACTACAACAGATTTTCGGTAGTATATTGATTAGTTAGGGGCATTATGGGCAGTTCACCGTTTATCTGTCTGTTTATATCAATCTCGTGGACAGGTTCACGCATGCAGGTATGCTTCCCGCCATCGTCAAGCACTCATCTCATCCAAGTGCCCTTCCGCAACTAGCAGTAGTATTACTCCCCCTGATTCTTTTCGATAGGAACTAAACACCGCTGCTTGCCGTCTTCTTGTATGGTGTGGCCTGAGGTGAGCCGTAGTCGAAGTCGATTTTGAGCATATCGGCGTGACACCGCGGGCTCCTGGTTCAAGGCCACACACTACCATGGCGTCAATCTCCAGCTTGATTCGCCCTGTCGTCTACTCGTCCATCAGCTCGATGAGGCCCAACGCCTTCATACAAAACGGTTTCTCCTTGTTACCGTCATCCATGTCCGGCCGGCCAAGAAGCATCTCCATGTCAGCAGAGAACACCATGAGCCGTACGTTGCCGGGGAAAAACTGAATGTTAGCGCAGGCCCCGGCTCACATCACAGGTCTCGTGGAGGAAATTTATGTCTGCCAAAGAACGCACGAACGAAGAGCGACACAAATACACAAGGACGAGCGGGTTGACTGAGATCCTCGAGAAACTAGCACGCGCGCATGCACATAGAAAGCTGGCTGCTGGATGGATTCTTCCAAAGGACAAGCACGTAAACACTAGCACGTACGAATCGATTCCGCGGGGCCGGAGATGCAGGAGAAACTTGCGAATCGATTCCGCCGGGCGCCGGCCGGCCGGAGATGCAGGAGAAATGTACGCGAACCCGCTGATCTGATCTGAACACACGCACACGGCGTCGGGTGGGATGGGATTAATTTAGTTAATTAGATTATCATCATTAAAGAACAAATCTACTTTAATATAAAATAGTTCGATGCAAAAGAAAACAATAATAAGGAATTGCTCGACGGCTTTAACACAGTAGAAAGTGCGTTCAATTTGCTAGCGCACATGCGTGTGCAGCAACAGGTTTCTAGTTTGATTCCCATCTATGCCTAATTTTATTTATCTAATTTATTTATTCCTTCACTGACAGTTTGGACCCATATAGAAAGAGAGAGAATATGAGCTTTGACTGGTCAACTAGACAAAATACAAAAAAATACGATGAGCCAGTGACCGTATAATCACCTAAAGTTGTATTTAGTGACTCTATTGATCGTATTCTTAAGTACAGTAATCAAAGTAGACTATCGACACAAGTTCAATGACTACAAGTGCATTTTACTCTACCTGTAATCAATCATCAAGAAAGATTTCTGTTCACTTCTATATTTTGATGTCTTGTCTCATATTCTCTAATCGAAACAAGTTTCGTGATTGGACTGACAAGGCCGAGCATTGACCCGTATACCGTATCGAGCCAGCCAGGGAACTTCATCATACGGTATACGATCCCCTCAAATAAATCTTACGGTATACGATACTCCTACACCGTATCGGCAGTCAGTCCTATACGATTTACTTCTGCCTGCGCGCGACAGCTCGAAGGCAAAGCAAAGCCAACAACTCCCGCCCCGGCGAATTCGAATACGAAGAGGAGCAGCAAGTGCTGGCGCGCCGGCCAAGAAACGCGAGAGCTCGCGCGCCCGATCTGAAACCGGAACGCGTAATCAGCCAATAACCCTCGCGCCATCGATCGCGAACGAGTATAATAAGCCAAGATCGCCAACTCGATCGATCGATCAATCGCCGGAGAACTCCAAGTCAAAGAACTCGATCGATCGAGGACTCGACCGAGGCCAATGGAGGCGCCGCCGCAGATCCGCCAAACCCTAAGCGAGATCAGCAGCCGGACCCCCGCGGCCCTCCGGATCGCCGTGGGCATCCGCCTCGGGAGCCTGCCGCCCTCCGCCGCCGCCGGCCGCGAGGACGTCGCGAGGTACGCCGCCTCCCTGGCGCGGCAGCTGCAGCCGCGCGCGCGGCGGAGCAACCCCCCCACGGGCGCGGCCTTGAAGATGAGCGCCGCGTCATGCTACCTGCCGGAGCACGACGAGGACGCGCACTTCTTCCACGCCGTGGCCGGCGTCATCGGCGTCGCGGACGGCGTCGGGGGATGCCGCTTGGAGGGCCTGGACGCCGCCGCGTTCTCGCGCGGGCTAATGGCGAGCGCCCTGTCGGAGGTCGTGGCGTCCTCCTCCGCCGCGCCGCCGCCCGGCGCTATCTGCCCCTACGCGCTGCTGGAGAAGGCGTACCAGCAGACTGCCGCGTCCGGCACGCCGGCGGCGTCCACGGCCGTCATCGTGTCGCTCGCCGGCAGGGCCCTCAGGTGGGCGTACGTCGGCGACAGCGGCTTCGCCGTGTTCCGCGACGGCCGGATCCTGCACCGGTCGCAGCCGCAGCAGTCCTATTTCAACTGCCCGTTCCAGCTCAGCTCCGACTCCGAGGAGAGCAACAAGGTCAGCGACGCGGCGGTGGGCGAGATCGCCGTGGAGGAAGGCGACGTGGTGGTGGTCGCGTCCGACGGGCTCTTCGACAACGTGTTCGACGTGATGCTGGAGAAGATCGTGCAGTCGGGCCTGGCGCTCAGCTTCACGCCCAAAAACATGGCCGACATCATCGCCAGCCAAGCTTACGCCGCGGCAAGGCGTACCCAGGACACGCCGTTCAGCATTGCTGCCCGGGAACACGGACGGAATAAATTCGGAGGGAAGAAGGACGACACCACCGTCGTCGTCGCCTTCATCGAGTCTCGGGACATAGCATGATCTTACCATAGCTACCTAGTGATGCAGTGATGAGTATCAGTATAGGAGTTAGCATGGTCTTGTCATAGGTTGGTAACTTCGTATGGTCTTACTACCATGGGAGTTAGCATGATCTTACCGAAGCTACAGTGTGTCATCACATTCCTTGGTTAAATCAATTATATTATTCTTTCTTGCAATGTATTAGTACTAGCTTCGTTTTTTTTTACGTCAAGTACTAGCTTCGTTGGTTGAAAATTCTTTGGAAAACTGAATCTCACCACAAAGCCATCAGAAAACAATACGATAAGCTGAACAAGCACCGAGTCAATAAGCACCCGAAAGCAGCTACGTACTCATTGATATTACAGCATGAATAGTGAAGGGTGACAAAGCTACCAAAAACCATCATTTGTCAACAACAGTCTGTATTGAAAGCGAAAATTTTGAGTAACCTCATCAGCCACAACCAAGAAACTGTTACAGCATGAATAGTGATGAAGGGTGACAAAGCTACCAAGAACCATCACCAAAACAACTGGTGATTTCCTACATGATCACCCTGCTACTCCTAGCTAATATCGTGTATGAATGGGTCCACCTTCCACAGGAGTCGTGGCACCAATCTCATATTGCCGAGCTACCCTCGGCACAATCTGGATCACCCTGTTTTCCTTGTGCGTAACCTGAGTTCCTGATGACTCTATTTGCGCTATGTGGCGCTTGAATTCTTGCAATTGCTCACAACTGCAGAGTTGGAGCCTGTGCCAACAAATAGATACATATCTGGAGCTCAATGAGGATCAACTGCGAAAAGAAGACAAGCTTGTTTTAGAGCAAAGCACACTTTGTAGAAACCGGTAAACACGTTATAAGCCATACATAAAGCATTACACATACAGCAACAAAGACTAACATTGATTGTGTTAAATGAACTAAGATTAAGGAAAATAAAGCACAAAATGCCGAACCAGCCTGTGATGTCTGTAAGGAGAGAGAGACTACCAGATGTCACTTCATCGTGGAACAAAAGGTTCAGAAGTCATATTTTGTTCTGCCACTCTTCAGGATTAGGCACAACATATCAGATAACTGAGAGGTTGAATTGTAGAAATCCCATGCCTCGAGCATCAAACGCTTTCTTGAACCTTTGAAATGAACAACCTAAGAACATTATATCAGATTTGGCATGCTATCATATTTAATGAAAAAGATGCTGCATATAACAACATGCTCCAAAATATCAGCAAGTGTAACACTGGACAAGTGGCAAGTGGCAACAATAAAAAGCAGTGTACTAATTACAAAATAGCATGACTGTGCAACTAGTGGTTAAACAAAACTAAAATTCTATCATGAGGAGGACATGCATTAGAATAGGAAAAATTATGTACCTTAACATCCAAGGGCATACCATGAAATTGTCCAGCACCCTCAGGTGGAGTCCAATTATAAACTTCACAAGGCAAAAACAGAACAGATGCTCCATTGACTTCACCAGTAAATGTTTCATGCCTAGAAAATTTTCCAAAGGCTGATGATAGATAAGACTTCACAACCCATGCCAGTGCTAATTGATCACCAAGCATGCGGGACGCCTTCATATACTTTAGATTGTATGCTTTAAGAACTTCGTTGAAGAATTCGATAGCCCTAAAAGCAAATGAAGGAATTATTTAAGGCAATGCCAAGTTTTCATCCTAAGATCTGTTACATAGATGTTCACTTACTTAGAGATGCCATCTCTAGTCCCTCTCACCGCTATAAATCCAGAGTTCAAGGGTTGGCCTTTGTTATTACGAAACGTAAGAGCAAGGTGCCAATTAGGATAGCTCGTGAAGATATGTCCAAGATCCTCAACCACTGCCATATCAGAATCAGTGAAAACAAAATGACGAGCACAGTTCACACAGTCAACCTCCTCAGGTTTTAGCTCTAGAAAGGCCTACATATGGACCAAAAACACAAACATATCAGTTTTCTGGAAAAAATAACGCACATAGATGGTTGAACACAGTAATATTTCTAGATCACACAAGCAGTACTTCAGGAAAAGCATATGCAGGAAGATGTTTGCATGAAGCATACAAACTTACAATGTAGGACTTGATCCTCTGAAGCATCAGGTTGCCTCGAGAATAATTTCCCTCAATAGGCAGTATTGAGGCCTTCCCTTGATTTATTGACAATTTTGATTTAGGATCAGTCAATATTATCACATCGCTTCTTGGCATTGACACCTACAGAGTTCTAGAAATAAGATCAGACGTTAAACAAACATCCTCACAATCTTCAATGAAGGAAGATCATGTGTTCCTTCTAATTTTTAAGGATTTAAATTATATGCCAGAAGGCTAACAAAAGTACTATGTGGAAAAAGGGGGAGGGGAATAACAGTGGTATCAATGTTCTATTTTACAGTCTTCACTGTAATTTCTTCTCTATCTTTACTAATTACTACCATTGAACTATCTCTCAGTATTCTCTTAGCTGACAGTGATTTGAATCATTCCCAACATGATAATATATTTAATTATATTAATAGTTAGTAGTTAGTGGCCAGCACAAACAAGAGGAAAAGGAAGATCCACCTGTATGAAGCTGATGAAAGTGTTAAGAATGGCCATGGACCTTTCCTCCTTGCTATAAAAATGCTTTCCAACAGTTACAACATCAGATGACCGTTTTTCAGCACTGTAGGTTGTGAATACTGTAACAAAAGAAACATGCTCTCCAGGTTCACTTGATAAACCTATCTTATTCACAGCTTTAAGTCCTGAAGAAAATGGTGAAATGTGGTCAGTAGATACACAAAAGATGCTGATTCCGTTCACGCTATAGAAGCATGAATAATCTTATGTGGTATCCTGCAGCCTAACTGGCACTACTAAGCATATACAGAACATCCTATACCGTGGTCGATTTTACATTCAGAACAGCATGTACAATCTTTAAAAAGCACCGATAACAGTATTTTTGTTTCCTAATCTCCTTGGATTTGCTTCAAACTGGCACAATGCAGTTAGAGCTTACAGTGCATATGAGAATCACAAATCACGATGCGAGAAACCGAAACTAAGAGGAGGAGAAACCTTGGCACTGGAGGCGGTCGGGGCGGCCCTGGCCGGCGGCAGGGCCGAGCACGAGGCGATCGGGACGCTTCAGCAAAGCAGGAGGCGGCATGTCCAGGGCCCTCTCCGGTACCCAGCTCAAGCGCAGCCTGGAAACTGCAAGAAGCGACACCAGATTGGATCGTCAGCAGGGCAAACCGCGCAGTGTGTGCTGGAATCGAGGGGTAGAAGGCGTCTCAGGGCCGTACCGGAGTAGATTAACGGGACGAGGAGGATGAGGAGCAGGAGCGGGATGAGGGGGACGGCGCGGCTCCGGGGCCTCGAGATCGCCATGGAAGCGGCGGCAGCGGCGGAGAGGAGCGAGAGCGAGTTTCCACTCGGCGGCGGTGGGTATTTTACATTCAACCACCGCTCTTCCGCGTAAATTGTATTCGTGTGCTCCAAACGCCAGAGAGATTCCCTGCAGCAAGGGAAGGAGGGCTAGCAATGCAAATGTCCAACTTCAGAAGCACTCTATCGCAAAAAGTACGGCACCGCCCCCGCCACCGAATGATTCTGATTCTCCCGAGCCCCACCCCATGGCGCCTCTGCCCCGCGGGAGGTAAGCGGCAACACAACGCAACTCCCAGCCCAGAGCCCGCGACCGCGAGACCATTCGCCCGCCCCTCTCCATCCCCGCCCGGGCCCTCTCGCCCAGGCTGGCGGCCGGGATGTCCTCGTCGTCCGCCGCCGCCTCCGTGCCGGGGGCTACGCCGGCGGACGCCCTCCGCCGCAACCGTATCATCTCCAGTAAGCTCTACTTCGACGTGCCGGGCTCCAAGGTCAGTCGTCCGGCCGGGAGATGCTCCTCCGTTCACCCCGAATCCCCGATCACCCGTTAATCTGCGGCTGCGATTGCCTGGCAGGCTCCGGTGGTCTACTCGACGGCCTACGACATCGCCTTCCTCGGCATCGAGAAGATGTGAGCTGCTTTGCTTCCCGCCTCTTCTCCATCATCATCTGCCTAGCTGCGTAGACGTGCATCGGACCACGGCTTACGCGCGTCCTGTGATGTGCAGGCACCCGTTTGATTCCTCCAAATGGGGCCGCATATGCAAGTTCCTCACCAAAGAAGGCCACCTGGAGAATAAGCGGGTGGTGGAACCATTGGAGGCTTCCAAGGAAGATCTGCTGGTGGTAGGAAACAATCTGTTTTCACTTGGTTCATACTGTCTGATACCCTTTAAGTTTGTTCCATGGCTCTGCTTGGCCAGGTTCACACGGAGGCATACTTGAACAGCCTCAAGAGCAGCTTCAGGGTTGCAGCCATTGTAGAGGTACTAGTTGCTCAGAGGAAGTTGAATTGGTGGCCTGATTGATAGTTTGATACTCCCTCCGTTCACAAGACTACATACGTACTGAAATGAGTGAACAAGCACACTAAAGCGTGCCTATATACATTTGATTCAGAAAAAAGTTAGAGCATCTTATATTTATGAACGGAGGGAGTAGCAAATTACGATGGCACGGTTTGCTAAACGAGATGTTTTATCTCAGGTTCCTCCATTAACGCTCATGCCTAATTGGCTCGTGCAGCAAAGGCTACTGTACCCCTTCCGGAAACAGGTGATCTCTCGTGATTAGGTGCTCCCGTCTGTACTGAAAAGTACCAGGTGCATAATTTGGGTGCCACTGCCAGGGAAAGTCTGTAAGCTAGTTCTTTTTTCCATAGGTGGGTGGGTCCATTTTATCAGCTAAACTTGCGCTTGAGAGAGGATGGGCCATTAATGTCGGTGGAGGGTTTCACCATTGTTCGGCAGAGGAAGGGGGAGGATTTTGTGCATACGCTGATATTTCGCTCTGCATTCAGTTTGCGTTTGTCCGTCTGGATATTTCAAGGTGAGAAGCCTATACTGGCTGGACTGCAACTGTACAAACGATGTTCCTTTAGTCTCTGCAAACTATTTGTTTGCCTTATACAGCGTATGTGCTTGCCTGACGGCTGTAAATATATTCTGTCAAATATCTGTGTTGGTAAGCATCCTCTGTCATGCCAATCTTGCTTTATTCCCTAGGGATTTTGCTATGCGTGTTCGCATCTTACCAAGCACCCTATGCTGCTTGGCTAGTTACCTAGTACATGTGTGGGCAGTGAATGCAAGGATGTAAACCAATGTGTACATTGCTTACTAACTATTTTAGCTTCATAAGCACTATTCCCTTTTAAATACTTGCAGAGTAATGATCATAGATCTGGATGCTCACCAAGGAAATGGTTATGAGAAGGATTTTGCTAATGATGGTATGTCATATATTTTGTTCTTGTATGCATTTTGTTTTCACTACGATGACACAGTGATGCCAATTTTCACTTGCAGGAAGGGTTTACATTTTCGACATGTACAATGCTGGAATTTATCCGTTTGTAAGAACCACAATCTAGAATTCTTGTCACACCTGCGGAACGTCAATTTTTTGCTGCTGGTGGTTATGCTCTGACTACCCTTATGCAATATGTGGTTAAGGATTGCTTATGGTGTAGAGGTTATTTATCAAGAAATTTTTTGTCCGCGTCCTGGTGTTGAGCATAAGTTTTCTTCCCTATCCCATAAATGCATATTCTACATCATGTTCTGGAAGATACCATCCAGTTCAGATGGTGCAAAATAGGCATTTGCCAGAACTAAAAGAACAGTAGTCGCAGCTGTGTACTTAAATCAATTTTTAGTGTTGCTATGGTATCTATGACACCCACTGTTTGAAGATTAATCTGTTGTTATTGTCACCAGCTTTAACTTCAGTCATTGTGTATTATCATTTTTGTTTTACTTCGTACTAGTAATATTTCTTATGTTCTATGTGAACTAACGTGACTTTATTTTAGGATCATGCTGCTAAGCGATATATTGATCAGAAAATCGAGTTAGTTGTAAGTTGGACTTTGCAAGCTGTTGATCATATTTTTCTTCATTTAATTCAAATATGAGTTGAGTACTCCATTGTGCATTTTCAGAGTGGGACAGAAACAGATGATTACTTGGATCAGCTTGACAAGGCTTTGAAGGTACCTTCACACTATTATAGATGGGGTGCTCACTAATATTTGCATTTATAAATGAAGTTGTCCTGTGCACTGCAATTCTTAGGGACAAATAGGTGAAAGACGTTATGTTAGGCGCCATATATGATGCTACCTCCGTACCAAAATGTAGACGTTTTTTGGTTTTGCATAGGACATAAAAAATGTCTTACAGTTTGTTATGGAGGGAGTATATCACATGATTTATGTTCTGAAGCTTATACTAAACTGGACATAGAGGTGACTTCTAATATACTATTTTAAAATGTGATGTAAAAGCATCGATAGTATTGAATGAAGTTATTTGCATCTATGTTCAACTGAAAAGGAGGTTTGAAATGGGAAAATAATATATGATGAGTTCAAAGCAGTTGGCACTTTCCCTTTAACTATTCATTCTTGTTGTTCACAATTTAAATATAATTATTTTTACCAAACGCTATTTAGAGTTCCTTTTGGGGCATGTTGTTTGCAGGTCGCCCAAACTAGATTCCAGCCCCAGCTTATTATTTATAATGCTGGGACAGACATCCTGGATGGTGATCCATTGGGCAACTTGAAGGTACTTCTCTGATCAACTCAATATTTTGAGAAAGATCAGGTCCATAAGTAACTCCCTGTGCAGAATGTAGGTGCAACCTGCATAATTTTTCTAGTGGTAAAGATTACAGAACTTAACCATGAACGCCTAATTGCAACATGACTTGGTATAGTTCAATAAAATTCTCTTCCTAAGCTAGATTTTTTCTGCCTACAACAGTAAACTGGAAAATAAATGATTGGGCGTAGAAGTATAATAAACAATAAATACTTATAAACAACATATTATTGCCTTTGTGTTCCCTGCACTAATTAGTGTTAATACTGTTATACTGATGCTGCATGCTTTCTCCCCAAATTCTAGATAAGCCCTGAAGGTGTGCTGATTAGAGATGAGAAGGTGTTCAGATTTGCAAAAGATCAGAACATTCCACTTGTCATGATGACATCAGGTGAGCGGCTTGTCCTGCATTTTGTGTTTTTTGTCCCTCTCCTGCGAATGACATACCAACTTGCTCATGCCCCACCCCCCTTCTCAGGAGGCTACATGAAGTCGAGCGCACGTGTAATCGCAGATTCGATTACCAATCTCTCACAGAAGGACTTGATACAGCTAGGTAGCCAGCCAGAATAAACGAGGAGCCTTTGCCACCCACAAGTGTTCAACCTGAAGGGCACGTCCACTGGATGTATAGTGTGTAAGAAGAGGTTTGCAGTTCTATCATATTAGCATGTATGAATCACAAAAAGTCTTTGTCACCTTGTACATACTGTCATAAGGCCTTTGTTTCCAAGAAGATTATGCAATAGGGAAGCTGAGAGCGCCATGATGACAAGAGAGACGACACGTGGAGATCCCCGTGGATCCCCGTCGTCAAACTATACTATACGGGTCTCTGTTACTATTTTCTCGTGGGAAGCCAATAAATACTGCTTAAAGAGTTTGCACTGTATAGATCTTGAAGGCTATCAAGAGATATAGCATGGTGTTTTTTTGTCATGCCGGCTTTGCCGACAAGACCATTTTTTGGGCTTCCATCGTCGGTTTGTTGGATGGTCTACAGTTATAGTATCTGTTTTGTAATTCCTGGTACTTGGAACTTTGGTTCCTTCCCGTTTAGAATCATGACAGCTCTCGGCGGAAAGAAACAGATAGTTGAAGCTGCCAGGAAACCATCTTGGTAGTTTTTTTAGGCTCCGCTTGGTATGGCTGTAAGATTTTACACCCGTATTATTTTACAGGTGTATTTTACAGGCCATAGTGTGATTTTCACCTGGAACAAAAACGACGGACGGAGGTGTGTATATTTTACAAGTGTATGTCCCTGTGAAACGACGATCCAATCAGGCCCTTAGGGGTAACCATCGTGGTAGTTGGCACTGAACCACCGAGCTTCATCATCCAGCGCTAGAATTTGATGCCAGGCTATTCCTTTCCAATAAAAATCGTCAGTGCCTAGAGCCCTAGACCTTTCGCCGCTCATATACTGCGCAGGAAGTTGACCAACTCTGGTGCCAGCAAAAAAGGAAAATTCGGAAAACCGGTTCATTTCATGTCAAAACTGCAACATCAGGCCTTGCATAGACGACAAGTAATTCCGAACGAAGGGAGTAACTATCAGCAAGCTGAGGACTACGTTACACTAGAATAGGAGGCCTTCAATCTATAGACCCCACACTACCAAACCTCAACAAGACAACAACATACATGGATAAAAGACGAGAGAAAAACAGACAGGGCGCCATTGCCGCCAAACGGGGTCATTTTCCTGCCTCCTTCTCGGGCTCCCTGAGACGGTCAAAACTGACTGACGTCCTACCTACGGCAACCTTGGGGGTGGCACCGGCGGCGTCTTCATCACCGCGTCCTCGACAACCTTCGCCAGAGCTTCCTCGAGCCATGCCTCGTCGACGACGTCGCCAACCTCCTACACCAAACATTTTGTTTTGTTAATCTTCATCAGTAAGTACCCTGACCGCGTCATTATCCAGTTTAAATTATGATACGATTCGGTCATGCCAGGTCGTTGCAACGCCTGCTACATCACTATGTTGTATCTATAGTGCTACTTGGTCGTTGTCAGTGTCGGGAAGAACATCAAGGAATTAATTAGTACTCGTAGGACAGATGAGATGTTGTACGGATGAGACTGCATCAAGCACGCGTCTTCTTCTTCTTCTAACCAAATTAAGCATGCACCATAGTCCCACTGTTCCTAAATACTCCCTCCGTCCCAAAATTCTTGTCTTAAATTTGTCTAAATACGGATGTATCAAGTCACCCTTTAGTATTAGATACATCCGTATCTAGACGAATCTAAGACAAGAATTTTGGAACGGATGGAGTATAAGTCTTTTTAGACATTCTAATGCGTACTACATACAAAAGCAAAATGAGTGAATCTACACTCTAAAATAAGTCTATATATATCTATATGTAGTCCTTATAGAGATATCTAAAAAGACTTATATTTTGATGTCAACAAAATAAAAAGACATACTTTAGGAACGGAGGGAGTACTCCCTCCATTCGGAATTACTTGTCTCGAAAATGGATGTATCTAGAACTAAAATACGTCTAGATACATCCACTTCTGCGACAAGTAATTCCGAACGGAGGGAGTAGATGACTAAAACAAGACGGTGGTTAGTATCTGCAGCGCAGTTTGAAAAAGTATTTTACTTGTAGCACTGAAAAGTGACATCTGGTTGACAAGAGAATGCCTCAAGGAGGGACGATGATGGCTCTACGGCTTTGCTTGGTCACATATCCAACTTCTTGGTCATATTCGTGGCCACATGGCAATGGAACCTCAAAAGCTGGAAACGTGTGTCATTCAAGTATGAGTATATTCAACTATATATACTCCTTGCTTAATTGGTCAAAAGCGAGTCATGTCTCCTAAAACCAATTCAAACAACCTGATTAATCTAATGCTACCCATGTCCAGTTCTCAAGAAAACTAACTTGACCTAGTACAGCTTTCATCAGCGTAGTCACCGGCTAGTCCAGATTCTTCAAATCTTCCCTAAAATCGTCTCGCTGAGGTCTCTTTTTTTTCGCAGGGTGAAAGAGAGTTCTATTTTACAAAAGCACGGTTACAATCTTGAGTCAGCTGCTCCTCACAGCACGGAGGACTCAAATTCAACCATACCGCAGTACAACACTCGGTACGGCTATAATGTGCCAAAAGATGTGCTACTTTGTTTTGATCTCTGCTAATTTTCAAAGGAACAAACTCCCTATCAACCAGAAGTACCTTAATCTCAGCATCTAAATGACCATAGACCGACCTAAATAAAGTGTCACCCAAAATAGTGGCTAGAGCACATGAGGAATCTGATTGGACAATTACTGGTTTATCCGAGTGCGGAATGGCCATTGCCATTCCTTGCATCGTCTCGCTAAGGTCAATCACGTTAAATTTTCCCTTCCTCTCGAGCATTAAAGCTAGTCAACCCCACACCAAATTAAATATTACTATCTCCTTTTAGGTTTGTAAGGCCGACATGGAGCTTCTTAGCCCAAGCTCATATGAGCTCGGGTGAACAGTAAAATTGAAATACATTGAAACAAAAATAAAAACTTTCTGAAATTTTTTAGTGACAAACATTAACAAAGTTTTCAACGCTTTCAAATTTTCATCGTGATATGACATTTGAAATTTTTTAGAGTGACAAACATTAACAAAAGTTTTCAACGCTTTTAAAATTTCATCGTGATATGACATTTGTACAAGCTGTGGCTAAAAAAACAAAACAGATGCTCCAAAAATATCATTTTCAACAACATTTTGGAATGATGTTTTCTTTTTGCTTTTCACGGCTTCTACAAATGGCATTTTAGGATGAAACTTTGCAAGCTTTTGTCAATGTTTGTCATTATTATTTTTAGATCTTTTTGATATTTTTTCAACAATTTTGGATTTTACTGTGCACCTTAGCACATTTGAGCTCCGGAGTAGAAGAGTACTTTCGCCACACATTTTCCTAGATCCATAATTTCAGCAGCATAATACAAGTTACATATCATAAATAGTTAAATGCCATTAGAAAATTCAAATGTTATGTTTTGTATGAAATAGCTTTTGTAATATACAATTTGTATCACATGGGTCAAACAATCGATCTAGGAATACATGTGGGCCTTATAAACCAGAAAATAGAGAGTAATACTCCCTCCGCATGTTTTCTGAAATTTAACTTTGACCAAGGATTTGAGTAATAAAATGTGGTGTACCCCCGGCATAATTCATTTTTTCTGCTTTTCTGATTTGTTAGCCCTATTTTTGCTCTCCTTTAGATTTGGTGGCACATTAAATTGATCAAGGATTAAAAGGAAACTCACCGGTGCATGTAAAATTCTAGCTCTGGGCACGCACACACACATGCATTGCAGTTAATGTAAAGAATACATGGTTTGTTATACCCCATCTTTTGTTGTACTCACTTCTCGACCAAATTTAATCTAGCATTACAGAATTATATTGTTACTCCCTCCGTTCGGAATTACTTGTCTCGGAAATGGATATATCTAGAACTAAAATGCGTCTAGATACATTCATTTCTGCGACAAGTAATTCTGAACGGAGGGAGTAGGTTCCTGTTCAAAAGAAGTTTAGGATGGTATAATTATTTGACACATACTCCCTTCCTTTTGGTTTAAAAGGACCCAATCAAAAATCCCTCCAACTAAGACAGACGATGTGTGGTGGATTGAATTTCATAGTTTGGAAAAAACATTCAATTTGCACGCTTGTTTTCGTAAAAAAATCGCATTTACTTGTGTATTAATTTACATTAACTGCAATGCATGTGTGTGTGCGTGCCCAGAACCTAACAATAAAAAGACTATGTGTCACATCACTTGGTTTGTTATACCCCATCTTTAAGAATACATGGTTTATGTTATAGCTCCATTCCAAAAATAGTTTGTTAGCTAAAAACTGTATATCACTATGTTTGTCTTGAGTTTTTTTTAAATATTTTTTTAAAGAAGACAAAGTTGCTCACTGTAGGCTATGCAAAACCCAAGACGTTCTATTTGATAAGTGTGACTTATCGGTCGAAATTTTCACCATCAACCCCAAAAAACCCAACCTCGCTTTACGTAAAGTTGCCAGAGTATGATTAACCTCTGGATTTGAAATCAGAGTAGCTAAAGTGTTAGTTGAACCCACCAGTGCAAACATGCGACCATATGGTTTTGCCGAGTTCATCTAATGGGATGGAGGAAAACGAAGCAGTACAAGCTCTTACCGTCATCCGCAACGTCAGGCTGGCCCGTGCAAGCGCGCTGCTCTGCTGTCTCGCCTCCACAGACACCACCGCGAAACTCCCCGTGTCCTTGAGCCGAGCTAGCAGCGAGGTCAGCACCTCCGACATGTCGCACTCCGCCCGCACCGTCACCCGCACGCTCACCTCCCGCGGCTGCTGACTCGGCGCCGTCGATGTCGACGTCGACGCCCCGGTGGTCACCTCGACCTCGACTGTCTTCCCCGAGGGATTATCATCGCTTGCACTTTGGTTCAGGCCGAGCTGCGCCTCGAGCTGCAGGTTCCTCTCTCGGAGCTGGGTCACCTGGGATACCAGCTTCGCCATGTACTCCGTCGTGCTCGCGAGAACGTTGGCCTTGTCTTTCTGCAGAACGAATGAAATGAAGGATCGCAATGAGATGTTATTGTGAAGCGTGCACCCATGGCGAGATGATCTTTGGTTTGGACCCGTACCTTGGATCCGGGAGGGAGCAGAGCTCTGAGTGTCTGGAAGCTGTCGTTGAGCCGCTCGCGCCGGCGCCGCTCCGAGATCACGTGGTGCAGCTGGCTGGTGGTGGACGGCGCGCTGCTGTCCTCGCGGCGCGCCGTGGCGTGCTCCGGCCGGTTGCGCATTGCCATGTGCACGCTTGCCAGGAGGGAGATGCACGTCTTGATCATCCTCTGCCCCGGCGCGCCTGGCCGCGGCCGCGCCCTTGGCGGGAGCGCCGCGCGATACGGCTTGAACGCCGTCGTCCGCCGCGGCGACGACCGCTGCGAGCGGTGGCTGGCCAGCCAGGGTGGACACGGTGGAAGCGGCGGCGTGGAGGTGGTCGACATACCGGAGGAGGGGACGACCGCGAGCATTGCCTGCACCATTAAGGCGTAGTCGTTGGCTTCGGCGATCGGAGCGAGCAAGCCGGGCAGCGGCGACGCCTGCATCATCGGTGGCTGCGTGGACGGCTCGCCCGGCGCTGCTACCGGCGTCGCCATTGCGCGAATGAGAGAGGAGTACTCCGGGCTCCCGATCGAGAGTGACGGCACGGGAGAGGACGAAGACGACAGCCCTGCCGGCGGCAGCTGGAGGAGGTCCTCCAGGAACGACTGGTGCAGGTGATCCGCCACGGCCGCCGCTGCCACCGATGTAGTCGACAGCCCGATCTCGACCTCGCCGCTCTCGCATCCCATGAACACCGCCATCTGCCGTGATCACCAGCTCAGCCCATGTATATATCCGCCATTGACGCAATGGGTAAAGAAACACGTACCTTCGTGCCGGCTTCCTGCAGGAACAAACAAAGAGCAAAGGTCAGCCATCTGCTTCAACGTTCAAACACATACCGAACTATCGCAATCGATAGTCTGCCGGACGAGGAGAAGTTTCGTAGACGCTGACTGACATGGTAGAACTGCTGCTGCACCTGCAGCGACGCCGACGCCGTCAGGTCCGGATCCGGCAGCTCCATGTAGGCGCGGCCCTCCCTGTACGCCCACCCGGGCACGCATCTGCATGCCCGACCAGCCGTCGTCAGAGAGAATGATGAGTCTCAAAGAACCTGGGGCCTGAGCTGTACATTGCAATGCGTACCCGCTTACGACGGCGCAGAGCGCTCCTCGGTACGCCTCGAAGCTCGCCCGTGCGCGAGAACCGCCGCCGCCGTCGCCGATCCACGCGTCCAAGCAGAACAAATGGCTGGCGAGCAGCACAATAAACTACGCGGTAAAGAGCAAAGGACAGAAGACTCGAGGAGACCAGAGAGCGCGCCGCCACGCGACACAAGAGCACGTACGAACCTTGATGGGAGCTGGGCGGTCACCGGCGCCCAGAGGCAGAGGTAGAGGCAGCCGGGGACGCGCGCCGCCGCGCGCTCCAGGACGAGCGCCCGGGGCACCGCCGCGAGCGCGAAGACGGAGTCCATAGGCACCGAAACCACCGTGCGGGGGGCGTCCCTCTCACCTTAGGAGGCCGCCGGCTCCAAGGTCCATGGCCGTTGCCCTCTGTCTCTGACCGGCGCGTACTGCCGCCGCCATGAGGGCGGGCGCGCGCGCGCGTATGTATGTGGAGGCGGGAGAGAATCGAGTCGATGTGGCAACCGGGAGTTGGTGAGAGGGGTCGGGTCGTTTGAAAAGTACAAAAGCCACGTGGACTCGTTCAAACTTTCAAAGGCATGGGGATGGGAGGATTTATCCTACGGCTGTAAGCACGGCTTGCCTAATTTGGAAGTTCTACCTTTCTTTATCGGGGTATAATATGACTTGATCGCACTCACGTCAAAATACCAATTCCCCCTTCTTTTTGTGTTGTGTTGGGTCCAAATACTCCCTTCGTCCCTGTTTGCATATGAACATCATTTTTTCGCGATCTAATTTTGACTATCAATAAAACAAATAATATAGAGTAATCTGCCAGACAACTACTAAGCAAAATGGTAATTTGCCATAAAATTATACCACTGGAAAATTTGGTAAAAATGAATCCGATGACATAACTTTTATTGCATACAATATATTTTATTGGATACTTTCATGATCTAAGTTGAGCATTTGAATGTGTGTGCGCCATGTAACTATGGACAAAGAATGTACAAAGTACTCTCACCGTGCAGCAGATTGCCACTAAATCTTAATGGCATTTTGTTTGCGGGCGTAAGAGCCTTTTTGTTCATCAGTAAAGTGAAGAAAAACGTAGGAATATAAATTTCTATTTTGTGACATTTTTCATTCATCTGGTTCAAAAATTCAAAGAAAAACACATATACAATCTACATAGACCTCTGGTCAGAATTCCTATATCAGAAGTACATGCCCAATGTCCTTAGAGACATAATACCATTTTAGTTATTCCTTTTCATGTTGTTTAACTTCTATTGATAGTGTTTATTAGGATCCATGTGTTTTATCTATTGTGGGGACTTAGTTTTAAAATTATTGTTTATTAGGATTCATGTGTTTCTCTGTCCCCATGAACCGAACACTAAACTTTACAAAAAATTCTATGATTTTCAACCATCTAATATGCACATTTATTCATATCATATCCGTGCTTTTCTCCCCCCACCTACGTGTTTTAAATCCTATGAACCAAAGAGACCCTCATTGTGTTTTGTTGGAAGGTAGTTGCCTATAACAACCCATATAGGATGCTATAGAAAGGTCATTCTCACTCTGTGTGAGGGTCTTTCATGGCCTAGTATCAGTATATTTTTAAGTGGAATATTTGTTTACAAAAAAGGGGTTTAAATCACCGACCTCAGCATCAATGTTATTTACAAAGTCAGTTTTACACAAAGCAGACCTAGAGAGTTAACTTGTGGCAAGTGCAAAAAATGGACATGGAATTAAAGATTGCAAAGCCAATGTGCATTGTATGGTTTGTAAGAGAAATTCTCACAGAATTGAGGACGACACTGTACTCAAGCAACCCAAGCCAGTGGCTAGGTTTGTAGGATATGGGGCTAAAGGAATAGGATGTCTGCTGGTTCAAAACACCAAAGGAGTTTTTCCCTAGAACATGCCAACCATATGACCATTATTAGTGTGAGCTCCGTCCAGCTGTGAGACCACATTATTCCAAGGGTTTAATGCAATGTTTGATTGGAATTGGACATGGAGAGCCAAGTTTCATGGAAATAACACTTTTTATGAGATTTCTCGACAAAGAAAAATTGGTGTAGTTGAAGAATTTCAAGTTTTTTTTCTTTAAAGGGCACTAGTGTTGTGATTGAGGTGGATTTTTGGAATCCACGGTAAGTCTAAGGGCAGCCTTCATACAATCTGGCTTGTAATGACAGGGTACCTGACTCCTTAAGACACTGTCTTGGATCCCGTGAGATAGAAATACTTGACCCCTTAAGACAGAGTCTTGGAGCCTATGAGATAGGATGCAATTGATATGGAAATACCTCACTCCTTAAGACACTGTCTTGGAGCCTCTGAGATAGGATGAAACTGATATGGAAAAACTTAACTCCAGGGATGAAATTAGATTTAAAGTGGGGGTGAGGGATTTGCATAGGATTCCTATTGGCACATAAATAACCACTGAAGAGTTTTTTTAGGGAAGGCCATCATGGCTAGCTCTATTAAGATGAAAAACGGAAACATTGTCTACGAGTGAATTCACCACACAAACTGGTGGCTCGTCAAACCAACTTATAGAAGTCTTATTACAAAAACTAAAATTAGCTAGCACATGCGCCACTTGATTAGCAGATCAAAAACAATGCATATAATTGACCTTCCCTATTGTGTCAACATATTCCGCAAAAATTGCTGCCGCAAGATCCCACCATGTATTATGTCCCGTACAGAAATTAATAACCTCGTGTGAGTCTGATTCAGCCTCGACACGGTGGAATCCCAAAGAGTTGGCAAACCCTAGGCCATCTCTCATAGCCATTGCTTCAGTGGTAAACGCATCTGCTGCAAAGGGGATATATCGGCAGTAACCTGCTAGAAAAGTTCCTCTCTCATCTCGTATTATTGCTATGGTTGCACCAGCTCCATCATCTGCAAAGAAAGCAGCATCAACATTTACTTTGACAAATTTTGGTTCTGGCCGAGTCCACTTATGCTCCGGTGTAGACATATTCTTTGTATTGGATCTCTGAAAATTAGATGCAATAGCTAGTACAGATAGACACCATCTTTCTGGTGGCGGGTACGCTTCATTGTGAGTGATCCGTCGACGAGTCCACCAAAGGTACCAACATCCAACCAGAATCACATGCTTAATGTCCAAAGAAGGCATGATCTGTAGTGGTGTATTAGGCGGTAATAGAATATGTTCCAGGACAACTGCCCTGAATGATCCACCATAATTGATGTGGCAATCATATCACTTAGGCCTAAACGTTGCCACAAACCCTTCGCATGCATACATTGAAAAAAGAGATGGCTGATATCTTCTGCATGTTAATGGCATATAGGACAGGACCCAATTGTACCTATGTGCCGATTCACCAGTATACCTTTTAGGGGAATAATCCCATGAAGCATACGCCATCCAAAAATTGAAACTTTACGTGGGACCTTAATCTTCCACAATGTACTCCACACCGCCGGTATATTAGAGCCGCCCGGACGAGCTAAGGTATTAGCATGGGCTCGATAAGTATACATCCATTGTATATGATAGGCCGAGCGAACGGTAAAAATACCTCTTCTGTCTACATGCCAGGCTATAAAATCATCGAATCCTTGGTTGCTCAACGGGATTTGTGGAATCCTGCGGATATTAACTGGATTAAAAATAGTCCTTATGAGCTCTTCATCCCAAGAACCAGTATGTGGGTCAATAAGATCATTTACACTGTTTAACACCGTTTACCCTCTTGGTGTAATTATTTTCCGGTCCGGACTTGACGGAATCCATGGGTCATTCCATGTGTTAACATCCTCTCCTGTTCCAATACTCCAAATGTATCCCTATTTGAACATCTCAAGCCCTTTCATGATACTCTGCCACGTGAAGGAAGCTCCCTTTTTTAAGCCTGCCTGGAGCAAACTACCATTTGGATAATACTTTGCTTTCAATACCTTTGCACATAGGGAGTCAGGTTTTGTGATAAGCCTCCAACATTGTTTGGCCAGCGTAGCAAGATTAAACGAGTAAAGATCTCTGAACCCCATGCCTCCTTCACTCTTTGGGTAACAGAGTTTCCACCAAGAATACCAATCCATCTTTTTATGTTGTTCATCGTCACCCCACCAAAATTGTGCAATGACATCTGTGATCTCTTTGCACAGGGATCGCTTGAGCAACAACTTTTAATAGGATTTATTTACCTCCAATAGATAACTGTTTTTCCATCCAACTTTGAATTCTCTGCTTGATTCTTTCAATAAAATGCCTAAAGCAATCACTCCGATCAGCATCCACCATTGCAGGTAGCCTAAGGTACTTATCAGAAAGTGCTTCAGTATCAATGTGCAACTGCTGGCAAATCTTAGATCTGGATACAACATTAGTATTGGGACTAAAGAAAATACTTGATTTTGCCAAACTCACAGTTGTCCTAAATTTTGACAGTAGGTGTCTAGAAGTTGCTGTAAGGAAGCTGCATTTAACACATTTGTGTTCATGAGAATCAAAGAATCATCAACAAATAAAAGGTGTGATACTGATGGTGAAAGGACATGCGGTGCCCCCATGTGTGGTTTTGGTAATTGATGACATTCTCTATGGACTAATGGTTGCATTGAGTTATATTTGAAGGATTTGTCCATAGGCATTTCTTGAAGTCCATGTGTTGGTTTCAAGGAGTTTATGTGTTGACCAAGGTGCTATTAAGGAATTATCCAAAGATTGGTCATGTGAGTGTTGAGCTTATTGCAAGCATGTCTTGAAGAAGAAGATTGTGTGATCACTCATGTTTACCTTCAAGACATCATCCAAACGAAGAGAGTTGGAAAGATTCAAGGTTGATCAAGACTAAGTCAAGAGTGAATCAAGTTGATCAACTCACAAAGCGTAGAAGATGTACCGAGAGGGATCAAGTGATCCCATGGTATGGTAAGCATTGTCCATTACGCTTTGTGTACTAACCCATGGTCTTCGTGAGAGTTCTTTGTGGGGTTAGGTTGCGGTGTGCAAGTTCAAGTGATGCATCACGAAGAGATCAAGTGCTTGAAGCTTGCCGTCCATTTGGTGACAATGGACTTGTGAAGATGTCTTGGAAGAGTGGCTCACCCATAGTGGAGTATGGGGAGCAATCAACTGTCTTCTTCGAGCCAACGCAATCAAGAAAGGTGGTCCAACTTGAGGAGTCAAGATCGTCATCATCTAGCTCAAGTGGACCATGTGCAAGGCAAAGGTTTGCCCTTGATAGGTTTTCTATTTTACCGGTCTCATGGTAGTTGTGGAAGACCGGGTTATAGGATCGATAGCCGTACTATCAAGGGGGGCTCTCAAGTGAGTAGCTTGATCGTATCGTTCGTCGAGAGCTCAAACCATTGCATCCTTGCATCATGTTTCTTGGTTCTTGTTTGGTTCTTCTCCTTATGAGATTTGGAGCTTATGGTCATTTTTATGACAAGCTCGAGTTCATCGAAAACGGAGTTCTCATGCATCTTCTATGATGTTTTCGATGTTGGAGGGTATGCCGGTTCTTCTCGGTTGGAGGTTTCACTCCTCTGTTTTGATGCTACTCGTTGTCTTGTTTCAAACAAGCTTGAGTTTGCTCAATTCGGAGCTCATATGAAGAAGTTATGGCGTTCTGGTTTTCCTTGGAGTATTCGTGTTTTCAAGGTTGGTGCGGTGGTAGTACCGTGCCCTCGTGATAGTACCGCTGAAGCTCCCCAATGATAGTACCGCTCAAGCGGTAGTACCGCTCTCCGAACGGTAGTACCGCTTGGGAGTTTCGCCGAGTACCGCTGGCGTCTGGCTACTTCGCCTCGATTCTCGAGCGGTGTTTTCTCGTGTCGGGTTTTGCGGCACTAGGGCGGCAGAGAAGCGGTAGTACCGCTCGAGCGGTAGTACCGCTCTACTCCCGCTGTAGTACCGCTCTGAGGCCGATGCTCTGTCTTTCTCTTCAGCAGTAGTATCACTGGATAGGAGCGGTAGTACCGCCTCTCGGTGAGTATGCCGCCCTTCCTAGCGGTAGTACCGCTCTGTCTTGGGCTGTTCGATGGGGTAACGGTTGGATTTTCCCCTCCTATAAAAGGGGTCTTCTTCCCCATTGAACCTTATCCTTTGAGCTCGTGTTCTTCCCCATTGTTGACCTTCTCCGAGCTTGCTATCTCTCAATCCCTCCATGGTTTCTTGCTAGTTTTGGGGAAAAGAGAGAGAGATCTAGATCCACATTTCCACCAATCACTTTCTCCTCTATGTGAGGGGAACCCCTTGGATCTAGTTCTTGGAGTTCTTGGTGTTCTCCTTCTTGTTCTTCCTCTCATTTTCCTCCCTAGCATTAGTTGCTTTGGTGGGATTTGAGAGAGAAGGACTTGGGCACTCCGTGTGCCCTTGCCATTGCATTTGGTGCATCGGTTTGAGTTCTCCACGGTGATACGTGGAAGTTACAAGTTGAGAAGCTTATTACTCTTGGGTGCTTGGTGCCCTTGAGCTTGTTCCTCTTGGGTGCTTGGGCGCCCTAGACGGTTGGTGGTGTTCGGAGCTCAATCATTGTGGTGTAAAGCTCAAGGCAGCGTCGGGTCTCCAATTAGGTTGTGGAGATCGCCCCGAGCAATTTGACGGGTTCCGGTGACCGCCCCCAAGGGTTGCCAAAGTGTACGGGTTCGGTGACCGCCCCCAAGGGTTGCCATTTGTACGGGTTCGGTGACCGCCCTCAAGGGTCCCTTAGTGGAATCACGGCATCTTGCATTGTGCGAGGGCGTGAGGAGATTACGGTGGCCCTAGTGGCTTCTTGGGAGAATTGTGCCTCCACAACGCTCCAAACGGAGATTAGCATCCGCAAGGGTGTGAACTTCGGGATACATCGTCGTCTCCGCGTGCCTCGGTTATCTCTTACCCGAGCCCTTTACTTATGCACTTTACTTTGTGATAGCCATATTGTTCTTTGTCATATATTCTTGCTATCACATAGTTGATTATCTTGCTTAGCATAAGTTGTTGGTGCACATAGGTGAGCCTAGTTGTTTTAGGTTTTGTGCTTGACAAATTAACCGTTAGGTTTATTCCGCATTTGTTCAAGCCTAAACCGTAATTATTTTAAAGCGCCTATTCACCCCCCCCTCTAGGCGACATCCTCGATCTTTCAGATGGTGCATTCCTGCACACTTTAATTCCCTCAATGCCACCAGCTTCTTCTTCAAACTGCAATAAACTAGATAACCCTTCTGCACAAAGTAGGAACATGTAGGGAGAAAGGGGGTCTCCTTGCCTAATACCTCTAGTGGGGGTGAAAAAATCTGTCTCCTGAGAATTATATCTGACTTTGTATCTCACTGAACTCACACAAGCCATCATCATATCAACAAAGTGCTCATGGAATCCCAACTTAAGCATCATATTCCTTAAAAACACCCATTCAACTCGATCATAGGCCTTATGCATATCAAGTTTAACTGCACACAACCCAGTCCTTCCTGCTCGCTTATTCTTGATCTTATGCGCGCACTCATAAGCAATGAGTATGTTATCAGTGATTAGTCTCCCAGGAACAAAAGCACTCTGCATGGGGGAGATTACCTCTGGGAGAATATTCTTCAAACGTGCAACCAACATTTTGGAGATAATTTTATACAAAACATTACACAAACTGATAGGTCTAAATTGAGTTACCAGCTCCGGGGTATCAATCTTAGGGATCATCACAATTGTGGTATCATCCATTCAGCCAGAATTTCTTGGAGTTAATGGCAATCAGTACCTCATGGGTAATATCATCACCTAAGATATGCCAATACTTCTTGAAAAATATAGCATGAAGACCATACGGGCCAGGTGCTTTTAAATTTCCAATGCTAAACACAACTTTGCGAACATCATCAGGTGTAAAATGGGCCATTAACATATCATTCATTTGCATGGTGACTTTTGATTCTAATTTCCAGGAGAGAGGGGTCGGTTTGCTGCACCTCAGACGTGAATAAGTTAGCAAAATAACTCTGAATATGTGGATTGAGAGAATCTGTACCTTCCATCCAAATACCATCATTATCTTTTAGCTTCTTAATATAGTTCCTTTTCCTTCTAGCCGATGCGTATGCCTGGAAAAAACCTGTATTGCGATCACCATACTTTAGCCATGTCACTCTTGAATTCTGCATCATGTGGATCTCCTCCAATTCTAGGAGGTATTCAATAAGTTCTGATAATTCTTTCTTTCTTTCCTCAAACGAATTATCTATAGGGCCCGCCATAACTCTCTCCAGTTCCTTTTGCGCCTTCTTTAGTCTCTTCTTTGGTTTCTTGAGGACCCGTTGATCCTAGTCATGGAATTGGGCATGCATACGATTTAGCTTTGTATAAATGTTATTTGCTGTCGAGTCAGTCCCAACTTTATTCCATGCATCAAGCACAGTTTCATTAAATTGTTCTTCATGAAGCCATCTTGCCTCAAACCTCCTTGGCAGGCCTAGACCAGCTTGTGTCGGTGACGAGTAATACTCTGTATTCACTAGCAAAGGTCGGTGATCGCTGTGATTATACTACAGATTCTCCAAAGCTGCTTCAGGGAATAGCACTAACCACGCCTCATTAATCAGACCCATGTCCAACCTTTCCCTAATTCTTCCCCTGTGCCATGTGAACCGATCCCCAACAAAACCGAGGTCACGCAACTCGTAGGCTTAAATTGCTGATTGGAATGCCATCATATATTGTTGAGGCCGAGGGTTACCGCCATCCTTTTCTTGAAGCGATTGGATTTCATTGAGGTCACCGATCAATAACCATGGGAGATCATATGCCCCGTTAAGCTGGAGCATACGATCCCACATTTTATATTTGTGTTCCCACCGGAATTCACCATAGATCCCAGTTAGTCTCCAAGTTTGATTGGTCCCATCATTACCTTCCACATCTATATACATAGGATCAAGGTCTAGCCTCTGAATATTGATCTCCCTTTTCCAGAACATCAACAGTCCTCCTTTTCTTCCATCACTAGGGCACACAAGCTTTTGATCCATCTTCAATCTCTTCCTTAAACACCCTATTGGATAGCTGTCTAAATGAGTCTCTGGCAAGAACATCACATCAGGAGCCCAATTACGCTGAACATCCAACAAAGCACGCATGGCTAGGGCATTGCAAGGCCCCGACAGTTCCAGCCAGTAGCTTCATTGCTTCTTTCCTCAAAGTAACAAAACATCCAGAATCTAGGACAATCCACCAACAACAGATAACTCCGTGATAGATTGGATAGATATTGCCAAACTTAGCGTCTGATCTTACTTGACATGTTCCTACGAGCTAGCTAATGGAACAGAGAAGAACTAATCTACTGTTGTTTAAGAACAAGGCCAGAACAAACAACAGAGAGAAAACCAGTCACGACTGAAGGAAATATGCCCTAGAGGCAATAATAAAGTTGTTATTTATATTTCCTTATTTCAAGATAAATGTTTATTATTCATGCTAGAATTGTATTAACCGGAAACTTGATACATGTGTGGATACATAGACAAAACACCGTGTACCTAGTAAGCCTCTACTAGACTAGCTCGTTAATCAAAGATGGTTAAGTTTCCTAACCATAGACATGTGTTGTCATTTGATGAACGGGATCACATCATTAGGAGAATGATGTGATGGACAAGACCCATCCTTTAGCTTAGCATAATGATCGTAAAGTTTTATTGCTATTGCTTTCTTCATGACTTATACATGTTCCTTTGACTATGAGATCATGCAACTCCCGGATACCGGAGGAATACCTTGTGTGCTATCAAACGTCACAACGTAACTGAGTGATTATAAAGATGCTCTACAGGTATCTCCGAAGGTGTTTGTTGGGTTGGCATAGATCGAGATTAGGATTTTTCACTCCGAGTATCCGAGAGGTATCTCTGGGCCCTCTCGGTAATGCACATCATAATAAGCCTTGCAAGCAATGTGACTAATGAGTTAGTTGCGGGATGATGCATCACGAAACGAGTAAAAAGACTTGCCGGTAACGAGATTGCACTAGGTATGAAGATACCGATGATCGAATCTCGGGCAAGTAACATACCGATGACAAAGGGAATAACGTATGTTGTCATTACGGTACGACCGATAAAGATCTTTCTAGAATATGTAGGAACCAATATGAGCATCCAGGTTCCACTGTTGGTTATTGACCGGAGAGGTGTCTCGATCATGTCTACATAGTTCTCGAACCCGTAGGGTCCGCATGCTTAACGTTCGATGACGATTTTGTATTATATGAGTTATGTGATTTGGTGACCGAATGTTGTTAGGAGTCCCGGATGAGATCACAGACATGATGAGGAGTCTCGAAATGGTCGAGAGGTAAAGATTCATATATAGGACAACAGTATTTGGACATCGGAAGTGTTCCGGGAGTACCGGGTACGTATCGGGTCACTGGAAGGGGTTCCGGGCTACCCCCTGATATGTCTCCAACGTATCTATAATTTTTGATTGTTCCATGCTGAAAGTGCTAGTTATCGACTAGATGGGGGGTGAATAGGCGATTTTTATGAAAGTCTTCAAAACACGGGGGCTTTGAAGACAAACGATAGAAATGAACCTATTGATATGCAGCGGAAGGTAGACTACACTAGACAGGCCATAGTCAAGTAAGTAATGAAGTGAAAGTACGAAGACTATAAGCAGCTAGGTAGTATAGATCAGGATGGAAGATAGTATGAAGCCAATCAACAATTGTCGTCACACAGTGAATTCAATCGGATAAAGCAAGCAGGCAATGACTTCATGAAGACAAACTGTAAGTAAAGAGAGGGAGAAGATAGAACCAGCAGCTTGGAGAGGACAGGGATTTGTTGGACCAGTTCCAGTTGCTGTGACAACTGTACGTCTGGTTAGGGAGGCTGAGATTCAACTCATAAGACCATGTCTTCACCTTATTCCCCTTGAGCTAAGGACACTTAGCCCTCGCCCAATCACTCTGGTAAGTCTTCAAGGTAGACTTCCAAACCTTCACAGACTTCGTTCACCAGCAATCCACAATGACTCTTGGATGCTCAGAACGCGACGCCTAACCGGCTGGAGGATTCATAGTCCTCAAGTGTAATAAGTCTTCAGATCACGCGGACAGAAAGACTTAAGTGATGCCTAACACTCTTTGGCTCTGGGTGTTTTGGGCTTTGTCCTCGCAAGGATCTCTCTCTCAAATGCTTCGGAGGTGGGTTGCTCTCAAACGACAAAATCCGTGCACTAACTCTGAGCAGCCACCAATTTATGGTGTAGGGGGTGGGCTATTTATAGCCAGGAGGCAACCCGACCTAATTTGTCCGAAATGACCCTGGGTCACTAAGGAACTGACACGTGTCCAACGGTCAGATTTCAAACACACTCGGCAGCTTGACTTGGGCTAAAAGTAAAGCTGACTTATCCAGCTCTAGATAAGATTTTCTCTCATTGTCTTCGCTCGAAGACATAGGATTTGGTTGAGCATCACTTCAGTCACTCTGACTTTGTTCACTTGGACCCCATTTAACAGTACGGTGGTTCCTATGACTCAACAAAGAAGAAAAGGTAACTACGAAACAACTATGTCTTCGCACTCCATAGTCTTCATGCGATGTCTTCTCATGTCATAGTCTTCATTGTGAATATCTTCACATACCACCATTGTCTTCAATGTCTTCACACATTTTTAGGGGTCATCTCCGGTAGGTAAACCGAATCAATGAGGGACTACTACCTGTGTTATCCTGCAATTCTCACAAACACATTAGTCCCTCAACCAGGTTTGTCGTCAATAATCCAAAACCAACTAGGGGTGGCACTAGATGCACTTACAATCTCCTCCTTTTTGGTGATTGATGACAAACTGGTTGAAGTTTTCAACGGGGATAAAAGTATGTGAAATTCTAAGAGTTAAGGTATTGTCTTCATAAGTAGCAGAAGGCCCCCCTTGAAGATGTGCATATAAGTAGTTTGCTCTTGAATGCAAATGCACATGGCAGGTTTTACTTGTGGAGATCCTTTTCAACTTATGAAGACAATTCATTATGCAAATAAGGATGTAACGAAGATAATGACATGCATAATGGAAAATGGACTTCTGCGGAATGACTTCATGCGGAATTTATCATCGCGTCACAGAATAGCAAACAAAGTAGCAGACGACCATCAAGTTTAAGTGTTACAACCCAAAGAACCAAAAGTATCAGAATGAGAGTTGTAACCACTTGGCAAAAATATAGCAACCACCCATATGGACCCGCTTGAAGACTATCAACTCATATGCTTCTCCCCCTTTTGTCAGTAAGGACCAAAAAGGTTTGAAGACATAGAGCATCTACTCGTTCCCTTCAGGTGGAGGGTCGACGTTGGAGTCTGGTGGTGCAGAGGGGCCTGGTGCAGTGTCGTGATGCGGCAAAGTAGTGGTTGGAGAAGTAACATCGTCTTCGTCATCGACGACTCTTGCATCAACAGTTGCAGCCGAGGAGGAGTACTCTGAGTCCTCTAATGATGGAGTACGATGCAAGACAACATTTCGGGGAGGCGTGGAATCAAACTTGTAGCGCTCAGTGAAGCCATCTTCACGAGGATCATCTTCAGATCTTAGCAAAGTCAGACTCTTCCATGACCTCCGACAGGCTTCATGTGATATGAAGGCATTCTTGGTGGCAAGATTGCGAATGCCATTAACATCCACCAAGAGGCTCTTCATCTGACGCTTCAGCCAGTCATGATGCTTGTCCTGTTTCTGATGCAAGGCCACGAGAAGCTCTCGGTCATTGAGAACGCGAGATCGCTTCCGAGGCCTTTGAGCAATAGTGCTTTCAGTGGCTTCAGTGGTTGCACGATGAGGTGCACGAGTGATACCAGCCAGAGGATAAACACGAGTTGCAGCAAGAACTCCTTCAATGGGTTGCATGAAGCATTGGCGATCGACATTGTGAAGATATATTGGCTCCTTGGCAGGTTCAGGGTAGATGGCTTCGACATACATATCAACCTTTGGCAAGAAGATAAGATGGTTGCGTGCAGAAGTCTGATAGTTGACAGAAGAGTGAAGCTTGATTAAGCGCATTACCCATGGAGCATAAAACTTCAGGCCAAATAGATTAATTCCTGATGCAGCAAGTTGCCTGATGAAGAATTCTTGACCACTGAAGCTGATGCCATTGAGGATATAGAAAACCAATGTCTTCATTGAGCCTTCAAGCTTGGCTGCAGGAGAATGTCCTTTGACAGGCCATAGATTTCGCCTAATAATATGATAAATGGTGCGGGGAAGATACTCTAGATCATCGACAAAGAATTCCTTTGAATATTCAGCATCTCGTGGCAGTGGCTTCATCATGCTGAGCATCTGACTCATGTTGGGCTCAGGCTTTTGAAATATGCTCTCCAATGCATTACGGTGAAGCTGACAACCAGGTTCATAGAGTTCACCTGGAGTGGGCAGGGAAGTAAGCTCAATGATATCTTGGGCTTTGGCTTCATGGTGTACATCACCTGTCATCCACTCAAGGACCCAAGTTGTCAGATCCCTGTTGTAGCCGCGAATGTGTAGAGTGGCATAGAATTGTAGTAGAAGCTCCTCATTCCAATGCTCTTTGTCAGTGACAAACTGCAGAAGTCCAGCATCTCTGAAGCAATCTAGAGCTTCTTCCAAGTAGGGCAGACCAGCAATGGCTTCACAATCCAGACCCATGTGAGGAAAGATTCGCCCTTGATTGTATAAGATGCATGAGTAATAGCTGCGCTGCTGATAGCTCCAGAAGTGATCAGATGAAATTCTTGGCCTTGAGTAAGGGTTCTTTGCACTGTCAAAGAAGGTATTGTGAGCCCTGAAGCTATTGACATTGAATGATCCTGGGGAAGTTGCAGCACCAGGATATCTTGGCAGTCGGGGCTTTGGCTTCTGGACCTGAGGCCTGTGCTCCACATGGTAGTCAAACTGTGGTCCAGGAGCAGGCGGAGAAACCAGAATTGGCCATCGAACAGTGACAAGCTGGCCGCGATCAAATGCTTGCTCAATGGTGTGAGGCCTTGGAGGCGGTACAGGAGCATTGGCATTGACATGGGCTTCAAACTGCACATTGGCTTCAGGTGCAATATTAGCTTCAGGCACCATATTCACTTCAGGCGCCACATTAGCTTTAGCCATGACAACATCATTGGCTTCAGTAGTAGTGTTGGTGGCTGCCTCAGTGTTTTCAACCTCCACTTGAGTAGCTGGAGGGTCGGGCACAGACTCGTTCTCCTCGAGAACATTTTCTTGAGTGGTGCGGGGTGTGGCAACTCTCTCTTCTTCATGACGCTGTTCTTGGTTGTCATCGGCTGATGCAGCCAGAAAGTCTTCAACCACTTTTGCTTCAGACTCAGAGACGTTCGCAGTTGGAGTGGCTCCAGGAAACACTTGACGGGCTACTGAGTTGTGTTGCACTTCTCCTTCTAGAACGCTCGGCATGGCGACCTGTGGCCTAGGGCCTTCGCAAAGCCTGCGGAATGCGGGTGACGCCTTTGGTGATGGGGTGGCCTGTACCATGTAATTGTCATCGTCAAGTACCAGAGTGGTGACTTGAGGAGGGGGAGTACTGGGTGTGTCTTGGCTTGGTGTGTCTTGTTGGGGGTGATCAGCCCACGATGCATCCTGAGCGATTGGTGTCAAGGGACGACCAATGCTGATGAGTTTGCTGTTCGCAAGAACAGGCAATGATACCGGTTGGTGCTCGATCTGAGGAAGTACTTCATCATCATCTACATTGTCGTGATGACCAATGTCTTCAGCTGTGATGGGGTCTACAGCTGGAATGTCTTCAGCTTCAGGAGCCTCTGTAGAAGTAGGCTCATGAAGTACTAGCTGACGCTCTTGATTTGTGGAGGCAGGACAAGCAACTGAGATGGGCTCAACAACAAGTGGCTCTATGGCAGCATCACGATTTTTTCACGAAGACTTTGTCTTCGACTTCTTGGTCGGTGGAGCATCATCAGTGGCATTCTTGTTCTTTCGCTTTCTGGCTTCGGCCTCAGCTGCCCTTGTCTTCTTCAGTTCTGAAGCGGCTGTGGGGACCTTAGGCTTCGAACCTATCATGCTGGCAGGGAAGACAATGCGAGGGGCTTCCCGCCCTGATGCTTCAGCTTGGGCTGCAACAGGCTTCTTCTGTTTGCTAGCCATCTTGGGGTCGATGCCAGGACGCCCAAGTGCCTTGCGCTTTTCAGCCTCATTATGAACTTGAAGACATTTACTTGCGGAGAGTTTCATCACGTTTCTTGTGAAACTGCTCCGTGAGGTCATGCAGCATCTGCTTGAAGCTTTGAACATCAGCCACACTGAGCTTGGCCATGTTCCTCTTGAATTGAGCTTTCTCACGGTCAATCTTGTTCTTCAGTTCGACGATCTTCTGAGCCAGATCCAGCTCATTAACAATGGCTCCGTGGAAAGAGACACTGATCCCAATTGGAAGCTGAAGATCATCAATGCTGAGGCTTGGGTTGTCAAACCATTCATCAATGAAGTTATTCAAAATATCCACATCAAAGAGGGGCAGATCATTGAAGATCTCCGCCTCTTGGTTGCTCTTTATCAGCAGCTCAAGAGCATCATCACCAAGATCTTCGTCGCTTGACAGATCAATGGCTTCATGTTCGTTTCTCAGAATGGCAGCTGGGGTCAGTTCTTGCCCGGAACTCTTGATGTGCTTCTTCTTCTTGGGCTTCTCTGTCTTCTTGGAGACACAAGAAAGATCTTCAGAATGCACACTGGGGGGTGCAGTGGCCAGTGGCTTCGCACGCGAAGCTTTTGGTGTGGTAGGGGGCTTTGAAGCCTTTGTTCTCTTCTACTTTTGCGGCTTAGGTGGAGCTGGCGCTTCATCAAAATTAGCGTCATCAGCAGAGTGCTCCACGGCTGCCCCTTGAACAGCAATGTGAGTGAGGAGGCCTTCGAGGTTGTAGAAGGGCCCGATGACATTTGGTTCAGCATCACGAGTGCCATCAGCCCTTGGAGTAGATTGACCAGGGTTGAAGTCAAGTCCAAATGCTTTCTTGTTCTGCGCAGCAGAATCCTTGGCAAACTTATAGTTGCGCTTGAACAGATTGTCATCGCGACACCATAGCAGAGAGGACGGGTCGGCATTCTCGGGCTGTGGTCCTCGGACCATGCAAGGATAGAAGCCTTGAGCAATGGCTTCAGACTTGGACTTGGGTTGAATATTTTTGTAGAGAATATCTCCCCACGGTCACTTGATGGAATTCTTCTCCGCATACTCAGCCGTGAAGAATCTGTACTTGAACCATTCCTCTGCCCAATATCTTCGAATCCATTGGATTCGAGTCTTGCGTTCGCCATAGGTTTCTTCAGGATCTGTCTTGTACATTTCATACAGATCAGGTGGCAAATCTTTGGATGTATTCCCACGGCGCTGTCTGCCGCCCTTTCTAGCTGTCTTCTCAGTGGCCATTAAGTTCAAACTGAATGGCTTCGGAACTGTCAAAGGCTTCCGTTTGTTGGTCAGACAAGAACTGGCTGATACGTCTCCAACGTATCTATAATTTATGAAGTATTCACACTATTATATTATCTGTTTTGGATGTTTATGGGCTTTATTAAACACTTTTATATTATTTTTGGGACTAACCTATTAACCCAGAGCCCAGTGCTAGTTCCTGTTTTTTCCCTTGTTTCAGTGTTTCGCAGAAAAGGAATATCAAACGGAGTCCAAACGGAATGAAACCTTCGGGAGCGTGATTTTTGGAACAAACATGATCCACGAGACTTGGAGTTGAAGTCAAGGAAGCTTCGAGGTGGCCACGAGGCAGGGAGGCGCGCCTGCCCCCCTGGGCGTGCCCCCCACCCACATGGGCCCCTCGTGGCTCCCCTGACCGACTTCTTTCGCCTATATATATCAATATACCCTAAAAACATCGGGGAACAAAATAGATCGGGAGTTCCGCCGCCGCAAGCCTTTGTAGCCACCAAAAACCAATGGGACCTGTCCGCACACCGCCATGTGGGGATCCATCACCGGTGGCCATCTTCATCATCCCGGCGTCTCCATGATGAGGAGGGAGTAGTTCACCCTCGGGGCTGAGGGTATGTACCAGTAGCTATGTGTTTGATCTCTCTCTCTATCTCTCATGTTCTTGATTTGGCACGATCTTGATGTATCGTGAGCTTTGCTATTATAGTTGGATCTTATGATGTTTCTCCCCCTCTAATCTCTTGTAATGGATTGAGTTTTCCCTTTGAAGTTATCTTATCGGTTTGCGTCTTTAAGGATTTGAGAACACTTGATGTATGTCTTGCATGTGCTTATCTGTGGTGACAATGGGATATCATGTGATCTACTTGATGTATGTTTTGGTGATCAACTTGCGGGTTCCGTGACCTTGTGAACTTATGCATAGGGGTTGGCACACGTTTTTTTCTTGACTCTCCGGTAGAAACTTTAGGGCACTCTTTGAAGTTCTCTATGTTGGTTGAATAGATGAATCTGAGATTGTGTGATGCATATCATATAATCATACCCACAGATACTTGAGGTGACATTGGAGTATCTAGGTGACATTAGGGTTTTGGTTGATTTTTGTCTTAAGGTGTTATTCTAGTACGAACTCTAGGATAGATCGAACGGAAAGAATAGCTTCGTGTTATTTTACTACGGACTCTTGAATAGATCGATCAGAAAGAATAACTTTGAGGTGGTTTCGTACCCTACAATAATCTCTTCGTTTGTTCTCCGCTATTAGTGACTTTGGAGTGACTCTTTGTTGCATGTTGAGGGATATTTATATGATCCAATTATGTTACTATTGTTGAGAGAACTTGCACTAGTGAAAGTATGAACCCTAGGCCTTGTTTCAACACATTGCAACACCGTGTATGCTCACTTTTATCATTAGTTACCTTGCTGTTTTTATATTTTCAGATTACAAAAACCTATATCTACTATCTATATTGCACTTGTATCACCATCTCTTCGCCGAACTAGTGCACCTATACAATTTACCATTGTATTGGGTGTGTTGGGGACACAAGAGACTCTTTGTTATTTGTTTGCAGGGTTGTTTGAGAAAGACCATCTTCATCCTACGCCTCCCACGGATTGATAAACCTTAGGTCATCCACTTGAGGGAAATTTGCTACTGTCCTACAAACCTCTGCACTTGGAGGCCCAACAACGTCTACAAGAAGAAGGTTGTGTAGTAGACATCAAGCTCTTTTCTGGCGCCGTTGCCGGGGAGGTGAGTGCTTGAAGGTATATCTTTAGATCTTGCAGTTGAATCTTTTTGTTTCTTGTTTTATCACTAGTTTAGTCTATAAAAGAAAACTACAAAAAAATGGAATTGAGTTTGTCTCATACGCTTCATCTTTTTAATATCTTTCGTGAGAATGATGGGAAGGAAAAATGTGCTCAAGTGCTAGAAGAAGAAGTCTATAAAATATTTGGCACTAAATCTTTGAATGATGAGCATGATTTCAATGTTGTTAGTATGAACTCCTTGAATATCCATAGTACTAATGATGATTGCACTAGTCATGATGAAAATATCTCTTATAAGCATGTCGATTTTTGTGGAGTGCATAGAGTTTGCAAGTACATACCAAATAGAGAAGATAGATTTTGCAAGAGGCATACGTATTTAGAAACTAAATGGTTGCAAGAAAGCCTAAATGTGAGTGCTGAAAATTTAAAATATCTTTACCGTACTTGTGAACTTTGCAATGAACATGGTCATTCAAATCTCCGATGCAAATTGTTTTATGATAGAATCGTGTCCAAAAATTGTGATGATTTGATTTCCCTTGCACATCATAATGAACTTAGTTTGCCTTTGGGTTATGAAGAAATGAAACGTGCAACTGAGGGTATTCAAAAATTTAACCTTGAGAAATTCCTCGATATTGATCTAGAAGAAATTTATATGTATTGTGCGGTGAATTGCATTGAAAATCCTTATATTGCCAATTACATAAAGAAAAGAAAATAAATAGAAGATGAAGAGAATACTAATGAAAGAGAAGAGACTTCCCAATATCCTCCTATTATTTCTTATGATGAATCAGGTAACGAGGAGGAGCCTTCTATTCAACCAATCTCATTAATAAGGAGCTCCAAAAGGAGGATTCAACCCACACATGATGTGAAGAAGAAAAAGAAAATAAGGAGAAGCAAAGGTAAATAGGTATCCCTCCCAAATGATGTTTCTCCTACTACTCATTGTTATGATGATAATTGCTATACTATTGGTGCTATCCATACTATTAATGATGAGAATGATTATGCTTATGATATGAAAAGGCCCAAGCTTGGGGAAGCTATGTTTGATGAGGATGACATATTTGAGAATATATCTGCTGAAATTAATGTTTATCCCAAGCTTGAGGATGCTATGTTTAATGAATATGATATTTTTAGCCTCCCAAGTTTTGATATGCAAATTTGTTATGATGATAGCATGCCTCCTACTTATGATGATTATATTGATGAAAGTGGGTTTGGAAGAGTGTCAACTTTAGGAAGTAATGATCCCACTATTTTGGAGGATGTTGAATCTTATTGTGATAATTATGAAAGTGGATTTGGAGAGGTCATGACTTTATTTAGTGATGAATCCACTATTTCGGAAGAGGTTTCAATTGATTATGAGAACAAAGTTGCTACTTATGATGATTATTGTGATGATACTTATGCTATAAAAAGTAGTGATGATTATATTTATAAAAGTTGTCATGCTTATGATTACCCTTTTTTTGAACATTACTCTTTTAATATGGAAACAATTTATAGTATTCGAGTCTCTTATGATACTCCCACTATTCCAAAAGACAAGAATTTTGCTTATGTGGAGAGTAGTAAAATTTCTATGCAAGTAGATCATGAAAAGAATGCTTTAGGTGCTGGTTATATTGTTGAATTCATTCATGATGCTACTGAGAATTATTATTAGGTAGGAATGTATGCTTGTAGGAATTGCAATAATATCAAGTTTCCTCTCTATGTGCTTAAAATCTTGAAGTTATGCTTGTTTTACCTTCCTATGCAAGTTGATTCTTGTTCCCATAAGTTGTTTGCTCAAAAAATCCCTATGCATGGGAAGTGAGTTAGACTTAAATTTGCTAGTAATATTCTTCATGATGCTCTCTTTATGTTTTAATTCTTGTCTTTCATGTGAGCATCATTGAAATCATCATGCCTAGCTAGGGGCGTTAAATGTTAGCGCTTGTTGGGAGGCAACCCAACTTTATTTTAGTTTCTTGCTTTTTGGTTATGTTTAGGAATAAATAATCTATCTAGCCTCTGGTTAGATGTTGTTTTATGTTTTAATTTAGCATTTGTGCCAAGTAGAACCTTTGGGAAGACTAGGGTGAAGACTTTATGATCTTGCTGTAAAAAACAGAAACTTTAGCGCTCATGAGATTAGCTAAAACTTTTTACTGGAGAGTGCTATTTAGTTGATTCTTTTTGAAGATAATTACTAGACAAATTTCTCAGGTCCACCAATTTATTTCAAAATTTTTGGAGTTCCAGAAGTATATGTTTGATACAGATTACTACAGACTGTTCTGTTTTTGACAGATTCTGTTTTCTATGTGTTGTTTGCTTATTTTGATGAATCTATGAGTAGTATTGGAGGGTATGAACCATAGAAAGGTTGTAATACAGTATATATTACACCAATATAAATAAATAATGAGTTCACAACAGTACCTAAGTGGTGATTTATTTTCTTATACTAACGGAGCTTACGAGTTTTCTGTTGAGTTTTGTGTTGTGAAGTTTTCAAGTTTTGGGTAAAGATTCGATGGACTCACTACAAAAAAAAATACACTTCCGTGATGATACATGTTTGTCATAGTAGGTCGCGTTTTTTGTCATGCATGTACATCCATGACAAATTTATGACAGGAATCAAGATAGTCATACCTGTCCTTGTCGAGAAGTGTTCCATGACATTACCAAAATTATCATCACGGAAGTGTCCACTTCCATGACGATAAATCGCGGCGTCACGAAGTGCTTTCATCAAGGGTGACCGACACGTGGCATCCACCGTAACGGAACGCCGTTAAGCTATCGGGTCGGGTTTTGGATCCGATAACCCGTTAACAGCCCCGACCAATGGGAAATTTCCACGTGTAAAATTCTTATTGGCCGGACGAAACACGTGTCAGCTCGTCAGTGGGTCAGATAGGCGCCTATGATATGTCGACACGTGCCACGGCCCACCACTGGCCCATTTAGCTTACAAAGCCAGCCTATTTGACTTGGTCAAAAGTTAACGGGCTGGCCCATGAAAAGCCTGTTAACGGTCTCTTCGCAAATAGACCATTTTACGGCCCGTTAGGCACTAAAGGAAATCGGCCCAACAACGTCATGTGGGCCGTCGAATATAACACCAGCCCATTTCACTTTCGGCCCACGTATGGCCCACGACGCGTCTTCGCCCATATGAGGCCTTCAGATCTTCGCCCTTTACAGCCCACGGTGACTCTAGCCCATAATGAACATTAATTTTCATTGTACCCGTTAATGGCCCGTGATTTACATGGGCCGTTTCCAGCCTGTGTTAGCTTTCGGCCTATTGACGGCCCATACGTTCTTGGGATCCTTTTCGGCCCTCGATTACTTCTGGCCCATTACTGGCCTATTCCCCTAATGGGCCAAATTCGGCCCATGGCAAGAGTCGGCCCGTTACTGGCATGTTTCCCAAATGGGCCAAATTCTGCCCATGGCAAGAGTCGGCCCATTACTGCCTGTTACCCTAATGGGCCAAATTCGGCCCATGGCAAGAGTCAGCCCGTTTCTGGCCAGCCCGCCCTATATTCTGGCCCATTAATGACCCATTATGCATGTGGCAGAATTAAGCTTTTGCAGTCCTACGGCCTGTTAACGGCCCGTTACCGTGCTGGGCCGATACCAATTACACCCGATTACGGCCCATGTAGACCCATTTATCCGATGGCCCGAGGCCCACCGATTACAGGCCCATTTATCGACGGCCCGTAGGAGACCCATGGATCCTACGGCACGTATATGGCCCATGGGTAGTTGCGGCCACTAGCAAACCAGGAAAAAGAAGAATAGGAAATAAATAAGGCGAAACTAACGCTAGGCTATTAAAGCGATTGACAGATTACATCCACTCGGCATCAAAGATCGCCACCGGTGCAAATATAGGGAACACCCTACACTATACAAAAATGGCTCTGTTGTTTTCTTCAACGGTGGCTGCACGTTAAGAATAAATTTTGTATCGCACCAAACAAATTACAACTATATAACAAAAGGAAGGTTGGCATAAAACTTAATGATCTAGAAGATAAATGCACCACCGAAGTTGAAGCTCGGTTCATTTAACTTTGATATTACGTTTTCATGTTGTATTGTCCGATGGAGCACCATAACCTCGCCTTCATTTCCCTAGGCTCTGAACAACATAGCAAATGTCCGATAGTCCGGTTTCAAAACCATGCATATCTTGGACGACATTGAGCAATGTTTCTCCTTGTTTCACAAAGGGCCTCTGTTAGGGAATGGACTTGTGTCCGAGCGCAGATACATCATTGCTTTGAGCTTGCATATCTTGATCATGAGGCAGTTTGGATGATATTGCCTTAACAACCAACCCAAGATACGCAAGAACGTGCTTTTGGCCTCGTTAGTGGACAGTCTATCGCCCACCGCAGCAAGAAGCGACATTGCGGTTATAGTTGCCTCGCCACCTTCGTAAGGTGGCGGTTCCACCATTTTTCCATAGCTCGCTGAAAAGTTGAGGTTTTACATTAGTAGTACCGTAATGTAAGATATTAAGGAGGCAGCAAAACCAAACAAAATAGCTTTGGTCTATATACATAACTTATTTCGTGAACCCATGTAAAATATTAGTTGTATTTTATTGCAAAGTACATAATAAAACCAGGTTCAAAACATATGACCATGTACCATCGCTAATGTATTGTCTATTTCTTCACATTGTATTAAGGGCTAAGGATAAAGAGACGAAGTTTATAATACGGTAAGCATAGTATGACATCATTCATATCACAAAACAACCGAGAATGCATAAACAGCAATTGTAACGTTGTGTGGGCAAGTCCAAGACGGAACTAGATTACGGGTCAAGATCAAAGGAACATCACTCCTCCCTTTTAAACCTTGTAAGGTGCAATGATACGCTAAGACAATTGTGTATAAAATTGACAAGAGTAATAGACATTGGCTGCAAACCATGCAGTTCAAGGCACAAGTCGAGTAAGTAGTAGTTAAAAGGCATGAGGATTAAGGACTTACAACAATGGCTTTGACTGGTGTAGTCATGCCCTTCTTCTTGCTGGTGTGACAGGTCCTTGAAGATTTCCACATCATTTGGTTCAGGTACTTTTTGGTCCTTGCGGGCTTTCCTCGCATTTGAACAAGTCAATATAGATCGATAATATGGTACAGCGAAAAGAGTGAAACATCGCTAATTACAAGAGCCTCGCGATGTGCAATATAGCTACGAGATCCCGTGTCTGTTGAATTTCACTTTCAGACGGTTGGCCTTGTTCTTTGAACAGTTCACCTACAAGAAGATAGATTTGTGTGGCACATGCGTCAATAGGACTTCAACATGTGATCTGATCACATATATATAATGTACCTGATACTTTGGATCAGACTTGTGTTTAACAAGGCCCCTCCAGTCTTCATCCGATATATTTTCCACTGGAGATGTTTGGGAAAGTTCACTGTTAGCCTTGCCTTCAAAGTGAGTTTTCCTCAAGTTATACCGACATTGTCATGAAAGGACTTGAAAACATGGGTGCAAGCTTGTCCGGTTGCATCATCTTGGCTATCCAACTTGAACCTCATCTGTTGAAAATTATGGGAGTCTCATTATCAACAACCTAGAAAGTATGGGGATGAGCAAGACGATATTACTAGTTTCCATACATAACCATACTTACAGATAAATGGTCGAGGAAGGTGTTGAACTGGTTTCGCTTTTGTCATTCTGCATCAATCCATGTTGGGAGGATACGTACATGACACCTAACGACAACCGCTGCCTCGATACTAACTTGGCTGACTCAGAGCATCATGTGGCCTTTTAAACCTGCCTCAAAACGGATCTCCATTCTTCCTCCTCTAGATTTAGTTAACCTATCGAGCATTATCCCCGATGTTTGTTTCCTCTTGCGCCTAGGTGCTAGTCCAACAACGAACATAGGAAGTGTTAGTGTACATCAAACTGTGAGACTACATATAAAGAAGCATGCAATCAGAATTTGACTCAAAGAACTACCTTCTTGCTGTTGAAGCTCACAAGGTTCATCTCGATATTGCCAACTCGCCTTGTGTCAAGAGTGCTTGGGAAGTAGTGTCGTGGCAAGGGAGCTTGGGAACGTGTTGCTAGCTCAGTTTGACGCACAGTATGTCTTGCATTTGGTAGTACTGTGGTAGGTGTTGCAAGAACTAGGGCTGTCTCTGCTTGTTTGGTGGCAGCTATTTGTTTCTGTTTGGCTTTTTTTGCAGCTCGTGTAGCATGGGATGCCGTGTTTGTAGAATTTTCCGCTGGACTTTCACCTTCTATTGCACCATCAAGCACAAGAGAATCTGCAGGATTCATCCGCTTCTCATTCCCTGCCATTCTGTGTTTCTTCCTCTTTCTCTCTGTGCCATGTTAAGTCAAGCCGACAAGAAAACGAATAACAATTTAGTTCTTCGTAACAAATTGATGCGTGATGCATTTAACTGAACTTTGATGTTAGACAACCACATGATAGGAGGATGTAATATGTATGAAAAACAAGACGGAAGAGATAACCAGAACTATGATGAAGAAGAAGACATTTCACCAAATTAGAAGCAATGCAATGGAAGGTAGACACCATATGAAAGATGCTACAAATATCGCTCCGCCAAGTTAATGTTGTCTCAAAGATAAATGGCGTTTAAACAAATGTGAAGCGGTACAAGAAATAAATCATATGCAAGATGCAAACAACATCACACTACCATGTTAGAGGTCTCTCGTCATTAGTGCCATTGCATATTCATAGCATTGCATATTCACAGCTTATGATGTGTAAACTAAGGAGAAGGCATTTCAACAAATTAGAAGCAATGAAAGCTAGACACCATATGAAAGATGCAACGAATATCACTCTACCAAGTTAAAACTGTCTCGTCATAAGTGCCATTTCAACAAATTAGTAGTACAAGCTAGAAAAGAATGTGATATGTAACCTATATCACACTCCAAAGTCAAACATGTCTTATGATAAGTGATTGTTGCAGGTTACACAACAATAGTAATTTGATGTAAGAACATGGTGTGATAGATAGATATTGTATGTTCTAGAAACAGGAACACATGTCTTATTCAAGTATAATGTGTAAAGTAAGAAGATGGAATTCAACAAAATTAGAAGCAATACAAGCTAGACATCACACATAACATGCAACCACATATAACAATTGCCAAGTTAGAGGGAGCACCGGTGATGCTGCACTAGGGAGACGTGCTCATCATAAACACATCTTTGTTGAGTGTCTATGCATGTGTTGTCTTGGAAATCATCTTGGGGTGTGGAGGAGTAGAAGCTGAGAGGCCCTCCGCTTGAAGGAGCACCTTTATCCGCTGCCTTGCTAACTTCCTTCCGCTTTATTGATTTTGAATTGTCAAGTAAAACCGACAAGAAAAAGCAATAAAATTCTCTTCGTAACTCATTCATGCATGATAATCGACAATCACTACTTTGATGTAAGGCAAACACATGATACCAGGATGGAATATGTACGAAAAACAGGACGGCATGGCATGTTCACAACTGTTTGTGTAAACTAAGAAGAAACCATTCCAGCAAATAAGAAGCAATGCAAGCTAGACACCACATGAAAGATGCAACCAATATGACTCGCCAAGTTAAAAGCGTCCCATCATAAATGGAATTTCAACAAATTAGAAGCAGCACATGCTATAAATCATATGAAAGATGCAACTAATATCGCACTGCATATACTAAAGGTGTCTCGTCATATTGATTGATGCGGATACAAAAAACAATAGTTTTATGTAAGGACATGCTTAATAGACAGATGTACTATGTACTAAATACAGGAAGGCATGTCACATTAACAAGTATAATGTCACATTTACAGAGTATAAGCTAAGCAGACTAGCACATGCAGTTTAACCAGATTGGAAGAATTACAATCTAGACACCATATGCAACATGCAACCACATATCACGCTGCCAAGTTAGAGCAAGCACTGCGATGCTAGTGTAGGGAAATGCTGTAATCAACTACAGAGCTACGCTCACTATCTTCATCTAGCATTTCATTTCTTGAGAATCATGTCGGAGGCCGACGCTGCATTCTTTAAATGAGGAGTAGTCCCCTTGCCTGCCTGCCTCGTCATAAGTGATTGATGAGGGATACACAAGAACATTAGTTTGATGTAAGAACATGGTTAATACACAGATGTACTAGTATGTACCAAAAATAGAAAGGCATGTCATATTCAAAGGTATAATGTGTAAGCTAAGCAGATGCAATTTAACCAAATTGGAAGCAATACAAGCTAGACATCCGGCTGGAGTGGTGAACATGATCATCTAGGACCTGAGAGCCTGGTGGGAGGCGGGCTGCTTCGCCACCATCGCGGCTTTTTAGTTGGCTTCGTGTGATGCCTGTCTTTGTTGGGCTTGTCATCGGCTCGCCAAGGCTACGACTAGCTATTTGTCTTCTGGTGCTCACGGGATGGTGGTTCATGTAAAAAATATCTTTCCTTATCTTAATAAAGACCGACTTCGGCCTTTCGAATACAAGCTAGACACCATATGGAACATGCAACCACATATGACACCGCGAAGTTAAAGCAAGCACCTGGGATGGTGGTTCATTGCGAGCGAGGTCATCAACTCCAGAGCTACGTTTACCGTCTCCATCTGCTGACACTGCACCCTTTATAGCGTTGTAACGTGTCTTGCCTACCAGCATACGAAGCTGGAGCGACTTCTCTCTTTTCTTTGCTGCTTCTCTTTCGGCAGGAGAGTCTGAAATACCCTTGCATAAAAACACAATAGTGAGAGTATGGGTGAAGTGTGTGCAGAACTAGTGCACCGTAAAAGTAGCGAGATAGCGGTGGCTGAAAAATAAATGACAGGAGACATATGATAGCTCTACAACATTGCATGGCAAACAAAATTAGATTCTACTCCGTATGATTTTGTAATATATGAGCACAGAAATGCAGGTACTCCTCCAAAGACACCACCACATGTGGTCATATCTAAGATAACAATGATTGAAAATAAATAGGTCATCCATTTTTTAATGAACCGTCCGATCTATAAGGAACGGGCAGATGGCTTTCATCTACCTCCCGCCATCCATCGTTGACGATCTTTCTCGAACCGCCAACGACCACCGCCCAGACCGTGCCTCCGCCGCCCGCCTCCCATCGACCTCACACCACCACCGTGCTTGGCAGCGCCCCAAGCCATCCCTTTAATCCCGGCCGACCTCCGGATCGGGCGCCAAGAGCTCTAGGCCGCAGACGCCCTAAGATAAACACCAAGGCTGCTTCCCGGTGTAATAGTCGTATTAGCGCTGTTACACGGGAATGCTTCCGCTAATTGGGAATCAACTGCCAGAAATTGAAATTGGGGGCCACGGACCTCTAGCTAAGGTGAAATAGTATATGAGGAGAAACCTTGTGCATCGCGAGTTACTAGGAACATCTAGTATCAAGAAGAAGCGGTCAACTAGTGTCTTCTGTGGGATGAATACCGTGCAAGCAGAGACGTAAGATTTGCACGAATAAGGGAAGAGGAGTACCTTCTTCGGTTGCCGGTGTGGTCACCTCCACATGTCGCGGCGATCTTCTTCTTTTTACCGGGGAAACCGATGTTCTGGAGGGTGCAGGCTTGGACGAACCCATGGCCAAATTGTTGACTGTGTTGCCGTGGCCGTATGTCGGCGGAGGGGAAGCAGATCCGAGGCGGCGAAGGACGGTGTAGCAGGAACAGCTCCGGTGCGGTGGAGGGTGGCGATGTTGGAGCGGCAGCGGTGAGGCGCAGGACGGCGTGGTTGAACTGGCTCGTGTACGGATGGCTCGGCCTCGGCTTCAACTACTAGCCGTGGAGGGCGTTGCGGTTGAGGTTGCGGTGGACGCACGACGCCGGGTATCGGCTCGGCGTGATGGAGGAGGCGGCGGTTGATGGGTGGGATGGGGTGGCGGACGGAGGACGCCGGGTTTCATGGCTGGTGGAGAGGTAGTTTTGGCGCCACGGAGTACCTAATGGGGAATCGGACGGGTGGGGGAACCATGTTTGTCTGCAGGGACGCGCTTGTTTTTGGCTTTTTGAATGAAGATGGGACACGCTTGTTTGAAATTTGGGAAAGTACAAACTTTGCCCCCTCTTAAATTTCGGACCTCATGCGGGTCGGGGTAGGATGGTAATCCTGTGTGTCCCAAATAGTGGGCGGAGCGATTTCGGCGCACATGTGTGCTTAGGCGGCCATTGTGTATGAATGTTTTTCGAGGCGGTTGCGCATGCCTAGATGAAGCTACAAACCTACCCGGTTTAGACCTTTGGACGCCGGGCGGTAGGTTTCACAGGTCGGAGTTATTAGAAAAGTAATTTCCTTGTACTACCAAACATTGGTCTCACGCGGTTTCAAGTAGTAGAGGCTCTTTTGGCGCTTCGCTCAAATTTTGAAACACAAGCATTCACGCTTAGAGTACTCTTGAACTATGAGGATTGACCTAAATAGACAACGTTATATTTGACCTTGTATGTTTGAAAACCTCATTAAATTATCCGCTTCCTTTTGAAATTTTGACACTTGAAAATCCTATAACTACGATTATTTTGGAATGGAGGAGCTAAATTTGAATCTATTTTGTACACGACTACATATGCTATTATGTACAAAATCAGAGCAAAGATTGGTACCCCATAGTTTAGGTATGGTTTACAAATGCCATGATATCAAATTCAAATAATTGAATGGACTTCATGTTGAATTTGATTTTTTAAACCACCTTAGGTTGAATTCAAATGTATGCTAGTTCATAGGTAGCTATTTATAAATGTCCATTGTGTAACTTTCAGTATGTATAATGTGCTTTACACACACAACATGAACTATACTCACGCTTATATTCGATTGCTAAAGCGATGCATTGTCCGGAGTTCAAAATACTAACTATGTGGATCAATTGTGTCGAATAATAACATAGACATGCTCAAATTCGATAGAATCTAGATGTCCGATGGATCAATGACCGCTCCTTACGCTAATTGCAAATATCATGATCCCATCCTAATATTTGGATACAATTTATATCTTTAATCAATGTGTAGAGCAGTCTTTACGTGTAGTTTCACTCTCCATCGGTGGTCTCTCACACATGCTCACACACTCTCTCCCGAGGTGTCTTTCTCGCACACATGCTCTAGATATAACCCTCCCTCCCTCTCGTAACCATTTACAACTGTTTTCACTAACCTTTATCACAAGCACTCTTCCTCTCGCAAACATACACACGCACAATCCTCATCGACCCTTTCTATATACATGGACCTGCCTACGTGTCTCATGTACGCACATTATCTTTACGCATGTCTCTCACGCATTATCTCACACCTCTCTTCCTAATCGACGAGTATGATTCTAGCAGAGCATTTTGTAGGATGCCCCTTAAAGTTAGGTTGGATGAATAGTAATATCGGAGATAAAGGGGTTACCTTAGTCCAAGAACCTAGGGTTACAAATCCTAGCCGGCTTTGTCAGTGGACACAGAGTCCTTCACAATTCTGCTATCTTTGTCTTGTACGACTAGTCATCCATGGGTCTTCCTAAATGTGTCATGGGCCGACCAATGTGGCGCAGGACGGAACCGAACGAAGGGCCTCACCTCGACCCACCGGACCTCACGCGGTGACACACCCTCTGCCCCCACGTCCCATTATCTTCTCACACCCACACATACCAACACAAACACCACACACAAAATTTCTCCTGGTGCCTCTATTCCCTCCCCCCTTGCATATACACACTCAAGGGAATGGAATCTCTTGTCGTGACATCATATTCGTCTCTCTCTCTCTCTAGACCACTCTCATTTCTCGTGCTATCTCTCCCACGCCCCCCCTCGGCCCCTCTATCCATGCCTCTCTCGAATACGTAATACACACACATACCTCTCTAGGCCCCGCCAAATGCATCAACTACACATTCACACATGTTACATCACGTACCCCATTGATCTAAAAAGCCCTCTCTTCACGTTTATTTCGCATACAACATTCCTTTTGAATAAAGTGTGGCAAAAAATTATTTTAGAGTTTCTACATATATACAACATTACAAAGTTATATGGAGGAGTACTGAACGCTAATTTGCATTGCATGGTGCCCACAATGATATTTATTCAAGACCGTGAATTTGTATATTTTATACTATATACAAAGTTAGTCATAATAAAGAGAAACGAAGAGCATCTCTCTCTCCATCGCATACCCCCTACTCCCCTTTCACGTATGCACACAAAACTATCTCCGTGTCCTCTAAAAGTAAGCCCCAGAAAATTCACGCGTGTTTCATCTTTCTCTCGCGATATATGCAATGACGATCATTGTATTTGAAGCGAAAGCACGATACATACATTGGACTTCATAATCCACTCATTACGGTCACCGTTTATGTTTAGTGGTTATTATACGATCACGGGCTCACCGTATAACTTTGTATTTGCTCATGACATGACTAGTTGATCAGCTTAAACGCTCCACGTGGCACCTCTAGTGTTGCATCGCATTATCTCACTAACATCGTGCCCACCGTCGACTTGTATCTACTCTACATCTACACTATTATAAAATACATAAAATACACTCTTATAAAAAGCAGAGTTGGTGATGATGGTGTGCCCGCCATCCTGCAATATAGGCCATCCGATTTATATCGACGGATAGGAAAGAAACTATGGCAATTTTGCAAAAGGTACCCACACACCTCTCCACATTTGCAAATAAGGCCTTCCCTCGCTCATCCTTTTCTCTCACAAGATAAACAAGTCATACAAATGCATCTTGATGTTACGTGCAACGCACGGGCATCTTCTTGTAAGAATGAAAACAAACGACAAAAAATATTTTGACGGTGGTTCAAGTCATGACCATGGGCACAGCGGACAAGGTGGCCTTGTATTGGTATGTTGAGCCGTCTGCTTTAACACACATGAGCTGGTGGTGATTATACACACACACGCATGCACACGAACTCCATCCACGCAACACTCACACAAACACATGCACCCACGCACGCACGCAACACTCACACGCACACACGCAGCCACGCACGCACGCACACACACACGCACGCATGCATGCACACACCAAGACACCACACGACCAACACACACTCTCACGCCAAGTGCTCAACCTACACGCATGCGCACACATCAGGCCCCGATGCATACATACACAACCAGGTGATTCCGCGCACGGGTTGGAGCCTTGTCGCGCCTGCGTAAATTTGTGTTTATCGACCTTTTCCCTATGTGAATCGACAGGTGGGACCCACAAGGAACGTGGTCAATTTAACTAGTCAACATGGCGCCACACAGACTATTTGGCCGGTCAATGAGTGCAATCCGATGCTGAATGTGAGCAAGTGACCGGATAATCACCGCAAAACGATATAGTGACCGTAATCAGCTTATTCGAAGTTCGTGACCGATACGCTTTTCTCTCTGTAGGCCCTCCAAAACTACATCTCTACACGCTCGCATGTTACATCTAACAACTATGCAATACAAGACTACTACTACACTCTAACACAATAAATCATATGTGTTTTAGTTTTACTAGATATCATATTGTTACTTATAATTATTCAGTTTGCATACATTAAAATTGCCTTTGAAATGTATGGCCAAGATTATCTACACTGGGAAAAATCCGCCCTTTCCGCTTAATCGGGTTTGTATCGATGGATCGTGCGAAACAGCAAAACTATAGTACTATACGGTACAAGTGACAGTTCACGGGCCGTCGTGTCGCCTACTCCTCCGTCATAAGAGTGGCGCCGCTTTCATAAATCTTCTAGTCCCTTCACGACATGTGGGACATCAAGCTACCGGGTCCACGTGCCATACCGAATCTGATGTAGAGCAGCCGGGTGAAGCACCCTACCATGGCGCCAGCGTAGTAATGAGCAATGAGGCGCCAAATCACAAAGCTGCACCTTTCCGCAGTTAAGTTGGAGGGACGAAGTAATAATGCTAAAAAGAAGTTGGAGGACGAAGCAACCATCATTTCACTCGTTGATGAATCCGCTTCTCCTCATCTTCTTCAACTTAACCACGTGTTGCTTCCGCCGTTGTTCGCCTCATGTGGGACGCGGATCAGCTTGGTAAAGCAACGACATGTGGGACCGCATGTTAGCAAACCGCCAGACAACGTCCTCCAAAATAAGAAACCTCCCCGCCATCCGCACGGCAAAATCACCTCCTTTTTACTAATATTTGATTCTATAATTTTTTAGATCAATATAATTGAGATTTGTATAGATAGCACATAGGAGCAAAACCAAGTGGTACGGTTAAGGGCATCCACAATGTGTAGCCAAATGTGAAAATAGCTTTTGGCATCGTGGGAACCATTGTGGACGGTGTTGCCAAAGCCAAAAGATGGAACCAAGCTCCTCGATTGATTGATTGAAGGAATAGAAAATGCAACGTCTCTCCTCTTTCTCCCATGCTTGGACGCATGTAGTACAAAGATAGAGCATGAGTCTACTCCCTGTCCCTTCTATCACAAATCACAAAGCGGTGAGGCATCAAATCACAAAGCACTGACGGCAACTATCATTTCACTCTTCACGACTCCGCTTCTCCATCGCCTTCTTCGAGAAACCATTCACCGCACTAGTACTCCTAGTAGTAGTACTAGTAAAGGACTTCTGGATGCAAATAAGGCGGTTGTCTCGCTTGCAAAGCGGCACTTGCGAACGACTTACCGTGGTCTCCTCAATGGTGTTCTCCGTCGAACGCACTTCGCCAAACCACAAAAAAAGTCGACGCCACCGCAATGGGCAAGGAATTCAAATATAGTTACTACCTCCATTTTTTGTACACAAGGCCAGTATATCAAAATTACAATTTGCAAAGGGCCACTAACACTAATCGAGGCAAAATTGATGGGGTTAGCAACCAAGGACATTAATATCCCCTGCATGCATGCGAAGTGAGAAGGTTCGTTTGCATGGCGCTGCATTAATCAAGCGATGAGGAGTGAGATGGTTAGCTCTTTGGTCTTTCGAGAAAAATACGCATTAATTGACACGTGAAACGAGGATTTGTATCGATTAAATCCCGCCAAGGAAAACCCCGCCTTTCTTTTTTTAACACTAGTACTCCTAGTACACACGCATTTATCCTGTTTGGGTCTAGGCCTTGCATTGCCAAACTTTGCCACACATTTTGCCAAGCTTGCCTAAAGTTTTCAAAATGAGAAGGAGGTACACTTGCGACGGGTGTGTCGCGGTCGCACCGCACCTCACACGGTCGCTTCCTCGCACGCCATGGTCGCACCGCACCCTCACACAACCGCCTCCCGCACGCCGCAAACCCAACCAAGGGAACACACCTCATCGACACGTGTTGTCGCATGTGAACAAACCAAACTCAGCCATCCTATCGCTGACACATAATTTTCGCTCATAGAGTATGTTTATCCAACCGCATGTTGGGGAGTATCCGACGCCCGTGCGGTGGTCTGTTGGGGAAGAAGAAGAGGTGAGGAAGAAGGAAAGAAGGGTTAGGAGACGAGGATATTCATCCAACCGCTGAAAGAAGGGTCAGCGACTTGCATAACAAATAGTATGTTTTACACAGCAAAAGATCCATAAAACAACAACATAAAGAAAAACTATCATCGTCGCGGAAAGAGACGGCCTCGTCGTCTTTGGCTGCCGGCGCGAACCAGCCGTCGCTGCCGACGTGTGTCTCCGCACCGTGGTTGTCCTCGGCCTCCGGCTACTCATTCAAGCGGAGCGTGCGGGCGCTCTGCACGGACGAGAGCACAGCCCGGTTCAAGTCGAGGACGTCCGGTTCCGCTGCGGGAGGGCCTCGATGGCAGCGGCATCCGCGCGCGCGTCGAGTCGAGCCTCCGCCGCCCGGTTCAAGTCCAGGACTTCCGGTTCCGCCTGCAGGAGGGCGTCGATGAGAGCGGCATCCGCGCGCTCTGCGCCGAGTCGAGCTCTCGCCGCCCGGTTCATGTCCAGACGCCCGTTCCGCCTGCAGGAGGGCCTCGATGGCAGCGGCATCCGCGCGCTCCGCCTCAAGTTGAGCCTCCGCCGCCCGGTTCACATCCACGACATCCGGTTCCGCCTGCAGGAGAGCCTCGATGGCAGCGGCATGCGCGCGCCCGCCGAGTTGAGCTTCGCCCCCGGTCCTCCTTTAGTATCGCCATGTTGAACCGCTGGTCCGCTTTGCACCATGGGGACTCGGACGCCGCACGAAGTCGACGCCCATCGCCTCATACCCATCGGGGCCTTCGCGCCACGACCTCCGCAGATGAACATTGATCGGCTTCCTCCTCCTCGTAGCTTGGCTCCAGAGAACTCGGGATTGGCCCGCCGCAAAGCGAGCTTGGGAACGGAGGTCTGTGGCGCCAACCGCCGCCGCGATTTCGCGCGGCGCCCGCGCCAAGATCTTGTAGTAAGTGATCTTGCGGCGCACCATGGCTTTCCGCGAACTAGGGACGCTTGATGCGGCTAGGGGATCAAAGGTGGGGAATGGGCTGAGATTTGGTGTGGTTTTAGGGCAGTGGCTGGCGAGGCCGAGCAGCGAAGGTTCTCGTGTGAATAGTGGTTCCGTGACGACCGGTCAATCGGTTTTGACTGTACATCGCTCTTGTCGCGCTTATGCTGCATCCCGCATGCTGGACCTCCACGCCGCCACCGAATGGAACGCGCTTGCGTTTTGCGTTGCCGCCAGGGACCGCAGCTTGAGAGCAAACCGACGCCCTGTGGGTGGGGCCCTTCCTCCCCTTCTCCTATACTAATTACCCACGTTGCACTTTACATAAAACACGTAACGTTATTTACGTAAGTGTAGCATTGCCCCCCCTGCGCGTCATTTATTATACCACCACTCCCTCAGTTTTAAGCGGAGTAAATAAAAACAGAGGGAGTATACTACGGATGAGGATCCCCTGACGTGGTCGAACCCATTGAGTAACTGACATGCGGGGCCTAGCAAGCATGGGGTCCGCCAATAAGTGACCGAAAGGGAGGGTAAGGCAGGGATACCTACGTCAGAGGATCCACTTCCACTATACTACTTTGACCAAATGTTAGAGTAATAATATATGACATGCAACTTACACAAATGTTAGAGTAATAATATATGACATGCAACTTACACAAAGCATACAGGTCTAATGCGTTTTTCGAGGCTAACTTTGACCAAATGTTAGAGTAATAATATATGACATGCAACTTACACAAAGCATATGGTCAATTTCAGATGTGAAAGGAGTTTCCAATGATATAATTTTCACATTATACATCTCATGTACTCCTCCGCCTAGGTGTGTAAGTCATCTTACTTAAAACCAAATAATCCCAAAACACGAGGCGCTGTGCATTAACTTCTACCTCATTTCTTGTTTCTTGACATATGAACCAATAAGAGATGAGGGTGTGCATGCTTTTAATGACTTGAGACTATCAAACATGACATGCATGGGTTAGTTCATTGCATGCAATACTATTAATTAGCAAATAAACATTAATGTCTCTCGTTTTCCCCTCCTCCTTGGTCACGGTGCACAGCCTAAGATGACTTACTCACCTATGTGAAAGGAGTACTATTAATCTTGTCAATAGTCAAATCGGAAACCATCTCGAGTACAAATCTGGGAGTACGTATTTAATCTAACAATATTGATTGGGTGTTGTTGAATGTTGATACCTTTTTTATCATAGTAGAGATACTTTGACTACACATAAAACTTATACTCCTATCATAGTATGTAAAGTAGAAAGGATAGGAGGGAGTATATTGTATGTTCAAAACTAAACGAACATTGAATACCCTTTATATATGATTTATGGATGCTATGATCACCGGTTCAAAATTTTGAATCCGCCTTTAGGTATCACGTGCCCCCACTGCTCCTCTTGATTTCATCTCGGGTCCGGAGATCTATTGAAAGAGGACTAGGTGGGTACATGCCAATGATACACGGCGGAATGTTCAAATGAGGCATGCGGGAGGATGGACTCGATCGAGGGCTTACATGATCGATGGAGAAGAGGGTTGAGAGGAATGAGAAATAAGCAAACGCCACATGATTACACTTGAACGGCTCAAATAAACAATAAGTTGTCCCGCTTGGCCTACATAGTGAAAGGCCTAATGCGAAACGCGGAGCACTGACGCTCGAATATGGCCGGGAAAACAGGGAAACCGACATAGCGCAGACTAGTCCAATGGAGGAGCTGGCCCACGACCTCCTCGCCACCGCAACCGCTCATGTGGGTCGTTGGGGCCAACAACGGCGCAGCTCCAAAGACCGCCTCGACACGGCGATCAAGCGGTGAGCGACACGCCATATCGCCGATAGACACGACCGGTTTCAGTGTGCCGAGGGTGGCGTTAGTGCTGTGGCACGCACCAACGGTATGTTTGGTTTGTGCCCAAGGTTGCCCCATCAAAGCATTGGGTAGCCAAAATTTTGGTTGAGGTATTGGTTGCCCATGATTTGGCCGACATTGGCAAGAAAAATGAACTAGAGTTGGCTAGAGTTCATTGGCATGCCAAAGAAATGGCAACCATCCAAACAAAGACCAATCTTTGGGTCATGACCAAAATTTTGGTAAGGTGCACTTTGGCCACAATCCAAACACACCCCAACACCCGCTCGCCGAGGATGCACGGGCGCCGCGACGCGTCTGCTGGAGTGGTGTAGCGCGCCAACTGCATCCTCTAGACCTGAGACCATGCCGGTCGTCTTGCTTTTTCAATGACATGCGGGATCGATTTGAGCAAAGGGCATCTCCAACGCTGCTACCGACCGCAGCTGACTACCCCGGCACACCAAAGCCTCGCCCCTCGCGCCGTCATGGCTGGCGCGTTCCCAGCCGGGCGCCAGCTGCCCGCATTCATGTCGTCCGCTCAGATGTCGTTGTTAAGAGGCTCGGTGCCCGAGGAACCAACTCCGCGACTTAATGACGCACCCGGACGCTTGGCCTCACCGAATGCGCTACTTAAAGCGGCAACGCCCAGCTAACCTCCACACCATAGCGCATCGCCCTCCTACCGCACCACATCCGCCATGACCGCAAGTGCGAACACTCGCGGAGAGCTTGTCTTCGGGATGAAGCTCGAGGTCGCCGCCCTCGCCAAGTCGCCTCGCGACGCAATAGCAGCGTAGCCGGACGCGGACGCGATCGCGACAAGCGGTGGCCACGCTGGCGGCCGACGACGGAGCACCGCCATCCACGCGCCCTACTTGCCGCCATCCAACGCCCGCACCGCCGAGGTCGGGACTCCTCCGAGGATGAGTAGGGCATGGAGGCGGCAGGCATGGTGTGCCAACTGGCCGGTCCGTATCCCGTGTTCTACTCTTCCTCTCCGGAGACCGCACCTTCACTTCATGGGTCTTGAACCCCGCCCAGACATGGACGCCGGTCGCCGCCAGAGAATAGGTTTAGGGTCGGGTTTTTTTATTTTTCTGTCCTATAAAAGTTCGAAATGTAATGAAAATCTGCCGTGTTTGCATTAATCTTGGCCGTGTATATGAACTTTCACAATAATATACATATTGTAGGAGTACTAGCAAGATGCCCATGCGCTGCACGGAAGATCAAGATCTTGTGGGAGAAAAGGATGAACGAGGGAAAGCCTTATCTGCAAATGTGGAGAGGAGTGCGGTAAATTGTCATAGTTTCCTTCCTATCCGTTAGATATAGATCGGACGGCCTGCAGGATGACAGCACACCATCATCACCAACTCTGCTTTTTATTGAACCGAGACAAATCTAAAAACCCAACTAAGCCAAACTCCCAAAGATATCGTATGGAAAAGACCTGGCCGCTACCGCTTTAGTCGGGATTACCGGATTACTAGTAGTAGTATCGATGGATCGCGCAAGCAACATTTTTTTGAGGGGCGGCACCTAGTTTAAAAGGAAAAAGGCGGTACACTCACAGCACTCTGTCACGATCGCATTGCACCCCACACACGCTCGGTCCTGCACACGGCTCACGCGAACGGAACGCGCTTCGCTTGCCTCTTCACCGACACGCGGACTGCACTTGGAGAAACCGACCATGCGCCAAACTCCCCGCCCACCGCAAAAAATCCTCCCCCCCTCCACACACAAAAATTCCCCCAAATTGATTCAACCGCCTTCGCAAAATATTCCCCAAACCCCTCCCCGCCCCCTCCACTCCATTCGCTCCGCTAAAGCCGCCTCCCGCCAAGGCCGATACGCCGGCGCCGCATGTTCGTCGAGGGACGACGGCGATCCTCTCGCCCCACAAGACGCTCTCGAGAATGTCGCCCTCTAGCCGCACCGCCACCTCTCGCTACGTTTGTGGAGGCGACGGCGGTCAGGCCGCCATCACCGGGCGACGTCAGGTGGAGACGCACGGCGGTCAGCTTCTCCCACGGCACGCGCGATTCTAGACCGAGGCCCCGCTCATGTTGGTGTAGCGCTGAATGTTAGCCGATAGACGCCGTTAATCTCACTATTTGTCAAGTAGTTTATCGTCAATATGCTCTTCTTAAGAAACTTCCTTGCCCTGTTTCGCACTCAATCTGCTTAGCTGAGATGGCATGCCAAGGCCGATTAGTTGCTAAAATATCCTGCCATATATTTATTGTGACGTAGATTGCCATGGTCTAGTAGCCAATCTGTTAGGTGAAATAGCTCTACACCGCTTTTATACTCGATCTTTGTTGCTGCGATGGCCTTCGATAGTTCGATGGTTGTGTGCTCGGCTCATTGATCGCTGAAACAGCCTGCCATAATTTAGCACTCAAATCTGTTTGCTGAATTAGCTTTACATATATTTCGTTATTTAGATCTGCTCGTCCAAATATCTTGCCATAGCTTTAGACATCGACCTAGGTATTTTTTTCTCGACTTCATAAAAAGCATATATGTTTTTCCTGTAATATCTAGTAGAAGAACTAATTTGTATGTCTAATGATGGACAGGACTTGATAACTTCGCTCAAGATTCTCCGCTGCATATGTCGAGGGGTTGAAAACTTCATGAACTTTATCGAGCTGAGTACGGTGGTCCAAATCAGATGTGCTCGCCTGTAGCAGCTTGTATGAATTCAGTTACAAGACCCCACCAACTGTGCAAAATCATCTACACTTGTATGGGATGTCGGTCACATATACTAGGTGGGTTCATCATGGTGAAGCTGTGAACGCCAATGTTATTGACTACATGGAAGCAGCAGATCACCATCTTGATCTCGCCTCGATGCTTAGGTGGAAGAGGAGGAGGAGGTGGTGGTGGCGGAGCCAGTGAGTTTGACCAACATTGAAACAATGCTACGAAATGCTCGTGCATTCCGTGAACTTTCACCGCAGAAGAAAATGGTGGGCCCGCATGTTGGAACAATGCAACCTTGTTGTCACCCCAGGAAATAAGCTGTCAATATTCTCAGCTATGGTCACATTTCTTCAGGTGAAGACATCTGAGCGGATGACCAACAAATCATTCGATGCGATGTTGGCTGCTTTCCGCAAATCTTTCCCAGATGCGTCTGAGCCGCCACACACCTACAGTAAAATGAAGAATTTTCTTCGTGCAGTTGGAATTGGATATGATATGATCCATGTTTGTAAGAATAATTATGTTATGTTCCGGAAGGATTATGCCAACTTAAGTGAATGCCCGAAATGCAAATCATCAAGATGGAAAGATGGCGATGCTGTGAAGAGGGTTCCTCATAATGTTCTAAGACATTTTCCAATTACACCAAGATTGTAGAGGTTGTTTCATGATGTTGAAACAAGAGAGGATGTACTGTGGCATTCTAGGAACCAGGAGTACAGATATCAGAATGTAATGAGCCATCCATCTCATGGTAGTGAGTGGAAAAGCTTCAATGATAAACACAAAGAGTTTGTCTTGACCCGAGAAACATTAGACTTGGCTTAGCTTCGATGGATTTAACCCATTTGGCCACTAGAGCGCCACATATAGCATGTGGCCGATTGCTTGTTATCCTTACAACATGCCTCCAAATGTCTGCACCAAAGAATCAAACTACATGATGGCCTTGCTCATCCCAGTCCAAAAAGTCCCGGAAAGGATTTTGATTTGTTCATGGAGCCTCTTGTGGAGGAACTTCAACAGCTATGGAAGGGTGTTCTCACCGAGACCTATATAGCAGCCCACCAGCTGATTTCTTTCTGCGTCTTTGTTGTAATTTGGTGCATCCATGATTATCCGGCTTTGGGCACTATGTCGTATGAAGACACATGGTTACAATGCATGTGTTCGCTGTGACAGAATCCACTGTCATACGCAATACTTAGCAAGATCTGTTACATTGACACCGCCGCTTCTTGCCAAGGACAAGCCGCATCCTAGAAAATACTCAAGACATGTGTTCAATGCAAAGCATGAAAACCGTGATGCGCCAAAGAGGCTCACCGCCGATGAGTTGCAAGTGGAATTAGAGAAGGTCAGGCATATTACACCGTGAAACCATCCCGGTAATGGTAGCGGAAAAGGAAGCATGGCACGGTAGAAGAGAGATTATTGTTTACCCGCAGGTCCACTTTGTGGGACTTGGAGTATTGGAAAGATTTGGATCTGCGGCATAATCTTGATGTGATGCACATCGAGAAAAATATATGTGACAACATTATCGACACACTTCTTAACATTGAAGGCAAGGTGAAAGATACCTTAAAATCTAGGATTGATTTGACACACTGGTATTAGAAAGGATTTGCAGTGCAAGATGAAGGTAAACCACGGATATGGCACCAGCTGTGTACGCCTTGGACAAGGTAAAAGAAAAGAATTCTGCGAGGTCCTGTCATGTGTGAGATTCCCACATGGATTTGCTTCCAACCCCGAAAGGAGAGTCAAGCAGATGGAAACAAGGTACAAGGGTTGAAAACTCATGACTGCCACGCCCTACTTCAAAGGGTTTTACTGTTATCCTTAGAGGATTGGGCCGCCGACTTATACTGAGCAGTTGCAGAGTTGGGACAATTCTTCAGGAACTCTGCAGAGAAATATCAGGATAGATGCTTTGGAGCGCCTTAGAGACAAGATACCAACTATCCTATGCAACCTTGAGAAGATATATCCTCCAGCCTTCTTTGATGTGATGGTGCATTTGGCTGTTCATCTACCCGATGAGGCACTACTTAGAGGTCCGAAGACAAGATGGCTGGATGTACCCTATTGAAAGGCGGCTAGGCACTTTCAAGGGCTATGTTAGGAACAGAGCTAGACCCGAGGGTTCCATTGCAGAGGCCTACATTGCTACAGAAGTGTTGACATTCTACTCAAAATACATTGAAACAGCTGATCAGCTTAGCAAAGAGGTGGGTGAAGACAATCCCGGCTCAATGTTTTGATTATTCTGCTCGAAAGTTACGTGGAAGAGTCGACAAGAGGACAAACCTAAAGATTTGGACAAAATGGTTTGGTATGTGTTGAATAACTGTCCCGAGATACTACCTTATATCAAGTAAGTGCAAGATCGCAGCTTATACATCGTAATCTACTAAACTTGCAGCACATTCTTATATATTTAGATGTTTGACGCGATCACTATGTTGTGCAACATCTACAAAGAGGAGTTATCGCCGCAAAATCCAAGAAACATTGACAAACTGGTTATGGCAGGATTTGCGTAAATGGTTCAAGAACCATGTAAGCTTTTGAAGTGCATCGTCAGTTTTTTAATATATTGAGTACATAAGATGATCAGCTTGTCTATTTTCTAACCATAGGTTAAGAAGATGCGGAGGATGGGCAGGCAGTTGATGATGCCCTTTACTCACTAGCAATGGGTCCCGATACTGGTAAGACATTATGAATCTTGCGTTGTTGGAGATGTGCGCCTACAACACCCTTGCACGAGACGAAGGCAGGAAGACACAAAACAGTGCCATCATGAGCACGGATACGATGACAAAGAGACAACTGAAATGTATGCTAACATAATAGACATTGTTCGATTGCAGATATCTCCGCCGAGGATCATCGGTGTGTGGTTCTCACAGTCTGTCGTTGGTATAACCTGTTTTCCAGATCGCAAAACCCAGAGCTGATGATTATTTCAAATCCATCAATGTCAAGGCGGCGTACCGCACCAACGAGCCTTTTATTTTGGCAAATCAAGCAACACGGATATTTTTCTTGGAAGACACATTTGCACGTAGCGATGATCGGAGAGTATTGCAAAGGTTTGAGCAGAGGAATTCGCTTAATGAAGTTGCACAACAAGATGATGCTTACATCGCTCGATGTACAAGATAACACAAATGTTCCTAATATCTTTGAGAACCATCACGTCAATGACGCCGGCGAAAAGATTGCCTGTCCTGCTGTGGACATACAAGAGTTGATCAAGAAGAAGCCAACTTTCGAGGACGTTGAGGACGAAGAAGAAGATGACACCGTGGGGAATTAGATTCAGACTGATACACATGTCGGAGATGTTGACGCTGCTGTTGCGGATGATGATTACATTGCTTTTGTCGTATTTGCCTGTCAGAAGACGTTTTTATCTACTATGTGAAATTGTGTTTGCTATGACAACTGAAACCTGATGAACATGTTGTTTACTATTTTGCTGTGAGAACATCACTTGTTATGTATGCTGATTTGTGTTTGGTGATTGTATGAAAACTAAAACATGATGACATTGTTGTTTAGTTGTACTCATATTTGGCTGTGAAACTTGAATTTGATGACATAGTTTGTTGTTGGACTGCAATTTGCTCGACGCCTTCGAATGAGAACAAAGCTGACCCGATTGTGGCCTCGCTATTTATTTATTTATATGAGCAAAGGGATACCCCTGATTTCCGCTAATAGAAATCATTAGATGTTCACAACACTACGCCCAGCCTGCTACATGTGTTTCATTCATTACTAGTTTCAGCAAAGTGCTCATGTCGTAGCTAATCGAATACATCACGAGAGCTACATACACCGCAAATAAAGAGACAATCATCCTACAGAGCACATCGATTTTGCCCATTATCTTCACAAGCTCTTTCATCTCCTCATTGTTTTCAAGGCCGCTCAGCAGCTGTTGCTTGGCCATGATCGAGGAACTGCATCTTTAACCTTCGCTCAGATCTTCCTCTTCTCGCCGCTCCTTCCGCCATTTGTCCAACACCCCAACCTGCTGGTATTGGGATTCCTCGGCTAACCAAATAATCAGCGAGTTGCATTCCCCACATCAGAACTTCCCGTAAATACAAATCACACGAATCTTCCCTTTTCTCGCACGAATCAAATTGGAAGATCATCAACCAAACTATTAAAAAATCAGCAACCGAAAGCAGCAGAACAACACTTAAACATATTATTACCCCATGATTCGGCATTTGTAGAAGACTCGCCAGGTTGCGGATTGTGGTTGAGACGCGACGGATGACTCTGCGTGATTTGTAAAGAAGTGGCACCACACCAACGGCAGCGGGTTGCGATGAGCAATCGGTTGCGGTGCTGCGTGTCGGGCGGGGTGTGATGAGACCCACATGCGATGGTACGGGTGGCGACTTGGCGCATATCTGGTTGTTGCTTGCTAAAGAGCAGGTGGACGAGCAGCCAGCGGACATGGTTGCTGCGCCGAGCTTCGATGCTAGGCGAGTAAGTAGAGAAGAGGAGAAGCTAACGTTGGATATGTCGGTTTCATTACTTGTAGAGTAGCATAGCACCATATATAGTCATAGTCTAGGTTTGATTCAACCAGCTATGTGAGCACGCCTTTCTTTTTCTAAAACTCGCAACGCCTCTTTACCGGGTACACTAGCTTGTTCTCAGACGCCTTCCCAAGTCTTTGATTTTCTTTCCTTTTTTTGCAAGGAAGGAAGGAGGACCAAATTGAGAGTTCCTCGACTCAACCCAAGACCTCTCGGTTGAAAACCAAGGGTGCTAGTCACTTATGTGGCTAACGTTCTCGTGAGGAGGACGCAGACGAACGATTTTCCTCGCAGTTTTCTTCCTATATATAAAAAGTATGCTACTTTGTGTCCGCTTAGTCAAAAATGATTGTGCCAACCTTGACCGCTCGATTGACATTCAACGTCTGTCGCGTTTCTTCGCCTCTTCTTCCTCGAGCCGCCAAAGTTAAACCAGCGTCGGCGGGACCGCTCGCCCCGCCTCCCACGGCCTGGCTGTGATCTTCCCGGCTGCCTGCTCGCTCCTCGTCCGAGGCCTCACCATCGCCCTCCGCCTTGGTTCGCCAGCAGCGCTCGCCTCCGTGTTGTCAACATGGTCAACAACCGAGAGGAATAAGGAGATGACTGTACATGGTGAGGATGACAAGAGGGACCCAAAGAGCTGCAGTAATATTGTTTTTTCGGGACGGAGAAGGGTATCAACTGGGTTGTAAAGGGACCGTGGCCTGCCTAGCCTGTGCTTTTATTTCATATGTTTAGCACATGACCAGCCCAGCTTTTTTTTTTTCCTTTCTCAAAAATGGCTAGCCAGCTATTTTGTTTTTTGCGAATAACCAACATAGGCCTACTTGCTTTTCACGCCTCACCGGGCCGGAAATCTTTCAAGACGAGGAGGATGCATTTTGCCCGTAAAATGGGCTATAAGTAATAAGAAATGGGCTATAAGTAATAACAAATGGGCTATAAGTAATAATAAATGGGCTGTAAATGAAAAAATACAGCAAACAGCAATTAGTTCCCAAATACTGTTTTCTTTCAAATTTTGATATTTTAAATTTCATTGTTTTTAAAGGGTAAAATTTCATTGAATTTAAATTAAGGTATATTTAGATTTAAAATTAATTTGAATCGCTAGAAATTTCGGTTGTATGTCGCTTGGGGACAGATTTGGAGGCTGACTTGTGGGTCTACTAGGTTGACGGTACTTTGGCTTTGTCAACTTAGTCCACAAACGATTCAAATTTAGTCCATTAACGATTCTAGAAGAAGGACTGCTGGATGTTAATCCAACGGCCGTCGCTTCTTCAATATCGATCTTCTTGCTCCAACTGCCCAAACCAGCTCCGTGGGACTGCGCGCTCCGCCTCCGTGGTCGGGTTGTGCTGCCGCACGTGCCGCACCGCCCCACCCTACTTCATTGCTGGCCGTGCCATTACTCTACTCACCCACACCTCCTCGTTATTTTCCGCGACGCAGCCGGACCAGAAACCTCAGACTTCCCATCGTGGCAACCATTGCCGAAGTCTTCCCCGCCTCGTGTCGTTTCCTTCCTAGGCCTCGCCGTCATCCACCACCATCGTGTTTCTCGGCGCTGCCTGGTCAACGTGGTCAACGAACGACATCCATCGGCCGTGGATCTGACGCAAAATAATAGATTCCTCCACCGACAGCTGAGATCCACCGAAGGGCTCTCAGATTTCGCGAAAAAAACGTTCCCACCGACATGTCGGACCCACCAGCTATATCTTCGCACGCAAGGAAGTGCCTCCTTATTACGCACAAAAAATGAATACCCACCTCGCTAGATGGGACCCACCATAGTGGGAGGATGACTTAGGGCCAACTAAGTTGACGGGACAGAGGGCTTTGTCAACTTAGTCAATATGAACGATTCTAGCTCCAAAGGACCGTGACGATGTCCATCCAACGGCCATAGTGCTTCTTCAACCTCTGGTCTTCTTGCTCCGGCCGCCCAAAGCATCGCCGGTCGTGTGCTGCGCTCTCCGCTCTCGTGGTCGGGCTGTGATGCCGCGGAGGACTCACCACCCTACTACTCCCACCGCTGGCCTGTGGTATCCTCTACTCACCCACACCCACTGTTATTTCTGGGCGACGGCAGCCTCACGCCGCAGTCAACCAAAGGAACCTCAGACTCTCTCCGCTGGGCTACCACCGCTGCGTTTTCCCTGCTCCGCGCCGCCCCTTCCTAGGCCTCGTTGTCGTCCGCACCACCGCCCGGTGTCCTCGGCGCAGCATGGTCAACGTGGTCAACTAATCGACTTCCATCGAAGAGTATCAGACGTGGAGAGGCCGACACTGGGTCCAGCGGCCGCAAGGAAGTGCCTCCTTATTACGCCGCAAAATAATTATTCCTCCACCGACAAATAGGACCCACCGGACGGCCCACCTTATTTCGCTAAAAAACGCTTCTCGATCGCTGGGACCCACCGGACGGGCCAGCGATTTTATGAAAAAAAATGTTCCTCAGCTGTCACTCGGACCCACCGGAAGTGCCTCCTTATTACGCACAAAAAATGAATACTCCTCTTGTTAGCTGGGACCCACCATGGTGGAGGCTGACTTAGGGCCTACTAAGTTGATCGACGGGGCCTTTGTCAACTTTAGTCAATATGAACGACTCTAGCTCCAAAGGACCGTGACGATGTCCATCCAACGGCCAGAGTGCTTCTTCAACCTCTGGTCTTCTTGCTCCAGCCGCCCAAAGCAGCGCCGGTCGTGCCGCATGCTCCTCGCCTCCCGTGGTCGGGTCAGGTTGCCCGCGAGGCCTCACCGCTTTACTATTCCCACTGGCTGCCAGTGTTCTCGCGGTGACGGCAGCCTCACACCGCAGCCGAACCGTGAACCTCAGATTCTCTCCGCTGGCTTCCATCGCCGCGTTTTCCCGGCTCCCGTCGTCCCTTCCTAGGCCTCGCCGCTGTCCACCGCCTCGGTGCTCTCGGGCGCGGCGTGGTCAACATGGTCAAGGAACGACTTCCATCGGACGTGGATCAGACGTGGAGAGGTCGATATTTGGGTCCACGGCCGCAGCAAGGAAGTGCCTCCTTATTACGTGGAAAATAATGATTCTCCACCGACACTGGGACCCACCGGACGGGCCATCAGATTTCGTGAAAAACGTTTTCGACCGATGGGACCCACCAGCTACATCTTCGCATGCAAGGAAGTGCGCGTCCCGCAAAAAACAAAACGATTCGCCGACCGCTAGGACCCACCAAGAATACCTTCGACGCAAGGAAGTGCGTCCGGCAAAAAAGAATGATTCGCTTCGACCGCCGGGACCCACCACTACATCTTCGCACGCAAGGAAGTGCGTCCGCAAAAAAACGATTCGCCTCGATCGCTGGGACCCACCAGCTACATCTTCGCAGTAAGGAAGTGCTCGATACCGACCCACCTGGTCGAAGCATACGTAGCGTTGTCATTCTGGTCGCGAATGTGTACGTACATGCTGGTCGTTGTAGAGGTGCGCACGTGTCGTAGTAGAGGCGCGCACGTGTCATAGTAGAGGCGCGCACATAGCATGTACACGTACGTACAGCGGCGAGGGTGCAAGAAAGAAAAAATACGCCACGCACCTACATACGGAAGGGTCTCAACGCCTACTCGCGCGATAATGCATATGGCTGGGTACGAACGGAGAAACAGCGCCGTCGCCGCTGTTCATGGGGAGCCAACCGCTGGGTCGAACGGAATGCGTGGTCGTGTTCATCGGGAGGGCCTGGATGGAACAGCGATGGAACGAGGCTCGCGCATCGCAGAACGGAGGAAACGGACCTCCCACGCTCGAACGGGTCCCGTTGATCGGGAGGTGTGGCGATCGCAAAACGGAGGAAACGGACCTCCCACGGTCAAACGGGGTCCTGTTGATCGGGAGGGGTGTGGCGCATCACAAAACGGAGGAAACGGACCTCCTACGGTCAAACGGGGTCCTGTTCATCGGGAGGGTGTGGCATACCACAAAACGGACTCCACGGATACTGTTCATCTCCACCGTCAACTCCTCCAGCCTCCACGGGCTATCACAACCTCTTCCAGCCTCCACAGCCCTGCTCATCCAGCCTCCACCGCCGCTACTCCACCGGCCATCGCTCAACCACCCTCCACGGGCACCCTCCACCGCCTCATGCTCATCCAGCCCTCCACACCACGGGTCCTGCTCAACCACCCTCCACGGCCACCCTCCACCGCCTACTATTCATCCAGCCCTCCACACCACGGGTCCTGTTCAACCACCCTCCACGGCCACCCTCCACCGCCTACTATTCATCCAACCTCCACACCACGGGTCATGTTCATCCAGAGGCAACGCCACCACTCATCGCTCATCCACCCCGCAATGCTCACTGCTCATCCAATCGATCGGCTTCAGCTAGCAAAGCAGCGGCAAAGGAATCGCCCATCGGGTTCGCTAACAGCACCATCGATCGATCGCCGGGTTCAAGAACGCCAGAGCTCGCGCAGCAATCGCCGGGTTCGATTAGAGCCCAACGCCCGCCGGGTTCGATTAGAGCCAACGCCTCGCACACACACGCGTACGTGTTCGAGAGAAACTCGCATCGCTCGGCCCCCGACCTCCCACCGTAACCGGCAACTCCCCGAAAATTTCCTCCCCCTCGCTTCTACCATGGTTTTTTCCATCATGGACGGCCCAAAGAATGTCATGCAGCTGCGTCTCCAGCCCGCCCAGGACGAAAAGCCCATTTTATGTCATGATTTTTTGTCATAGAAGTAGGAGCCCACCACATCTATGATGATACCGGGTTTTGTCACAATTATTGTCATAGAAGTGTCATATGTATGACAATTTTTTTCCGTTCAGCCCAAAATGTCACGGATGTGTCTTTTTTTTGTAGTGACTATGGAATAAGGAGTGGCAAGAGCCTAAGCTTGGGGATGCCCAAGGCACCACAAGGAAATATTCAAGGATAACCAAGAGCCTAAGCTTGGGGATGCCCCGGAAGGCATCCCCTCTTTCATCTTTGTTCATCGGTAACTTTACTTGGAGCTATATTTTTATTCACCACATAATATGTGTTTTGCTTGGAGCGTCAATTTATTTTGTTAGGGTTTGCTTGTTGTTATTTAGAATAATGTTTTGCATCTTATATTTCAATAAAAATGTCAAGGATAGCCATTACCATGCTTATTTTGCAAGTATACATGTTGCTGTTTCAAAACAGAAAGTTTACCTCTATTGCAAAAATTCCCTAGAAAAGTCAGAATGTGATAAAATGTTGAAACCTTTTTCATAATAAGCTGTAACATCCCAAATTTTCAATTTGGAATGTTATACATTAGGTCATCATGCATATCATATTTTCTCGCATTTTTCCGATCCTAGAAATTTCACGCAACTCAAGGACCCTCGGAGAGAGTTGGAAGTTTCATTATTTTCATATTTGGGATTTTCTCAAATTTTGAAAATAGGATCATTGGATTATTTAAATTATCTTCATAAAGTTTTTCCTCCAAAAATATTTTGAGAGGGAATAATATGACTTTCCCAAGCAATTAGGAAAATGAAGATATTATAAATAAACCAAATTTGGTTTTGGAAGATTTATTTTGCTTAGGCAAAATGAGCATTTTAAAATTTTTATGCATGTATATTGTTTTTAAAGTTCATTTTGTTCGACTCATTTTAGGAGTCGGGAAAATTTGTTTTATTTAAATCCGAGATCGTTTGGTATTTTTTTTATTCGCTTTGGTTTAATTTTTATTTAAAAAAGCGCCCCCGACCCGAGGCCCACTGCCCAAGCCAGCCAGCCAGCCAGCGCCTGCCCACCCGCCTCCTCCCTCGCATGCGCCGCCGCCGGTGGTGTCCGCCAAGACGAAGCTCACGCCCGAGTCCCACTGACCCGGCCCCCCTCGACCCCCTCCCAAGCCGCCACCGCTTTTATAACCCCCGACCCCTCTCTCTCTCCCCAACCCACTCACGAGCCGATCGCCGCCGCGCGCCGACGCTGAAGCTGCAGCTGCATGCCGTGGACGGCTGCGCATCGCTGCGCCGTGGACCCCTGGCCGCCCGACGCCGAACCTCGCCGCCTCTCCCGAGCCCGAGCGCCCGCGATCACCGGAGGTAGCCACGCCGCCCGCGCCGATTCGGTTTTTCCCTCGAACCGATCCGGTTTTATTTAAAAATAAATATGTGCGGTTTTTAAAAAAAACCTAGATTGGTTTTATTATTTTCGTTTTCTTATTTAACGAACGCTCACCGAACTGCTCGCTTCAATGAACGCGTTCGTTAGATTCGTTCTGTTAACTAACGCTCACTATTTAACTCGCTCGTCGTTTTTCTTTTAATCGGAATTAATCCGTTATTTTCTCGATTTGATTTGAGATCTGATTTTCAAAACTGTTTTATTTCTCGCTCGCTTATCGTAATCGGGTGATTCAAGCGCTGGAGTTTCAGATGTAAACCGCCGTTCGATTATCCTACTTTCACAGAGTTTTGCTACTGTGAAATTTTGACCTAATTTCAGTTCGCTAAACCGAGACGTTCTCTCTCGAGTTTCGACTTTCGGAGTTTGTTTTGATTCGATTCTTTTGCAACTGTGGTTCTTAAGTTGAACTTTCTGGTTAGATCTTATTCGAGATTTCCTGTGCATTAGATGAGTACTTATTGTATGCTTGTTGTTTGTCTCTGCTAGATCACCCGAGTGCGCCGCTTGTTACTTCAATCTCTAGGACTCGCGGATCATCGCAAGGCAAGTAACACTTGATCATACCCTTTTCTCATACCCAGTTTTTATGCATTAGATCAAACCTCAAACACTTGCATGATTAGGATCTAATTAAATTGTGGGTATTGGGAAGTAGATTGAGGTAGTACCTATTACTGTTTTACTTATGAAACCTTGGGAGTTACTTCACGCTTGCTTGTTCATGCCATGCTATGCTAGTAGACGTGGATTGGGTGAGTGAATATCCATGACAGATGTGAGATTGTTAATTAATGGTTTATCTAAGGTGGCAACCTAACACACATCTGGGTGGATTGAGGCACTGGTTTCTATCAGACTTGCTCAGATTTCTTGGACCGCCACCCGTGCTCTAAGGGATCATAAGATTATTCAAACCGAAACTTCCGTGTGCAGCCACAAGCCAATTATGGGCTCTGGCGTAGTTGACTAAGTTAAAGCGAACTCTTACGGGTAGGCTAGCTGATGTAGGGGATGTAGGTTGGTACGGTCTACCCACATGTAAGGTGCTAGCGCTTCGAAAGACTATGTCTCGGTCATCCGCTTCTCAAACACCATGTAGTGCGAGAATCAAGCGGAGGCGATCGAGTCTTGTGGGGAAAAGTGCATAAACCTCTGCAGAGTGTATAAACTAATCATGATTAGCCGTGTCCCCGGTTATGGACAATTTGAGTATCCGGTATTTGATTATCACGTGAATCTCAACATGTTACTTCTAAATAAAAGTTATTGGGTTTTGATGAGTACTTTTAATTGGGATTGAGGATCTTGTCAACCATTCTCAATGTTTAACAACCACCATGATAGTTAAATAAAATTATTCCTTTGATGTAGGGAAAATCAGCTTTATGCAATGTAATCAGAGAGCCTTACCACCAGCCATATATGCATGTAGTATAGGCTTATTCCTTCATTGTTCTTTATGTGTTACATTGCCAAGATATTCCATGTGTGAATTGTTTTGGGCTGCAACTTTCATGTTGCGAGACTTTTCGCAACGACAGTAAGGTGTTAGGTCGTGGTTCTATACTCAGTGATGCGTTGGAGTTGATGGACTCGCTTATCTTCCGAGCCTTCCGCTGTTATTATTAGATGGCCTTAAGCCATATTATTGTATTCAGTTCCCTTGTGGACAACGATGTAATAAGTGTGTGATTGCTACTCGCTATAAATCCTTCAAGTCTTGTGTGGTGTCAAGATTATCGATCCAGGATGACACTGAGCACAGAGACTTGATCCATTTGGGTCTGGTCGCTACATAAGCTCTGATAAATTTACTACAGTTTGAATTTTCTTTCATAATTTTTGGAGCTAGGTAAGTATGAATCTTGCTGCATTCTTTACAGACTGTCCTGTTTAGGCAGATTGCAGTTATGTTTGCATATGTTTGCTTCTTTAATGATTCTATTTGAGGATAGGACTATTAAATATGCAGAGGCATTTAGTATGCAATGTTGAATAATAATTTGTAGCGACCCGACCTCAGACGGTCAAGCCTCGTGTTCTTGTGCCATCCTCGATCGGTATGTCGGCACACACAAGACATCAATGTATATATCAAAGTGCAATCACATGTATAAATAACATAAAATGATATATACCTCATAATAATCAGCGGAAACAAATCAAACGGGTGTGGAGTCCCATCAACGCCATCGGCGGAGTTGAGTGTAGACCGTAACCTGTATCGTAACTCTTACTGTCGAGGAAATATACGCAACATGATACGTTGCAGCCGTGTAGGTCAAGACATTGAATGTACCGGCAAGATCACAACATGAGAAAACAGATGATAAACTATACTATATGCAATATCGCTTTATGGCTCGTGGTCTCGAGTTTTGTTTATGTAAAAGCTGATTTATTTTCCCTACATCAAAGGAATAAATAAAGTCAAGATACTATGGAGTTTTCTATCATGACATGGTTCCGCCAACCGATGTCTCATAGCCCAAAATCATCATAAGTTGCCCACAATTAAGTTATCATCCGGTGTTGAGAGTTCCGAGATAGATCCAAGTCCAGATGCTCAAATTGTCCGTAATCGGGACACGGCTAATCGATTAGGTTTAAAACCCTCCGCAGAGGTTTGTACACTTTACCCGCAAGATTCGATCCCTCTTTACGTTCTCGCACTTCAGAGTGTTTGAGAACAAGATGACCAAACATGGTCTTCCAAAGAGTTCCTCGACCACCGTCCGTACTCAACCCATCCTACCGTAGTTCTACATCCGCTAGTACCGCCCCAGCCAGAGTCACAACTAAGGTCAACCAAGCCGAGCCCATAATGACTTGCGGTTGCATGTAAGCTTAGGGCATGAAGTATTCTTCCGCCTCTTTGAGTCTGGGTGAAGCTTTCCAAGATGTCATGGCGCTTCTCCATGCATCCCGCCAACCACTGGGTTCTCCAGGTGCCCGTCAACCGTCCTTCACCCAAAGAGTGTGTATTGAATTCTTGTCTCGAGTCTTGAAGTCTTGAGGCCTTGAAGATGCAGTCCTTGCAGGTGCCATCATGGAGTTGTCGTCATTGACGAAATCCTTCATTCTCACACCACTCCTGAGCACTCATACCAAACCCCGTCTACTATAGCGTAGCATTAAAATAAATAACGTCCCGGACTTGGTAACAGGGTGATGGGTTCCTACCTCATGCATACTACTCAACTACAAGGATTCAATAACACTACTGAGGGGTGGTTGCAAAGGTGCCACTAAATGCAATAAACATAGGTATGAAAGCAATGGTCAAAGTGAACTTGCCTTTGTTGACGATCTTCAAAACTAGGGTTTCAGAGTAGCAATCTTCGCACTCCGGAAATTCTACCGAGGCAAACAATAACTATAATAAGCACATAGCATAACATCACTTAACACAATAACATAACAAAGTAACACACCAAAACCAACAAAGCAAAACCCAAAGGGAAAACTTAAAGAAAAACAACTCAAATTTCCTACTTCAAACAACAACTAGAACTAGTTTTATATAATAAAAATTTTCTAACATAATCTAATCATGGTTTTATGTTAACTTAACAGAAAAGGATTCACTATGCAACTAGGAGCAAAAAGAATTAATTTAAAAGCTATTATAAAACTCATATTAGGCCTAATCCAATTTCTATTAAGAAAATAAAATAAAACTTTTATTAATTATAAATAAAAGTTCATCCTATAAAGTGACAGAAACTATCCTAGAATAATCAATCATATGTTAAAAATAAATTTATTTACTAATTAAATTAATAGGAAAACAGTAGTTAGTTAATTAATTGGGATTAATAAGATTCTGCTTAAAACTAATTTTTTTATTAATCCTAAAATACCCAAATTAATTTTTATGGTTTGGCAATGCCAAAATAAAGTTGGGACAAAAAGAATCATCCAAAATAATTTTTCTAACTCAAGTTATAGCAGATTTACTATTCTGACTAAAACTAAAATAAAGCAATTTTAATTAATTTTAACATAGCTAAATATATATTATACAGAAACTACATAAAATTTGTAAACCAACAAAAAAGAATCACCTAAAAATATTAAACATAATAAAAGATATGAATTTTTCAAAACAGAAACTATTCTGTTAAAACAGAAAAACAAAAATAAAAGAAAAAGGCCTAATGGGCCTATCTGTAATCGGGCGTAATATAATCAAAACGGGCCCTAGGGTTAAACTAAACGGGCCGGCTCAAAAAGAAAAACCCTAACTAAATAAAATCAGAACGAACCGCCGGACAGGCGGTTTTATGAAAAGATATTTCTTCGGGGTGATCTAATCTGGGCCGTTGCAGGCGACGGACGGGGAGGAGTCTCCATGACGCATCGGAGTTCGGGCGGCGGCGGTGGCGGCGGCGGCGACGAAAAGGGCGAGGGCTCAGGCGTCGGGAGGTCGGGAGTAGCCTGGGGGCTGCGGACGAGGTCGGGGAGGGGTTTGGTGGAGTCGGGGGTGACCGGGGTGGTCTAGGGCGGCGACGGCGACGAGAATGGCGGCGGCGGGAGCTTCGGGCTCCGGCGAGCTCGTGCGAGGAGGAGGGGGGTCCGCGAGGGCTAGGGGGGAAATGGGGTGGGCGGCGGCTTAAATAGCTGGGGGCTCGTCGGGGGTAAGGGAGGCGATCGGGAGGATCGGGATCCGGATCCTTCGGATCCGCGATCATGGGCGGCGGCGTGGCGTGGGGCGGGTTGATGAAGGGGCGGGGCCTGGCTGTCGATGAGAGAGGAGGGGTGGGAGCGAGCGGGTGGCCGATCTGGAGGGGTTCAAAAGGGGAGGCCTGGTCGGCTCGGTCGGCGCTGGGCTGGCCATCTGGGCCGCTCGGTGGGCCGGCCGGTGGGGGGTTTTTCCTTTTTAAATTTTATTTTTTTAAAATAAAACAAAACAGAGTATATCTTTTAAAATATAAATATTTTATATAGGGTATATATATACCAAAATGATCAGGGGAATATTCCCTTTCATTTGAACATTTTTCCAAAGGCAAAATCCAAACTTTATAAAAATCCATTTTTTTTAAATTCAAATAAAATTCAGATTTGAATCCAAAACTTTTGGCATTGTTTCCTCTGATATTTTTGGAGTGTCATGTTTGGTCCTCTCATACTTTTGATCAAGTATTTATCAGGCATAGTTTTTGAAATGATTCCCACTTGCCAAAGTTTGAATTTAAATTCAAAACTCAAAATTTGAAAGGGGGTTTCAAAGCACTTTCAAATGACTTTCAACTTGATACTTTTTAACTTCCAACTCATATTTCATATAATTGAAGAAGTCATTTTATCGTCCCTCATGAAAATCATTGAGTTGCATAAAGCCTTGAATTTGAAATATTCCCAGATGAAATTCAAATCCTTTCAAGAACCCTTTTCATTCCAATGGAAAAAGTCATGTCATCTTCACTCTAGGTTTTGGTGTTGGAATGAATTTGAATCCATTGAGATCCAAAAAGGCAAAGGAGAAAGTTTTGGGAAAGTCATTTCATTCCCTCTCATTCAACTTTCAAAGTTTCAAATTTCACTCGGTTTCACTCATTCAATCAAACCAACAATCAGACAACAAGCATAGTTATTTATTTAATATAACATTCCAAAATTTAGAATTTTGGGATGTTACAAACCTACCACACTTAAAATGAATCTCGTCCTCGAGATTCGAAGAGGCTAGCAAGAAAGGTTAGGGTTTGGGGGTCTTCTAGCAAGTGTTCTGGTCAAAAGGGTCTCGTGGGCTACCACACTCAAAACAAGGTTACAGCCCAATAAACTCGGTACTTCCTCCGAGTGCCGACAATGTATGTCTCTTCACATATCTTACAATAGCTCCTTTGTCGAAGCATAGAGTTTTCCTCGTAATCTTGGGTCGGTTCGTCAAAGTTGAAATTTGTCCGGACCGGATCTTCTTAGCTGATAGGCTCGTGTCCATTCTAGACAACTTTCAAATACTCATGGTGGTCTACAATTTATGGTTTCTCCTGCAGAAAACGGTCTAGGTTGAACCTCACCGTATAACCTACGATTGGCATCGTTGCTGTAAAGGGGTTCCATCGTCCTACCATTCTATGGTTTTAGGGCTTATAGCGCCGACACTCTTCAAAGGTTTTCAAGTCTCTCGATTTTCCATCAACATATGATAGTTCATGATAGAAGTCTTCGTATGGGGCCAATCCATCCTGCATTTGAATCATTACCACATACGTAAATAGTGAATCACGTATTCTAACACTTGGGCATACTCACAAGCATTGCAGAATTTTCTCTTGTTCTTGGACTGGTTTTCGAGTAAATCCATGGTTTCTGCAAGCCAAACAAAACATCTATCGTTACTTCATCACTCTTAGGTTTTTGCGTAATCTCCTACGAAACGTATGCTGATTGGACTGCTGATTCCTCCAATTTATTCCTTTATCAAGGTTATATCAGTTTCCTTTCAAAATCCTGGGCCTGTGGGTTATGGCCCACTTCAGCTCTTGTGCAGCTTTAACTCATCCTTGGAGTAACTCTCATATTACACCTCCTGTACATCCAATAGTACTACTTCCTTCATACCCTTGTGGTGATGATCATACAAAACTCCAACTTATTTTGTCCAGCTTCCTTCTATGGACCGTCATGAATAACACATTTCTTGCTTCATTGATCCTGTGGCTTTACTTGAGTACTACGACACCAAAGAAAAATGCACTAGCTTATCCATAAATCTCATTATTTTCATATCAATCTTGTATTACATCCTTAACCACTTTTCGTGAATCCAAATTCCAAAAGTTTATTACAAATGCCGCCACCCACATGGTTCGGTATGGTCGACATTACTTCCAACTTTATTCATTTTTCTCATTGAGGATTCTTCATCCCCTTTGGAATTGTGCGACATGCGCCTTGAAATCTTCAATCTTCTGTTTCATCGTGGTGGCCTTGAGCTTCACCTCCATCATCTCTGTATGCACTTCGCTTAGGTATTCCTGAGTATAATGAGTCTTGCTTCAAGTATTTCTCGATCTGGCGATGGCTTCCATGGCTGCTTCACTAACAGCATCGAAGAAAGTTGCTTGTGGCACACGTGAAATGAAAAGTACTGCCCCATCATCTTTGGGCAAACTCCTTTCAAATGGTGGAGGTGTACCTCCACATACCAAAGTTCCACTCCCTTATGCATGAAGGGTAGCCTTTGTAGACTGCATCTCCTTCAAGGTGAATATGCTTCATCATGTCCTTCAGATCTTCGGTAATCATGATCACTTGTCGATTGTCATGATGGTTTCCGGACCTTTAAGGAAAGACTCATAAAGGGTCGCCATTTGCAGTTGTAAAACAAAATGTGCTCAGCATAAGGTGCATATCTCCGGGGGGCACATTCATATCAAAACTTCAAACTCAATTTCCAATATCCAATTCATGCATCACAACTCCTTAAAGCTTTTCAGCATGTGACATTACAACTTTATTGAGTCATGAACTATTACAATCTCGGGGCAATCTATTACATAACTCAACTCATTGAGCTCATGAAAATGAAATTGCTTTCTACTACTCTTATTATCCATATCAAAACTCCAACTATTCAACTCCAGCTTTCATCTTGTCGGGACATTTAATAGCATAATGTCCTGCCCCCTTGCAGCGAAAACAATTGACTTCCGACATGTCTCGGGGCTTCTTTGTGACTATGCGGACTCCTTGGATTCTTGGCTTCTTTTCTGGACATTTACTAGCGTAATGACCTAAATCCTTGCATCTGTAACAAGTAATATGACTTAGGTCCTTCTCTGCAAAAGTTGCGTTGTTCTCGGTGTTGGGGAACGTAGTAATTTCAAAAAATTTCCTACGTACACGCAAGACCATGGTGATGGCATAGCAACGAGAGGGGAGAGTGTCCGCCCACGCTCGTGAGACCGAAAGCGGAAGCGTTATAACAACGCTGTTGATGTAGTCGACGTCTTCACGATCCGACCGATCCAAGCACCGAACGTCACGGCACCTCCGAAGTTACGCACACGCTCAGCTCGATGACGATCCCGGACTCCGATCCAGCAAAGTGTCGGGATGAGTTCCACAAGACGACGGCGCAGGACGATGATGATGCTCCACCGACGCAGGGCTTCGCCTAAGCTCGCGACGATATGACTTCTCCGCGCAGGCTTCGCCTAAGCTCATGACGATATGACCAAGTGGAATATGGTGGAAGGGGCACCGACACGGCTAAGGAACGATCCGTAGATCAACTTGTGTGTCATGGGTGTCCCCTGCCTCAGATATAAAGGAGCCAAGGGGGTGCGGCCAGCCCTAGGGGAGGCGCTGCCGAGGAGTCCTACTCCCACGGAGTAGGACCCCCCCTCTCCTAGTTGGATTAGGATTGGAGGAGGGGAAGAGGAAGGCGCCGCCCCCTCTCCTTGTCCTATTCGGACTAGAGGGGAGGGGGCGCAGCCTGCCCGGCCGGCCCTTCCTCTTCTCTCTTATGGCCCATCAAGGCCCATAGACCTCCCGGGGTTCCGTAACCCCGGTGTTCCAGAACTTCCTGTTTTCATCCGAACCTTTCCAAGTCCAAACATAGGCTTCCAATATATCAATCTTTATGTCTCGACCATTTCGAGACTCCTCGTCATGTCCGTGATCACATCCGGGACTCAACAACCTTCGTACATCAATACTTATAAACTCATAATAAACTGTCATCGAACGTTAAGCGTGCGGACCCTACGGGTTCGAGAACTATGTAGACATGACCTAGAACCATTCTCGGTCAATAACCAATAGCGGAACCTGGATGCCCATATTGGTTCCTACATATTCTACGAAGATCTTTATCGGTCAAACCGATAACGATATCGTTGTTCCCTTTGTCATCGGTATGTTACTTACCCGAGATTCGATCGTCGGTATCCAATACCTTGTTCAATCTCGTTACCGGTAAGTCTCTTTACTCGTTCCGTAATACATCATCTCACAACTAACTCATTAGTTGCAATACTTGCAAGGCTTATGTGATGTGTATTACCGAGAAGGCCCAGAGATACCTCTCCGACAATCGGAGTGACAAAACCTAATCTCGATTCATGCCAACTCAACATATACTTTTGGAGACACCTGTAGAGTACCTTTATAATCACCCAGTTACGTTGTGATGTTTGGTAGCACACAAAGTGTTCCTCTGGTAAACGGGAGTTGCATAATCTCATAGTTGCAGGAACTTTGTATAAGTCATGAAGAAAGCATAAGCAACATACTAAACGATCAAGTGCTAAGCTAACGAAATGGGTCATGTCAATCACATCATTCTCCTAATGATGTGATCCCATTAATCAAATGACAACACATGTCTATGGTTAGGAAACATAACCATCTTCGATCAATGAGCTAGTCTTGTAGAGGCATACTAGTGACTATCTGTTTGTCTATGTATTCACACATGTATTATGTTTCCGGTTAATACAATTCTAGCATGAATAATAAACATTTATCATGATATAAGGAAATAAATAATAACTTTATTATTGCCTCTAGGGCATATTTCCTTCATCTCCCACTTGCACTAGAGTCAATAATCTAGATTACACAAGAATGATTCTAACACCCATGGAGTCTTGGTGCTGATCATGTTTTGCTCGTGGAAGAGGCTTAGTCAACGGTCGCAACATTCAGATCCGTATGTATTTTGCAAATCTCTATGTCTCCCACTTGGACTTGGTCCCGAATGGAATTGAAGCGTCTCTTCATATGCTTGGTCCTCTTGTGAAATCTGGATTCCTTTGCCAAGGCAATTGCACCAAGATTGTCACAGAAGATCTTCATTGGTCCCGATGTACTAGGTATGACACCTAGATCGAAATGAACTCTTTCATCCAGACTCCTTCATTTGCTGCTTCAAGCAGCTATGTACTCCGCTTCACATGTAGATCCCGCCACGACGCTTTGTTTAGAACTGCACCAACCGACAGCTCCACCGCTTAATAAAAATACGATCCGGTTTGCGATTTAGAATCGTTCGGATCAGTGTCAAAGCTTGCATCGACGTAACCATTTACGACTAGCTCTTTGTCACCTCCATATACGAGAAACATATCCTTAGTCCTTTTCGTATTTCAGATGTTCTTGACCGCTGTCCAAATGATCCACTCTGGATTACTTTGGTACCTTCCTGCCAAGCTTACAGCTAAGCATACGTCAGTCTGGTACACATCATTGCATACATGATAGAGCCTATGGCTGAAGCATAGGAACATTTTCATTTCTCTCTATCTTCTGCTGTGGTCGGGCATTGAGTCCGACTCAATCTTACACCTTGTCTGGTAAAAACCCTTTCTTTGCTCGATCCATTTTGAACTTCTTCAAAACTTTATGAAGGTATGTGCTTTGTGAAAGTCCAATTAAGCGCCTTGATCTATCTCTATAGATCTTGATGCCCAATATGTAAGCAGCTTCACCGAGGTCTTTCATTGAAAAACTTTTATTCAAGTATCCTTTTATGCTATCCAGAAATTCTATATCATTTCCAATCAACAATATGTCGTCCACATATAATATCGTAAATGCTCTGAGCTCCCACTCACTTTCTTGTAAATACAAAGCTTCTCCAAAAGTCTCAGATAAAACCATATGCTTTGATCACACTATCAAAGCGCTTATTCCAACTCCGAGAGGCTTGCACTGCACCATAAATTGATCGTTGGAGCTTGCACACTTTGTTAGCACCCTTTGGATCAACAAAACCTTCTGGTTGCATCATATACAACTCTTCTTCTAGAAATCCATTCAAGAATGCAGTTTTACATCCATTTGCCAAATTTCATAATCATAAAATGCGGCAATTGCTAACATGATTCGGACAGACTTAAGCATCGCCACGGGTGAGAAAGTCTCATCGTAGTCAACCCTTGAACTTGTCGAAAACCTTTTGCAACAAGTCGAGCTTTGTAGACAGCTACATTACCATCGGCGCGGCCTTCTTCTTAAAGATCCATTTATTCTCAATAGCTTGCCGATCATCGGGCAAGTCTACCAAAGTCCATACTTTGTTCTCATACATGGATCCCATCTCAGATTTCATGGCTTCAAGCCATTTTGTGGAATCTAGGCTCACCATCGCTTCTTCATAGTTCGTAGGTTCACCATGATCTAGTAGCATGACTTCCAGAATAGGATTACCGTACCACTCTGGTGCGGATTTTATTCTGGTTGATCTACGAAGTTTAGTGACAACTTGATCTGAAGTTTCATGATCTTCATCATTATCTTCCTCGCTAACTGGTGTAGGTGTTACGTAAACTGATTTTCGTGATGAACTACTTTCCAATAAGGGAGCTGGTACTATTACCTCATCAAGTTCCACTTTCCTCCCACTCACTTCTTTCGAGAGAAACTCCTTCTCTAGAAAGGATCCATTCTTAGCAACAAATGTCTTGCCTTCGGATCTGTGATAGAAGGTATACCCAATTGTCTCCTTTGGGTATCCTATGAAGACACATTTTTCCGATTTGGGTTCAAGCTTATCAGGTTGAAGTTTTTCACATAAGCATCGCAACCCCAAACTTTCGAAGCGACAACTTTGGTTTCTTGCTAAACCATAGTTCATAAGGCGTCGTCTCAACGGATTTTGACGGTGTCCTATTTAACGTGAATGCGGCCGCCTCTAAAGCATAACCCCAAAACGATAGCGGTAAATCGGAAATAGACATCATAGATCGCACCATATCTAGTAAAGTACGACACGACGCTCGGACACACCATTACGCTGAGGTGTTCCGGTGGCGTGAGTTGCGAAACTATTCCGCATTGCTTCAAATGTAGACCAAACTCGTAACTCAAATATTCTCCTCCACGATCAGATCGTAGAAACTTTATTTTCTTGTTACGATGATTTTCAACTTCACTCTGAAATTCTTTGAACTTTTCAAATGTTTCAGATTTATGCTTCATCAAGTAGATATACCCGTATCCGCTTAAATCATCTGTGAAGGTGAGAAAATAACGATATCCGCCACGAGCTTCAACATTCATTGGACCACATACATCTGTATGTATGATTTCCAATAAGTCTGTTGCTCTCTCCATACAACCGGAGAACGGTGTCTTAGTCATCTTGCCCATGAGGCACGGTTCATAAGTACCAAGTGATTCATAATCAAGTGATTCCAAAAGTCCATCTGTATGGAGTTTCTTCATGCGTTTACATCGATATGACCTAAACGGCAAGTGCCACAAATAAGTTGCACTATCATTATCAACTCTGCATCTTTTGGCTTCGACATTATGAATATGTGTATCACTCTGTTGAGATTCAACAAGAATAGACCATTCTTCAAGGGTGCATGACCATAAAAGATATTACTCATATAAATAGAACAACCATTATTCTCTGATTTAAATGAATAACCGTCTCGCATCAAACAAGATCCAGATATAATGTTCATGCTCAACGCGGCACCAAATAACAATTATTTAGGTCTAAAACTAATCCCGAAGGTAGATGTAGAGGTAGCGTGCCGACCGCGATCACATTGACTTTGGAACCATTTCCACGCGCATCGTCACCTCGTCCTTTGCGGTGCTCGTCTATTCCGTAGTCCCTGCTTTGAGTTGCAAATATTAGCAATGAACCAAGTATCAAATACCCAGTGCTACTACGAGCTCTAGTAAGGTACACATCAATAACATGTATATCACATATACCTTTGTTCACCTTGCCATCCTTCTTATCCGCCAAATACTTGGGGCAGTTCCGCTTCGGTGTCCATCGCTTGCGGTAAAAACACTTAGTTTCAGGCTTAGGTCCAGACTTGGGTTTCTTCTCTTGATCGCAACTTTCTTGCTGTTCTTTTGAAGTTTCCTTCTTCTTTCCTTTGCCCTTTTCTTGAAACTAGTGGTCTTGTTGACCATCAACACTTGATGCTCTTTCTTGATTTCTACCTCCGCTGCTTTTAGCATTGCGAAGAGCTCAGAATTGTCTTAGTCATCCCTTGCATATTATAGTTCATCACGAAGCTCTTGTAGCTTGGTGGCAATGATTGGAGAATTACATCAATGACACTATCATCCGGAAGATTAACTCCCAGCTGAATTAAGTGATTATTATACCCGGACATTTTGAGTATGTGCTCACTTGTGTAACTATTCTCCTCCATCTTGCAGCTATAGAACTTATTGGAGACTTCATATCTCTCAATCCGGGCATTTGCTTGAAATATTAACTTCAACTCTGGAACATCTCATATGCTCCATGACGCTCAAAACGTCGTTGAAGACCCGGTTCTAAGCCGTAAAGCATGGCACACTGAACTATAGAGTAGTCATCAGCTTTGCTCGCCAGACGTTCACAACTTCGGCGTTGCTCTGCAGCAGTTCTGGCACCCAGCGGTGCTTCCGGGACGTAATTCTTCATGCAGCAATGAGGATAATCCTCGTTACGGACCCAGTCCGTGTAATTGCTACCATCATCTTTCAACTTTGCTTTCTCAAGGAACGCATTAAAATTCAACGGAACAACAAAGACGAGCCATCTATCTACAGTAAACATAGACAAGCAAAATACTATCGGTACTAAGTTCATGATAAATTTAAGTTCAATTAATCATATTAAAAATCATATTAAAAACTCCCACTTAGACAGACATCTCTCTAGTCATCTAAGTGTTTACGTGATCCAAATCAACTAAACCATGTCCGATCATCACGTGAGATGGAGTAGTTTCAATGGTGAACATCACTATGTTGATCATATCTACTATATGATTCACTTTCGACCTTTCGGTCTCCGTGTTCCGAGGCCATATCTTCATATGCTAGGCTCGTCAAGTTTAACTCGAGTATTCTGCGTGTGCAAAACTGGCTTGCACCCGCTTGTAGATGGACGAGAACTTATCACACCCGATCATCACGTGGTGTCCGGGTACTCTGAACTTTTAGCAACGGTGCATACTGGAGAACACTTCTTGATAATTTTAGTGAGAGATCATCTTATAATGCTACCGTCAATCAAAGCAAGATAAGATGCATAAAGGATAAACATCACATGCAATCAATATAAGTGATATGATATGGTCATCATCATCTTGTGCTTGTGATCTCCATCTCCGAAGCACCGTCATGATCACCATCGCCACCGGCGCGACACCTTGATCTCCATCGTAGCATCGTTGTCGCCTCGCCAACTATTGCTTCTCGACTATCGCTCTCGCTTAGTGATAAAGTAAAGCAATTACATGGCTTTTGCATTTCATACAATAAAGCGACAACCATATGGCTCCTGCCATTGCCGATAACTCGGTTACAAAACATGATCATCTCATACAATAAAATATAGCATCACGCCTTGACCACATCACATCACAACATGCCTGCAAAAACAAGTTAGACGTCCTCTACTTTGTTGTTGCAAGTTTTACGTGGCTGCTATGGGCTGAGCAAGAACCGTTCTTACCTACGCATCAAAACCACAACGATAGTTTGTCAAGTTGGTGCTGTTTTAACCTTCGCAAGGACCGGGCGAGCCACACTCGGTTCAACTAAAGTGAGAGAGACAGACACCGCGGTCACCTTTAAGCAACTAGTGCTCGGAGCGGTGAAACCAGTCTCGCGTAAGCGTCACGCGTAATGTCGGTCGGCCGCTTCATCTCACAATACCGCTGAACCAAAGTATGACATGCTGGTAAGCAGTATGACTTATATCGCCCACAACTCACTTGTGTTCTACTCGTGCATATGACATAAACGCATAAAACCAGGCTCGGATGCCATTGTTGGGGAACGAGTAATTTAAAAAATTTCCACGTACACGCAAGACCATGGTGATGGCATAGCAACGAGAGGAGAGTCCGTCCACCCACGCCTCGTGAGACCGAAAGCGAAGCGTTATAACAACGCTGTTGATGTAGTCGACGTCTTCACGATCCGACCGATCCAAGCACCGAACGACGGCACCTCCGAGTTACGCACACGCTCAGCTCGATGACGATCCCGGACTCCGATCCAGCAAAGTGTCGGGATGAGTTCCACAAGACGACGGCGTGGCAGGACGATGATGATGCTCCACCGACGCAGGGCTTCGCCTAAGCTCTGCGACGATATGACTTCTCCGGCGCAGGCTTCGCCTAAGCTCCATGACGATATGACCGAAGTGGAATATGGTGGAAGGGGCACCGCACACGGCTAAGGAACGATCCGTAGATCAACTTGTGTGTCATGGGGTGCCCCTGCCTCGATATAAAGGAGCCAAGGGGTGCGGCCAGCCCTAGGGGAGCGCTGGAGGAGTCCTACTCCCACCGGGAGTAGGACTCCCCTCTCCTAGTTGGATTAGGATTGGAGGAGGGGAAGAGGGAAGGGCGCCCCCTCTCCTGTCCTATTCGGACTAGAGGGGAGGGGGCGCGCCTGCCTGGGCGGCCCTTCCTCTTCTCTCTTATGGCCCATCAAGGCCCATAGACCTCCCGGGGTTCCGTAACCCCGGTGTTCCAATAACTTCTGTTTTCATCCGAACCTTCCAAGTCCAAACATAGGCTTCCAATATATCAATCTTTATGTCTCGACCATTTCGAGACTCCTCGTCATGTCCGTGATCACATCCGGACTCAACAACCTTCGTACATCAATACTTATAAACTCATAATAAACTGTCATCGAAGCGTTAAGCGTGCGGACCCTACGGGTTCGAGAACTATGTAGACATGACCTAGAACCATTCTCGCTCAATAACCAATAGCGGAACCTGGATGCCCATATTGGTTCCTACATATTCTACGAAGATCTTTATCGGTCAAACCGCATAACGATATCGTTGTTCCCTTTGTCATCGGTATGTTACTTACCCGAGATTCGATCGTCGGTATCCAATACCTTGTTCAATCTCGTTATCGTAAGTCTCTTTACTCGTTCCGTAATACATCATCTCACAACTAACTCATTAGTTGCAATACTTGCAAGGCTTATGTGATGTGTATTACCGAGAAGGCCCAGAGATACCTCTCCGACAATCGGAGTGACAAAACCTAATCTCGATTCATGCCAACTCAACATATACTTTTGGAGACACCAGAGAGTACCTTTATAATCACCCGATTACGTTGTGACGTTTGGTAGCACACAAAGTGTTCCTCCGTAAACGGAGTTGCATAATCTCATAGTTGCAGGAACTTTGTATAAGTCATGAAGAAAGCATAAGCAACATACTAAACGATCAAGTGCTAAGCTAACGAAATGGGTCATGTCAATCACATCATTCTCCTAATGATGTGATCCCATTAATCAAATGACAACACATGTCTATGGTTAGGAAACATAACCATCTTGATCAATGAGCTAGTCTTGTAGAGGCATACTAGTGACTATCTGTTTGTCTATGTATTCACACATGTATTATGTTTCCGGTTAATACAATTCTAGCATGAATAATAAACATTTATCATGATATAAGGAAATAAATAATAACTTTATTATTGCCTCTAGGGCATATTTCCTTCACTCGGATTGTCTTCTCTTCCTGGATTTCTCTGTAATGATCAGAGTTTCTATCTCCCGGGGGTCAGACTTCACTTCTGCTGTCGGGAAATATCCTGGATACACCTTTCTTTCCTTGGTGCAATACTGTGAAAAATGTCCTTCTTCTCCACATGAATAGCAGGCATTGAGTAAAATCTGTTGAGACCTTCTCCATCCGGTCTTCAACACTTTCATTCATTCTTGGTTCTTCTAGTTCCTCCTTGAGGGCTTCTTTCATTCCCTCTTCCCTGCTTCGAATAGTTCGTTGCACCGTGGAGTAAATGTGACACTGCACCGGTAGTGGGTGGTTCCTTCATACAGAAACAATTCACCGACTAGTTGGGCATTCCTCACTGGGTGTTCTTCCTCACAATGAGGGCATCCATCCTTGTGTTCCTCCTGGTGTGTCCTATTTCTCCATAAATCTTGCAGCACAAGGTTTACTTCTTGGTGCATCATTGTGTTTCCGGATAAGACGTGATTTCAACAGGTCTTCTTGAATTCCTCCCAAGTTCTTGCTCCATTAAATCCCTGTATGGCTTGATGCATGTTCCACAGGTTGCAGCACTTTACGTAAAGTAATCAAGAGCGTATTGGACCTCATACTTCCTTGAAACCAAATTGCTCCCGAAGTGTTCTTCCATGTTCTGCATCCATAGCTCTGCCTCCGGCTGAGTCTTCGGTCCAGAGAATATCAGTCCAACTTCATTCATCATATATGGGGTTCAAGGGTTTTAGGGTGAGATGAGAGAGAGATGGGGAGGGATATACACACAAAACAAACAATAGTTTTTGAAGAAACAAGTTTTACTTTGTGGCTGTCAGAAAAACATCAAACAAATGACAGCTCACAAATCATCGTATCTAACGTAAGTGTAAAACAGGGGTTTGGTCTTCTAAAGGTCTAATAATTCTTCAGATCTTTCCAAGTCTTCGGAGTCTTCAACTGTTCTAGCTTCTAATACATGGTGAAATCCTCTTTACTCAAGGGGCCATCAGTTCTCCGATATCAAATCCTTCTTGGAGCGTCTTGATTGATCCTCCGGTGATCAAAGGATAAGGGTATATTCTAACTATTTGAGGTGAGAGGGTCTGATAAAATCAGAAAAGATGAGAAGTAAGAGTCTTTTTGTAAATAAAGTTTTTGAGATATCCTGTCCTAGGGCTTTCCGATGTCTAGGGTCACGTCCTACAGTCAACATGTGCTCTGATACCATCTCTGTAGCGACCCGACCTCAGACGGTCAAGCCTCTGTGTTACTGTGCCATCCTCGGATCAAGATGTCGGCACACACAAGTACATCAATGTATATATCAAAGTGCAATCACATGTATAAATAACGTAAAATGATATATACCTCATAATAATCAGCGGAAACAAATCAAACGGGTGTGGAGTCCCATCAACGCCATCGGCAGGTTGAGTGTAGACCGTAACCCTGTATCGTAACTCTTACTCGTCGAGGAAATATCTGCAACATGATACGTTGCAGCCGTGTAGGTCAGTACATTGAATGTACCGGCAAGATCACAACATGAGAAAACAGATGATAAACTATACTATATGCGATATGGCTTTATGGCTCTGTGTCTGAGTTTTGTTTGCGTAAAAGCTGATTTATTTTCCCTACATCAAAGGAATAAATGAAGTCAGTACTATGGAGTTTTCTATCATGACATGGTTCCGCCAACCGATGTCTCATAGCCCAAAATCATCATAAGTTGCCCACAATTAAGTTATCAGTCCGGTGTTGAGAGTTCGAGATAGATCCAAGTCCAGATGCTCAAATTGTCCGTAATCGGGACACGGCTAATCGATTAGGTTTAAAACCCTCTGCAGAGGTTTGTACACTTTACCCGCAAGATTCGATCCCTCTCTTTACGTTCTCGCACTTCAGAGTGTTTGAGAACAAGATGACCGAAACATGGTCTTCCAAAGAGTTCCTCGACCACCGTCCGTACTCAACCCATCCTACCGTAGTTCTACATCTGCTAGTACCGCCCCAGCCAGAGTCACAACTAAGGTCAACCAAGCGAGCCCATAATGACTTGCGGTTGCAGGGTAAGCTTCCGGGCATGAAGTATTCTTCCGTCTCTTTGAGTCTGGGTGAAGCTTTCGCAAGATGTCATGGCGCTTCTCCATGCATCCCGCCAACCACTGGGTTCTCCAGGTGCCCGTCAACAAATCCTTCACCCAAGAGTGTGTATTAAATTCTTGTCTCGAGTCTTGAAGTCTTGAGGCCTTGAAGATGCAGTCCTTGCAGGTGCCATCATGGAGTTGTCGTCATTGGCGAAATCCTTCATTCTCACACCACTCCCGAGCACTCATACCAAACCCCGCCTACTATAGCGTAGCATTAAAATAAATAACGTCCGGACTTGGTAACAGGGTGATGGGTTCCTACCTCATGCATACTACTCAACTACAAGGATTCAATAACACTCTTGAGGGTGGTTGCAAAGGTGCCACTAAATGCAATAAACATAGGTATGAAAGCAATGGTCAAAGTGAACTTGCCTTGTTGACGATCTTCAAAACTAGGGTTTCAGTAGTAGCAATCTTCGCACTCGGAAATTCTACCGAGGCAAACAATAACTATAATAAGCACATAGCATAACATCACTTAACACAATAACATAACAAAGTAACACACCAAAACCAACAAAGCAAAACCCAAAGGAAAACTTAAAGAAAAACAACTCAAATTTCCTACTTCAAACAACAACTAGAACTAGTTTTATATAATAAAATTTTCTAACATAATCTAATCATGGTTTTATGTTAACTTAACAGAAAAGGATTCACTATGCAACTAGGAGCAAAAAGAATTAATTTAAAAGCTATTATAAAACTCATATTAGGCCTAATCCAATTTCTATTAAGAAAATAAAATAAAACTTTTATTAATTATAAATAAAAGTTCATCCTATAAAGTGACAGAAACTATCCTAGAATAATCAATCATATGTTAAAAATAAATTTATTTACTAATTAAATTAATAGGAAAACAGTAGTTAGTTAATTAATTGGGATTAATAAGATTCTGCTTAAAACTAATTTTTTTATTAATCCTAAAATACCCAAATTAATTTTTATGGTTTGGCAATGCCAAAATAAAGTTGGGACAAAAGAATCATCCAAAATAATTTTTCTAACTCAAGTTATAGCAGATTTACTATTCTGACTAAAACTAAAATAAAGCAATTTTAATTAATTTTAACATAGCTAAATATATATTATACGGAAACTACATAAAATTTGTAAACTAACAAAAAAAGAATCACCTAAAATATTACACAGAATAAAAGATATGAATTTTTCAAAACAGAAACTATTCTGCTAAAACAGAAAAACAAAATTAAAAGAAAAAGGCCTAATGGGCCTATACTGTGCACTGGGCGTAATATAATCAAAACGGGCCCTAGGGTTAAACTAAAACGGGCCGGCTCAAAAAAGAAAAACCCTAACTAAATAAAATCAGAACGAACCGGCGGACAGGCGGTTTTATTTAAAAGATACCCTTCGGGTGATCTAATCTGGGCCGTTGGTGGCGATCGGACGGGAGGAGTCTCGGACGCATCGGAGTTCGGGCGGCGGCGGCGGGCGGGCGGCGAAGTCTGGCGAGGGCTCAGGCGTCGGGAGGTCGGGAGTAGCACTGGGGGTGCGGACGAGGTCGGGAGGGTTTGGTGGAGTCGGGGTGACCGGGTGGTCTAGGGCGGCGACGGCGACGAGAATGGCGGCGGGAGCTTGGCTCCCGCGAGCTCGTCGAGGAGGAGGGGGGGTCCGCGAGGCTAGGGGGAAATGGGGTGCGGGCGGCGGCTTAAATAGCCTGGGGCTCGTCGGGTAAGGGAGGCGATCGGGAGGATCGGCATCCGGATCCTCGAGGATCCGCGATCTGCTGGGCGGCGGCGTGGCGTGGGGCGGGGGGTTGATGAAGGGGGCGGGGCCCGCTGTCAGTGAGAGAGGGAGGGGTGGGGAGCGAGCGGGTGGCCGAGGCGGAGGGGGTTCGGGTGCGGGGAGGCCTGGTCGGCTCGGTCGGCGCTGGGCTGGCCATCTGGCCGCTTCGGTGGGCCGCCGGTGGGGGGTTTTTCCTTTTTAAATTTTATTTTTTTAAAATAAAACAAAACAGAGTATATCTTTTAAAATATAAATATTTTATATAGGGTATATATATACCAAAATGATCAGGGAATATTCCTTTCATTTGAACATTTTTCCAAAGGCAAAATCCAAACTTTATAAAATCCATTTTTTCAAATTCAAATAAAATTCAGATTTGAATCCAAAACTTTTGGCATTGTTTCCTCTGATATTTTTGGAGTGTCATGTTTGCTCCTCTCATACTTTTGATCAAGTATTTATCAGGCATAGTTTTTGAAATGATTCCCACTTGCCAAAGTTTGAATTTAAATTCAAAACTCAAAATTTGAAAGGGGGTTTCAAAGCACTTTCAAATGACTTTCAACTTGATACTTTTTAACTTCCAACTCATATTTCATATAATTGAAGAAGTCATTATATCTTCCCTCATGAAAATCATTGAGTTGCATAAAGCCTTGAATTTGAAATATTCCCAGATGAAATTCAAATCCTTTCAAGAACCCATTTCATTCCAATGGAAGAAGTCATGTCATCTTCACTCTAGGTTTTGGTGTTGGAATGAATTTGAATTCATTGAGATCCAAAAAGGCAAAGGAGAAAGTTTTGGGAAAGTCATTTCATTCCCTCTCATTCAACTTTCAAAAGTTTCAAATTTCACTCAGTTTCACTCATTCAATCAAACCAACAATCAGGCAACAAGCATAGTTATTTATTTAATATAACATTCCAAAATTTAGAATTTTGGGATGTTACAAACCTACCACACTTAAAATGAATCTCGTCCTCGAGATTCGAAGAGGCTAGCAAGAAAGGTTAGGGGTTGGGGGTCTTCTAGCAAATGTTCTGGTCAAAAAGGTCAGGTGGGCTACCACACTCAAAACAAGGTTACAGTTCCAATAAACTCAGGTACTTCCTCTGGAGTGCCGACAATGTATGTCTCTTCACATATCTTACAATAGCTCCTTTGTCAGAAGCATAGAGTTTTCCTCAGAATCTTGGGTCGGTTCGTCAAAGTTGAAATTTGTCCGGGACTGAATCTTCTTAGCTGATAGGCTCGTGTCCATTCTAGACAACTTTCGAAATACTCATGGTGGTCTACAATTTATGGTTTCTCCTGCAGAAAACGGTCTAGGTTGAACCTCACCGTATAACCTACGATTGGCATCGATTGCTGTAAAGGGGTTCCATCGTCCTACCATTCTATGGTTTTAGGGCTTATAGCGTCGACACTCTTCAAAGGTTTTCAAGTCTCTCTGATTTTCCATCAACATATGATAGTTCATGATAGAAGTCTTCGGTATGGGGGCCAATCCATCCCGTACTTGAATCATTACCACATACGTAAATAGTGAATCACGTATTCTAACACTTGGGCATACTCACAAGCATTGCAGAATTTTCTCTTGTTCTCGGACTGGTTTTCGAGTAAATCCATGGTTTCTGCAAGCCAAACAAAACATCTATCGTTACTTCATCACTCTTAGGTTTTTGCGTAATCTCCTACGAAACGTATGCTGATTGGACTGCTGATTCCTCCAATTTATTCCTTTATCAAGGTTATATCAATTTATTCCATAGTTTTTGAAATGATTCCCACTTGCCAAAGTTTGAATTTAAATTCAAAACTCAAAATTTGAAAGGGGGTTTCAAAGCACTTTCAAATGACTTTCAACTTGATACTTTTTAACTTCCAACTCATATTTCATATAATTGAAGAAGTCATTTTATCTTCCCTCATGAAAATCATTGAGTTGCATAAAGCCTTGAATTTGAAATATTCCCAGATGAAATTCAAATCCTTTCAAGAACCCTTTTCATTCCAATGGAAGAAGTCATGTCATCTTCACTCTAGGTTTTGGTGTTGGAATGAATTTGAATTCATTGAGATCCAAAAAGGCAAAGGAGAAAGTTTTGGGGAAGACATTTCATTCCCTCTCATTCAACTTTCAAAAGTTTCAAATTTCACTCAGTTTCACTCATTCAATCAAACCAACAATCAGGCAACAAGCATAGTTATTTATTTAATATAACATTCCAAAATTTAGAATTTTGGGATGTTACATAATTTTAGTGATTTGCTACAGTATAGTATGATAAGGTTTTTGCATTGGTTTATACTAACTTATCTCACGAGTCTTCGTTGAGTTTTGTGTGGATGAAGCTTTTGAGATTTAGGGAGACCGTGATATGAGAGGAATTAAGGAGACACAAAAGTTCAAGCTTGGGGATGCCTAAGGCATCCCAAGATAACATTTCAAGAAGTCTCAAGCGTCTAAGCTTGGGGATGCCCCGGTTGGCATCCCACCTTTCTTCTTCGACAACTATCGGTTAGTATCGGTTGATCCTAAGTTTTTGCTTCTTCACATGATGTTTGCTATTCTTAGATGTCATTTTATTTTGTTTTGCTTGCTATTTGAATAAAGTATCAAGATCTTAAATTCTTAAAACGGGAGAGAGTGTTCACATAGCTACATAATTATTTAACTACTCAGTAATCTTCACATATATCTTTTTGGAGTAGTTTGTCATTTACTCGTGTGCTTCACTTATATCCTATGAGTAAATGGTTGAATGATTTGAATGTCATAAATCTGAAATTATATATGTTTCATATGCTTATCCCATGGGGAGTAATGACTTCACATATAAGAAGTAGAGGTGGTAAATTTATTGAAGGTTAGCAAACATTGTATTGGTCACTTGAACAATTCATGAAAGAATATTGAAGGAAGAGAGATTTCACATATAAATATATTATCTTGGACATCTTTTGTAATTTTGAGCACTCATTAAAATATGACATGCTAAAAGGTTGATGTTGGACAAGGAAGACAACGTAATGGGTTATGTTTTCTTATATCCGAAATAAAGTATATTGTCATGGATCACCCAACACGTTGATCTTGCCTTTCCCCCTCATGCTAGCCGAATTCTTTGCACCAAGTAGAGATACTACTTGTGCTTCCAAACATCCCTTAAACCAGTATTGCCATGAGAGTCCACCATACCTACCTATGGATTGAGTAAGATCCTTCAAGTAAGTTATCATCGGTGCATGCAATAAAAATTGCTCTCTAAATATGTATGATCTTTTAGTGTGGAGAAAATAAGCTTTATACGATCTTGTGATATGGGAGCAATAAAAGCGACAGACTGCATAATAAGGGTCCCTATCACAAGTGGCAATATAAAGTGATGTTCCCTCGCATTAAGATTTTGTGCATCCAACTATAAAAGCGCATGGCAACCTCTGCTTCCCTCTGCGAAGGGCCTATCTTTTATTATTGTCTTTTACCTTATGCAAGAGTCATGGTGATCTTCACCTTTCCTTTTTACATTTTATCCTTTGGCAAGCACCTTGTGTTGGAAAGATTCTGATATATATATCCAATTGGATGTAAGGCATCATGAACTATTATTGTTGACATTACCCTTGAGGTAAAAGGTTGGGAGGCGAATCTATAACCCCTATCTTTCTCTGTATCTGATCAAAACTTTGAACCCATAAATATCGCGTGAGTGTTAGCAATTGTGAAAGACTAAATGATAGTTGAGTATGTGGAGTTTGCTAAATCAAAGCTCTGACATAGACTCTTCCTGAAAATAAGATGAATTTTAATTGTTTGATGACTAATAACACGGTTTGTTGGTTTTCAAGAAAGTTTATGATCTATACTTTAACATGTGAATAGCTTGTTACTTGATCATGAGAAGTCCTATGAGTTGAGCTACTGTTATGATATATAATGATGCTAGAAAAGGTGATTGAAATTATCATTGATCAAACTTGTGCACCTGCTAGCATTCACACTTCATAAATTATTTCTTTTATCATTTACCTACTCGAGGATGAGCAGGAATTAATCTTGGGGATGCTGATACGTCTCCAACATATCTATAATTTATGAAGTATTCATGCTATTATATTATCTGTTTTGGATGTTTATGGGCTTTATTAAACACTTTTATGTTATTTTTGGGACTGACCTATTAACCCAGAGCCCAGTGCCAGTTTCTGCTTTTTCCCTTGTTTCACTGTTTCGCAGAAAAGGAATATCAAATGGAGTCCAAACGGAATGAAACCTTCGGGAGAGTGATTTTTGAAATGAACGTGATCCAGGAGACTTGGAGTTGAAGTCAAGGAAGCTTCAAGGTGGCCACGAGGCAGGGCGGCGTGCCTGCCCCCTGGGCGCGCCCCCACCCTCGTGGCTCCCCTGACCGACTTCTTTCGCCTATATATATATCCATATACCGTAAAAACATCGGGGAACATAATAGATCGGGAGTTCCGCCGCCGCAAGCCTCTGTAGCCACCAAAAACCAATCGAGACCCTGTTCCGGCACCCTGCCGGAGGGGGGATCCATCACCGGTGGCCATCTTCATCATCCCGGCGCTCTCCATGACGAGGAGGGAGTAGTTCACCCTCGGGGCTGAGGGTATGTACCAGTAGCTATGTGTTTGATCTCTCTTTCTCTCGTGTTCTAGATTTGGCACGATCTTGATGTATCGCGAGCTTTGCTATTGTAGTTGGATATTGTGATGTTTCTCCCCCTCTACTCTCTTGTAACAGATTGCGTTTTCCCTTTGAAGTTATCTTATCGGATTGCGTCTTTAAGGATTTGAGAACACTTGATGTATGTCTTGCATGTGCTTATCTGTGGTGACAATGGGATATCACGTGATCTACTTGATGTATGTTTTGGTGATCAACTTGCGGGTTCCGTGACCTCATGAACTTATGCATAGGGGTTGGCACACATTTTCGTCTTGACTCTCTGGTAGAAACTTTAGGGCACTCTTTGAAGTTCTCTGTGTTGGTTGAATAGATGAATCTGAGATTGTGTGATGCATATCGTATAATCATACCCGGATACTTGAGGTGACATTGGAGTATCTAGGTGACATTAGGGTTTTGGTTGATTTGTGTCTTAAGGTGTTATTCTAGTACGAAGTCTAGGATAGATCGAACGGAAAGAATAGCTTCGTGTTATTTTACTACGGACTCTTGAATAGATCAATCAGAAAGAATAACTTTGAGGTGGTTTCGTACCCTACAATAATCTCTTCGTTTGTTCTCCGCTATTAGTGACTTTGGAATGGCTCTTTGTTGCATGTTGAGGGATATTTATATGATCCAATTATGTTATTATTGTTGAGAGAACTTGCACTAGTGAAAGTATGAACCCTAGGCCTTGTTTCCTATCATTGCAATACCGTTTACGCTCACTTTTACCACTTGTTACCTTGCTGTTTTTATATTTTCAGATTACAAAAACCTATATCTACTATCTATATTGCACTTGTATCACCATCTCTTCGCCGAACTAGTGCACCCATACAATTTACCATTGTATTGGGTGTGTTGGGGACACAAGAGACTCTTTGTTATTTGTTTGCACAGTTGTTTGAGAGAGACCATCTTCATCCTACTCCTCCCACGGATTGATAAACCTTAGGTCATCTACTTGAGGAAAATTTGCTACTGTCCTACAAACCTCTGCACTTGGAGGCCCAACAACGTCTACAAGAAGAAGGTTGTGTAGTAGACATCACTGGCTTCAGGAGAATTGATGTGATGCCGTAAGAGTTCTGCAAATGAATGCAGACTATGAGAACCAAGGGATTCTCCCACGGACATGTAGCATTGACAGCATTAGAGGTGCGAGGGAAGGGAAGAGGTCATATGCATTCTCGGAAGATTTTGAAGATAAATCAGTTTGAAGACATTGACCTCATAGCGCGAAGACATTCACTTATATGGTGAGAGTTGCTTCCTGATTTGTACGAATCCAAGAATAAGTACAAGTGAGGAATCTAACTAGTTGTGAAGCATAAGTGAATATACTAGGCATGATATGAGATTCAGAACAAGATAGATCTAGATATGGAAGTCAAGAAACTACGTTTGGTGAAAGTAGATGGATCTGATGGATCAAAAAGGCAGTAAAAGTAAGATATAATTGCCACACAAAGAACTGCTAGACTAAGATGAGAGGGAGGCCGAGCAGTTCAATCTCTCGTGCCCTAGCTTGGCGACGGAAGACACCTATGGCGGCGGCGGAGAGGATGAAGTCCGCGGCCGGCGTGAGGACAACATCGAAGTGGTCGCGGCAGCTAAGCGCTTCTTCTCCGGCGTCGACGCGAGTTAGTGGAGGCGCTAGGGTTTGTGCGAGGTGGTGAGGTGGAAGAGGAGATTGTGACCGTGGTGAGTTGTGAATTTATAAGGAAAGGGACAGCACAGCGCAGTTACGTAGGTGCCCCTGGCGGTTCACATCCGAGGGACACATGGCAAACATGCAAACATTGGAAGTTGTTCCATGTTCCCACGCACGCCTGGACTGTCGGGTGGTCGTTCCGGCTTCTCCGGGTTTCAGGCAATAAGGATATAGCATTTAAAACAGATTCAACTTTTGTCTCTGTATCTTCTGCTGACAAGGACGCAGAGAAGACATTTGACAGTTTCAATAGAATGCATATGATTTGGACAGATAGAATTTGAGGTAGAAGCATAGAAGAGGTTAGGTCCGATCACATTCACTTAGATCAAAAGATTCAAGCATGAAGACATAGCTATAAGTGAATGCTGTAGAGGACAGAACACAACTATATGTATATATCTGAATAAGACCAAATCAGCATGTGAAGATAAACATGAAGTTAAATAAATGTTGAAGACAAAACAAATGCGAAGCCTTTGCAAATGTGACGCCAAACGAAACACTTCAAACAAAGGTTTGGTGGTGGCGTTACCCACCGTATAGGAAGTATTAGACCCAGACACGGTGCACGATTATCATGGCGCTCCGAAGTCAAATTCCGCGTTAATGTATTCATAGTTAGATTGTATGTCTTCATTGATTCAAGATATATGTTACCTCGTGTGTTGCACATCTAAGTCATCAACATGCATAAGTGTTAGGATGTGTGTCCAATTACAGGACATTTGAGGATTCTAAGATATTTAGCTCACACCGCAACTTGCAAAACCTTTTCTCATCCAAGGGCTTTGTGAAGATATCTGCCAATTGCTCTTCAGTGTTGACGTGAATGATATCAATATCTTCCTTCATGGCATGATCTCTGAGAAAGTGATGACAAATTTCAATGTGCTTTGTCTTCGAGTGCTGAACTGGGTTGTTGGCAATCTTGATGGCGCTTTCATTGTTGCAGTAGAGAGATACTCGCTTTAGATTGATGCCATAGTCCTTGAGAGTTTGCTTCATCCACAGAAGCTGAGCGCAACAAGATCCAGCAGCAATGTATTCAGATTCAGCAGTGGAGAGAGACACACAGTTCTGCTTCTTTGAAGACCAATAGACAAGTGATCGTCCCAGAAAGTGACATGTGCCTGATGTACACTTGCGATCAACCTTGTCACCAACATAATCAGCATCTGAGAATCCAACTAGATCAAACTCTGAGCCCTTTGGATACCATAATCCTAGCGTTGGGGTGTAAGCCAAATATCGAAGAATTCGCTTCACAGCTAAGTGATGTGATTCCTTTGGTGCCGCTTGGAATCGGGCACACATGCAAGCACTAAGCATTATACCTGGCCTAGATGCACATAAATAAAGTAAAAAACCAATCATCGACCGGTATACCTTTTGATCGAACTCTTTACCATTGGCGTCGGGACTCAGATGACTTTTGGTTGGCATTGGCGTCGTGTATCCTTTGCAATCTTGCATTCCAAACTTCTTCAGGCAATCTTTGAGGTATTTCTCTTGAGATATGAAGATGTCGTTGCTTTTCTGACGAATTTGAAGACCTAGGAAGAACTTCAGCTCACCCATCATGGACATCTGATATTGCTCTTTCGTCATGTGTCCAAACTCATCATTGTATCTCTTGTCAGTGCAGCCAAAGATAATGTCATCCACATAGATTTGGCACACAAACAGTTCTCCATCATATGTCTTCATGAAGAGTGTGGGATCTAGAGAACCACGTTTGAAGCCTTTGCTCTTCAGGAAGTCTTTGAGTGTGTCATACCAAGTGATGTCTACTATGCAACCTTCTTCTTGTAGACGTTGTTGGGCCTCCAAGTGCAGAGGTTTGTAGGACAGTAGCAAATTTCCCTCAAGTGGATGACCTAAGGTTTATCAATCTGTGGGAGGCGTAAGATGAAGATGGTCTCTCTCAAGCAACCCTGCAACCAAATAACAAAGAGTCTCTTGTGTCCCCAACACACCCAATACAATGGTAAATTGTATAGGTGCACTAGTTCGGCGAAGAGATGGTGATACAAGTGCAATAGGGATAGTATATATAGGTTTTTGTAATCTGAAAATATAAACACAGCAAGGTAACAAGTGGTAAAAGTGAGCGTAAACGGTATTGCAATGATAGGAAACAAGGCCTAGGGTTCATACTTTCACTAGTGCAAGTTCTCTCAACAATAATAACATAGATAGATCATATAACAATCCCTCAACATGCAACAAAGAGTCACTCTAAAGCCACTAATAGTGGAGAACAAACGTAGAGATTATGGTAGGGTACGAAACCACGTCAAAGCTATTCTTTCGGATCAATCTATAAAAGAGTTCGTACTAGAATAACACCTTAAGACACAAATAAACCAAAACCCTAATGTCACCTAGATACTCCATTGTCACCTCAAGTGTCCGTGGGCATGATTATACGATATGCATCACACAATCTCAGATTCATCCAACCAAAATAAAAGTACTTCAAAGAGTGCCCCAAAGTTTCTACCGGAGAGTCAAGAACGTGTGCCAACCCCTATGCATAGGTTCATGGGAGGAACCCGCAAGTTGGTCACCAAAACATACATCAAGTGGCACATGATATCCCATTGTCACCACAAATAAACACGGCAAGACATACATCAAGTGTTCTCATAAAAGACTCAATCGGATAAGATAACTTCAAAGGGGAAACTCAATTCATCACAAGAGAGTCGAGGGGGAGAAACATCATAAGATCCAACTACAATTGCAAAGCTCGGGATACATCAAGATCGTGCCATAGAGGGAACACGAGAGAGAACACGAGAGAGAGATCAAACACATAGCTACCGGTACATACACTCAGCCCCGAGGGTGAACTACTCCCTCCTCGTCATGGAGAGCGCCGGGATGATGAAGATGGCCACCGGTGATGGGTTCCCCCTCCGGCAGGGTGCCGGAACGGGCTCCCGAGAGGTTTTTGGTGGTTACAGAGGCTTGTCGCGGCGGAACTCCCGATCTATCTTCTGTTCTGGAAGTTTTACGATACGTAGGTATATATGGGTGCAGGGGGTACGTCGGTGGACCGAAGGGGGGGCCACGAGGAAGGGGGCGTGCCCCAGGGGGGTGGGCGCGCCCCCCACCCTCATGAGCACCTCCCTTCTTTCCTGACGTGCACTCCAAGTCCATCGGGTGGCTTTCCTTCCAAAAATAACTTCTCCAGTTGATTTCGTTCCGTTTTGACTCCGTTTGATATTCCTTTTCCTCGAAATACTGAAATAGGCAAAAAACAACAAATCTGGGCTGGGCCTCCGGTTAATAGGTTAGTCCCAGAAGTAATATAAAAGTGGAAAATAAAGCCCATTATTGCCCAAAACAGTAGATAATATAGCATGGAGCAATCTAAAATTATAGATACGTTGGAGACGTATCAAGCATCCCCAAGCTTAATTTTTGCTCGTCCTCGAGTAGGTAAATGATAAAAAGATAATTTTTTATGTGGAATGCTACCTAGCATGATTCTCAAAGTAATTTTCTTTATTGTGGCATGAATGTTCAGATCTAAATGATTCAAAATAAAAGTTCATATTGATAAAAGAAATAGTAACACTTCAAGCATACTAATCAAAGTAATCATGTCTTCTCAAAATAACATGGCGAAAGAAAGTTCATCCCTACAAAATCATATAGTTAGGCTATGCTTCATTTTCTCACACAAAAATGTTCCAAACTTCTATACCCCCGATGACAAGCCAAGCAATTGTTTCGTACTTAAATAATCTCAAACTTTTTCAACCTTCACGCAATACATGAGCGTGAGCCATGGATATAGCACTATGGGTGGAATAGAATATGATGATGGGGATTGTGTGGAGAAGACAAAAAAGAGAAAGTCTCACATTGACGAGGATAATCAACGGGCTATGGAGATGCCCATCAATTGATGTCAACATGAGGAGTAGGGATTGCCATGCAACGGATGCACTAGAGCTATAAATGAATGCTCAACAAAAGAAAACTAGTAGGTGTGCATCCAACTTGGTTGCTCACGAAGACCTAGGGCATTTGAGGAAGCCCATCGTAGGAATATACATGCCAAGTTCTATAATGAAAAATTCCCACTAGTATTGAAAAGACACTTATGAGACTCACTATATGAAAAACATGGTGCTACTTTGAAGCACAATATATGAGACTCACTACATGAAGAACAAGGCGCTACTTTGAAGCACAAGTGTGGAAAAAGAGATAGTAGCATTGCCCTTTTTATTTATTTTCTCTTTTTTTGGGCCTTTCTTTTTTTATTTTTGGCCTTTCTCTTTTTTTCTCTTTTTTTATTGGGCAATGCTCTAATAATGATGATCATCACACTTCTATTGATTACAACATAAGGATTACAACTCGAAACTAGAACAAGATATGACTCTATATGAATGCCTCCAGCGGTGTACCGGGATGGTGCAATGAATCAAGAGTGACATGCATGAAAAATAATGCATGGTGGCTTTGCCACAAATACGACGTCAACTACATGATCATGCAATGGCAATATGACAAAAGTAAAGTATGTCATGGTGATGATGAACGGAACGGTGGAAAGTTGCATGGCAATATATCTCGGAATGGCTATGGAAATGCCATAATAGGTAGGTATGGTGGCTGTTTTGAGGAAGATATAAGGAGGTTTATGTGTGATAGAGCGTATCATATCACGGGGTTTGGATGCACCGTCGAAGTTTGCACCAACTCTCAAGGTGAGAAAGGGCAATGCACGGTACCGAAGAGGCTAGCAAAGGCAGAAAGGTAAAAGTGCGTATAATCCATGGAATCAACATTAGTCAAAAGAACTCATATACTTCTTGCAAAAATTTAGAAGTCATAAAAAATCAAGTACTACGCACATTCTCTTAGGGGGATAGATTGGTAGGAAAAGACCATCGCTCGTCCCCGACCGCCATTCATAAGGATGCACAAGCCAGGTACACTTCATGTTTCAAATTTGTTACACAACTTTAACCATACGTGCATGCTACGGGACTTGCTAACTTCAACACAAGCATTCTTTGAATTCATAATCACCCAACTAGCATGACTTTAATATCGCTACCTCCATATCTCAAAACAATTATCAAGTATCAAGTTGATCATAGCATCCAATTCACTTCCTATGATAGTTTTCGTTCAAATTACCATGTTGTTTAAGACTCTCAAAATAATATAAGTGAAGCATGAGAGTTCATTAATTTCTACAAAATAAATCCACCACCGTGCTCTAAAAGATATAAGTGAAGTACTAGAGCAAACGACAAACTACTCCGAAAGATATAAGTGAAGATCAATGAGTAGCTAAATAATTATGCAACTATGTGAAGACTCTCTCATTTAAGAATTTAAGATCTTGGTATTGTATTCAAACAGCAAGCAAAGCAAAATAAAATGACATTGCAAGGATAGCACAACTCATGTGAAAAAGCAAAAACTTAGGCTCAACCGATACTAACCGATAGTTGTTGAAGAAGAAAGGTGGGATGCCTACCGGGGCATCCCCAAGCTTAGATGCTTGAGACTTCTTGAAATATTATCTTGGGGTGCCTGCTTGAACTTTTGTGTCTCCTTAATTCCTCTCATATCATGGTTTCTCTATTTCTCAAAAGCTTCATCCACACCAAACTCAATAAGAACTCGTGAGATAGGTTAGTATAAACCAATGCAAAACCTTATCATTTTCTACTGTAACAAATCACTAAGATTGTTATTCAACATTGCATACTAAATGCCTCTGCATATTTAATACTCCTATCCTCAAATAGAATCATTAAACAAGCAAACATATGCAAACAATGCAAACATAACAGCAATCTGCCAAAACAGTACAGTCTGTAAAGAATGCAAGAGTATAAATACTTCCCTAACTCCAAAAATTGTGAACTAAAATTCCCACTGTAGCAAATTTATCAGATCTCATTATGCAAAATGTTTCAACATTATATCATGCTCTGACTTTTCTAGGGAATTTTTGCAACAGCGGTAAACTTTCTGTTTTCAAACAGCAACATGTATAGTAGCAAAATAAGCATGGCAAAGGCTATCCTTGACTTTTTTTATTGAAACTAAAGATGCAAAAAATTATTCTAAATAACATCAAGCAAATACTAACAAAATAAAAGGACGCTCCAAGCGAAACACATATCATGTGGTGAATAAAAATATAGCTCCAAGTAAAGTTACCGATGAATGAAGACGAAAGAGAGGATGCCTTCCGGGGCATCCCCAAGCTTAGAAGCTTGGTTATCCTTGAATATTACCTTGGGGTGACTTGGGCATCCCCAATCTTGGGCTCTTGCCACTCCTTATTCCATAGTCCATCGAATCTATACCCAAAACTTGAAAACTTCACAACACAAAACTTAACAGAAAACTCGTAAGCTCCGTTAGCGAAAGAAAACAAAACACCACTTCAAGGTACTATAATGAACTCATTATTTATTTATATTGGTGTTAAACCTACTTTATTCCAACTTCTCTATGATTTATAAACTATTTTACTAGCCATAGAGTCATCAAAATAAGCAAACAACACAATGAAAACAGAATCTGTCAAAAACAGAACAGTCTGTATTAATCTATAACTAACGCAAACTTATGGAACTCCAAAAATTATAAAATAAATTGGTGGACCTGAGTAATTTGACTAGTAATCATCTGAAAAAAGAATGAACTAAATATAACTCTCCAGTAAAAAGTTGAAGCAAATCTCGTGAGCGCTAAAGTTTCTGTTTTTTACAGCATGATCATAAAGACTTCACCCAAGTCTTCCCAAAGGTTCTACTTGGCACAAACACTAATTAAAACACAAAACTTCATATAAACAGAAGCTATATGGATTATTTATTACTAATCAGAACCAAAAAGTAAGAAATTATAATAAAATTGGGTTGCCTCCCAACAAGCGTTATCGTTTAACGCCCCTAGCTAGGCATGATGATTTCAATGATGCTCACATAAGAGATAAGAATTGAAACATAAAGAGAGCATCATGAAGAATATGACTAGCACATTTAAGTCTAACCCACTTCCTTTGCATAGGGATTTTGGGAGCAAACAACTTATGGGAACAATAATCAACTAGCATAGGAAGGTAAAACAAGCATAACTTCAAGATTTTAAGCACATAGAGAGGAAACTTGATATTATTGCAATTCCTACAAGCATATGTTCCTCCCTCATAATAATTTTCAGTAGCATCATGAATGAATTCAACAATATAACCAGCACCTAAAGCATTATTTTCATGATCTACAAGCATAGAAAATTTACTACTCTCCACATAAGCAAATTTCTTCTCATTCGGAATAGTGGGAGTATCATAAGAGACTTGAACACTAAAAATTGTTTCCACATTAAAAGAGTAATGTTCAGAAAAAGGGTAATAATAATCATGACAAGATTTGTAAATATAATCATCACTACTTTTTATAGCTTAAGTTTCATCACAATAATCATCATAAGTAGCAACTTCATTCTCATCATAATCGATTGAAACCTCTCCCAAAATAGTGGAATCACTAAATAAAGTTGACACTCTTCCAAATCCACTTTCATATTCATCACAATAAAAATCAACATCCTCCAAAATAGTGGGATCACTACTTCCTAAAGTTGACACTCTTCCGAACCCACTTTCATCAATATAATCATCATAGGTAGGAGGCATGCTATCATCATAACAACTTTGCATATCAAAACTTGAGAGGCAAAAAATATCATCATTATTAAACATAGCATCCCCAAGCTTGGGACAAACATTAATTGCAGCAAATATATTCTCAAATATGTCATCCTCATCAAACATAGCTTCCCCAAGCTTGGTCCTTTTCATATCATAAGCATAATCACTCTCATTGTTAATAGTATGGATAGCACCAATAGTAAAGCAATTGTCATCATAACAATGAGTAGTAGGAGCAACATCATTTGGGAGGGATACCTTTTTACCTTTGTTGCTCCTTCTTTTCTTTTTCTTCTTCATATTATGTGTGGGTTCAACCTTCCTCTTTGAGATCCTTATTGATGAGATTGGTTGAATAGAAAACTCCTCCTCGTTACCTGATTCATCATGAGAAATAATAGGAGGATATTGGGAAGTCTCTTCCCTTTCATTAGTATTCTCATCATCTTCTATTTGCTTTCTTTTCTTTAGGTAATTGGCAATATAAGGATTTTCAATGCAATTCTCCGCACAGAACATATAAATCTTTTCTAGATCAATATCAAGGAATTTCTTATGGGCAAATTCTGGAAGGTCCTTAAGTAAATGTTTCAATTCTTCATAACCCAAAAGTAAACTAAGCTCATTGTAATGTGCAAGGGAGATCAAATCATCACAATTGACACGATTCGGTCATGAAACAATTTGCATTGGAGATGTAGATGACCACGTTCATTGCAAAGTTCACAAGTACGGCAAAGGAAATTCAAATTTTCAGCACTCACATCTAGCCTTTCTTGCAACCACTTAGTTTCTAAATGCTTATGCCTCTTGCAATAAATATCTTCTCTATTTGGTGTGTTCATGCAAACATGCACTCCACAAAAGTTGACATGCTCATAAGAGATATTTTCATCATAACTAGTGCAATCATCATTAGTACTATGGATATTCAAGGAGTTCATACTAACAACATTGTAATCATGCTCATCATTCAAAGATTTAGTGCCAAACATTTTAATGCATTCTTCTTGGCACAAATTTCCTTCCCATCATTCTCACGAAAGATATTAAAAAGATGAAGCGTATGAGGTAGACTCAATTCCTTTTTTTTGTAGTTTTCTTTTATAAACTAAACTAGTGCTAAAATAAGAAACAAAAAGATTCGATTGCAAGATCTAAGGATATACCTTCACTTACCTAGCTTCCCCGGCAAAGGCGCCAGAAAAGAGCTTGATGTCTACTACGCAACTTCTTGTAGACGTTGCTGGTCCTCCAAGTGCAGAGGTTTGTAGGACAGTAGCAAATTTCCCTCAAGTGGATGACCTAAGGTTTATCAATCCGTGGGAGACGTGGGATGAAGATGGTCTCTCTCAAGCAACCCTGCAACCAAATAACAAAGAGTCCCTTGTGTCCCCAACACACCCAATACAATGGTAAATTGTATAGGTGCACTAGTTCAGCGAAGAGATGGTGATACAAGTGCAATAGGGATAGTAGGTATAGGTTTTTGTAATCTGAAAATATAAAAACAGCAAGGTAACAAGTGGTAAAAGTGAGCGTAAACGGTATTGCAATGATAGGAAACAAGGCCTAGGGTTCATACTTTCACTAGTGCAAGTTCTCTCAACAATAATAACATAGATAGATCATATAACAATCCCTCAACATGCAACAAAGAGTCACTCCAAAGCCACTAATAGTGGAGAACAAACGTAGAGATTATGGTAGGGTATGAAACCACCTCAAAGCTATTCTTTCGGATCAATCTATAAAAGAGTTCATACTAGAATAACACCTTAAGACACAAATCAACCAAAACCCTAGTGTCATCTAGATACTCCGTTGTCACCTCAAGTATATGTGGGCATGATTATACGATATGCATCACACTATCTCAGATTCATCCAACCAACATAAAAGTACTACAAAGAGTGCCCCAAAGTTTCTACCGGAGAGTCAAGAACATGTGCCAACCCCTATGCATAGGTTCATGGGAGGAACCCGCAAGTGGGTCACCAAAACATACATCAAGTGGCACATGATATCCCATTGTCACCATAGATAAACACGGCAAGACATACATCAAGTGTTCTCATAAAAGACTCAATCGGATAAGATAACTTCAAAGGGGAAACTCAATTCATCACAAGAGAGTAGAGGGGGAGAAACATCATAAGATCCAACTACAATAGCAAAGCTCGGGATACATCAAGATCGTGCCATTGAGGGAACATGAGAGAGAACACGAGAGAGAGATCGAACACATAGCTACTGGTACATACCCTTAGCCCCGAGGGTGAACTACTCCCTCCTCGTCATGGAGAGCGCCGGGATGATGAAGATGGCCACCGGTGATGGGTTCCCCCTCCGGCAGGGTGCCGGAACGGGCTCCCGAGAGGTTTTTGGTGGCAACAGAGGCTTGCGGCGGCTGAACTCCCGATCTATCTTCTGTTCTGGAAATTTTACGATACGTAGGTATATATGGGTGCAGGGGGTACGTCGATGGACCGAAGGGGGGCCCACGAGGCAGGGGGCGCGCCCCAGGGGGGTGGGCGCGCCCCCATCCTCGTGAGCACCTCCCTTCTTTCCTGACGTGCACTCCAAGTCCATCGGGTGGCTTTCCTTCCAAAAATAACTTCTCCAGTTGATTTCATTCCGTTTTGACTCCGTTTGATATTCCTTTTCCTCGAAATACTGAAATAGGCAAAAAAAAACAGCAAATCTGGGCTGGGCCTCCGGTTAATAGGTTAGTCCCAAAAGTAATATAAAATTGGAAAATAAAGCCCAATATTGCCCAAAACAGTAGATAATATAGCATGGAGCAATCAAAAATTATAGATACGTTGGAGACATATCACCAAGCATGAGGGGCTTGTTTGAGGCCATACAGTGCCTTGTTGAGCTTGTATACCATATCAGGATGTTTTGGATCTTCAAAGCCAGGTGGTTGTGCAACATACACTTCTTCTCCAATCTTGCCATTGAGAAAGGCACTCTTCACATCCATTTGATACAAAAGGATGTTGTGATGGTTGGCATAGGCTAGTAGTATGCGAATGGCTTCAAGCCTAGCCACGGGAGCAAATGTTTCATCAAAGTCAATCCCTTCAACTTGAGTGTATCCTTGAGCAACGATATGAGCCTTGTTTCTGACAACTTGACCATGCTCATCTTGTTTGTTGTGATAGATCCATTTGGTGCCTATGATATTGTTCTTGCGAGGGTCGGGATGCTTGACCAATTCCCACACATTGTTCAGCTCAAACTGTTGAAGCTCTTCTTGCATAGCTTGAATCCATTCAGGTTCCATGAAGGCTTCAACAACTTTCTTGGGTTCAGATATTGAGACAAATGCAAAGTGCCCATAGAAATTTGCTAGCTGTGTTGTTCTTGAATGAGTGAGTGGACCAGGTGCATTGATGCTATCAATTATCTTCTCAATCTATACTTCATTTGCAACACGAGGATGAACTGGACGAAGATTTTGCTCTTGCTAATCATTTGTCTTCATCTTGAGCATTGGCTTCAGGCTAAGCAGTGTCTTCGGGTTGATTGGGTGCAGAAATGATAAGTTCCTCTTCAGCCTGTGCCTCTGAAGGTATGATTTCTCCAGTTCCCATGAGCTTAATCGATTCACTAGGAGGGACTTCATCTAGCACATTTGGTAGGTGCTCTCTTTGTGAGCCGTTAGTCTCATCGAACCGCACATCCTCAGTTCCAACCACTTTATAGTGAAAGAGGTTGAAGACTCTGTAGGAGTGCGAATCGTTTCCGTAACCAAGCATAAAACCTTCATGTGCTTTCGGTGCAAATTTTGAAGTGTGATGTGGATCCTTGATCCAACACCTGGCACCAAATACTCTGAAGTAGCTTACGTTTGGCTTCTTACCAGTTATGAGCTCATAGGATGTCTTCTTCAGAAGCTTGTGAAGATAAACACGGTTGATGACGTGGCATGCAGTATCAATGGCTTCAGGCCAGAACTTCCTTGGAGTCTTGTACTCATCAAGCATCGTTTGATCCATCACAATGAGGGTTCTGTTCTTGCGCTCCACGATGCCATTCTGCTGAGGTGTGTATGGAGCAGAGAACTCACGAGTGATGCCTAATGTATCAAGGTAAAGGTCGATGTCGGTGTCAAAACTGGCGGATCTCGGGTAGGGGTTCCCAATCTGTGCGTCAAGGCTGATGGTAACAGGAAGCAAGGGACACAGATGTTTACCCAGGTTCCGGCCCTCCCAATGGAGGTAAAACCCTACTTCCTGCTTGATTAATATTGATGATATGGGTAGTACAAGAGTAGATCTACCACGAGATCGTAGAGGCTAAACCCTAAGAGCTAGCCTATAATGGTATGATTGTAATCGTGATCGGCCTTCTAAGGACCAACCTCTCCGGTTTATATAGACACTGGAGAGGGCTAGGGTTTACATGGAGTCGATTACAAGAAAGGAAACACAATATCCGGATCGCCAAGCTTTCCTTCCACTCAAAGGAGAGTCCCATCCGGACACGGGCCAAAGTCTTGAGTCTTGTATCTTCACGCTTCAATAGTTCGGACGTTGTACACAGTCCGGCTGTCCGGATACCCCCTAATCTAGGACTCCCTCAGTAGCCCCTGAACCAGGCCTCAATGACGATGAGTCCGGCGCGCAGTATTGTCTTCGGCATTGCAAGGCGGGTTCCTTCTTCAAATACTCCAAAGTACCTGTTACGACGAATAATGTCCGGCCTCCAATCAAAGTTGTGCTCCTTGGCTTCAGTGCCTCAGTAATGACCATCTCCACGTGTCGAGCGAATGCGAGGAGTCGAGACATTTTTGCCTTTGCCACCCTCGATCCTCTGGGCTAACCGTCTATTTGAAGGGACAAGGATTCTCAGATCCAAACCTCACTCTCCCTCCTAGAGCTAGCATCCAACAGAGCGCTCCGCGAAAAGCCATTCCAGCATGGCCGGTCGTTGCAGCTCTTCTGCTCGCCCTTCTCGTTCCAAGTCGGGGGATTGGGGAGAGTGTTCAGTTCCTCATAGCCGTTTGATAGAGTTACAAACCCAAGGATTTCTCCCACCGGCGTTCATGGCCCCCGTCCGAGCTGGAATAGCCACTTATGACGGAGGGGAACAAGCTGAGGGATCTCCTAACCCATCTCCGGAGGAGCGTATATGCCTCATCCCACATATGTTGAGGGGTGTCGGGTTCCCTATCCATCCGTTTCTTCGCAGGCTCCTGGAGTTCTACGGCCTCCAGTTACACGATCTTACCCTGCCTCTATTCTGCACATAGCGGGGTATGTTGCCCTTTGCGAGCTGTTTTTAGGCTGCGAACCACACTTCGGGTTATGGAGGAAGTTGTTCGCCTCGCCCCCGCACCTGTGGGGAGTCCCTATGTCAAGTGGGCGAGGCAGTATGGCGCATTGCCGAGACCGGATACCTGTCCGGCACTTCGAGAAGGCACCGAAAACTGGCCTTGAGTGGTTCTATATAGACGACGTCCCCTTCCGGATCCAGTCCGGACAGGTCTCCCCAAGTTCAGAACGCCCGCCGAGGGCACGCTAAGTGGCGCTTCGGGCCCTCAAGAAGAGGACACAAGGGAAATATTCCTCCTGATGAACAGGATAAAGTTACTGGCCAAATCCGGACTGATGATAGTTGAGCTTATGGCGATATGCATAAGACGGGGAGTGCAACCGCTCCAATATCGGGGGAAGCCCATGTGGCATTTCAACGGGGAAGACGACGCCACCCGCTGCGGCCGTAAGGGTCCGGACTCCGCTGCCGCTTTGGCAAGGATATTGTCCGATTTGTACAAAGGGGAAGAGGAGGAATTCCTTCGCATAAAAACGCGAGAGGGATTCTCCATGTACAACCCCCCAAACTGGGTAAGTTGTCGTTCCTTTCCCTACGTCACTTATTGTGGCGTTCCTTGCTAAGATCATCTGCCTTGATATTCCCAAGCAGGAACTGAGGAGGGCCATAGAAGGAATCTCCAGCCCCTCCCCGCAACCGGAGGACCCCAGAAGGGCCCTAGATCCAGGTCTCGAAGAAGACCCGGATATTACCGTGGAGCTCGTCAATGGGATATTTTATCAAGCGAGCTGTGATGGCGCCTCAGTGGCCATTACTGCCGACTATCCCGGACCGCTTCCTACGTCGCGCGTAAGCCAATTCAAAAAAACCCTCTCCTCCAAAGAGGACTCCCTTCAGATGCCATGCCTTACCCTTGAAGTGTCGTGTTTTTGCAGAGACGACGATCGGAGCGTGGGGCCGAGCCCATGGGGACTCGTTGGCCAAGGGCGTCCGGATCGGGTAGGTTCAAGAGGAAGGCGGTAAGGGTCGACTCGCCGCTACAGAGTTAAGACAAAAACTTGTGCTATGATTATGGTATTTTGAAGTATGACAGCACCCTTTGTGTTCTGGCAGGAAGAGGAGCAGCCGGACTATATCCGAGGATCCTGCCAACCACGCCTCCACCAGCCGGATTCCAGAACCAGCTTCGAGAGCGGAGGCGGGAGCGGGGCCGATGCCGCATAGTTCTCCAACAGAGAGTGCGGATATGCTCTCAGCCACGAATTCCGAAGTAGAGAGCGCCATGAATCACAGGCATCGACGAGCCCTACTTCAGAACAATTTCTTTTCCGAAGAGGCATTTAATGCCTTCAATTCGGGAGACGCATATATCCGAGCTACTCAAGGCGGGCTTGCCCGAGCGACGGACCAGTATACCAAAGATATACGGGTAAGAAAATTTGATAAGCATGTGTAGCAGTAGCCCCTGAGACTTGAAACAGTTGGAACAACTGTTTTAAGGATCAATTTATGCACATGTCTTGTAGATAAGAATGAGCAATTGTCTCTCGGGAGCTGGAGGAATGCAAGGCCGAACTGAGGGTCGCAGTTGCCAAGTTAGAGGAACCCCAAAAGCCCTCATCTGGTAACAATTGTCACAATTGTACGAAGATGCACCAGTTAGTAAATGGCTAATATGACAAGTCTAACAGAAAATTCTGCAGACAATCCCGGGGTGAATCCGGAGGGCGTAAGAGAGGACGCATCGCATCTCAAAAGGCAGCTGGAGGCTGGCGAGCGCATTCTTACGCGAGTTAGGCAGGAGAAGAACGATCTTCAAGATGCCAAAGTCCAGCTGGACGTGGAGTTAAAAGATCTCCGTGCTCAGCTGGCGGACTCCGTGAAGGAGAACAAAAGGCTTCGACGTGGCATATAGGGTAAGTGCCTAGACGAACTGTAGTATAGTTCGGCGAGGAAGTATATTGAAAGAATTCTGCTTGCAGGAATGTTAACGGGTCGCCCTGAGGAGGAAATGCCCTCATCTGCAAGTGATTTACTGCAAGACCTTTCGCAACTGCACGAGCGAGCTCGGCAAGTGATGTAGGGTGTTGCTCAGGCTTTGTGGCCATCAAGCTTGCTGCCGAATGGCATGGGGGAGCTTGTGGATATGCTTCAAGGAGCACGGCGGCGCTTCCGACTGTGGAAGGTGTCCGCTTGCCGGCAAGGCGCAAGAGAAGCCTGGGCTATGGTGAAGACGCGCTACACCAAGCTGGACCCGAACCATATGGCCGAAGTAGGACCGGCGGGGCCCGATGGGCAAGAAATTCCCGTGAGTCTAGTATATGACCAGGTAGCGTTAGCCGCTAAGTATTCTTCAACAGGATTGTAAGCTAGATAGCCTGTTGGACGGTACAGAGGAGGAATATAGTCAGTCCAAGTGACTGTGTAATTTTAATGGACATAATTAGCCCCTAGCCGGATTAAAATCATTTGTCATGGCGGACCTTTTCGCTTCAGCCCCCGGATCCTATAGTCCGGGGTGTGTCCGAATACCCACTCAATTATACAAAACCGGGGTATGCGTGGACACCAGGCGTAGGGGTCATAAGTGCTTGAACAGACAAGTACCCAACTAGTTATGTTATATTACATGGATAGTAAGAAACATCTTCCAGGGAGAATAGTTCCGTTAGGGGTTCCTTTCCCTGGGTAAGCATGCGAGAATGCACATGTCCGGACTGCGAACTATTGCGCAGGATACAAAAATTATGGGGATTTGTGTTATAATAAACGAATACATCTTTTGTTCACCGACCCAATATTCTCTTAAGGAAGCTAGCTTTCGGCTTCACCCAGTCCGAGGTACACATCCGGCTGAACCGCAGTAATAATCGCAGAGGTGCTCCCCTTATGCCCTAGCCAATTAACGGGAACGTAGGGCATAAACACAAGAGCCAGGCAACCCAGCTTGGCCACATCTTAAGTCATATCGACGCATATAATGGTGAAGAAAAGGCACATATGGAAAAGAACGCATATGCGATGGGCAAAAAGCCATTTAAAGTAATTATGTCTAGCTTCCGAATAGGAAGCCCCCAGGTATGGTTTGCACACATAGTACGGCCGGAGTGATCCGGGGGTCCGCACTGTATTAAATACTTTGTGAAGAGAAGAAGGGGTGAGAAAGGAGAGAAAAGGGGTGGAGCATAATTAAAAAGGAGGGGTAAGGAGACGAACATTGAGTTCGGCGTTAGGCGTAGAATCTCCGGAGTCTGGCCGTTCCATGGGTTCGGCTCGATCTGTTATCGGATGCATTACATAGACGGTACGCTCCTCCGGTGAGAACTTTGTCAATGATGAAGGGACCTTCCCATTTGGGTTTGAGTTTGTCCTTCTTCTTCTCCGGTAGGCGTAGAACGAGCTCGCCAATATTGTAAGTTTTGGCCCGCACTTCTATGCTTTGATATCGTCGAGCCTGCTACTGATAGAATGCGGAACGGGATTTTGCGACATCGCGCTCCTTCTCCAGGGCATCCAAGTTATCCTGCTGATCTAACTCGGCTTCCTTCTCTTCGTACATGCGTATGCGTGGCGAATCATGTATTATGTCGCAAGGGAGTACCGCTTCCGCACCGTACACCATAAAAAATGGTGTATATCCGGTGGTGCGATTGGGTGTGGTCCGCAGCCCCCCAGAGTACAGAGTCGAGCTCCTCTACCCAGTGCGTATCCGATTCTGTTAGAGATCGCACTAGTATGGGTTTGATGCCGCTCATGATGAGACCGTTTGCCCGTTCGACCTGGCCGTTTGTTTGGGGGTGGTAGACGGAAGCGTAGTCGAGCTTAATGCCCATTTTGCCGCACCAAGTTTTCACTTCGTCGGCCATGAAATTTGAGCCATTATCAGTGATGATGCTATGGGGACATCAGACGGTGGGCGACCCGGATATGAAGTCTATCACAGGTCCGGATTCGGCCGTTTTGACTGGTTTGGCTTCTATCCATTTGGTGAACTTGGTTAATCATCACTCAATGAAAGCACCAATGTCGATGTCAAAACCGGCGGATCTCGGGTATGGGGTCCCGATCTGTGCGTCAAGGCTGATGGTAACAGGAAGCAAGGGACACAGATGTTTACCCAGGTTTAGGCCCTCTCGATGGAGGTAAAACCCTACTTCCTACTTGATTAATATTGATGATATGGGTAGTACAAGAGTAGATCTACCACGAGATCGTAGAGGCTAAACCCTAAGAGCTAGCCCATAATGGTATGATTGTAATCGTGATCGGCCTTCTAAGGACCAACCTCTCCGGTTTATATAGACACCGGGGAGGGCTAGGGTTTACATGGAGCCGGTTACAAGAAAGGAAACACAATATCCGGATCGCCAAGCTTGCCTTCCACGCAAAGGAGAGTCCCATCCGGACACGGGCCGAAGTCTTGAGTCTTGTATCTTCACGCTTCAATAGTCCAGACGTTGTACACAGTCCGGCTGTCCGGATACCCCCTAATCTAGGACTCCCTCAGTCGAGGCAGGTGTTCTTGAACTCTATGCCGTTTTCACTTCTGATGTGCTTAATCTTGATGCCATAGTTCGTCATGGCATGATTGGCAAAACATCTGAAGACATCCTGCACTTCATTCTTGTAGAGGATTATATGCACCCATGTATATCTTGAATAATCATCAACAATGATGAAGCCACAGAGGCAAGCAGTGGTAGTAAGAGTAGAGTAGTGAGTAGGGCCGAATAAGTCCATGTGAAGCAACTCGAAGGGTTGTGATGTCGTCATGATTGTCTCCGAGGGATGCTTGGCCCTAGTCATCTTTCCAGCTTCGCGGGCACCACACAGATGATCCTTCTTGAACTTGACGCCCTCGATGCCTACGACATGTTTCTTCTTCGCGAGAGTGTACAAGTTCCTCATGCCAGCATGCCCTAGCCTCTGATGCCAGAGCTAGCACTTTGAAGCTTTTGCTAGAAGACATACGGCCAACTATGGTCCTGCTGAGAAATCTACCATATACAGATCATCTTTCTGATACCCTTCAAAGACTAGAGACTTGTCAGATTCCACTAGAACAAGGCATCTATATTTTCCAAATATCACAATCATGTTCAAATCACAAAGAATTGAGACAGACATTAAGTTGAAACCAAGGGATTCAGCAAGCATCACTTTATCCATGTGATGATCCTTTGAGATTGCAACTCTACCTAGACCCAATACATTGCTTTTACCAGTGTCAGCAAATGTGATGTGACTCTTGTTAGATAAACATAAGGTTGAGTCCATGAGAAGACTTCGATCACCAGTCATATGATTAGTGCATCCACTGTCCATAATCCATTCTGAAGCATGTGGTGTCATACCCTACAGTATAGTTAGGGGGATAGGCTTCACCAAGGGTATTGTGAAGCATAAACATTTGACGAACAAGCGGATTATCAAAGCTCAGATCCAGGTTAGGGCTGATAGGATGATTGGCAAGCGATTCAGGAACAAAATACATAGTAAGACCATTTGGGCATTTTATCCTGCGCCCCACAAGATGTTTTAGGTCCCCAGCATAAGCATCAGACGCCTTTGATTTCCGGTTGGAGACCTTTCCCTGCAAAAGGGATTTTAGTTTTCTTAACCACCCACGTTTTCAGGGGTGGCTTCAAAGCTATGAGTCTAAGTGCAGCATCTGAGAACTTCGGCTTTGGAGTCCTAGCAAATAGCCTTGTAGGTGGTGAATAATACTCATATGAATAGGCAGAATAGTTCTTAGTCTTATGAACATAGCGGTTTGATGATACATGCTCATATTCATTAGTCTGAGTATGATTTCCCTGCAAAACATTGGCGTTAGGGTGACTCTGGTGAGTCCTCTGTCTGTATGAAGCCTTTGGTCTGGGGTTTGTCTTCTTCCCAGGTGGTGTCATGATGACATTCACAGGAAGATTCTCAAGGCAACTTTTGGGTACCCAGATCTTCTTCATAGGTGGCCCATTCCTGTAGTTAGTACCAATATACCTCGCAAACACTTCACCATTATGATTCTTAAATAGTTTATAGTTTGCATCAAAGGATTCATCAGCGATAATCGGGTTAGAACAAGTGAATCCAGATAAGGTGGATGGATCCACTGAAAGTCCCTTTGCAGCAACCCATGTGGTTTTGGGGTACTGCTCAGGCTTCCAGTAAGAACCATCAACATTCATTTTCCTCTCGAACCCAACACCCTCTTTCCTAGGGTTTCGGTTCAGAATCTGCTTTTTGAGGACATCACATAGTGTCTGATGCCCTTTGAGACTTTTGTAAATCCCTGTCTCAAGCAATGTCTTCAACCTGGCATTTTCATCAGCAATAGTAGTGGTATCCTCAGCAAAGGGGTTAGTTACCACATCAGCAGTTGAAGATATTGCAACAGCGGTAGCAGTAGAACATTCAGCAACAGAGGTGGCGTTATCACGCTCAAGGCATTTCAAACACGGTGGTTGAAATCCTTCCTGAGCGGGACTAATCTGTTGAGCGCGAAGTGACTCGTTCTCTTTTTGAAGATCTTCATGAGCCGCTCTCAATTTCTCAAGGTCTTGCTTCCTTTGAAGATAATCGTAGGAAAGCTTTTCATGAGTTGTTGAGAGCGTTTCATGACGACTTTCAAGTTCCTCGTACTTAATATGAAGATTTTTGATGTCTTCAATTAAGGACTGAGATCGGGTCATTTTCGCGTCCAACAGGTCATCGCTTTTGTCTACAAATTTTTGGATATGTTCCATAGCTTTCTGTTGTTCAGTTGCAATTTTAGCAAGTGTTTTGTAGCTAGGTTTGGATTCACAATCAGAGTCATCTTCACTTGATGTTTGAAAGTAATCATCATGTGAGTTTACATTGGCACCACGTGCCATGAAGCAGTAGGTGGGGACAGAGTCGTCCTTGTCATTAGCATCAGCGTTGGTGACAGAGCCATTGTCTTCAGTGTTGAAGATGGAGTTGGCAACGTAGGCTGTGGCTAGAGCCAGACTTGCAACGCCAGAGTCGGACTCCTCCTCAAACTCCACCTCTGCCTCCTCAGAAGCAGACTCCTCCTCTGAATCCATCTCCTTACCAACAAAAGCACGAGCCTTGCCAGATGAGATCTTCTTGTGTGATGAAGACTTGGAAGAAGACTTTGAGGATTTCTTCTTCTTCTTGTCATCAGAATCATATTCCTTACTCTTCTTCTTCTTCATGTTCTCATTGTCCCACTGAGGACACTCAGAGATGTAGTGACCAGATTTCTTGCACTTGTGGCATGTTCTCTTCTTGTGGTCGTGAGTAGAAGCTTCATCATTTCTTGAGCTGGATCTTGAAGATTTTCCGAAGCCTTTCTTCTTGGTGAATTTCTGGAACTTCTTCAAAAGTATAGCAAGCTCCTTTCCAATGTCTTCAGGATCCCCAGAACTGCAGTCAGATTCTTCTTCAGATGAGGAAACAGCCTTTGCCTTCAAAGCACGAGAACGTCCATAGCTAGGACCATAGATAGCTCTTTTCTCAGATAACTGGAACTCATGTGTGTTGAGTCTCTCAAGTATGCCAGACGGATCGAGAGTCTTGAAGTCAGGGCGTTCTTGAATCATCAGGGCTAGGGTGTCAAACGAGCTGTCAAGTGATCTCAGGAGTGTCTTGATGATTTCATGCTTGGTGATCTCGGTGGCGCCAAGTGCATGAAGCTCATTTGTGATATTAGTGAGGCGATCAAACATGAGATGGACATTCTCATTGTCGTTTCTCTTGAAGCGGTTGAAGAGGTTGCGAAGAACACTGATCCTTGAGTCTCTCTGGGTTGAGACGCCTTCGTTGACCTTGGAGAGCTAGTCCCAGACTAGCTTCAAGGTTTCTAGAGCACTCACACGACCATACTGTCCTTTGGTCAGATGAGCACAGATGATGTTCTTGGCAGTAGAATCCAGTTGAATGAACTTCTTAACATCAGGAGGGGTGACACCTTCACCGGCCTTGGGAATGCCGTTCTTGACGACATACTAGAGGTCAACATCAATGGCTTCAAGATGCACGCACATCTTATTCTTCCAGTAGGGGTAATCAGTGCCATCGAAGACAGGGCATGCAGCAGATACCTTGATTATCCCTGCAGTTGACATAGCAAAAACTGCAGGTGGTTAAACCAAATCACACAGAACAAGGGAGCACCTTGCTCTGATACCAATTGAAAATGCTAGTTATCGACTAGAGGGGGGTGAATAGGCGATTTTTATGGAAGTCTTCAAAACACGGGGGCTTCGAAGACAAACGATAGAAATGAACCTATTGATATGCAGCGGAAGGTAGACTACACTAGACATGCCATAGTCAAGTAAGTAATTAAGTGAAAGTACGAAGACTATAAGCAGCTAGGTAGTATAGATCAGGATGGAAGATAGTATGAAGCCAATAAACAATAGTCGTCACACAGTGAAGTCAATCGGATAAAGCAAACAGGCAATGACTTCACAAAGACAAAGTGTAAGTAAAGAGAGGGAGAAGATAGAACCAGCAGCTTGGAGAGGATAGGGATTTGTTAGACCAGTTCCAGTTGCTGTGACAACTTACGTCTGGTTAGGGAGGCTGCGATTCAACTCAGAAGACCACGTCTTCACCTTATTCCCCTTGAGCTAAGGACACTTAGTCCTCACCCAATCACTCTGGTAAGTCTTCAAGGTAGACTTCCAAACCTTCACAGACTTCATTCACCGGCAATCCACAATGAATCTTGGATGCTCAGAACATGATGCCTAACCGGCTGGAGGATTCACAGTCCTCAAGTGTAATAAGTCTTCAGATCACGCGATGTAAAGACTTGATGATGCCTAACACTCTTTGGCTCGGGTGTTTTGGGCTTTGTCCTCGCAAGAATCTCTCTCTCAAATGCTTCGAGGTGGGTTGCTCTCAAACGCGAAGTTGTGCACTAACTCGAGTAGCCACCAATTTATGGTGTAGGGTGGGCTATTTATAGCCAGGAGGCAACCTGACCTGATTTGTCCGAAATGACCCTGGTCACTAAGGAACCGACACGTGTCCAACGGTCGATTTCAACACACTCGGCAGCTTGACTTGGGCTACAAGTAAAGCTGACTTATCCACTCCGATAAGATTTGCTCTCATTGTCTTCGTCAAGACATAGGATTTGATTGAACATCACTTCAGTCACTCTGACTTTGTTCACTTGGACCCCACTTAACAGTACGGTGGTTCCAATGACTCAACAAACAAGAAAAGGAAACTACAAAACAACTATGTCTTCGCACTCCATAGTCTTCATGTGATGTCTTCTCATGTCATAGTCTTCATTGTGAATATCTTCACATACCACCATTGTCTTCAATGACTTCACACATTTTTAGGGGTCATCTCTGGTAGGTAAACCGAATCAATGAGGGACTACTACCTGTGTTATCCTGCAATTTTCACAAAAACATTAGTCCCTCAACCAGGTTTGTCGTCAATACTCCAAAACCAACTAGGGTGGCACTAGATGCACTTACACATGCTATTATATTATCTATTTTGGATGTTTAATGGGCTTTATTATGCACCTTTATATTATTTTTGGGACTAACCTACTAACCAAAGGCCCAGTGCAAATTGCTGTTTTTTTGCCTATTTCAGTGTTTCGCAGAAAAGGAATATCAAACGGAATCCAGACGGAATGAAACCTTCGCGAGAGTGATTTTTGGAACAAACGCAATCCAAGAGACTTGGAGTGGACGTCAAGAAAGAAACGAGGAGTCCACAAGGCAGGAGGGCGCGCACAGGACGGTAGGCGCGCCCCCACCCTCGTGGGCCCCTCGTGGCTCCCCTGACCGACTTCTTTCGCCTATATATACTCATATACCCCGAAAACATCCGAGAGCACCACGAAACCATATTTCCACCGCCGCAACCTTCTGTACCCGTGAGATCCCATCTTGGGGCCTTTTTCCTAAGACTACCGAGGGGAATCGATCATGGAGGGCTTCTACATCAACACCATAGCCTCTCCGATGATGTGTGAGTAGTTTACCATAGACCTTCGAGTCCATAGTTATTAGCTAGATGGCTTCTTCTCTCTCTTTGGATCTCAATACAAAGTTCTCCTCGATCTTCTTGGAGATCTATTCGATGTAATTATTTTTGTGGTGTGTTTGTCGAGATCCGATGAACTGTGGGTTTATGATCAAGATTATCTATGAACAATATTTGAATCTCCTCTGAATTCTTTTATGTATGATTTGTTATCTTTGCAAGTCTCTTCGAATTATCAGTTTGGTTTGGCCTACTAGATTGATCTTTCTTGCAATGGGAGAAGTGCTTAGCTTTGGGTTCAATCTTGAGGTGTCCTTTCCCAGTGACAGCAGGGGAAGCAAGGCATGCATTGTATTGTTGCCATCGAGGATAAAAAGATGGGGTTTATATCATAATGCTTGATTTTATCCCTCTACATCATGTCATCCTGCCTAATGCGTTACTCTGTTCTTATGAACTTAATACTCTAGATGCATGACGGATAGCAGTCGATGTGTGGAGTAATAGTAGTAGATGCAGAATCGTTTCGGTCTACTTGTCGCAGACGTGATGCCTATATACATGATCATGCCTAGATATTCTCATAACTATGCACTTTTCTATCAATTCCTCGATAGTAGTTTGTTCACCCACCGTAATACTTATGCTATCTTGAGAGAAGCCACTAGTGAAACCTATGGCCCCCGGGTCTATTTTCCATCATATTAATGTCCCAACAACTAGAGATTTCTCGCGCCGTTTACTTTGCAATCTTCACTTTTCAATCTATACAAAAAAAATACCAAAAATATTTATCTTACTATCTCTATCAGATCTCATTTCGCAAGTGGTCGTGAAGGGATTGACAACCCCTTTATCGCGTTGGTTGCAAGGTTCTTATTTGTTTGTGCAGGTACGAGGGATTTGCATGTAGTCTCCTACTGGATTGATACCTTGGTTCTCAAGAACTGAGGGAAATACTTACGCTACTTTGCTGCATCACCCTTTCCTCTTCAAGGGAAAACCAACGCATGCTCAAGAGTAGCACCCCCGGCAAACTATATGGGCCTATTGGGCCAAGAAGGGAAACACAACAGCCAGCATGGGCTGCAGCGCCCCCCTTGCTGGCCGAATAGGAAGGGGAAGGGAAAGGGGGAAGAGAGGAGGAAGGGGAGGCAATTCGGCCTCCCCCTTCCTTCCCTCCTCTCTCCCACTTCCTTCCCTCTCCGGAAAAGATGGTAATGGGGGGTGTCGTGGTACTAAGACTGGCAGTAGAATAGGGGGTAGTATGGAGAGGCAAGATCCTAGCTATGGCGAAGTTGTACACACGAGTTTTACGAGTTCGGGCCCTTCTCAGAAGAAGTAACAGCCCTACGTCTCGGGGCCCGGAGGCGGTCGATTGAATTATGCGTATGTGTGTTTACACAGGTGCGAACCGTTGTTCATGTGGAGGGGGTGGCTTATATAGAGTGCGCCAGGACCGCAGCCAGCCCACGTTACAAAGGGTTTAAGGTACATCAAGAGGGGGGCGTTACTGGTAACGCTAGTAATAAAGAGTCATAATGATCATTAAAGCTATGGTGTAATGTCCGACCGTTGCAGTGCGGATGGACTTTAGAACTTCTGGTGGTCGAGTGACTGTCCCCATGGTCGAGTGACTTCGAGTATTTCGAGTGGAATGCTTCGTGGTCGAGTGGATGGTGACTCCTCTTCGAATGCTTCTGGTTTTAAGGTGATGACCTTGGGAAGGGTATCTAGGTAGGCCTATGACCCTACCCTAGGTACATAGCTTCATCATTAGCCCCCGAATGGATCAGGGTTTGAGTGGAGAAGGAGTTGGAAATACTTCCGATTCACTTTTCGCGTTTCGGATGTGTCTTGTTTGGATCAACGGACCAGCATGGTGACACCAACTTGTTTTTCAGTCGCCTTGGTCCATTCCTGGTTTTGTCGAGTGAAGTTTTGCTGAAAGATCTCTGAGTGTTAATATGGAGAAGATCTTCCATCTGACAGGTTGTTCTGCTATTCCCAGATCTTGCGGGATTCGAATTTTGGGAAGCGCGCGGGGCGGAGGAGGCCGCAGTAATCGGGCTGGATAAGGCAGGGTCACCTCGATTTTTACGCCACCTTTTTGGCCACGTATAGCGCGCGCGACTGTTGCGGGATTTGATAAGATCGTCCGGGCCTACATGTCAGTCACTCGGAAGCAACCTCATATAAGGCACCGGACCGGGGTTTCTTGAACAGTGCGCCCCCATTCTTCTTCCTTCCTCTCAGTTTTCCCCACTGCGTCCGCTCCTGCTCCAGCGCCGCCACTCCGTTCGCGCTCTGTCCGCCGCGATGGGGAAAGATAAGACGGAGGTCCTGGAACGTGCAAAGAAGACGACGACGAAGGCGAAGGGGAAGAAGACCAGCCGGGGCGGATCCTCGTCGAGGTCCGGTCTGTCGCACGGCTGGATCCAGGGCGACTGGATCCGGTCGACGATCCGCCAGGACAACATCGACAATCTGGACGAGGAGGGACTGATTCCCCACGGATCTGCGTGGCTCCCGGGGAATGAGACTGAGCCTCGACCGCAGGAGGGTGAGTGCGCCCTCCTCGCCACTAACATTGACCGCGGGTTTTCTTTGCCTCCACACCCCTTTTTCCGAGCTTTCTTGAACTTTTTTGGGGCACAACTTCATCACTTTTCCCCCAACACCATCTTGTACCTTGCTGCTTTCGTGTCTCTGTGCGAAAACTTCTTGGGTTGTCGACCACACTGGGCCTCTTCAAGCACATTTTCACGTGTCGTTCCCAGTCGGTCAAAAAGGCCAATCCGAGTGATGAGAAGACAAAAGTCACTCAGATGTGTGGGGGTCTTTGAATTCAAATGAGGGGTAAGAGCTCTTTCCCAGCCATAATTATTCCCGAAGTCATCCGGGGTGGCAATGACTGGTTTTACCTGCAAAGACCAGCCGACTCAGATACCGACGGACTTCCCCTTTCCATGGCTCGCGTGGAGAAGCCCTCCGCCTTGAAAGTGACCCCGGGGGAGAAAGCGGAGGTGAAGGTGCTGGTCAAGTGAGTGGTATACCTCATCCGTGAGGGCGTGACCGGCATGGATCTGCTGGAAGTCTTCCTCAGACGTCATATTCAGCCACTTCAGGCCCGTGGCCATCCGATATGGATGTATTCAGGCATTGAAGATTCCACTCGGATACATCCAGAAGAAGTCGACGTGGACACGATGGAGAAGTGGTTGAGGGGTATCACTGGCAACAAAGATAACCCCAGGGGGGCCAGGAGAATCCCTCCACTCGACCAATCCTATGAACCAGACAAGGTCCAACTCCGAATTCTCGAGTGTTATCTTGATTTATCATGCAATTTTCTATGGTCCACTAACTGATTTTGTCTTGCTTGTTTTCTTCCTGGCCCTTACTGAGATGTATTCGATGCCCAACGTAGAGCAGGAGCAGGACCCGGAAGGGGAGGCAAGCGGAGGTGAAAGCAGCGAGTGGCATTCTGACGGTGAAGGGGATGAGGAGAGCGACGACCCGAGTGACGAAGAAGAGGTCGACACACCTCCCCGCAGGGAAAGGCGGTCCAAGCTCACCCACGATCCGGCAAGCGCCCGCGACAAGGCGACCGTTCAGACCGGCAGTCACAAAGCTGCCTCGACATCGCCTCCGTGCCGATCGAAAAGGTCCCGAAGCAGTCCAAGGTTGTAGTGCAGAAGACCCGGAAAGCGCTGCCCAGAATCAAAATTGACATCCCTGTTGCCTCTGCGTGAGTGTCCTGTCTTAATTTTACCCGAAGTTTTGTGATGTCCATTTTTCCTTGATTTGACCGAATGAATCTTGAAACTAGTAGTGCCGCTACCTCTGGGACCTCTGCTTATAAAAACGAGGATGAGGACATGGAAGATGCGGTCACCTCCAACCCAGGTATAATCTTTGTGATCTTGTCTTATCTTTGTCGATTGAACTGCGATATAGTCAATCGGGGAAGAAATTTCGACAACTGATCTTTTTACAGCTCCTCTCAACGTCATAGACCTCCCCGACGACGATGACGACGACGAGCCACAGAGGCCCTTGAGGAGAAGAAACAAGAAAACGTCCGCTGGCAAGATGCCTCAGTCGACGCCGGTGGTGGAACCAGTAATTCAGGACGCCGGCGATGCCAATCGGACTTCTGTCTCCTTCGCTATGCCGCTGTCGAGTGCTCAGCCTTCAGCGTCAGCCGCACAGGCTCCCGCCGATCCACCATCACTTTTTGCTGCACGTTACGTCCCAGAGGACCAGGTGGGTGCTGCAAAAGAGGTTGTACGCTAGGCGAGAATTATGATGGAGAAAATGAAGATGAAAGGGAAGCCAGCCAAGCTGCTTATGATGCCAGCCCGCCTCCGCAGCAACTTCCGTGTTAGGAGGTTGTCGATCGACTCTTTTGGCTTGTTCTCGTTAGGATATGGTACCGAAAACTTTCTTTCCAAGAATCTTTTCATCCGCTCGCGCTCGCATCTCCAGACACCCACCGGGTGTTTCGATTGCCATCGAGCAAACTCTCACTTTGAGCTGACTATGTTGTTGTCGATTGAAACTTTGAACCAATGGGGCACGCTGAGTGCACCCACCGGTGTAGTCCCCGAGACCATAGTTGAATGCGGCAGTCGATCGTGGTCTCGAGAATCGATTTTCCCACTCGCCCGGATATTCCACGCCGAGTGGAATCGGATCGTGGGGCACGCTATGCACCCACCGGTGTAGTCCTCGAGATCGTAGTCGATCGGGCAGTCGACTATGGTCTTAGTTTTTTTTCCGGATATTCCACGCCGAGTGGAAACTGAATCGATGGGGCATGCTAGTGCACCCACCGGTGTAGTCCCCGAGACCGTGGTTGACCGCGGCAAATATCACGGTCTGAAAACAACTTGAATTTGTCGAACTATTGTTCAAGTAACTGATCTTTCCATCTGTCGATTGACGTCCCTTGATTACGTAAACTCGTGAACTCGGAGTTCGTTTTGTTGAATTGGAGAAAAAACAGATTCAGCTCAATCTCGATCTGGAACTGGCCAAGAAAAATCTGCAGACGGCCAAGGATGAAGCTGCTGGTAAGAGAAAACTTGCCGACTGATTCGTCTTTGTGCCAGATCTTATTTTGCTTTTTCTGAACCGGAGGCAAGCAGAGGTGAAATCGGCGAGTGGCATTCTGACGGCGAAGGGGATGAGGAGAACGACGACCCGAGTGACGAAGAAGAGGTCGACTCACCTCCCCGGAGGGAAAGGCGGTCCAAGCTCACCCACGATCCGGCAAGCGCCATGATAAGGAGGCCGCTCAGACCGGCAATCGCCAAAGTTGCCCTCGAAGTCGCCTCGTGCCGACTAAAAAGGTCCCGAAGCAGTCCAAGGTTGTAGTGCAGAAGACCCGGAAAGCGCTGCCCAGAATCAAAATTGACATCCTTGTTGCCTCTCCGTGAGTGTCCTGTCTTGATTTTACCCGAAGTTTTGTGCTGTCCATTTTTCCTTGATTTGACCGAATGAATCTTGAAACTAGAAGTGCCGCTACCTCTGGGACCTCTGCTTATAAAAACGAGGATGAGGACATGGAAGATGCGGTCACCTCCAACCCAGGTATAATCTTTGTGATCTTGTCTTATCTTTGTCGATTGAACTGAGATATAATCAAACGGGGATGCAATTTCGACGGCTGATCTTTTTACAGCTCCTCTCAACGTCATTGACCTCCCCGACGACGAGGATGAGCCACAGAGGCCCTTGAGGAGAAGAAACAAGAAAACATCCGCTGGCAAGATGCCTCAGTCGACGCCGGTGGTGGAACCAGTAATTCAGGACGCCGGCGATGCCAATCGGACTTCGCTCTCTTCACAGTCATTGCCGAGTGCTCAGCCTTCATTGCCACCGCACAGCTCCCCGCCGATCCACCATCACTTTTGCTGCACATTACGCCCCAGAGGACCAGGTGGGTGCTAAAAGAGGCTATACGCCAAAGCAGCATTATGATGGACAAAATGAAGATGGTGCGGGAAGCCGCCAAGCTGCTTATGATGCCAGCTCGCTTCCGAGCAACGCATGTGTTAGGAGGCTGTCGACTGACTCTTTTGGCTTGTTCTGTTAGGATATGGTACCTGAAAACTTTCTTTCCAAGAATCTTTTCATCTGTCTGTGCTTTGCATCTGTACACCCACTGGGTGTTTTGATTTGCCACTAAGCAAACTCTCACTTTGAGCTGACTATGTTGTTGTCGATTGAAACTTTGAACCAATGGGGGCACGCTGAGTGCACCCATTGGGTGTAGTCCCCGAGACCATAGTTGACTGCGGGCAGTCGACTGTGGTCTGAGAATCGGATTTTTCCACTCGGCCTGGATATTCCATGTCGAGTGGAAACTGAATCAGCGGGGGCACGCTAAGTGCACCCACTGGGTGTAGTCCCCGAGACCGTAGTCGACTGCGGGCAGTCAACTATGGTCTTAGTTTTTTTTGCCTGGATATTCCACGTCGAGTGGAAACTGAATCAGTGGGGGCACGCTAAGTGCACCCACTGGATGTAGTCCCCGAGACCGTGGTTGACTGCGGGTAGTCGACTATGATCTGAAAACAACTTGAATTTGTCGAACTATTGTTCTGAAGTAACTGATCTTTCCATCTGTCGATTGACTGTCCCTTGATTACATAAATCTAGTGAACTCGGAGTTCGTTTTGCTGAATTGGAGAAAAAACAGATTCTGCTCAATCTCGATCTGGAACAGGCCAATACAAATCTGCCGAAGGCCAAGGATGAAGCTGCTGGTAAGAGAAAACTCGCCGACTGATTCGTCTTTGTGCCAAATCTTATTTTGCTTTTTCTGAACCGGAGGCAAGCAGAGGTGAAAGAGGCGAGTGGCATTCTGACGGCGAAGGGGATGAGGAGAGAGACGACCCGAGTGATGAAGAAGAGGTCAACTCACCTCCTCTCGGAGGGAACGGCGGTCCAAGCTCACCCACGATCCGGCAAGCACCCGCGACAAGACGACCGTTGAGACCGGGCAGTCGTCAAAGTGTCCTCGGACGTCGTCTCCGGTGCCGACTGAAAAGGCCCCAAAGCAGTCCAAGGTTGTAGTTAGGGCTGGGCATATAAACCAAAGACCGAAGTACCGAACCGTAAAAACCGAGACCGAGACCGAACTGACCGAAACCGAGAAGTTCGGTTGTTACTTCGGTCAAAGCTTGTGGAAAACTGAAGTAGTTTCGGTAAATTCGGTCATAACCCTCGGTCACCCGAAACAACCGAGATATGTAGTACGTGCATGTGTATGTAGTCCAAAATCTCATAAACAGCCCACCTAATTGCCTAACTCCATCGCCCTTGGCCCAATTCAGGCCCAAGATCTCACGTGGTGGATAAGCACGCAACATCGAGTAACCAGCATCTATATCCATCCTCGATCCCCCCAAAAAATTCTATATCCACTCGATGCTTTAACTTAGCCGACAGCTGCCCTCTAAAGAAAAAAAAGTCAGCCGTATATTCACATCCGCCATCGGCGGCGCGGACTCAAGATGTTTCCTCCCCGCCAGAAGGGCGGCAGCCCAGCAGTGGTGTTATATGTTCCCTGCTTCTTCCTCGTCCACCAGCCCTTCCGTTGCACTACATCTTCTTCTTTTTACCTATTTCTTTTTACCATCCTGTGGGGATTGTTTCTTGATTTCTTTCGATGTGTTCACGTTCTCACAAGAAATTGACTGCTACACGCGATGCTCTTGCATCTGATTTGTTTCCTTCTTGTTCCATTGGTGAGGGGCTGCTCAAATTTAGACGGAACTCTCCACAGATTCCTATGGTCGGGCTATGGTGTAGCTTGTTCGGTTGAACCGAGACCCGACCCAAATACCGTGGACCAAATCATCGACATCGTTTAAGAAACCGATCGGTCAACAAAGTAAGAAAACCGAATTTTTTATTAACCGAGGAAACCGAATCGAATGGTTCGGTTCAACCTAACGCCCAGCCCTAGTTGTAGTGCGTAAGACCCGAAAGCGCTGACCGTAATCAAAATTAACATCCTCAAGGTTCTCGCGTGAGTGTCCCGCCTTAATTTTACCCAAGTTTTGTGTTGTCCATTTTCCTTGATTTGACCGAATGAATCTTGAAACTAGCAGTGCCGCTACCTCTGGGACCTCTGCTTATAAAAATGAGGATGAGGACATGGAAGATGCGGTCACCTCCAACCCAGGTATAATCTTTGTGATCTTGTCTTATATTTGTCGATTGAACTGCGATATAATCAATCGGGGATGAAATTTCGACGACTGATCTTTTTAAAGCTCCTCTCAACGTCATTGACCTCCCCGACGATGACGAGGACGAGCCACAGAGGCCCTTGAGGAGAAGAAACAAGAAAACGTCCGCTGGCAAGATGCCTTAGTCGACGCTGGTGGCAGAACAGGTAATTCAGGACGCCGGTGATGCCAATCCGACTTCTGTCTCCTTCGCTATGCTGTTGTCGAGTGCTCAGCCTTCAACGTCAGCCGCACAGGCTCCTGCCGATCCACCATCACTTTTTGCTGCACATTACGCCCCGTGAGGACCAGGTGGGTGCTGCAAAAGAGGCTATACGCCAAAGTAGCATTATGATGGAGAAAATGAAGATGGTGCGGAAGCCGCCAAGCTGCTTATGATGCCAGCCTCGCTCTCCGCAGCAACGCCCGTGTTAGAGTCCGTCGATCGACTTTTGGCTTGTTCTGTTAGGGATATGGTACCGAAAACTTTCTTTCCAAGAATCTTTTCATCTGCGCCCGCTTTTCAGACCTGTGACACCCACCGGGTGTTTTGATTTGCCATCGAGCAAACTCTCACTTTGAGCTGACTATGTTGTTGTCGATTGAAACTTTGAACCAATGGGGGCACGCTGAGTGCACCCACTGGGTGTAGTCCCCGAGACCATAGTTGACTGCGGGTAATCGACTGTAGTCTGAGAATCGGATTTTTCCACTCGGCCCAGATATTCCACGCCGAAAGTGGAAACCTGAATCGCTGGGGTATGCTAAGTGCACCCACTGGGTGTAGTCCCCGAGACCGTGGTCGACTGCGGGCAGTCGACTATGGTCTTAGTTTTGTTTTGCTTGGATATTCTACGTCGAGTGGAAACTGAATCAGTGGGGGCACGCTAAGTGCACCCACTGGGTGTAGTCCCCGAGACCGTGTTTGACTGCGGGCAGTCGACTATGGTCTGAAAACAACTTGAATTTGTCGAACTATTGTTCTGAAGTAACTGATCTTTCCATCTGTCGATTGACTGTCCCTTGATTACAGAAATCCTGTGAACTCGGAGTTCGTTTTGCTGAATTGGAGAAAAAACAGATTCAACTCAATCTCGATCTGGAACTGGCCAAGACAAATCTGCAGAAGGCCAAGGATGAAGCTGCTGGTAAGAGAAAACTCGCCGACTGATTCGTCTTTGTGCCAGATCTTATTTTGCTTTTTCTGAACCGAACGTTGTTTCTTTTTAGAGAAAATGAATCAATCTCTGGCGAAGAAGGACCAAGATCTTGCGGCCGCATAGAAAGCAGCTGATGAGAAAACTGCACTCGCCGAACAAAAACTATCTTCAGTCGGCAAATTGGAGGAAGAAAACACCAGGCCGAAAACTGCTCTTGATGAAGCCAATAAAGAAGCGACCCGCCTGAAGAAGGACAAGAACAATCTGAACGAGAAAATGGAAGGTATTCCTCGCAGGAGGGACGACTTGGAGAATTATCTGGGAGGTCTTGCCAAGAAGCTGTTCGTCATGCTTGAAGGTATTCTCTTTGACCCGACTGACTCGTTTCTGTCGACTCGACATACAATCACTGACCCATCTTTGAATTGTACGCATAATTTTGCCGTAATCAAGAAGAAATCAAGAAGTTGAGACAAGCTTGGACCCCATCCATTCTCCAGTTAAAGATGAGGCTACCATGAATGTACTCCGATTGGAATCTCGTGTTGTGGGTGTTGGGGGTATTATTACTGGGTGTAAACCGGCCAGGAGAGGCCGGGTTAACTTCATCATTAGTCAAGTATGCTTGAAGCCCATGAGGATATTCTGTAAGGGCCCAAGGCCTAGAACCGGTTTAAGGCTTGTAGCCGTGAACCGGCATTAGTATGTAACTTGTGTTGTAAGTTAGAAATACTAGAGACCTAATCGACACGCCTATGAGCCGGTCTCGGACTCGCAAACCGATGGGTGTCACCATGTATATAAGGGGACGAATTCGCGTATTCGTGACTTACGTAAAACAACTCGAGACTTGGGTGAAGCTTGTTTGCTCCCTAGTCATCGAATCCCCATCAATTCCATCACAACTAGACGTAGGCTTTTACCTTCATCGGCAAATAACTAGTATAAACTCTCTCTGCGCCCTTGTGTCCGCTTTAACCCCTTCAAGCTAACTCTGTAGCGATGGCTCCACGACTAAGTCCTTTCATGAGGACATCCGCCGTGACAAAACCACGACAGTTGGCGCCCACCGGGCTATCGCACGATGGTTTCAAGTTCTGGAGGGCAACTTCAAGGACCTGCGGGTTACGCCAGGCCGATGACCAAGAGTCGCCACGGCAAGCTCTAAATCGACGATTCAGGCTGGGGCCCCGAGGTCGGCTCTATTGAGTACGGTATCGGGTCCCTTTGGTGGTATACACGCCTTCATCGGCAAGAAGATCGGTGAACCGGCCCCGAGCCGGACATCTGCACCGACCTCGTCGAAACAGCTCAGCAGGCGAGATCCGCCCGTGTTAAACCGCCATGAAGCGTGCCTTCGTGGGAGTCATCCACGAGGAGAATATGAAGATGGATCGGCATCCGTAGCGAGACCGCCGCTTATTCTCGCGACGAAGTCTTCAATCGGAGAAACCAAATCATTGTATTAGCTACAGACGGCCGGATTGGGGCTGTTCCGATGGCGACAGGATTCCGGACTCCTCTAATCTGCCCAACCGAGTTGGGATATTCATGGCCGGTACACAGGCGGCGGTCCACTCTTCGACCGCAGCAGCAATGTTCTCCGTTCAAGCAGCGGCGGCGGGCCGGGCAGAGGCTCTGGCGCCGCCGCTCAGTGTTTTATCTCGATCTGTTTGATGCGTTGGTCGTGCTTATGGCGAGGCTAACCCGCGGATCGTGACGCCCACAACGCGGAGATTGCAAAAGTGAGGGAACAAATCACTCAAAGCAAGGCCGACCTAGCGGCCGAGAACAACAGATGGCCGCAGAGCGGGCCGCTGGATGCGCAGCTATAGGCTTATGCCGACCGTAACGCATCGCATGAAGTCTTGAAAAGGAAGCACCGGTCTCGCCTGCCGACGGTTTTCGATGCCAGAAACCTCTTTAATACCCCATGAGCAGGGACTAGTAACCCGTCGTGGCTAAACCGGGCGGTGGCACCGGGAGGTGCGCCGTTCAGCCTCGCCGATGGAGGCGCCCGACGAATAACATCGCACTCAACCTGTCCGCACACCTCCGTGTCACTATTCCAACCAATGAACAATCTTATCGCTACCGCTTCACGGCCGGAGGCCATCCCGATTGAAGGTGATTCTCGCAAGCGTGGAGACGCGCCGGTTAAGGAACTACTGAACAGCCTTGGTTCAGCAGAAGCATATTCATATAGTCGTGACCAAATTATTCCACCCCCGCCCAAGCCGGAGTTACAAAGAAAGGATGGATGAACCGCCAGATTCGAGATTGCACGGAACCGTGAAGCGCCGCGTGGCTATAACCCGCGGGTGATGCTCGTGAAGTGGTGGACCGGCCCGAGCACAAGGGATGCTGAAGTTAGCAGCGCAACATGAGGCTCGCTACCACGAGGTTCGGCCCAACCACCTCGATCGAGCCAGAGTTACTTCCATTTCTTTGGGAGTGCCTTGTCTTGTCCTCATGATGCAATGTGCGCTGCCAAGGATTTCAAGGGCCCGCAAGGTGCCAAATTACACAGCCAATTTGTCTCCTAAACATGGATAGAGAGCTATGAGATGGCCATGGAGATGCTTGACGTTGATGAATCGGCATGTGCAAAGTATTTCACCATGATGCTCAAGGACAGCCCAGATTTGGTTAAAGAGCTTACCAGCCAATTCTATCAGTTCATGGGCCCAATTGCGAGCCCGGTTTATCCAGGATTTCAAGGATACATGTAAGCAGCCCATGTCGATAGTGGACTTAGCGGCATGTGTCCAGGAGGAAGGAGAGTCAACAACCCGCTGGGTACGCTGAGTTTCGAAAATTTTGCACTCATCAGATTGTATCAACGCCGACTCCGCGGTTATAACTTTAGAAAGCAACTGTCGGTTTAAACCTCTGAAGTTGAAATTGGGACGGATGAAGCGCCATTGTAACGATATGGGGACCCTCATGACTGTGTTAGTGAAGTATGCTAATTCTGATAGTACCAAGGATCCCGAGTCTGATGATGACAAGACAGGGAAGGGAAAGAAGAACGGCAACTCCAAGGGGCAGCAACACAACACGGCTGGTCATGGTAACAGAGGCAAGCGTAAAGCGGATGGTAGCATGGACTTTGTGGCTCATACTAGCGCACAGGACAGGGGCCAGCGGCGGAAGGGTAAACCGCCGAATCGCGGTGGAGCTCCAAACCCCAATCCGGACCGCCTGACTTATCTATTGAACCAGCCTTGTCCAAAGCACGGAACGAAGGAGGCGCCAGCCACCCACCTTTGGAAGGATTGTTATATTATGTAGGAGTTCAAAAATTCTAATGCTTTCCGGTATGATCACGGATCAGGTGGTGGCTCGGGATCCGGATTCCATGGGCCGGGTCACGATGGAGGAAATGTCGGTTCAGGCTTCAATGGAGATCAGGGTGGACATAACAACCAAAACAATAAGAATAGCCAGGGTGGTTACAACCAGCAGCAGCAGTCGGGTTATCAGAGCAATCCAAAACAGTTGAATAGTGGGCAATACCATGTATTCACCACTAGCTTGGATAAACGAGACCAGAAGCTTCACAAGCGGCGATGAATTCGTTGAACCGACCGTGCCTCGTTATTTCGCTGGTCGAACAGCCAATCATATGGAGCAGAGAGGATCACCCTCCCCGGGTTGACAATCCGGGTCAGCTAGCGTTGGTGGTGGCACCTCAGGTGGGAGGTTATAAGTTCACCAAAGTGCTCATGGATGGAGGAAGCAGCATTAATATCTTGTACTATGAGACCTTCCGTCATATGGGGCTAACAGACAAGAATCTTAAATCGTCCAATACGGTATTCCATGGTGTGGTACCTGGTAAGTCAGCATATCCCGTTGGCAAGATAGCTCTAGAGGTGGCCTTTGGAGATGATCATGATTCCAGGTCAGAAATATTGGTTTTTGAGGTGGTTAAGATCCGGAGCCCGTACCACGCTTTGTTTGGGCGGCCGGCTTATGCCAAGTTTATGGCACGGCCCTGTTATATTTATCTGCAGCTCAAGATGCTAGGTCACAAGGGGACCATAACCGTTCATGGAAGTCGCAAGATTGCCTTGGAGTGTGAAGAAGGTGATGCGGCCTATGCAGAGTCGGTTTGTGCCACGGAAGAGTTGAAGTACTACAAGGATAATGTTGATCCGGCGGACATGACTCCGTTGAAGAAGCCAACCACAGAGCATGATCCGGCTCTAAAGTTCAAATCGGCAGCTGAGACCAAGCTTGTTGACTTCGTACCTGGCGATTCGTCCAAGCAGTTTAGTGTCAATACCAATTTGGATCCGAAATAGGAAAGCGCGCTCATCGAGTTCATCCGTGAGAACTGGGACATTTTTGCATGGAAGCCTTATGACATGCCAGGTGTACCGAGGGAACTCGCTGAGCACACTCTTAATGTTGATCCTAAGTACAAACCGGTGAAGCAGTTTCTCCGCTGGTTCAACGAAGAAAGGCGCAAAGCTATTGGAGAGGAAGTGGCCAGGCTCCTAGCGGCTGGCTTTATTGTTGAAGTGTTCCATCCTGAATGGCTGGCTAATCCGGTGTTGGTCCTTAAGAAAAACGGCACTTGGCGCATGTGTGTGGATTACACGTATCTTAACAAGGCTTGTCCAGCAGATCCTTTTGCCCTCCCCCACATTGATCAGATTATTGATGCTACGGCGGGTTGTGAGCGTTTGAGTTTTCTGGATGCATATTCTGGTTATCATCAGATCAAGATGGCAGTTAAGGACCAGGAGAAGACGGCATTCATAACTCCCTTTGGAGCCTTCTGCTATGTATCTATGCCCTTTGGGCTCAAGAGTGCCCAGGCAACTTATCAACGGTGTGTACAGAATTGCCTTCATAAGCAGATCGGCTGTAATGTGCATGCCTATGTGGATGATATTGTGGTTAAGTCAAGGGAGAAGAAGACTCTAGTTGATGATTTGAAGGAAACCTTTGATAACCTACGAACATACAAGATGATGCTCAACCCGGCCAAATGTGTTTTTGGTGTACCAGCAGGCAAGTTATTGGGTTTTCTGGTGTCCAACAGGGGAACTGAGGCTAATCCGGAGAAGATTACAGCTATCACCTCCCTGGCTAAACCGAAATGTATCAATGATGTCCAACGCTTGGCAAGCCGGATTGCCTCGTTGAGTCGGTTTATCAGCCGCCTCGGTGAGAAGGCGATTCCTTTGTATCAGGTGCTGAAGAAAGCGGATCCCTTTGTCTGGAGTCCGGCCGCTGATAAAGCATTGGAGGACTTAAAGCGGCAGCTAGCCAATCTGCCTGTTCTTGCTGCTCCGATTGACAAAGAACCGTTGCTACTATATGTGGCAGCTAATGCTCGTGCAGTCAGCGTAGCTATTTTGGTAGAGCGCAAGGAGGCGGGTAAGGAGTATCTGATTCAGCGCCCAGTTTACTATATCAGCGAGGTGCTTATTGAGTCCAAGCAAAGATACCCGCATTGGCAGAAGCTGGTGTATGGAGTTTTCATGGCAAGCCGGAAGCTTAAGCAATACTTCCAGGGACATCCCATCACAGTGGTCAGCTCTGCTCCTTTGGGAGACATAATTCAGAATAGGGAGGCAACTGGCCGGATTGCCAAGTGGGCTATAGAGCTTGGGCCGCACGGTTTGAAATTCGTGCCTCGGATGGCGATCAAATCTCAAGCACTTGTGGATTTCATCAATGATTGGACGGAGTTACAAGCACCTGAAGAGAAGCCGGATCACACCTATTGGACTATTCATTTTGATGGGTCCAGGCAATTGGAGGGCTCGGGGGCTGGAGTCATATTAACTTCTCCACGAGGTGATAAGTTTTGTTACGTTCTCTGCTTAATGTTCCCTTGTACTGACAATGCAGCTGAGTATGAAGCTTTACTCCATGGTCTCCGGATGGCTAAGGAGATGAATCTCAGCTGAGTCAAGTGCTTTGGTGACTCGAACCTGGTAGCCCAACAAGTGTCGGGTACTTGGGATTCTAAGGACCCGCTCATGGCAGCATACCGTCGTGAGGTGGATATTATTGCAGGCCACTTCAAGGGATATCAGGTGGATCACGTGGACAGACGGAAGAACGAAGCGGCGGACGCTTTAAGCCGGCTGGGCTCTCAGCGTAAACCGGTCCCACCTAATGTCTTCTTAGATGTCCTGCATAACCCATCGGTCAAGCTCCCTGGCGAAGAGGATTTGGCTATTCCTGATCTGGAGGCTTAGTTGGTGGCAGCTCTGCATGTCATTCCTGATTGGACGGTTCCTTATCTTGCGTACATGAACCGGGGCGAGTTACCAGAGGATGAGACGCTGGCTAGACAGATAATCCGGCGATTCAAGTCCATGACTATTGTCAATGGCGAGTTGCATCATTGCAGTGTATCAGGAGCGTTTCAACGTTGTGTGTCGCCAGAGGAAGGTTGTGAGATCTTGCGCGAAATCCACGAAGGAGATTGTGGTCACCACGCCGGTTCAAAATCTCTGGTGGCTAAGGCGTTTCGTCACGGTTTCTATTGGTTGACTGCTCATCTTGATCACGGAGGACCTGGTTAGGGGATGTGGGGTGTCGAAGTTCTCAAGACGCTCATGTGCGGCTCAAGAATTTCGGATGATTCCAATTACTTGGCGTTTGCAACTTGGGGCTGGATATGGTTGGGCCTTTCAAGCGGTCCAAGGACAAGAAGACCCACCTTTTGGTGGCGGTTGACAAATTTACAAAGTGGGTAGAAGCGGAGCTCGTCGGCAAGTGTGATGCAGCCACGGCGGTTCAATTCATTAAGAAGGTGATTTTCCGATTTGGCTTTCCACGCGTATCATTCTCGATAATGGTACCAATCTGTCTAAGGGTGCTATGAAGGAGTTACGTGAGCGTGAGCACATCCGCAGCGTTTCATCGATGGCTCACCCACAGTCCAATGGCCAAGCAGAGAGCTAACGGGGAGATCTTATGAGGCATCAAACCCGGCTTATGGTTCCTTTGCGGCGGACGCCGGGTTGTTGGGTTGAGGAGTTACCATCTGTGTTATGGAGCATCAACACTACACCCAACAGATCGACAGGATACACACCGTTCTTCATGGTCTACGGAGCGGAGGCGGTTCTCCCTAGTGATATCCGTCATGACTCACCTCGTGTAGCAGCTTATGTTGAAGCGGACAACGAGGTAGCTCGGCAAGACGCTTTGGACCTGTTGGATGAGGAGCGTGACATTGCAGCTGCCCGTTCGGGCGATTTACCAGCAGGATCTTAAATCGCTATCACGATCGCCGAAGTTAGAACAGAACCTTTCAAGAAGGAGATTTGGTGCTCGGCTCATCCAAGACCAGATCGATATGCAAAAGCTATCCCCACCTTGGGAAGGACCTTTCGTGGTCAGCAAGAATCTGCAAAAACGGGTCGTACTATCTGATTGATATTCGAGAGCATAAAGACTCACGTACATCAGAGGAGGAGACCAACAGGCCGTGGAACATAGCTCATCTTCGGCCCTACTATACTTGAGCCATAGGCTTTACTTATGTACATATTATGACAATGTATATATTATGATCAATACAATAAACCGGAGCCTTAGCTAAAGCGGGGTCTCTGTTATTTTTTACATCATGAGTGGTTACACGGAGTTTTTATCTTAAAGCGGTCTCCGGTTTACCCCTTGAGTTAGCTTTTAACAATGCTTTATATTATGTCACTTGGGGGCTTGGTCGGTATCGAACCAATACAACACCTTTTGATGGCGAAAGCCACGAGATCACCAGGGACTTGGTCACGTCTGAACCGAACACGCCTCTTGGTCGGCCTAAGGCCACGTAATCACTTGGGGCTTGGTGAACCAACCATCGCTACACCTCTTGATCGGCGTAATGCCACTACATCATTTGGGGACCTGGCTGACATGAACCATAGCTACGCCTATTGGGGGCTTGGTCGTGTCCGACCATGGTAATGCCACTTGATCGTCTCAAATAGCCTCTTTCCGCAAAAGATTTTGTCTTTGCCTTTGCTTGCAATTTGTTTGTCTTTTTGCATATTTCTCTTGTTGTGTTCTTAAACCGACAATTGTTAAACCGACTCGACTGTCAGTTGACGGGACACGGTTTGTTTTTCGTCCGGAGACACTTTTGCCCGGTTTGATTTTTGATAAACATCCTATTATGGAGTAACACCGGTGTTCATCTTAACCGGAGCAGTTTACTGTAAACCGACCCTATATACACAGAGCTGTTTTCTCCTTCAGAGTGGGTTTCTTACAACTCCGCTTCAAGATTGGCACAGCCAACTTCATGCCCTACGATGGCAGGTATCATATATTCCCATATTTTATCATATGTTTAATCTAAAGTATTATCTTTAGTTTCATATACATGGATATGATGACCCGCCTATTGGTACAACCACAATGGCGTTTTAAGCTTTTTGCTGCAGACAACAGTTTAAGGTTGATGATTCAACAAAAACATAAGTTGCAATAAATATGCACGAAGGCATATCAACACAAAGTGTGGCAGCTAGTCTATTACAAGGCAACACAGTGCCCAGATAAGATAATTGTTTTTGGCATAACATAAGGAAGCAGTAATGTAAACCGGCCTCCGGTTTATGCTTGATCGCCAGCTTGGCCTGATGGTTGCGGGTCATCCTGCGCCGCTTCAACTTCTGATTCCCTACCCAGCGGCTGGAAATCAACAGTCTTCCAGTCGATTCCCATTAATGCTTGGAATATGGCTTCATCATTGATCAGCAACGACGGTTCAATATCAGGAGCGTAAGTATGCTTACGGATTGGCGGTATAAGGTTCTCCGCTTCAGGAATCGGTGCAACCACTCGTTTATTTTCTCCATCATATTGGGCCTGATAGTGAGACAGATTTGCCTCTTCAACCAGCAAACAAGCCAAAGGGCGCACTTCCCGGTTTATAGCTCGAAGATCTTCTTCGCTGAATTCCGTCCCGTCTTCCTTCAAGCTTGGGAAGCCTTGGGCCTCTTCAACAGGATCAAAGTCCGGCACCCACGCTTTGGCCTGGATTAAGGCGTTTATGGCACCGGTTCTAGCAGCAGATTTCTTTAATTCTTCAAACCGGGCAGGAAGCATTGACAACCTTTTAAGGGTGTCCTGGATCAAGGTCGGTGCCAGGTTGTTATGAGAAGCGGTGCTAATAATCCGCTGTGCACCAGTATAGAGTTGTTCTATCAATGTATAAGAGGCTTTCAATTTCTTCCGCACATCTGATCCCAAGTGACCAATGCGTGTCCCTATATCATTCAAAGTGTTAATAAACCAGCAATTACATGAGAAAGCTTCATTATGTCAGAAATCAAAAAAGGCTTACCAAAGACAGCGGCGGTCATGGCATGCACTTGCCGCTTTACACCGGACAGTTCATCCACCACCGGTTTAAGGGCAGCTTCAGCATTTTCTGCCTGTTGAGTTAAAGCGGCCTTTTCAGTGGCCCAATCCGCCCGCTCCTTGTTGAAACTCTCCTTAAGCTTTTCCATGACGCTTAAAGCGCTGGTTAATTCATTTTTTGCCTTGGAGGTTTCAGCTTGCTGGGATTTCAGGTTTTCTTGGAGATCAGCGATTTGGCTTTCCTTCTTGTTCAGATCAGCCTACATATAGAAAATCATTAAGATGCAGACTTGAAGTACCAACCCCATAACAAGTTATGCCTTTGGTACTTGGGGTCTAATGCATATTTGTTGTTCATCCTACAATTTCTATATATCAAAGTCCCAAGCTCAATACAAGTTTTCAGTTTGGCACTTGGGGGCTAATGCTTATTTTCTCTGTCCTTGAGGGATACTGGATTTCTTATGAAAGTCCCGGTTTAACTACATTAAGTTGAACCGGCCCTTGGGGGCTACTTTCCCAAAAGTACAGCTTTGCTCAGGATTATATTGGGAAGTCCCGGTTTAAGTTCACATCTTAAACCGTCACTTGGGGGCTATTAGAGTTGACAGATTGAAATATACAAGCAGGGAGTTATGGAGTTTACCTCATATTTGTCCTTCATCATATTCACCGCATCGCTTCATAATCATGGCTGGTATATAACCGGTTCGGGATAACGGAATGAAGATCTTGTGGATTCAAAGCGGCATAAGTTGCCAAATCGGCATTCCACTTGCCTTTACCAAACGCAGTAAATTCATCCTTGGCAGTGTGCTTGGACAAGGCGACATGATTACCTGGCTCGGAATGGCCAAAGCCAGTAATCACAACATCGTCATCCTTGGCTTCACCGGTTCACATTGGGTTCGCCGGCTTATCCGTCTGCTTTGGTGGACTCACTGTCTTGTCAGTTTGAGCAGGACTCGTGGGTTGATTTGAAGGACCGGTGGTATCAACATATGCCTCTTCAACAGTAACATCATGACCTTGCAATGGTGGGTCGGTCAGTATATCATCCTGGATGTGTTCCTCAGGATTTGGTATTTGGGTCGGTTCAGGAGCATCGTCTTCTGCCGCTTTATCCAGCCGAGCTTTCTTGCTTGGCCTAGGCTTGGCTCTGAAAGGAAAAAGACGGATCAATCCAATGAACATTGAAAGTGGTATACCAAACAGCATTATCAGGAATATGGCTCACCCAAGCAATCGCCTTGAGCGGTGGGAGTTGGGTGCTGTCGACTCGCCAGAGGAAGAATGAGAAGTCACCGATAATTGGAGTCGATGCATTAAGAGGTTGTGAATGCAACCCGCTTTAGGATAAGCATTGACGAACAGTTAGAGACCTCGAACGGTGTTTCGAACCGGACTGTTCGGTAAACGGTGGAGGTGACTACCTGGTCAGCTGTGTGCGGGTTGCTTGACGAGCTTCATGCTGTTGTGTCTTCATAAGAAAGTTTCGATCCAAGTAAGCAAGAGGATGAGAAAATTTAACTTTCCGGTTTGCCCGACGTATTTTTACTGAAGGTAAAGGGTTTGAATCGGAAGAAAGAGCGATTACCTCTACAACATCAGCATGACTAGCTTTAGCATCATCCTGGCAATAATCATTATCAAGAAGGCGTGTAAAAAATAGACCAAGTGAGTCAAGTTCTAGCACAAGGTCCGGATTACCCTCATCATCGTCAGCTGGTGGATCGGAGGAGGCAGTGGTTTTCTTTCTATTTGCTGGTTTCTTCACAACTTTGGTCTTGGGCCGGGTTATTGCCACCGGTTTCTCTTGTGGGGTCTTCCTGCTCCAAAATGGATCATCACCCTGTTTGAAAGATATTAATATCAACAAAGAGTACTCAAACATAGTCAGATTTTGTGAAGGCATAAGATATGAGTCTTACAGCTGGCGGTTTGTTAATGGCAGAAAAGGGAGCCAGGCCGGTTTGGGCGCAAGCAGCTTCCGGTTCATTTAACATCCTCTTAACAGCCTCAGTAACTTCATCGTCTGTCAGCTAGATCTCAATATGCCGTAGAGGGTCTTTCACATCTTCGTGTATTTACACATCAAACCGAGCGCAGCTTAGGGGCATATACTCCAAGATATCCAGAAGCGAGCAAGATCAACTCTGTCAACCCGTTGGCCATGAAGGCCCGGAGCTTGGATAGTTGAGGGCATATTTGCTTCTCTCCTTAGCGTCGATCTGTGAGGGAGGGATGTGTTGCTTAGCCGCCTGGACGGTAACCGGTAAAGGATTTTCTCCCTCAAGGGAGGTATCTTTGCTTGATAAAACCATGTTGAATTCCATTCTTTGGGATGGCTGTGCAGTTTAGGCGTGAGGGTAAGTGACCTCTTTCCGCTCGAATCGCCACACCACCCAACTCAGTGTTGGGACCGTCGAGAAAATTCAGGCGGCGGTTTAGATGGAAGCAATCTCTGAACAATTCAAGCGTGGGCTCCTCTTGAAAGGACACCTCACAAAGCACTTGAAAAAGTGATGATATTGGTTATGGAGTTGGGGCCAATGTCTTGTGGACACATTGGAAGCTGGCCAAGACATCTCGATAAAACTTTGAACCGGGTGGACTGAAGCCCCGGGCTAAATGATCAGCAAACACAACAACTTATCCATCCTTGGGTTCTGGAGAACTCTCCGGGCCAGGGACCCTCCAGTGAATGACGTCTTTTTTGCCTAAGGCGCCGGTGCGGTCTAAGTTATCCAGTTGAGTTTCAGTCACTCGAGAAGAGACCCAGTTACACTCGTACACTTGCTTGGCCATGATGCAATCTGCAAAGCAGTAATACCGGTTCAAGAGTATGTTGGAAGCCTATATATTGATATATTCATTGTTAAACCAGAAGAAGTTGCTTATAAACCGGAGTTTTGCAAGGTGGCAATACATAAACCGGAAAACCCTGGCGGTTCAACAAGGGGACTAATGGTATATGCCGAGTTGTCAATTTCTCTACAAAGTTAAACCGCCTGGTATGAAACATTGATGAATCAAAAGTAGATGTGTGAAAACAGGTTTCACAAAAGCTTATCACAGTTTTGGATCTGGAGCATATTCAGAAAAGAAATTAATATTCAAGATCCAAAACGGAGCGGTACCGAATCGATGAGAAAGGATGCAAGGAGATCTATGACCTTGAGATGCGTAAGCGACAGCGGATGCTAAAAAACTACCGCTACGCGGAACAAAGATTCGCAGACTTAACTAAAAGTTAGCATATGAGCAAGAAGCAAGCGATGAGCACCGAAGAACAGGGAAACCCTAGAACAGATCTATGGTGAAAGGACAGAAGACTTACCGGGGCTGAGGAAGAAGCGGAAGGTCGCCGTGATGCTCTGGTGCGTTCAGGGTGATGCAGCGGCCAAGGTTGGTGCAGAAGTTGACGGCGGTGGCGGAGCTCCGAAGCTGGGCGGCGCAAGGAAGACAAAGCAAAGGGGCACGAAGGGAAAAAAAGAAATGACCCTTCGGTCTATTTATAAAGGCAAAGGATATGTGTGTCGGTAGCGAAAATCAAGGGCCGCAAGTTTGGAAGCGGAGTATCGCCTCGATTATTGCGTACTCATTAATGAAAAGATGTTATATGAGCTTCTTTATGACAGATGACGTCAAGCCGGTTCACCACAATCCGAGAAGATGGCGCCACGGCGGTTCAACCAATAAGATGTTGAAGCGAAGTTTTTACTAAGGATTGACATGAATCTGCTCAAATCAATCTGGGGCCTAATGTTGGGGATATTACTATCGGGCGTAAACCGGCCAGAGAGGCCAGGTTAACTTCGTCGGTAGTCAAGTATGCTTGAACTCGTGAGGATATTCTCGAAGGGCCCAAGGCCCGTAACCGGTTTAAGGCTTGTAGCCGTGAACCGGCATTAGTATGTAACTTGTGTTGTAAGTTAGAAATACTAGAGACCGAACCGGACACGTCTATGAGCCGGTCTCGGGACTCTGCAAACCGACAGGTGTCACCCATGTATATAAGGGGACGACCCGGCGGCGATTCCGGACGACAGAAAACAACTCGAGACTTGGGCGAAGCTTGTTTGCTCCCTAGTCATCGAAACCCCCATCAATTCCATCACAACTAGACGTAGGCTTTTACCTTCATCAAAGGGGCCGAACTAGTATAAACTCTCTTGCGTCCTTGTGTCCGCTTTAACCCATTCAAGCTAACCCGTAGCGATGGCTCCATGACAAAGTCCTTTCATGAGGACATTTGCCGTGACAAAACCACGACAGTGGGTGTTGTTGATTACCTTGCTCGACTGAAGGTTGCAATGTCGCGGATCGACACAGCACTCTGGCCGGGGGCAACACTCCAGAATGATCTCGAGTCTCTGATGACTTGACTTAATGAGATTCCTAGTCGAGTGCAAGAATGGAAGAAGTCTTCTGCCCGGTGCGGCGCTGATGTGGCCCTGTCTTTGGTTCGTGTTCACTGCAAGGAAGCACGAGAAGAGAAGCTGGCGGCGATCAAGGTTGCCAACACCAAGAGGCATGACTTCCAATCCTTCATGGAGACCTTCATTGCTGCTGCCACTCGGATCGCCGATGGAATTGGCTTGGACGAATTCGTCGAGCCGGCCAGCCCTCCTCCTGCGGAGTGAACAAATTCTTATGCTCCACCTAAAATTTGCCTCGGGATGCTGAGTGATTTTGTAACCGTTAAAATCCTTCGGGCTTGATGCCCGAGTACATTAATCCTTGGTCGAAACTTTAGGATTTATCTGGATTTGGTTTATCTTCGAATATGTTTGTGCTTGCCTTCGAGTGGAACTTATTCTTCACTCGGAACATTTTTGTACTTGAGATGCAGCTCTGGGGAGGAGGTTCCAGTCGACCTGCACCTCGTCGTTCTTGTAGATCGGGATGGAGCGCACGTTGTACTTGTGGCGCAGCTCCGAAGGAGAAGGTTGCAGTCGACCTGCACCTCGTCGTCCTTGCGGATCGGGATGGAGCGCACGTTGTACTTGTGGCGTAGCTCCGAAGGAGAAAGTTGCAGTCGACCTGCACCTCGTCGTCCTTGCGGATCGGGATGGAGCGCACATTGTACTTGTGGCGCAGCTCCGAAGGAGAAGGTTGCAGTCGACCCGCACCTCTTTGTCCTTGCGGATATGGGCGTGTTACAAACTTAGGCGAGTACTGGGTTGCAGCTAAGCCTCCGAGTGGGAGGGTTGCTCTCCACTCGATAGGATTTTTTAAAATTAGTCGAGTACTTGACTGCAGCTAAGCCCCCCGAGTGGGAGGGTTGCTCCTCACTCGGTAGGATTTTTCAAACTTAGGCGAGTACTTGGACTGCAGCTAAGCCCCCACGTGGGAGGGCTACTCTCCACTCGGTAGGATTTTTTAAACTTAGGCGAGTACTTGACTGCAGCTAAGCCCCCGAGTGGGAGGGCTGCTCTCCACTCGGTAGGATTTTTCAAACTTAGGCGAGTACTTGGACTGCAGCTAAGCCCCCAAGTGGGAGGGCTGCTCTCCACTCGGTAGGATTTTTAAAACTTAGGCAAGTACTGGACTGCAGCTAAGCCCCCGAGTGGGAGGGCTGCTCTCCACTCGGTAGGATTTTTTAAACTTAGGCGAGTACTTGACTGCAGCTAAGCCTCCGAGTGGGAGAGTTGCTCCTCACTCGGTAGGATTTTTTAAAATTAGGCGAGTACTGGACTGCAGCTAAGCCCCCGAGTGGGAGGGTTGCTCCTCACTCGGTAGGATTTTTCAAACTTAGCGAGTACTTGGACTGCAGCTAAGCCCCCGAGTGGGAGGGTTGCTCTCCACTCGGTAGGATTTTTTAAACTTAGGCGAGTACTTGACTGCAGCTAAGCCTCCGAGTGGGAGGGTTGCTCCTCACTAGGTAGGATTTTTTAAACTTAGGCGAGTACTTGACTGCAGCTAAGCCCCCGAGTGAGAGGCTTGCTCACCACTCGGTAGGATTTTTTAAACTTAGGCGAAACGGATTCGCAGCTAAGCCCCCCTGTGGTCGACTATGTCACCGACGACCCCTCCTTCTTGTCTGAGCAACCAGGCAAGCCCCCCCCCCCTTGATCACCAAATATCGCCTATTCCTTCTCTACTGCTTGCATTAGAGTAGTGTAGCATATTCTTGCTTCGGTTAATCCTATTACATTGCATAGCTTTGTCATTGTTGCTACTGCTTGTTACCCTTACCTGCTATCCTAATGCTTAGTATAGGATGCTAGTGTTCCATCGTGGCCCTACACTCTTGTCCGCTTGCCATGCTATACTCTTGGGCCGTGATCATTCGAGGTGATCACCATATGCTATATACTTTATCTTGTTACATTACTTATGATACTGTTCGAGATGGGGAATGAAGGGCAGGTGGCTCCATCCCGGTAGAGGTGGGCCTGGGTTCCGATGGCCCCCGATCGTTACTTTGTGGGCGGAGCGACAGGCAGGTTGAGACCACCTAGGAGAGGTGGGCTGGCCTCGTCGGCATCATGATTACTTCAAAATAACACGCTTAACGAGATCTTGGTATTTGATCTGAGTTGGGTCGCCTTATACGCACTAACCGCCATGTGGGACAATATATGGGCAACCTGCGTCGTGGTATCAGCCTAAGCTCTTTTTGACGTCTGCGACTGAGCGGCGCGCACCGCATTGGACCGTAAGCCCACGCTTGTATTAAGGGGACTAGGTCTGCTTTCGGCCACGTTTGCAACATGCAGGTGAGCAACAGGTGATGGGCCCAGACCCCTGCACGCATAGGATTTAGACCGGCGTGCTGACCTCTCTGTTGAGCCTAGGTAGGGCTGCGACGTGTTGATCTCCCGAGGCCGGACATGACCCAGGAACGTGTGCCTGGCCAGAGGGATCGAGCGTGTCGGGTAATGTGGTGCACCCCTGCAGGGAAGTTTATCTATTCGAATAGTCGTGATATTCGGTAACAGGACGACTTGGAGTTGTACCTTGACTTTATGACAACTAGAACCGGATACTTAATAAAACACACCCTTCCAAGTGGCAGATATAACCCAGTAATCGCTCTCACACAGGATGACGAGGGGAGGATCGTCAGGTAGGATTATGCTATGCGATGCTACTTGGTGAACTTACCATCTACTCTCTTCTACATGCTGCAAAATGGAGGCTGCCAGAAGCGTAGTCTTCGACAGGACTAGCTATCCCCCTCTTATTCTAGCATTCTGCAGTTCAGTCCACCGATATTGCCCCTTAACACAGATACCCATGCATATGTAGTGTAGATCCTTGCTTGCGAGTACTTTGGATGAGTACTCATGGTTGCTTTTCTCCCTCTTTTCCCCTTTCCTTTCCTCTTGGTTGTCGCAACCAGATGCTGGAGCCCAGGAGCCAGACGCCACCGTCGATGACGACTCCTACTACACTGGAGGTGCCTACTACTACGTGCAGGCCGCTGACGACGACCGGAGTAGTTTAGGAGGATCCCAGGCAGGAGGCATGCGCCTCTTTCGATCTGTATCTCAGTTTGTGCTAGCCATTTTATGGCAACTTGTTTAACTGATATCTGTACTCAGATATCATTGCTTTCGCTGACTCGTCTATGATCGAGCTCTTGTATTCGAGCCCTCGAGGCCCCTGGCTTGTAATATGATGCTTGTATGACTTATTTTATTTTTAGAGTTGTGTTGTGATATCTTCCCGTGAGTCCCTGATCTTGATCGTACACGTTTGCGTGTATGATTGGTGTACAATTGAATCGGGGGCATCACAAGTTGGTATCAGAGCCGACTGCCTGTAGGAATCCCCTTCCACACTCCTTAGCCGAAGTCGAGTCTAGACATTGCAAAACTTTTACTAACATGGCTGTGTGGCTTATGGGCCCATGTCTCCATTGGCTGGTATTAGGATCTTTTATTCCTCTTCTATACTCTGGGACTCTCATCTCTCTTCTATTCGGGTTAAATAATTTTGCTAACTCTAACTTTAGGTTCTCGTAAATACTTCCTCCCGAAGAGCCGCTCATTCCCAACGATGGCTTGAATCACCAGAAGATTTTGGAGATACTCTTCAAAGTTCTCCCGAGACTTTGTACCGTCACTTTGCAATTACCTTCCACCAATATATCCTTATGGACAACTTCTTATACTGCCATTCATACATTGGTTCCCAGTTGCTCTTGTTAGTACAAGATGCCCCGTAATACTCTCCGTTGTCTCGAGAATCCTTGTGTCTGCTGCCTTGCAGCTCTTTTCTGCATTGATACCCCCACGAATAATTCCTCGCGCTTACCGAGTATCCGCTCATCCCCCATTGTTCAGGTGTTTCAAAAAAGTCTTCGAAATACTATTCGATCCTCCGAAAATCCTCCACAACCTATTGCTCTTGAAATTCTTGCTTGCTTGCATTATGGTTAATCCCATAAGTCTCGTAATCTGATTGGCGTCCCTTGTCATTATCATTTGGGTCTGTTGATTCTATATGTTGTGAATGCTAGCAATCCTTAATCAGGTCCTAGAATTCATCCTTCCGGCTCAGACGTCATTTTGAACAGGAGCTGGTTCTCGACCAATCAAATTGCCGTCGACTATGCCCCTAAGTCTATTCAACTTATCCATCCTTGATTAGAGCGTCTGTTTCTGATCCTTTGATCTGGAATCATAATTCCTTTGCATTTAAGGTTTGAATTATTCAGATGATTCCATAACTTGTTGCATTTGCATTCTTTCCTCTTCTGGTTGAGTACCGATACTCACATCAGATCCTTTGTGGACCATCAAGTCCTTTGTTGGATTGTTATCCGACAGTGTCCTTCACATTTGATCACCTTGTGAGTTCTTTCCCTGATACATAATGCCTTTGGTAAATTGTATCCTCTCCCTTTGTCAACCATGCTCTGCTCTCGAGCTATTGTTCATTACTCATGAAACTCGTGGTATATGTTCCTAAGATGACCCGATGGGTTGAACCAATGCCTTTCATAATCTGTGTGAACCCGAAAGATTTCACGGTTCATACTCCTCTGGTAATTCACCAGGTAGTTCTTCACCTTCACTTAATTTTAACAGAGCAGTGAGTGAAAGGTCATGCATTGAAGAAGTGGGAGTCGACCTTGAACTTTGTGTTCATGCCCATGGACACGATGTAGATTTTATCATGGAAGCTTCTCTTAAATTAATTATTCCTCTGGTACAAGTTCATCTTATATCTGAGATCTAGTCTTTTGCAATCATGGTTCCGGCCATATTGATATTATTTGATTCGTTTTCTCAGACAAGTTAAAGTGCTTGTCTTCTACAGATCAATGCACATGTCCAACCTTTATTCTGTCCTACTTTCGAGTATTACCCTCTGGTATCTCGAGAATATCAAAGAACTGTGCTGCTTCCTATGAGTCTTCATCTAGAATTGCTTCTCACCGATCTCAGATTTTCCTCGGCTTCTGAGTTATTAGTCACTCAAGAACACCGAATAGTGAATCGAGTTCGCACTCCGATTCAATAGCTCTAAGTAATTTTCGTTGCTTACAAGATTATTAATCCTTCCAATCATTCCCAACCTGATCGGCTATATCATTATCGTGCTAAATTTTAACTCTGCTACCTGGTCCTTAACACCGGAGCACAACTTTCCATGATGAGCTAAGCTTACACCGATCTTCCTCGTCATACCATTTCTCCTTGAATAGCAAGCTTGATTTCGTGATTGTGTCGTACCCATGGTTCCAATAACCTTGTGCTTCATCATTCCTTTGACTTGATCTCATCATCGGTCGATTACATCTTCTTGAAACCTCTCAATAAATGTGTTGTGATCATCATCAACGTTTTAACTTCTTCCAAGACGTACATTGAGTTCCCGATGAGAAACTCCATGCTTGCCCCCTCGATGATTTGTGTTGACATCGACAACATTATTGATTTCCCTCCCAACACAAAACTTGTTCTAGTTTTGCGTTGTACCTTGAGTTCCTTGCTATCCGACTTATGTTATGCTCTACCTTGGAGTATTACCATCGTTTATGTCAAGAATGTCGTGAGAATTTCACCTCCTCTTTAAAATTCTTGATACAAGTGATACTCCTTACTTTCTCTGTTCATTCCTTGGACCCCATGTTGTTTCTAACCGGAAAATCGACAATTGAACTATGACGTGTGAATTCAAAACTTCTAGCAACCCTATTGCTTTGAAGTTAATGGTCGATAGCTTCATTCTAAGTCTTTTGGTTATCGAATCACCATTCTAACCTTGATCATGCTACCTAAGCCCATATTTCGGGTGCACCTTTCAACCAATGTTTACTCGTGGATGTTCTCCTCGAGCATACATCATTATATCTTTTGATCTAACCAATGATATCTCCGTGTTCACGCAATTGTGGAAATCCTTCTTTTCGGAAGTCTCGATGAATTGTCGCTGAGTCCATCAGCCACCCCCTCATCCTCTCTTTGGTTTAATGATGAATTATTGTTACGGAACTCGCTTCCATAGTTCACCCGAGAATGTCATATTGTCATCTCGTCAATTGTGTTGCACCTTTTCTTCTCAAGCATCCTGAGTCTGAGGTATCCTGACACCAATCAGATCTGAATCTCGTTCCGATATGATGGTTGGAACATTTTTCCAAGAGTTATAACACTGGTCTTTTATGACCCGGTAAGGTGATGGCATGCCCAGCACACCTGGCCGGATGACCTGTTGTTATAGTTTCCTTATTAGCAAGGTTATCCATTCTTCCATGAGGAAATTGTAAGACTTATTCTACAAGTTGTTCCTGATGGATCCTTCCTGTATCCAAAGTCTGACCTTTGCTTGAAGACCATGTCAATGTTATCTCGAAGCACGTCTGTGGTAATCCGATTTTCAATAAGAGCATTTGAAGCACAATGCTAAATTTTCTTTATCATTTATCCTAACACCGTTGTATGGGTAATATCATGAGATTCCTCCCCCTTTACCTAAATGGTTTTCTACTTTCTATCCTATCATGGATATCATGCTCCGCTTGTCCTTGGGAAGGATATACCCCCGAAATATGCGTGTATACACATTTTCCCTTCCATTGTTCTGTTTAAACCTGATAACCACTTTTCCTTTCTATTGGTTTGTTTAAACCTTCTTGTGATCTATACTATATAAGCAGTAATATTTCCCTGCTTATGTAAACACCTCATTGTACAATTCTGTCAGCAAGACACTGTTACTATTGTTGATGACATTCTTGTAGCCACCGATGGACGAGAACTTTGCCTATTGGTCCGCCTCATTCAACGAGCAAGAAAATGGTTGTCTTCGTCCCTCGCCCTTGGTATCGACGTTGTTGCCGACATAATCGACATGCTACCCTCTGACATGCCTTTCTTGCATGATCACGCAAGACGTCTCCGTCCTTCCTACTTTTAACCCACATGGTGGGCCGATAACCCATAGTTCCACAGGATCGAAACTTGACTCTCTTGTACACCCCCTGTTTCCATAGTTATTCCTCGCGCGTGACCTCGTATGTAATTCATGAGCCACCTTCCTAGTGACCTATTATGGTATCAGACGCAATACTTATTCTCATTGCTCTGAACCCCTTTTCACGCCCTGTTTCAGGCATCGAACGATTGCCTGCCCGCTTGAAACTTCTCATGGTACCTTCTTACTTGCTCTCGATATCTTCTTAAGTTCAATTCGAGAATTACTTTCCGCAACCTTCCCCGATGTTATCCACCAGTTAGTTAACCGTGCAGAGGTCCGTTCTTCCGAGGTTACCCCTTGTCCTTTGTACGTACGATGGAGTTCTTGAAGAAAGGGTGCCGGCTTCATCATGATGACCTGAAAAAGTGAAATGAAGACATCTACATAATGTATCGACCTCTTCGAGAAGAGCAACCAAGACCGAGAAGATCCGTTAGAATTTCGTAACCAGAACTTTCCCCCTTATTCCACCTCTTAAATCTCGGGACGAGATTTTCTGTAGTGGAGGAGAATTGTGACGCCCGGATAATTAAGCTACAGTAATTCTCTACTAATGTGGCCATGTCACATCGATTACTATTGCTAATCTCACGTTAATTTGAAACCGATCCAACTCCAAAATTGAATTAAAGGCAAACAACAAAAGTTTTCAAAAACTAGAACTAAAATGTTTGGGTCGTGTCAAATAAATCATAAGTAGTAATGGTGGAGAAACCACATTTTTTATAAAATATTTAACTGCTCAAAATTAACTAAAACAACAACTAGAACAATTAATTAAATACATTTTCAAGTTATAAGGTTACAAACTAATTTTTAATTAAATGCCTAACTAGTATTGGCAGTGGTATAACTGGTAATACTACATTAGGTGCTGTTTTTATAATGAACAAAACTAAAATGAGTAGTAAATAAAATAGCAAAACTAATTACCAGGAAAAGTAAACAAAAGATTAAAAAAAGGAAATCAAAGGGCCACCCCCCCCCCGGCCCAACCGTGCCCCGGCCCAACTGGCTGGCCCAGCTCGGCCCCTGCCTGTTTAGGCCTCCCCAACCCACATCGTGACCTAAATCCCCTCACTCGCATCCCACTCCTCCTCTCGTTCCCCACTCTCCCCCACCTTTTCTGGATCAGGGCAACGGCGCCCCAACCCCGTCGTTCTCGCGCCGGACGTCCACCTCGCCGCCTCAGACTGTGCCGGGAGCACCACCTCCACCGTCTTTGTAGACTACGTGGACGCATCGGAGCTCGGGACCCATGCCTCGTGTGGATCGAGCTGTTCCCTTCTCTGTATCGCCACCTCGTGCACGTGGACGCCGCCGCCACCGGAGCCACCTCGTCGGACCGCCTCCCCGTCTCCATCAACGCAGGTCGTCCCCATCCTCCTCCTCGACAACCGTTGCCATTTTCCCTGCAACGCTGGTGAGGACCCCGGTCCTCCTCCTTCTCGTGCCCTCACGTCGGCGTTCGCTCGCGCCACCGCAACCAACCCGTGCCCGCGCGCGCCCGTGGACCACTACTGCCCGAGGTCGCGTCATGGTCCTTCTTCCCCCTCCCCTGCGTGATGCGCTGCTGCTACTGCTTGCTGAAGCTGCTGCTCCCGCTCGAGCCACCCGCGCGCGCGCACGCTCGCTGGCGCCGTTGGCAACTCGCATGCACGCCTCGACGCGGCCTCGTCCCCTGCTGCTCGCCCACGTGTCAACCCTGCCGCCGCCACCCGCTGTCGCTCAGGCCACCCGCCCTGTTGCTGCACATCACCGTCTCCCCCCGCCCGCCCGCCTCCTCCTCTCAGCGTCGCTGACGCCTCCCTCGCCCTGCTCTTGCCCCATGTTAAATGCGTGACCTGGCGGCGCCCGTGCCTGCTGTCATGCGCCATGAGACTCCCTCGCGCGCCCACACCCGGCTCAAGGCGCCCATGCCAGGGGCCGCGACGCCTGACCATGCCGCTCGCGACCCATGGTCGCGCCCGTCGCCTCTGCCGCCACCCTCTGCTGCCCAAGCGCCTCCGCAACAACCAAGGCTGGCGCCCCACCGACCCCTCCTGTCTCCCCAGCGCTCCCCTCCGCCTCCTCCGCGCACCGGGGGCTCTACACCGCCTGGGACGTGCTCCCTCCCTGCAGACTGGCAGCAGCAGGCACCCATCGGGTCCAGCTACTCGCCGTGGCCCCGCGTGTTGGCCGCGCCCGGGTCTGTCCCGGCTGGTGCACACGCCCATTAGCCCCGCGCCCGCGCCTGCTAAGCAGCGCCCGTTTGGCCCCTAGGGCCAATGACAAGGGGGCCCCGCGCCCCAGAACGTTTGTTAAAAAAAGAATTTCGAACTAAAAATAAATCAATAAATTAACTTAACTAATTGTGTTTAATTAACCTAATCAATTAACTAACCTAATTAACCCTGTTTAGTTAGCCTTAGTCTATGACAGGTGGGCCCCGCTGGACCCACAGGCCAGGTTTGACTCTGGTCAGCTGGGTTTGACCTGCTGACGTCATGGTGATGTCATGCTGACATCACCTTTCACTGTTCTGGATAATGTTCAATTTAAATAATTAAATAAATTTCCAAAATGCCTAAAACTTTGATAAATTATAGGAGTAGAAAATAAACCGTAACTCGGATGAAAAAGTTTTATACATGAAAGTTGCTCAGAACGACGAGACGAATCCAAACACGCGATCCGTTTACATGTCAGATGCCTCTAACTATCTGAACATGGAACTTTCCCCCTCCGGTCATTTGTCTCACACAGGTCCGGAACCGGGAGAACATTCCCGGCTGACTTCCCCCTTCACCGGTATCGTGTAGCACCGCGTTAGAACATGTCTAGCTCTGCATGTTGTCCTGTTATGCACTTTCTTGCTATGTATTTACTGTTTCTCCCCCCTCTTCTCTTCGATAGACCCCGTGACGATGTTGATGCCCCTGTGGTCGACTACGTCACCGACGACCCCTCCTTCTTGTCTGAGCAACCAGGCAAGCCCCCCCCTGATCACCAGATATCGCCTATTCCTTCTCTACTGCTTGCATTAGAGTAGTGTAGCATGTTACTGCTTTCGGTTAATCCTATTCTGCTGCATAGCCTGTCATTGTTGCTGCAGTTGTTACCCTTACCTGCTATCCTAATTCTTAGTATAGGATGCTAGTGTTCCATCAGTGGCCCTACACTCTTGTCCATCTGCCATGCTATACTACTGGGCCGTGATCACTTCGGGAGGTGATCACGGGCATATGCTATATACCTTATACTATTACATTACTTATGATACTGTTCGGAGATGGGGGCTGAAGGGGCAGGTGGCTCCATCCCGGTAGAGGTGGGCATGGGTTCCCGACGGCCCCGATCGTTACTTTTAGGCGGAGCGATTGTGGCAGGTTGAGACCACCTAGGAGAGAGGTGGGCCTGGCCCTGGTCGGCGTCAATAGTTACTTCAAAATAACACGCTTAACGAGATCTTGGTATTTGATCTGAGTTGGGTCGTTGACCTTATACGCACTAACCGCCGCGTGGGACAAGATATGGGCAACCGGCGTCGTGGTATCAGCCGAAGCTCTTTTTGACGTCAATGACTGACGCATTGGACCGTAAGCCCACGCTTGTATTAAGGGGGCTAGGTCTGCTTTCGGCCGTGATCGCAACGTGCAGGTGAGCAACGGGCAATGGGCCCAGACCCCTGCGCACATAGGATTTAGACCGGCGTGATGACCTCTCTGTTGAGCCTAGGTAGGGCTGCGACGTGTTGATCTCCCGAGGCCGGACATGACACAGGAAAGTGTGCCCAGCCAGAGGGGTCGAGCGTGTCGGTTAATGTGGTGCACCCCTGCAGGGAATTTTATCTATTCGAATAGTCGTGATCTTCGGTAACAGGACGACTTGGAGTTGTACCTTAACCTTATGACAACTAGAACTGGATACTTAATAAAACACACCCTTCCAAGTGCTAGATATAACCCGGTGATCGCTCTCACACAGGGCGACGAGGGGAGGATCGTTGGGTAGGATTATGCTATGCGATGCTACTTGGTGAAGTTACCATCTACTCTCTTCTACATGCTGCAAGATGGAGGCTGCCAGAAGCGTAGTCTTCGACATGACTAGCTATCCCCCTCTTATTCTGGCATTCTGCAGTTCAGTCCACGGATATTGCCCCTTTACATAGATATCCATGCATATGTAGTGTAGATCCTTGCTTGCGAGTACTTTGGATGACTACTCACGGTTGCTTTTCTCCCTCTTTTCCCCCTTTACTTTCCTCTTGGTTGTCGCAACCAGATGCTGGAGCCCAGGAGCGAGACGCCACCGTCGACGACGACTCCTACTACACTGGAGGTGCCTACTACTACGTGCAGGCCACTGACAACGACCAGGAGTAGTTTAGGTGGATCCCAGGCAGGAGGCCCGCGCCTCTTTTGATCTATATCTCAGTTTGTGCTAGGCATCTTATGGCAACTTGTTTAACTGATGTCTGTACTCAGCTATCGTTGCTTTCGCTGACTCGTCTATAATCGAGCTCTTGTATTCGAGCTCTCGAAACCCCTGGCTTGTAATATGATGCTTGTATGACTTATTTTATTTTTAGAGTTGTGTTGTGATATCTTCCCATGAGTCCCTGATCTTGATCGTACACGTTTGCGTCTATGATTAGTGTACGATTGAATCGGGGGCGTCATAATACCCCGCAAGGCATCCCCTCTTCCGTCCTCGTTCATCGGTTACTTTACTTGGAGCTATATTTTTATTCACCACATGATATGTGTTTTTCTTGGAGCGTCAATTTATTTTGTTAGGATTTGCTTGCTTTTATTTAGAACAATGTTTTGCATCTTTTATTTCAATAAAAGTGGCATTGATAGCCTTTACTATGCCTATTTTACAAGTCTTCATGTTGCTGTTTGAAAACACAAAGTTTACCGCTGTTGCAAAAATTCCCTAGAAAAGTCAGAATGTGATAAAATGTTGAAACCTTTTGCATAATAAGCTCTGATAAATTTACTACAGCGGGAATTTTCTTTCATAATTTTTGGAGCTAGGTAAGTATGGATCTTGCTGCATTCTTTATAGACTGTCCTGTTTAGGCAGATTGCTGTTATGTTTGCATTGTTTGCATATGTTTGCTTGTTAATAATTCTATTTGAGGATAGGACTATTAAATATGCAGAGGCATTTAGTATGCAATGTTGAATAATAATTTTAGTTATTTGCTACAGTAGAGTATGATAAGGTTTTTGCATTGGTTTATACTAACTTATCTCACGAGTCCTTGTTGAGTTTTCTATGGATGAAGCTTTTGAAATTTAGGGAGACCGTGATATGAGAGGAATTAAGGAGACACAAAATCTCAAGCTTGGGGATGCCCAAGGCATCCCAAGATAATATTTCAAGAAGTCTCAAGCGTCTAAGCTTGGGGATGCCCCGGTTGGCATCCCACCTTTCTTCTTCGACAACTATCGGTTAGTATCGGTTGATCCTAAGTTTTTGCTTCTTCACGTGATGTTTGCTATTCTTAGAATGTCATTTTATTTTGTTTTGCTTGCTGTTGAATAAAATATCAAGTTCTGAAATTCTTAAATAAGAGAGAGTCCTCACATAGCTACATAATTATTTAACTACTCATTGATCTTCAATTATATCTTTTTGGAGTAGTTTTTCATTTACTAGTGTGCTTCACTTATATCCTATGAGTAAATGGTTGAATGATTTGAATGTCATAAATCTGAAATTATATATGTTTCATATGCTTATCCCACGAGGAGTAATGACTTCACATATAAGAAGTAGAGGTGGTAAATTTATTGAAGGTTAGCAAACATTGTATTGGTCACTTGAACAATTCATGAAAGAATATTGAGGGAAGAGAGATTTCACATATAAATATACTATCTTGGGCATCTTTTATGATTGTGAGCACTCATTAAAATATGACATGCTAAAAGGTTGATGTTGGACAAGGAAGACAACGTAATGGGTTATGTTTTTCTTATATCCGAAATAAAGTATATTGTCATGGATCATTCAACATGCTGAGCTTGCCTTTCCCCCTCATGCTAGGCAAATTCTTTGCACCAAGTAGATATACTACTTGTGCTTCCAAACATCCCTTAAACTAGTATTGCCATGAGAGTCCACCATACCTACCTATGGATTGAGCAAGATCCTTCAAGTAAGTTGTCATCGGTGCATGCAATAAAAATTGCTCTCTAAATATGTATGATTTATTAGTGTGGAGAAAATAAGCTTTATACGATCTTGTGATGTGGAAGTAATAAAAGCGACGGACTGCATAATAAAGGTCCCTATCACAAGTGGCAATATAAAGTGACGTTCTTTCGCATTAAGATTTTGTGCTTCCAACTATAAAAGCGCATGACAACCTCTGCTTCCCTCTGCGAAGGGTCTATCTTTTATTCTTGTCTTATACCTTATGCAAGAGTCATGGTGATCTTCACCTTTCCTTTTTACATTTTATCCTTTGGCAAGCACATTGTGTTGGAAAGATCCTGATATATATATATATATATATATATATATATATATATATATATATATATATATATATATATATATATATATATATATAGGAAAATGGGTTAGTACTCCTGGGAGTATGTACTCCTAGCTCCATCTGCCACTGATGATTGTCCAAGCGGTTCTCATCCTCTAGACCCGTTAGTACTAAACAAACTAAATACATGTACGCCGACTTTGTAGGAGCTTCCCGTCTAATCCTCTCATCCAACTCCCACGAATGGCATATTCCTCTTCCACGGCGTGGCGATAAAAAATACATGCAGAAGTGGCGGTGACGTATATATATATATATATATATATATATATATATATATATATATATATATATATATATATATATATATATATATATATATATATATATATATATATATATATATATATATATATAGGAAAATGGGTTAGTACTCCTGGGAGTATGTACTCCTAGCTCCATCTGCCACTGATGATTGTCCAAGCGGTTCTCATCCTCTAGACCCGTTAGTACTAAACAAACTAAATACATGTACGCCGACTTTGTAGGAGCTTCCCGTCTAATCCTCTCATCCAACTCCCACGAATGGCATATTCCTCTTCCACGGCGGCGGCGACAAAAAATACATGCAGAAGTGGCGGTGACGGTTGTACCCAGCACTTGTACTGGCCGGCTGGCCGTGACACCGTATTTAGGCCGACTCGCCGGCGTCGGAGCTCACCCACGTGTGATCGATCCAGCGGCTTCAATCGCTGAACACACGCTTGTGATCTTCTGGGGACTTGATTCACAGGATGATCTGATCGTTAGTTACTTGATTAGTTGATTTCATCCCGCGGAAGTGAGCTGGTCCCTTCCTTTGGCATCTCATCCGGTGCCTATCTGCGATGGCAAAGTTCTGTCAATGTTTCAATCAATTGTAGCACACCTTATGCACGTACGTGCATCTTCTGCACTTTCTTTGTTATATTCTTTTTATTGAGCTTCCTTTTTTTGTTGCCTCTAAGCTTGACAGGTCGGATTCTTCGGTTAGAATGCTAATCTCATCATATACGACTCCATATGAGGCGACCTATTCGATCCAGCTCGGTTTTGATGGATGAAGCGCGCGCCAGTCATCATCCTGCTGGCTGCCGAATGTCGATGCGACACAGCCGTGGGCGACGACGCCTTCCGTCGCATGGATTACTGCAGTGCTCTCACGGACATCGAGGACCACAATCGCATTGATTCGACCATATTCCTCTAATTTATGTTTGTAAGACCACATACTACTAGGATACCAGATCTAGATGCTTGTAATTAAATTGTACTCTTTTTCATGGATTATACTTCATTTAATTCTTGTATTTTCTTAGGAAATTACACTCCTTCCGTAGTAGTATATACCTTTTTTTTGCAAAAGGGCCTAACGCCATGTAGTAGTATATACCATTTTTTTTTCAAAAAGGCCTAAAGCCATGTAGTAGTATATACCTATAAGCTAGAAACTCCGCCATGTAAAAAATATAGTATACATCGACAAAAAAATGTGGTGTGTACTAAACTAAAAAGGTAGTATATACTGACAAACAAAATTATTTTTACTAACTCACAAAATTATATATTGACTAAAGAAAATGTACTACTACCTCCGCCTCAAAATAAGTGTCATTTAAGTTCAAATTTGATTTCTAATGTAGTATATTACGGAGGAGTAGTATATAGTATATACCGAATCACAAAATTGATATGCAGTCACTCTTTAATAAACTATACTTTTGATTTCTAATGTAATATATATACTCCAATCTTATCAGTGTATACTACTTGGTCATGAATTTGTACAGAAAAGATTTAGTCCGATCGTATCTACTTCAAATTAGTATCTTATGTACTGGTGCATTCTATGGTAGCATTACATTAATTACCAAGAAGAGTAAGAAAACAGTGCCAACTACTGTAACCAGTTCCCAAAATGTGGTATACTACATCAGAAAAGAAAAATGGTATGCACTTCGTTGCAAAATATGTGGCATATACTCCATAAATCAAAAGTGGTATATACTCTGTCGTAAATATGTGGTATATACTTCATGCCAAATATATGTATTTACTGCATCACAAAATTAAAATGGTATACTCTGTTACAAAAATATCGTAAGACTTCCTGAAATATTACATGCAAGTTAATAAATTGCTATATACCAGTTGTATAGGGCAGATACTTACCTTGAAGGAAGATATATACTTGTATATACTATGTGGGGCATGTGGCTTACGGGAAGAAACTTCCTGTTTTCAAAAGACGGGAGTACCACAAATATCGTTCCTTAATTATTGGATCAAGTCATGCATGCAGACGCTAGCTATTGCATGCATGGGCTCCTTTTTTTTATCGGTTGGTTTGCTGGCTATTGGGTATATCCAATCGAAATGACTTGTTAAAGAGTGGGAGTATGTACTCTTGGGAGTACGGAAAAGGAGTCATATATATATATATATATATATATATATATATATATATATATATATATATATATATATATATATATATATATATATATATATCCAATTGGATGTAAGGCATCATGAACTATTATTGTTGACATTACCCTTGAGGTAAAAGGTTGGGCGGCGAATCTATAAGCCCCTATCTTTCTCTGTGTCTGATTTAAACTTTGAACCCATAAATATCGCGTGAGTGTTAGCAATTGTGAAAGACTAAATGATAGTTGAGTATGTGAAGTTTGCTGAATCAAAAGCTCTGACATAGACTCTTCCTGAAAATAAGATGAATTGTAATTGTTTGATGACTAATAACACGGTTTCTTAGTTTTCAAAAAAGTTTATGATCTATACTTTAACATGTGAATAGTTTGTTACTTGATCATGAAAAGTTTTATGAGTTGAGCTACTGTTATGACATATAATGATGCTAGAAAAGGTGATTGAAATTATCATTGATCAAACTTGTGCACCTTCTAGCATTCACACTTCAGAAATTATTTCTTTTATCATTTACCTACTCGAGGACGAGCAGGAATTAAGCTTGGGGATGCTGATACGTCTCCAACGTATCTACAATTTATGAAGTATTCATGCTATTATATTATCTATTTTGGATGTATATGGGCTTTATTAAACACTTTTATATTATTTTTGGGACTAACCTATTAACCGGAGGCCCAGCCCAAATTGCTGTTTTCTTGTCTATTTCAGTGTTTCGAAGAAAAGGAATATCAAACGGAGTCCAAATGGAATGAAACCTTCGGGAGAGTTATTTTTGGAACGGAAGCAATCCACGAGACTTGGAGTAGACGTCAGGGAAGCTTCGAGGAAGCCACGAGGCAGGGAGGCGCGCCCTACCCCCCTGGGCGCGCCCCCCACCCTCGTGGGCCCCTCGTGGCTCCCCTGACCGACTTCTTTCGCCTAGATATCCATATACCCTAAAAACATCGGAGAGCAGAATAGATCGGGAGTTCCGCTGCCGCAAGCCTCTGTAGCCACAAAAAAAACCAAGCGGGACCCTGTTCCGGCACCTGGGGGGGATCCTCACCGTGGCCATCTTCATCATCCCGCGCCTCCGTGACGAGGAGGAGTAGTTCACCCTCGGGCTGAGGGTATGTACCAGTAGCTATGTGTTTGATCTCTCTCTCTCTCTCTCTCTCTCTCTCTCTCTCTCGTGTTCTTGATTCGGCACGATCTTGATGTATCACGAGCTTTGCTATTATAGTTGGATCTTATGATGTTTCTCCCCCTCTACTCTCTTGTAATGGATTGAGTTTTCCCTTTGAAGTTATCTTATCGGATTGAGTCTTTAAGGATTTGAAAACACTTGATGTATGTCTTGCATGTGCTTATCTGTGGTGAGAATGGGATATCACGTGATCTACTTGATGTATGTTTTGGTGATCAACTTGCGGGTTCCGTGACCTCGTGAACTTATGCATAGGGGTTGGCACACGTTTTCGTCTTGACTCTCCGGTAGAAACTTTGGGGCACTCTTTGAAGTACTTTGTGTTGGTTTGAATAGATGAATCTGAGATTGTGTGATGCATATCATATAATCATACCCACGGATACTTGAGGTGACATGACATTAGGGTTTTGGTTGATTTGTGTCTTAAGGTGTTATTCTAGTACGAACTCTATGATAGATCGAACGGAAAGAATAGCTTCATGTTATTTTACTACGGACTCTTGAATAGATCAATCAGAAAGGATAACTTTGAGGTGGTTTCGTACCCTATCATAATCTCTTCGTTTGTTCTCCGCTATTAGTGACTTTGGAGTGACTCTTTGTTGCATGTTGAGGGATAGTTATATGATCCAATTATGTTATCCTTGTTGAGAGAACTTGCACTAGTGAAAGTATGAAACCTAGGCCTTGCTTCCTAGCATTGCAATACCATTTACTCTCACTTTTATCGGTTGTTACCTTGCTGTTTTTATAGTTTCAGATTACAAAAACTTATATCTACCATCCATATTGCACTTGTATCACTATCTCTTCGCTGAACTAGTGCACCTATACAATTTACCATTGTATTGGGTGTGTTGGGGACACAAGAGACTTTTTGTTATTGGGTTGCAGGGTTGCTTGAGAGAGACCATCTTCAACCTACGCCTCCCACGGATTGATAAACCTTAGGTCATCCACTTGAGGGAAATTTGCTACTGTCCTACAAACCTCTGCACTTGGAGGCCCAACAATGTCTACAAGAAGAAGGTTGTGTAGTAGACATCACTCATGATCTTCACTTATATTTGTTTGAGCTTATGAAAAGCAACACATGAAAATTAGTCCCAAAGTGATAGATATCCAAGAAGGATATAATAAAAAAATTCATGAAGATCATTGGACAAAATAAACTTGATTCCTTGTAATGGTTTTAAGATACAATGATGTGATGTGTGAGTCATGTTGATGAGTAATTATGCTTTAGTAAGAATATTGGTGTTAAGGTTTGTGATTCCCTATGCAAGCACGAAAGTCAATAGTCATGCAATGAAATTACATCCTACTTGTGGTGCATTATTCGGTGTTAATTATGCTTAATGTTCGCTTATGAGATTATTCGTTTCTTGGTTGGTCGCTTCCCAATCTTTTGCTAGCCTTCATTTTGCACTAAGTATGATCACTACTTGTGCATCCAAAAACCTTTAAACCAGTTTTGCCTCATGAGTCCACTATATCTACCTATATGCGGTATTATTTTGCCGTTCTAAGCAAATTTGTATGTGTCATCTCTAATTTTCAAAATAAACTTCTCTTTTGTGTATTTGTTTCAATCGCAGAACAATAACGGGTGGCTAATATTTTCCATGCTGGATGTGTTATTCTCACGATGAGTGTTTATTCACTTGTCATTGCACGAGAGTAAGGCAAAGGTATTAGGGATGCCTAGTCCCGAAATGAGAAATGAATTTACTTTATGTTGTCAAATAATAAATTCCTTGGAAAGTGTTGGTATGGAGGGCACCCGTGGATATGGTTAGCCATGGAAAGTGAAAGTATGGTGGAAAAAGGAATAAACTTTATTTTCTGTTTGGGAACCGCATATGATATATCTAGCATGGAAAGTGTTGGGAACTCTAAGTCATTTTTGTTGGTGGGAAAGGCACACCTCCCAAAATGTTTTTATATCTATGTTTTTCGCTTTGAGCTCCGGCACCTCTACAAATCCCTACTTCCCGCGAAGGGCCTTTCTTTTACTTTATGCAATTTTTATTTTGAATTTGAGTCTCCATCTTCTCTTATAAAAGCACTAACTAGGAGGCACTATGATCGTACTTGAGTATTGGGTGTAGCTAATATGCGAGTGTGTTTCATGAATGGATCAATGATTGAGCATGATGGGCTAGGGATAACTTATTTTAGTGTTGATATTTTGAAAGACATGGTTGCTTGTTGATATTCTTGAGTATTTAAGTCATCATGTCAAAACTATACTATTGCTTTGAATAATATAGAAGTCCAAATGTCCATGATATAAAGAAAAGAATATGAAATGACATGTTAGGCAGCATTCCACATCAAAAAAAATCTGTTTTTATCATTTACCTACTCGAGGACGAGCATGAATTAAGCTTGGGGATGTTGATACATCTCCAGCTTATCTATAATTTTTGATTGTTCCATGTTGTTATATTATCATTCTTGGATGTTTTATAATCATTTTAGAGTCATTTTATATCATTTTTTGGTACTAACCTATTGACATAGTGCCAAGTGCCAGTTGTTGTTTTCTGCATGTTTTTTACATCGCAGGAAATCAATACCAAACGGAGTCCAAACGCAGCGAAATTTTTTGGAGATTTTTTTGGCCCAGAAGACATCTAGTGGGCCGGAGAAGCACCTTGGGGTGCTCCAAGGGGAGCACAACCCACAAGGGCATGCCTGGGGGCCGAGGCGCGCCCAGGTGAGTTGTGCCCACCTCGGGTGCCCCCCGAACTGCCTCTTTGCTCTATAAATACCCCAATATTCCAGAAACCCTCGGGTGCCCCCCGAACTGCCTCTTTGATCCGTATGATGTAACTCTTTTTGCAGTGTGTTGGTTGGGATCGGATGAACTTTGAGTTTATGATCAGATCTATCTTTTTATCCATGAAAGTTATTTGAGTCTTCTTTCATCTCGTATATGCATGATTGCTTATAGCCTCGTATTTCTTCTCCGATATTTGGGTTTTGTTTGGCCAACTTGATCTATTTATCTTGCAATGGGAAGAGGTGCTTTGTAGTGGGTTCGATCTTACGGTGCTTGATCCTAGTGACAGAAGGGGAACTGACACGTATGTATCGTTGCTACTAAGGATAAAATGATGGGGCCTATTTCTACATAAATAGATCTTGTCTACATCATGTCATCGTTCTTATTGCATTAGTCCGTTTCTCCATGAACTTAATACACTAGATGCATGCTGGATAGCGGTCAATGTGTGGAGTAATAGTGGTAGATGCAGGCAGGAGTCGGTCTACCAATCTTGGACGTGATGCCTATATAATGATCATTGCATGGATATTGTCATGATTATTTGAAGTTCTATCAATTGCCCAACAGTAATTTGTTTACCCACCATTTGCTATTTTTCTCGAGAGAAGCCACTAGTGAAACCTATGGCCCCCGGGTCTCTTCTTTAATATATTTGCCTTTGCAATCTACTTTTCCTTTGCTTTTATTTTCAGATCTATTAAATCAAAAATACAAAAATACCTTGCCGCAATTTATTTTATTTGGCGTTCGATCTATCAATATTTACTACTCTCTCACATTCGTTTGCCTATCTCGGGCGGCGTTAGCCGAAAGGGATTGACAACCCCTTTTACACGTCGGGTTGCAAGTATTTGTTATTTGTGTGTAGGTGCTGTTTATGTTGTGTTGCTTGGTTCTCCTACTGGTTCGATAACCTTGGTTTCATCACTGAAGGAAATACCTACCGCTGCTGTGCTGCATCATCCCTCCCTCTTTGGGGAAATACCGACGTAGCTTCAAGCCGCCATCAGGATGAAGGAGTTCATATCCAATCTAGGTGTAATACCTAGTGCATCGGGTCCAGTGAAAATCTTTTGTGACAATACTGGAGCAATTGCCTTAGCGAAGGAATCCAGATTTCACAAAAGAATCAAACACATCAAGAGACGCTTCAACTCCATCCGTGATCAAGTCAAGGAGGGAGACATAGAGATTTGCAAGATACATACGGATCTGAATGTGGCAGACCCGTTGACTAAGCCTATTCCACGAGCAAAACATGATCAGCACCAAGACTCCATGGGTGTTAGAATCGTTACAATGTAATCTAGATTATTGACTCTAGTGCAAGTGGGAGACTGAAGGAAATATACCCTAGAGGCAATAATAATGTTGTTATTTATATTTCCTTATTTCATGATAAATGTTTATTATTCATGCTATAATTGTATTAACCGGAAACTTGATACATGTGTGGATACATAGACAAAACACCGTGTCCCTAGTAAGCCTCTACTAGACTAGCTCGTTAATCAAAGATGGTTAAGTTTCCTAACCATAGACATGTGTTGTCATTTGATGAACGAGATCACATCATTAGGAGAATGATGTGATGGACAAGACCCATCCGTTAGCTTAGCATAATGATCGTTAAGTTTTATTGCTATTGCTTTCTTCATAACTTATACATAGTCCTTTGATTATGAGATTATGCAACTCCCGGATACCGGAGGAATACCTTGTGTGCTATCAAACGTCACAACGTAACTGGGTGAGTATAAAGATGCTCCATAGGTATCTCCGAAGGTGTTTGTTGGGTTGGCATAGATCAAGATTAGGATTTGCCACTCCGAGTATCAGAGAGGTATCTCTGGGCCCTCTCAGTAATGCAAATCATAATAAGCCTTGCAAGCAATGTGACTAATGAGTTAGTTGCGGGATGATGCATTACGGAACGAGTAAAGAGACTTTCCAGTAACGAGATTGAACTAGGTATGAAGACACCGACGATCGAATCTCGGGCAAGTAACATACCGACGACAAAGGGAATAACGTATGTTGTCATTATGGTATGACCGATAAAGATCTTCATAGAATATGTTGGAACCAATTTGAGCATCCAGGTTCCGCTGTTGGTTATTGACCGAAGAGGTGTCTCGGTCATGTCTACATAGTTTTTGAACCCGTAGGGTCCGCACACTTAACGTTCGATGACGATTTTGTATTATATGAGTTATGTGATTTGGTGACCGAATTTTGTTCGGAGTCCCGGATGAGATCACGAATATGACAAGGAGTCTCAAAATGGTCGATAGGTAAAGATTCATATATAGGATGATAGTATTTGGACACCATAAGTGTTCCAGGAGTACCGGGTACGTATCGGGTCACCTGAAGGGGTTCCGGGCTACCCCCGGCAAACTATATGGGCCTATTGGGCCAAGAGGGGAAACATAGCAGCCAGCATGGGCTGCTGCACCCCCCCCCCCTTGCTAGCCGAATAGGAAGGGGAAGGGAAAGGAGGAAGAGAGAAGGAAGAGGAGGCAATTCGGCCTCCCCCTTCCTTCCTCCTCTCCCCCTTTCATTCCCTCCCCGGAAAGATGGTAGGGGGGGCGAATTAGACTAGGCCCCCAAGTAGGATTCCTCCTACTTGGGACGCCCCATGACTGTCCCCCCTCCCACCTATATATATGCAGGGAGGGGGCACCTAGAACACACAACAAACATTGTTAGCCGTGTGCGGCGCCCCCCTCCACAGTTTACGCCTCCGGTCATATTCACGTAGTGCTTAGGCGAAGCCCTACGCGGATCACTTCACCATCACCGTCACCACGCCGTCGTGCTGACGGAACTCTCCCTCGACACTTTGCTGGACCAAGAGTTCGAGGGACGTCATCGAGCTGAACGTGTGCAAAACTCGGAGGTGCCATAAGTTTGGTACTTGATTGGTCGGAACGAGAAGAAGTTCGACTACATCAACCGCGTTGTCAAACGCTTCCGCTTTCGGTTTACGAGGGTACGTGGACACACTCTCCCCCTCTCATTGATATGCATCTGCTAGATATATCTTGCGTGAGCATAGGAATTTTTTTGAAATTGCATGCTATGTTCCCCAACAACGAGACCACAAGGGCGACGTCTGGGACAAGTAGTGTCGGCTTCCGTGCCGCCGCCCGGAAGGCGGCCGGCGGCGGCCCGGCAAAACCCTAGTCGCCTGGGTGATCGCCTGTCGCAGAGAAAAACGCTTCACCTGGACTGAAGAGTTGATGTTGTATGATACTGCATATTGACAGGCACACAAGGGTCAGGAATCTTGTTGTTATTTAAAAAATTATATTGTTCCTCAATTTCCAAATGGTCCAAAAGACCGCACACACGCCAACCATCATAAGATGTTTCTCGGGTTTATTAATAGTGATCCAAACATGAAACAAAGCATGTACAGTATCAGACAAATCCAACAATTGAAAGCATGTTTCAAAATGTTCCAAAGCACTCTAGATATAGAGCTTTGCATGAAAATATGATCAATAGGTTCAACCTTGCCACATAAGGACAATGTTTACTACCAGTCTAGCCTCTCCTGATCAAATTATCTTCAGTTAAGACACCTTTTCCAAGCACCAACCACATAAATACTTTAATCCTAGGAGGCATTTTGACTTTCCAAAGAAAGTTTTGAGGAAATTTAACCCCATCCTCAAACAGGTATCTATAATATGATTTAACAGAGTAAAAGGTATATCTAATAGTATCCTTTTGATCACTGAGCTCAAGATTCTCACAAACCTCTTTAATACGATCCCATAATTCTAAAGAACATCCCCATGTCAGGCTTGAGAGGTGCTAGCAGATGCTTGGGATGAATTCTCACCTAAGACCGTCACCATCATCATTAGGGGGCTGACCTGTCACACGGATCTAACCACAGTCACTCCCAACCAAAGACCTATTACGTTTCCAGGGTCGTTGACCTGGCGTCCATCGTGTGAAAGTAGATGCCACCCTGCCGATGAGGAACCGCTCATCAGCACAGATGCTAGCGTCAGGAGCCGCATGCTCGCCGACATCCTTAAGTGAAATATATGAATACCAAGTTACAAATTCAATGCAACTTCTCTTCAATAGTTGTGGAAGGTAACTCTTTTTATTCTACATGGGAGTTCAAGTCATAGTCCACTCACATTGAAACAATACTTCATCATAAGCTTGACACTATTTTTGCTACTCGACACAAACGTTCTATAAGTCTTTTGTTTTTAAGGCCCATTTATGAAATTCCAAAGAAAGATATGTTTAGACTCATTGCCCAGTAGAAGATGTGGCAAGATAAATAATGTGAGAATCATGGCCTAAAAGTATGGTTCATTCTTTTTTTTGCATGGTAATATGTGTCTCATTCATATCATAATGATATATCATAAGGATCAAAGTACAAGTCACGTAAGGACTGACATGACAAAACTAAAAAAAGCTAGCAGCACATCTTTGAGCTTGCCAGCAGCGCCTGTCACCTGCCTCCAGCACCATCACAGCAGCCACCGAAGAAAAGAATGACGGATCACCTCACCCGAGCTCGACACGGATCCATTGCTGATATGCAGCTTTGCAGACCTCCAAAGTGGCTCACCAAAACTGAAGCCCTTGCCGTTGAATGAATCAGACCAGGGCAACACCCAGACACACCATCGAACTCCAGATCTGGCACCCCACCATGACTAAAATGCTGAAGGAGGAAACCATACCTGCCATCCACGAACCACGAACCCAGCACACGTTCCGTCTTCCAGATGGCGTCTGTTTGAAAAGAAAGTTTTGGCAATGCAACTCGATGTATTGATTGGTGCATAACGCACGTATATATGGGAGTACAAGTTGGGCCTCGACCTCAACTATACGATGACTAGGAGGTGGGCCAAGATATACAATATACATGCACAACCATATATTCAACACTTCGCATCAAAGCGTCGCCGGAGACATAAAGACTGGACCTGAACTCCTCGAAAACGGAAGTAGGCAGTCCTTTCGTCATGACATCAGCGAACTGTTGCATCGTCGGGACGTGAAAAGGACCCGGAAGCGCCCAAGAGCCACCTTCTCGCGAAAAAGTGTATGTCGATCTCAATGTGCTTCGTTCGACGATGGTGGACTGGGTTGGCGGAGAGGTACACGGCGGAGACGTTGTCGCAGTAGACGAGTGTGGCCTTGTGAACTTCACAAAGCAACTCCTGGAGCAGCAGATGAAACCAAGAGCATTCGGCGACGGCGTTAGCCACTGCCTGATACTCTGCCTCAGCACTCGAGCGGAAGACCGTGGGCTGTCGCTTGGACGACCACGAGATCAACGACGGCCCAAGGTAGACACAGTACCCCGAGGTGGAGCGACGTGTGTCTGGGCAACCAGCCCAGTCCGCATCAGAGTAGGCGACGAGGTTGGTGGAGGCGGAGGCCGTCAACATGAGTCCCATGGACGGGGTGTCGCGTATGTAACAGAGGATACGCTTCACCCGGGTCCAGTGAGAGTCGCGCGGAGCATGCATGTGAAGACATACCTGCTGAACAACATACTGCAAATTGGGGCGCGTCAGGGTCAGGTACTGCAGAGCGCCCACGATGGAGCGATAGAAGGCCGCATCGGATGCGGGGGAGCCCTCCAGAGCTGAAACCTTGGCCTTGGTGTCAACGGGCTTGCAGTTAAGCATGCCAGTACGGTCAAGAAGCTCATGGGCATAGCGTTGCTGATGCAGAAAGAACCCATCTGGCCGTCGAACCACCTCGATGCCAAGGAAGTAGTGCAGGGGCCCCAAGTCCTTGAGGGCAAACTCAACGCGAAGACGAGCAGTGAGCTGATGAAGGAGCTCGGCAGTGGATGCCGTCAGGATGATGTCGTCGACATAGAGCAGCAAGTAGGCCGTGGCAGCTCCGTGATGATACACGAAGAGGGACGCATCGGAGCGAGTGGATGTGAATCCAAGCGTCTGTAGGAATGCAGCGATCCGCTGGTACCAGGCCCGGGGCGCCTGCTTCAACCTGTAAAGGGAACGGGAGAGCAAGCACACATGGTCTGGATGCGCGGCGTCGACGAAGCCGGTGGGCTGCTCACAGAACACCTGCTCAGCGAGGTGGCCGTGCAAGAAGGCGTTGGAAACATCCAACTGATGCACGGGCTAGGCTCAGGAGACGGCTAACTGAAGCATGGTGCCGATCGTGCCTGGTTTGACAACCGGGGCAAAAGTGTCGGTGAAGTCCACGCCCACGCGTTGCCGAAAGCCCCGAACCACCCAGCGAGCTTTGTAACGCTCGAGAGTTCCGTCCGGACGAGTCTTGTGCCGAAAGACCCACTTGCCCGTGATGATGTTGGCACGAGGCGTCCGAGGGACGAGCTGCCAGGTGCGGTTCCGCTGGAGAGTGTCGAACTCTTCCTACATCGCAGCAAGCCCAATGAGGATCCCGGAGGGCGGCTCGAGCTGACAATGGGAGAGGGGATAGCTCAGAGACGGAAGCAGCGATAGGATACTCATCGCTGGTATACCGCGTGCTCGGGCGAAGAGTGCCAGCCCGAGAGCGAGTCATCGGGCGGGGCAGCGGGTCCGGAGCGGTGGCGGGTGATGATGACAAAGAGCCCGCTGCCCGAGGCCATGGCGCAGGCCGGGGTCCACCGAGGGGGGCGCCGGGGATGCCGGGGGCGTCGGGGACGCGGTGGGCGCCGTGGTCGGGGAAGCCGACCCGAGGAGGGGCGCGGCCCCTGAGGCAGCCAGATGGGGAGGAACTCGACCCGTGGCGCGAGGGGCACCCACAAAGCCGGGAGGCGGCCTAAGAGATGCTCTCGGGCGGCCGTAACTGGGAAAGCTCACCGTAGAACCACCGGGAGCGGGCAAGGCCGCAACGTCCGAAGGTACCTGCTGAAACGGAAAGACCATCTCATCAAAGTAAACGTGTCGGGAAGTGATCACCCATAGAACCACCGGGAGCGGGCAAGGCCGCAACTTTCGAAGGTACCTGCTAAAACGGGAAGACCATCTCATCAAAGTAAACGTGTCGGGGTAGCCTTTGGTGTTGGGTGGATAGCCGAGAAAGATGCAGGCCAAGGACCTAGGAGCGAGCTTATGTGGAGTAGTGGAAGCAATGCTAGGGTAGCACAAGCAACCGAAGATGCATAGCTCATTATAGGAGGGTGGCGTGCCGAACAAGAGGTGATGAGGTGCAAAATTCCCGCGAGTGCGACATGGACGGATGTTGATGAGTAGTGATGTGGTGGCAAGCGCGTCGGGCAAAAAACATGGTGGCACGTTGGCATGAAAAAGAAGCGTGCAGACGCAGTCATTAAGAGTGCAAAGCACGCGCTCAGCGCAACCATTCTGTTGCGAAGTGTACGGGCGAGTGAGACGAAAGATCGTGCCGTGTGTGGCGAGGAGATTGCGGATGGCAAGATTATCAAACTCCTTCCTGTTGTCTGTTTGCGATGCATGGATGGGACACCCAAACTGCATGGAGACATAAGAGTAGAAAGTGGTGAGAGTGGCAACAGCATCCGACTTTCGCCGCAAAGGGAAGGTCCACACATAGTGCAAAAAATCATCAAGTATAACAAGATAATAAAGATAGCCCATGTTACTTGCAACAGGAGAGGTCCAAACATCACTATGAATTAACTCAAATGGGTATGATGCAACATGTGATGAAGTGCTAAATGGAAAACGAACATGTTTGCCGAGACGACAGGCATGACAAGTGTGATCGTCGGTCTTATTACACGTGAAGGGAAAACTCCGAATAATATGACGAAGGGTGGCGGTGTTGGGATGTCCTAGTCGAGCATGCCAAAGGTCCACTCCTGCAGAAAGTGCCATGGGTGCGGCGATGGAGGAAGTGGATGAGTGGTCCGGGTAGAGCTCGTCGGGGCTGTCACATCAGTGGAGCACCATCCGGGTACGGGCATCCTTAACATAAAAGCCAAACATGTCAAATTCAACGGTGACGAGATTTTCACGTGTAAGAGAACGAACGGAAACAAGGTTTTTAATGATGTCAGGAGAGACAAGTACATTAGAGAGATATAATGGCATCGAGTTAGATGGAAAAGCAGCATAACCAACATGAGTAATGGGCATGGAGGAACCGTCACCCACGGTAATGCGAGCAACAGTGTGAACGGGGTGGGCGGTGAGAAGGTTACCAGGGTTGGCGGCCATGTGAGCCGTGGCTCCGGTGTCCATGTACCAGTTGCCACCGCCAGTATATTGTTGCGGCGTGGGGGCGGTGTGGAGAGCTGCTAGGAGCGCGGGGTCCCAGGGCGCCGATGGAAGTGCTGGAGCCGATGGTTGCGGCTGTGGTGGAGGCACCGCAAGGAGCGGGGGTACCCGCCGGCCGAAGGCGACCCATAGGGCGCGGAGGGGTCGTAGGGCAGCATAGGCGCGTACGGCTGAGGAGCCGCGTGAAGCGCCTAATGAGGAGCCAGGCAGGCACCGAAGAAGCCGGGGACGGGGGCGCGTGGTACAGGCATGGAGTACGCGTGAACAACCCCCGTCCAGGGGTTCAAGCCGGCCTGCCAGGGCGCCGGCGGGAGTAGCTGCTGCTTCTTTGGCGGGGCCCATACTGGCGCCCATCGCCGCTGCTTTGTGGCTTGACACGGCGGCCACCGCGGCACACTCGGCAAGTGCCGGTGTTGGGCAGCTCTGCTGCGGGTAGGAAAACCCGGGCATGGGCGGCGCCTGGAAGGGGCCCGGACCGGGCCGCGACTGAGGAGCCGGGGCGGTGGGCGGTGCGCCACCGCAGGTGCTGGCGGTGAGGGCTGTGTGAGTGGCCTGAGTGCGCGACATCCGCATCCTCCTTTCCTCCAGCTTCAGGTACGCCACGACCTTGTGAAAAGTCAGGTTAGTGATGCGGGGGATGTTGGAGGCGGCGTTCCTGAAGTCGTCGTTCAGGCCAGCGATGAGCATGCTGAGAAGAAGCTCGTCGGAGACCTTCTCACCGAGGTCATGGAGCTCATCAACGAGCTTCTTGAGGCGCATGCAATAATCGTCAACGGACGTGTCGTGCTGCTGACACCCAAAAAACTCGTTGTGCAAGAAAACCTTGCGCCGGAGCGCGTTGTCGGTGAATAGGCCGTTGAGCTTGGTCCAGACGGCGTGAGCATCATCCTCGGCAGAGACCACCGTGTGGAAAAGGTCCTTCGAGATGGTGGTGTAGAACCAACGGATGAGAGTGGCGTTGATGGTCATCCACTCCTCATCGTCCTCCATGAACCGAGAATCCACAGAGCCATCAACGTGATCCCAGAGATTGTACTCATGGAACACAAGGGAGAAGTACATCTTCCAGGCATAGTAGGTGGAGAGATGATCGAGGACGACGGGAACCCGACCGAGGATGTTGAGATCGCGAATGAGGACGGGGTCATGACCGGCGAACGGGTTGGTGCGGTTGGTGCCCGAGCCGCGCCGCGGCTAGCGGCGTGGGTTAGGGTTGGCGCGGCTAGGGGTGGCGGCGCTGCTAGGGGCGGCGACACAGTTTAGGGTTAGGGGAGAAGGGTGGGTAAATGGGTAGGGGAGGCGGCGGCTGGACACGGGCGGCTGCGCGGGAGACGCGGCGGTAGCGGCGGCGGGGTGTGACAGCGACGGCAGCGGCGGCGGGGTGTGACAGCGGCGGTGTGGTGTGGCGGCGATAGAGATTGCGGCGGCGGCGGCAGGGAGTAGGGTTTAGGATCGTAGGTATGATACCATGTTGGAAAAAAAGTTTTGGCAATGCAACTCGATGTACTGATCGGTGCATAACGCACGTATATATGGGAGTACAAGGTGGGCCTCGACCTCAACTATGCAATGACTAGGAGGTGGGCCAAGATATACAATATACATGCACAACCATATATTCAACATCGTTAATGCAGACTACAATCTGCATCCGCTCCTGGACTACCTCCCAAGCTCCGCGCCGACGGTGGAGCAAACACCGTCGCAGTGGCAGAGCCCGAGGACACAGGTCCACCATAAGGATGTCGCCGCCGCCACACAATTCTTACTTGAACAGACTGGTTTCCAAATTCACCCCCAACCATAGGATCGATAGCTTCGTCAGGGAAGGATCTGATGAATCTTTATTCATCGCCGTCATCATCGTCGCCGAAGTCAAGATGATAAACAACCTAAAAACCTAGACTACGAGGGAGTAAAAATGATCTACACACGTGGATCCGGCGATCGAGGTCGCCGTCGGAGGGGAGCCGCCGAAGGACGGCGCTGGAAGATTGGCCTCTCCTAGCAGCGGCTAGGGTTGTAGCTGCCAGGGACGAGAGGAAAACTGGCTTTGGTTCTTACTGAGGCTTGTTTCTACCACCGGTTGCTAGTACGAGGCTCCAACTATACAAACTAGATAGGAAACGTGCCTTGACGCGTGGTGCCTGGCTCAACCCATTATCCAAACATATAAACAAAGTATATATTATTGCAAGAAAAGTTGCCGAGAATGGATCAGTTTAATGCATAGAAGCAGAAAATTGCCTTTATAGATAACATTGTTGTGTCAAATACATGGCATATGTTCGGACAACACTAAATGGGCAGTGCAATCAGTCGCACCAAATGCCCAGCAGCATTTTGGCACCAAAAATAAACCATAATATATATTTCAGAGGTAACAAATAGCACATATAATATAGACAACTGAACCATCATATGAATTTCTAAAAGTAAGATGCTTGTGATAGTAATGGTTCAGTTATGATAGACAATTCGGATGGCATGTCTTCCAAATGCCGAGGTCACAGAAATGGTAACATGATTTACCAAAATCAAGTCCTAATGCTTGTGAAGAGAAACGATATTTACTGTTCGTCTACAACATATGTGTTTGTGAGTCTGCCTCTCCTAGCTGGAACATCATTAAAATCGTCGTCCCAAAATAAATCAAAGATGCTCAAAAAGTATCATCGTCACCTGGCTCTTATGTTTGCAAGTTCGTCTTCTCCTAGCTAGAACATCATTACAGTTAGAAAGCCCTCTCATCCCTGCAGAACAGTGAACATGAACAGACTGGACGATTATATAAAAGACATATTTCTTAGACCCACTATATTCGGAGAAGCATCGACAGGCAATCATAATAACTATATTCGGATACAAAATAGACAGAGCAACAGATATGGATATTTCCATGAAGCTGGAAAGAGATGTGTACAAATGTTATGTGTACACTACCAACTGTTGGGGAACGTAGTAATTTCAAAAAATTTCCTACGCACACGCAAGATCATGGTGATGGCATAGCAACGAGAGGGGAGAGTATTGTCCACGTACCCTCGTGAGACCGAAGCGAAGCGTTATGACAACGCTGTTGATGTAGTCGACGCGTCTTCACGATCCGACCGATCCAAGCACCGAACGCATACGGCACCTCCGAGTTCAGCACACGTTCAGCTCGATGGCGATCCCGGACTCCAATCCAGCAAAGTGTCGGGATGAGTTCGTCGACCGACGGCGTGGTGGCGATGATGATGCTCTACGGCGCGCAGGCTTCGCCTAAACTCCGCGATGATATGACCGAGGTGGAATATGGTGGAGGGGGGCACCGCACACGGCTAAGAGATCCAAGGGATCAATTGTTGTATCTTTTGTGCTAGCCCTGCCCCTCTATTTATATGTTGAGCCCCGGGGTCGAACCTTGGAGCAAAAGCCTCCTCAAAGTCGGTTTTGCCGAAAGGCAAGAGTCCCACTCGGACTCCAGGACCAAACGCCACAATCCTTGGCGTCTGGCCCAGACGCCATGGGCCTCGGCGTCTAGACCAGGGCGACGCCGTGGTCTCCGGCGTTTGGCCCCAGCCTCCATAAAACTCCTTTTGCACCGACCTAAAGCCTCATGGGCTTGACCCTTAGCCTAAACATATCATCCAATATATGAATCTTTACGTCTCGACCATTTCGAGACTCCTCGTCATGTCCCCGATCTCATCCGGGACTCGAACTCCTTGGTACATCAAAACATGTAAACTCATAATATAACATCATCGAAACCTTAAGCGTGCAGACCCTACGGGTTCGAGAACTATGTAGACATGACCGAGAACTATTCTTGGTCAATAACCAATAGCGGAACCTGGATGCCCATATTGGTTCCTACATATTCTACGAAGATCTTTATCGGTCAAACCGCATAACGACATACGTTGTTCCCTTTGTCATCGGTATGTTACTTGCCCGAGATTCGATCGTCGGTATCCAATACCTAGTTCAATCTCGTTACCGGAAAGTCTCTTTACTCGTTCCGTAATACATCATCTCGCAACTAACTTATTAGTTGCAATGCTTGCAAGGCTTATATGATGTGTATTACCGAGAAGGCCCAGAGATACCTCTCCGACAATCGGAGTGACAAAACCTAATCTCAAATCGCCAACCCAACATGTACCTTTGGAGACACCTGTAGTACTCCTTTATAATCACCCGATTACGTTGTGACGTTTGGTAGTACCAAAGTGTTCCTCCGTAAACGGAGTTGCATAATATCATAGTTACGGAACATGTATAAGTCATGAAGAAAGCAATAGCAATATACTAAACGATCAAGTGCTAGGCTAACGGAATGGGTCATGTCAATCACATCATTCTCCTAATGATGTGATCCCATTAATCAAATAACAACACATGTCTATGGTTAGGAAACATAACCATCTTTGATTAATGAGCTAGTCAAGTAGAGGCATACTAGTGACTATATGTTTGTCTATGTATTCACACATGTATCATGTTTCCGGTTAATACAATTCTAGAATGAATAATAAACATTTATCATGATATGAGGAAATAAATAATAACTTTATTATTGCCTCTAGGGCATATTTACTTCAGTCTCCCACTTGCACTAGAGTCAATAATCTAGTTCACATCATCATGTGATTCAACACTAATATTCACATCTGTATGTGATTAACACCCATAGTTCACATCGTCATGTGACCAACACCCAAAGGGTTTACTAGAGTCAATAATCTAGTTCACATCGCTATGTGATTAACACCCAAAGAGTACTAAGGTATGATCATGTTTTGCTCGTGAGAGAAGCTTAGTCAACGGGTGCATCACATTCAGAGCCGTATGTATTTTGCAAATATTCTATGTCTACAATGCTCTGCACGGAGCTACTCTAGCTAATTGCTCCCACTTTCAATATGTATCCAGATAGAGATTTAGAGTCATATGGATTAGTGTAAAAAGCTTGCATCGATGTAACTCTTTACGACGGTCTCTTTTATCACCTCCATAATCGAGAAATATTTCCTTAGTCCTCACTAAGGATGTTCTTGACCAATGTCCAGTGATCTACTCCTAGATCACTATTGTACTCCCTTGCCAAATTCAGAGCAAGGTATACAATAGGTCTGGTACATAGCATAGCATACTTTATAGAACCTATGGCTGAGGCATATGGAATGACTTTCATTCTCTTTCTATCTTCTGCCGTGGTCGGGCTTTGAGTCTTACTCAATTTCACACCTTGTAACACAGGCAAGAACTCTTTCTTTGATCTGTTCCATTTTGAACCTTTTCAAAATCTTGACAAGGTATGTACTTATTGAAAAATTTATCAAGCGCCTTGATCTATCTCAATAGATCTTGATGCTCAATATGTAAGCAGCTTCACCGAGGTCCTTCTTTGAAAAACTCCTTTCAAATACTCCTTTATGCTTTGCAGAATAATTCTACATTATTTCCGATCAACAATATGTCATTCACATATACTTATCGAAATGCTGTAGTGCTCCCACTCACTTTCTTGTAAATACAGGCTTCTTCAAAAGTCTCATAAAACCATATGCTTTGATCAACTCATCAAAGCGTATATTCCAACTCCGAGATGCTTGCACCAGTCCATTGATGGATCATTGGAGCTTGCACATTTTGTTAGCTCCTTTAGGATTGACAAAACCTTCGGTTGCATCATATACAACTCTTCTTTAATAAATCCATTAAAGAATGTAGTTTTGACATCCATTTGCCGATTTCATAAAATGTGGCAATTGCTAACATGATTCGGACAGACTTAAGAATCGCTACTGATTGAGAAAATCTCATTGTAGTCAACACCTTGAACTTGTCGAAAACCTTTTGTGACAAGTCGAGCTTTGTAGATAGTAACACTACTATCGGTGTCCGTCTTCCTCTTGAAGATCCATTTATTTAACATGGCTTGCTGATCATCGAGCAAGTCAATCAAAGTCCATACTTTGTTCTCATACATGTATCCTATCTCAGATTTCATGGCCTCAAGCCATTTCATGAATCTGGGCTCATCATCGCTTCCTCATAGTCCGTAGGTTCATCATGGTCTAGTAACATGACTTCCGAACATGATTACCGTATCACTGGTGCGGATTTTACTCTGGAAGACCCACGAGGTTTGGTAGCAACTTGATCTGAAGTTTCATGATCATCATCATTAACTTCCTCACTAATTGGTGTAGGAATCACTGGAACTGATTTCTGTGATGAACTACTTTCCAATAAGGGAGAAGGTACAATTACCTCATCAAGTTCTACTTTCCTCCCACTCACTTCTTTCAAGAGAAACTTCTTCTCTAGAAAGGATCCATCTTAGCAACGAAAAACTTGCCTTCGGATCTGTGATAGAAGGTGTACCCAATAGTTACCTTTGGGTATTCTATGAAGACGCACTTCTCCGATTTGGGTTCGAGCTTATCGGTGAAAACTTTTCACATAAGCATCACAACTCCAAACTTTAAGAAACGACAGCTTAGGTTTCTTTGTTAAACCATGGTTCATATGGTGTCGTCTCAACGGATTTAGATGGTGCCCTATTAAACGTGAATGCAGCTGTCTCTAATGCATAACCCCAAAACGATATTGGTAAATCGGTAAGAGACATCATTGATCGCACCATATCAAAATAAAGTACGGTTACGACGTTCGGACACACCATAACGTTTGGTGTTCCGGTGGCGTGAGCTGTGAAACTATTCCACTTTGTTTTAATTGAAGACCAAACTCGTAACTCAAATATTCATCTCCACGATCAGATCGCAGAAACTTTATTTTCTTGTTACGATGATTTTCTACTTCACTCTGAAATTCTTTGAACTTTTCAACTATTTCAGACTTATGTTTCATCAAGAAGATATACCCATATCTGCTCAAATCATCTTGTGAAGGTCAGAAAATAACGATACTTGCCACAAGCATCAACACTCATTGGATCGCATACATCGGTATGTATTATTTCCAATAAGTCAGTATCTCATTCCATTGTTCCGAACAACGGAGTTTCAGTCATCTTGCCCAAAAGGCACGGTTCGCAAGCATCAAATGATTCATAATCAAGTGATTCCAAAAACCCATTAAGCATGGAGTTTCTTCATGCGCTTTACACCGATATGACCCAAATGGTAGTGCCACAAATAAGTTGCACTATCATTATTAACTTTGCATCTTTTGGCATCAATATTATGAATATGTGTATCACTACTATCGAGATCCAACAAACTATTTTCATTGGGTGTATGACCATTGAAGGTTTTATTCATTTAAGCAGAACAACAATTATTCTCGATTTTAAATGAATAACCGTTTTGAAAACTATTTTCATTGGGTGTATGACCATTGAAGGTTTTATTCATGTAAACAGAACAACAATTATTCTTTGACTTTAAATGAATAACCGTTTTGCAATAAACATGATCAAATCATATTCATGCTCAACGCAAACACCAAATAACATTTATTTAGGTTTAACACTAATCCCGAAAGTATAGGGAGTGTGCGATGATGATCATATCAATCTTGGAACTACTTCCAACACTCATCGTCACTTCCCTTCAACTAGTCTCTGCTTATTCGTAACTCCTGTTTGAGTTACTAATCTTAGCAACCGAACAAGTATCAAATACTCAGGGCTACTATAAACACTAGTAAGGCACACATCAATAACCTGTATATCAAATATAACCTTGTTCACTTTGCCATCCTTCTTATCCACCAAATATTCAGGGGTAGTTCCGCTTCCAGTGACCAGTTCCATTGCAGCAAAAGTACTTAGTCTCAGGCTTAGGTCCAGACTTGGGCTTCTTCACTCGAGAAGCAACTTGCTTGATGTTCCTTTTGAAGTTCCCCTTCTTCCCTTTGCCCTTTTCCTTGAGACTAGTGGTCTTGTCAACCATCAACACTTGATGTTTTTCTTGATTTCTACCTTCGCCGATTTTAGCATCGCGAAGAGCTCGAGAATCTTTTTCGTCATCCCTTGCATACTATAGTTCATCACGAAGTTCTACTAACTTAGTGATGGTGACTAGAGAATTCTGTCAATCACTATCTTATCTGGAAGATTAACTCCCACTTGATTCAAGCGATTGAAGTACTCAGACAATCTGATCACATGCTCACTAGTTGAGCGATTCTCCTCCATCTTTTAGCTATAGAACTTGTTGGAGACTTCATATCTCTCAACTCGGGTATTTGCTTGAAATATTAACTTCAATTCTTGGAACATCTTATATGGTCCATGACGTTCAAAACATCTTTGAAGTCCCGATTCTAAGCCGTTAAGCATGGTGCACTAAACTATCAAGTAGTCATCATATTGAGCTAGCCAAACGTTCATAACGTCTGCATCTGCTCATATTGAGCTAGCCAAACGTTCATAACGTCTGCATCTCTCCTGCAATAGGTCTGTCACCTAGCGGTGCATTAAGGACATAATTCTTCTATGCAGCAATGAGGATAAACCTCAGAGCACGGATCCAATCCGCATCATTGCTACTAACATCTTTCAACACAATTTTCTCTAGGAACATATCAAAATAAACATTTGAAAGCAACAACGCGAGCTATTGATCTACAACATAATTTGCAAAAATACTACCAGGACTAAGTTCATGATAAATTTAAGTTCAATTAATCATATTACTTAAGAACTCCCACTAAGACAGACATCTCTCTAGTCATCTAAGTGATCACGTGATCCAAATCAACTAAACCATAACCGATCATCACGTGAGATGGAGTAGTTTTCAATGGTGAACATCACTATGTTGATCATATCTACTATATGATTCACGCTCGACCTTTCGGTCTCCGTGTTCCGAGGCCATATCTGCATATGCTAGGCTCGTCAAGTTTAACCCGAGTATTCCGCGTGTGCAAAACTGGCTTGCACCCGTTGTAGATGGACGTAGAGCTTATCACACCCGATCATCACGTGGTGTCTGGGCACGACGAACTTTGGCAACGGTGCATACTCAGGGAGAACACTTCTTGATAATTAGTGAGAGATCATCTTAAAATGCTACCGTCAATCAAAGCAAGATAAGATGCATAAAGGATAAACATCACATGCAATCAATATAAGTGATATGATATGGCCATCATCATCTTGTGCTTGTGATCTCCATCTCTGAAGCACCGTCGTGATCACCATCGTCACCGGCGCGACACCTTGATCTCCATCGTAGCATCGTTGTCGTCTCGCAAACTTTTGCTTCTACGACTATCGCTACCGCTTAGTGATAAAGTAAAGCAATTACATGGCGTTTGCATTTCATACAATAAAGCGACAACCATATGGCTCCTGCCAGTTGCCGATAACTCGGTTACAAAACATGATCATCTCATACAATAAAATATAGCATCACGTCTTGACCATATCACATCACAACATGCCCTGCAAAAACAAGTTAGACGTCCTCTACTTTGTTGTTGCAAGTTTTACGTGGCTGCTACGGGCTGAGCAAGAACCGTTCTTACCTACGCATCAAAACCACAACGATAGTTTGTCAAGTTGGTGCTGTTTTAACCTTCGCAAGGACCGGGCGTAGCCACACTCGGTTCAACTAAAGTGAGAGAGACAGACACCCGCCGGTCACCTTTAAGCAACGAGTGCTCGCAGCGGTGAAACCAGTCTCGCGTAAGCGTGACGCGTAATGTCGGTCGGGCCGCTTCATCTCACAATACCGCCGAACCAAAGTATGACATGCTTTGGTAAGCAGTATGACTTGTATCGCCCACAACTCACTTGTGTTCTACTCGTGCATATAACATCAACGCATAAAACCAGGCTCGGATGCCCTTTGTTGGGGAACGTAGTAATTTCAAAAATTTCCTACGCACACGCAAGATCATGGTGATGGCATAGCAACGAGAGGGAGAGTATTGTCCACGCCTCGTGAGACCGTAAGCGGAAGCGTTATGACAACGCAGTTGATGTAGTCGTACGTCTTCACGATCCGACCGATCCAAGCACCGAACGCACGGCACCTCCGAGTTCAGCACACGTTCAGATCGATGACGATCCCCGGACTCCGATCCAGCAAAGTGTTGGGGATGAGTTTCACAAGACGACGGCGTGGTGGCGATGATGATGCTCTACCGCGCAGGGCTTCGCCTAAACTCTGCGACGATATGACCGAGGTGGAATCTGGTGGAGGGGGGCACCGCACACGGCTAAGAGATCCAAGGGATCAATTGTTGTATCTTTTGTGCTAGCCCTGCCCCTCTATTTATATGTTGAGCCCCGGGGTCGAAGCTTGAAGCAAAAGCCTCCTCAAAGTCGGTTTTGCCCGAAAGGCAAGAGTCCCACTCGGACTCCAGGACCAAACGCCACAATCCTTGGCGTCTGGACCAGGGCCAGACGCCAGGGTCTCCGGCGTTTTGTAACATTCCAAATTTCCTATTTGGAATGTTTTACAATTATAGCTAAGCATCCTATGCATCCTGTTTGAATTTGAATGCCATTTGAAGTTTCAGAGAAAATTTGAGTTTTGAATTTGAATTCAAATGTTGGCAAGTGGGAAACATTTCAAAAACTAAGCCTGATAAATACTTGATCAAAAGTATGAGAGGAGTAGACATGACACTCCAAAAATATCAGAGGAAAACATTGCCAAAAGATTTGGATTCAAATCTGAATTTTATTTGAATTTGGAAAAAATGGATTTTTATAAAGTTTGGATTTTGCCTTTGGAAAAATGTTCAAATGAAAGGGAATATTCCCCTGATCATTTTGGTATATATATACCCTATATAAAATATTTATAGTTATTGTTTTATTTCAGTTTTTGTTTTATTAAAAAAATAAAATTTTAAAAAGAAAAACCCCCCGGGGCGCCAGCTAGGCCACCCCAGGCCCAGCCAGCGCGCAGACCCAGCCTCTGCCCGGTCAGTAGCTGCCCACGGCCAACTGCCAGCCCACCCGACAAGCATCACCTCGCGCCCGAAAGCCTCCGCCTCGGCCACCCGCTCGTTCCTCTCCTCTCTCTCTCATCGACCATGGGCCCGCCCATCTTCTTCCCCCTCGCCCACGCCTCGCCACTGGCTGAGATCGCGGATCCCAAGGATCCGGATTCCGATCGCCCGATCCTCCCAAGCCGCCCGAGCCCCCTGGCTATAAAAGCCGGAGCCCCAGACCCCATTCCCCGAGACCTCGCGGACCCTCTCCCCCCGCTCGACCTCACGGAGACCCGAGCCCTCCTCCGCCATTGTCGCCCGCCGACGCCCAGCCCTCCCGACCTTCCCGACCCCACCAAACTCCTCACCGACCTCCCCCGCACCCACACGGCGACTCCCCCGAGCTCCCCGACGCTCGGAACCCTCGACGCACTCTCGCCGCCGAGGCCGCCGTCGCCGGACTCCGGTAAGCCACCGGGATCATTCCCCCCCGTCCGATCTCCAACGGACGGCCACGATTAGAACCCCCGAAGGGGTATTTTTTTAAAACGAACCGGCCCGGTTCTTTCCGGTTTAGATTAGTTAGGGTTTATTTTTTTTGCCGGTTCATTTTAGTTTAACCCTAGGGCCCGTTAGACTATTTGACTTTCGAGTACACAAGATAGGCCCATTAGGCCTTTTTCTTTTATTTTGATTTTCTGTTTTAGCAGAATAGTTTACATTTTGAAAAATTGATATCTTTTATTCTGTTTATTATTTTTAGATGATTCTTTTTTGTTGGATTTCAAATTTTATGTAGTTTCTGTAGAATATATATTTAGTTATGTTAAAATAATTAAAATGCTTTAATTTAGTTTTAGTCAGAATAGTAAATCTGCTATAACTTGAGTTAGAAAAATTATTTTTGCATGATTCTTTTTGTCCCAACTTTATTTTGACATTGCCAAACCATAGAAATTAACTTGGGTATTTTAGGATTAATAAATAATTAGTTTTAAGCAGAATCTTATTAATCCTAATTAATTAGCTAGATCTGTTTTCTTATTAATTTAAGTAGTAAATAAATTTATTTTTAACATGTGATTGGTTATTCTAGGTTAGTTTATGTCACTCTAGTAGATGAACTTTTATTTATAATTAATAAAAGTTTTAATTTATTTTTCTTAATAGAATTGGATTAGGCCTAATAGGAGTTTCCTAATAGCTTTTAAATTAATTCTTTTTGCTCCTAGTTGCTTAGTGAAACTCTTTTCTGTTAAGTTAACCTAAAACCATGATTAGGTTGTGTTAGAAAATTTTATTATATAAAAACTATTCTAGCTATTGTTTGAAGTAGGAAAAACTTTGAATGGGTTTTTCTTTGAGTTTCCTTTGGATTTGGTTTTGGTTGTTTTGTTGGGTTATGTTACTTTTGTTATGTTGTGTTACGTGATCCTATTGCTTTGTGCTTATTGTGTTATTGTTTGTCTCGGTAGAGTTTCCGGAGTGCGAAGCTTGCTACTACGACTCTTTAGCTTACGAGGATCATCAGCAAGGCAAGTTTTGATCATGTTATTTCTATACCTATGTTTTTGTGCATTAGTAATTGTCACCACCCCACCATGCATGCAGTAGTGAAATCTTGAAGTCATTAAACTTGAGTAGTATCATGTGGTAGGATGAACCAATCCCCTTGTTACCATGACCCCGGGACGTAGTAGTTACTTTGCTATGCTCGTAGACGGGTTTTGGGTTGAGTGAAGTTCATAAGCAAGATGTGAGAGTCAATGATGATGACAACCCCATGAACTACAAGGATCAAGATGGACTTCGGAAAATCACTACTGGGTGGAGGACGGTTGACGGGCACCCTGGAGCACCCAGTGGTTGGCCGGGATGCATGGAGAAGTGCCATGACATCTTGCGGAAAGCTTCACCCAGCCACGAAGAGAAGGATGGATGCCCCATGACCGGAAGCTTACCTGTGCAGCCGCAAGCCATTATGGGCTCTGGCTGGGTTGACCCTAGTAGTGACGCTGGCTGGACGGTACTACGAGATGTAGAAGAACGGTAGGATTGGATGGGTACGGCAGTAGCGTAAGAACTCTTTGGAAGACCTGTTTCATTCGTCCGTCTTCAAACACCATGAAGTGCGAAGACTTTAAAGGAGGAATGATTCTTGCGGGAAAGTCGCAACCCTCTGCAGAGTTAAAGATCTAATCGATTAGCCGTGTCCCGATTTACGGACATTTGAGCCTCTGGAACTTGGAAGTATTCGGATATCTCAACACTAAAACTAATAAATTAATTTGAGGGTTTTATGACTTAATAATTGGGAGCGAGATATTGGTTGGCGGAACCATCTCAATAACTACCAACAATTGTAGTAATTTGCAAGCAAGTCCACTTGTAGTAGGGAAAAATTTGCTTTTTCGCAAAATGATGAAACTTAGAGCCCCACACCAAAATGCATATAGTGTTAGTAACTTTATTATTGTTATTCTTCATGACTTGCCGACTTATTCCAAAAGCTGACCTACATGGCTGCAACGTATTATGTTGCGTAGATATATTCCGATCGGGGAGTGAGGCTACGCCGCGCTTGGCGATTGCCCTTTGGAGTCGGATGGACTCGCTTTACTTCGACGCTTCGCAGTGTTATTAGTTTATTTCTCATGAGTTGGCCTTGAGCGAATTTATTCCCTTGTAATAAAGACTCTATATGAGAATCGTTTAATGATATTCAGGTGTGATTGAACTTTGATTACTTTATCGATGTCTCGTGAGTACCGGCATGATCTTGGGATGTGCAGCATACGTAGATTTGACCGATTTTGGGTCGGTCGCTCTGAGATGGTATCGAGCACACGCTGACCGTAGGATCGTAACCCCTAGGATCGGAAAGCCATAGCGAGACCATTTACTTTGAATCCTTTTCATTCCGTAATTCTCCCTGTTCAATTTCGACTCTTCTCCCATTTGCAACATTCTAGATGGCGTCGAGTTCACCCGGTTTGCTACGGAGTTCGCCGGCCCGATGAGACGATGCCCTTCGAAGAAAGCTGGTCCAGATGGTGAAGCAGTGAAGATAGCTCGCCCTCGATCACCGGAAGCCAACCAATGCACTTCCGACGGACACCCGCCACAGGATTGAAGTGCATATCCTGTGGAGAACCGGAGGACACACGGAGCCTATCAACTTTGAGTTCACCGAGTTCAACTGGATCATCGGAAGGGACGTGGCGATCTATCGAGCACTTGGACATCTCCGAGAGGAGTACAGGGCCGAGCTCGATCACTCAGACCTCGCCATGGTTTCTCGCAGGGCAAGGAATGGAGACATCATCCGTACCATTGAGGACGATTCCACTCTCTCGTACATCCAGGACTTGGAGTGTCTTCTCAGGAAACGGGAGATTCAGACTCGCCGTAACTCGAAGACACACCGGAAGCTTTTGTTCCGTGAACTGGAACTGGAGGAGAAGGCACGCGCAGACTTCCTTGGCCATGAGGAAGAAATCACGGACTTCATGGAGATAGTCGACGACCTGAAGATGAAGCTTGCCGCGATAGAGGAAAAGATGGACTTGGGAGAGGACCTTTACCCGAGTGGAGATGAAGGACCCCTCGTGAGCAATGATCAGGATTTTGAAGGGAGTACCACTGAAGGAAACCCCAAGAGGAGGCGCCACTGATGAAGACTTTTTTAGTCGACCACCATGTTATCTTTTACTTTTTCGTCGATCAGTTAGGCCGATGTTTTCCCTTCGATTAGTCATGAGCTTTTGTAATCGAGATTGAACCGTGTTTGAGTGGAATGAATAAATGATTGGTGTGTTATGATTGTGCATTCATATGGGTAGTGTTATTCCTCATAGACCATTGTTCTATTCTAATTTTCTCATCCCCTCCAAAACACCAGATGCCTCCGAGACGTGACACTGGTTTCCCGCCGGAGCTCACCCAGCTGCTCCAGCAGCAGAATGCACTGATGCAGCTACTTATTCAGAATCAGAACAACAACGCCAACAACCCACCGCCACCCCCCACTGTGGACAACTTGACTCGATTTCTGAGGTTGAATCCGCCAGTGTTCTCTAGTAGCACTGAGCCGATTGTGGCTGATGATTGGCTCCGCAAAGTCGGAAGAGAGCTAGTCACCGTTGGATGCACTGATGCTGAGAAGGTGCGCTTTGCCGCGCATCAACTGGATGGACCTGCAGCTTCTTGGTGGGAGAATTACACCGCCACTTTTCCCATTGGTGCCATCACTTGGGATCAATTCCAGCAGCCTTCCGACTGCTCATGTCTCACTGGAGCCATGAGTCTAAAGAAGCGTGAGTTCCGCAACTTACGCCAGGGAACCGTCTTGTGGCACAAGACGTGGATGAATTCAGCAAGCTCGCTCGCTATGCCCCCGATGATGTGGCCACAGATGCCGCCGGAGAAGTTCCTTGAGGGACTCAATGATGAACCGAGCATGCAGCTTATTGTGGCTACCTTCAACAACTACCGGAGCTGGTAGACAAGGCCACCATTCTTGAAGGCAAGCAGCAGCAGATAGAAAGCCGCAAGCGGAAGTACAGCCGGGGAAGCACAACTCGGGAGCTCAGCGAAGCCCGTTATGCACCGTACTCGGGAGGGCACACCCATCATAACCATGGAGGTCATAACCATGGAGGAAATGGGAACAACCGCAGCCAGGACAACAAGTCAGGCCAGGCAATGGCAATGGCAACGGTAATGGCAATCAGCACCGTTCGCCCGGCTCCGAAGGATCTGAGCCACATCACCGCTTCAAGTGCCGAAAGAGGGCACTACGCCACCGACCGCCCAAGGCCAAGCAGAGGAATGGAAATGGCAATGGAGGCTCGCGAAGAAGCCCAATCCGTTCCCTCGTGCTCGGTGAACCACATCGACGTGGAAGACGTCTATGATCAGCCGGAACATCGTGGTTGGTAAGTTTTATTGAATTCATGTTCAGTTTTGGTTCTCTTTGATTACGGTGCAACGATTCATTCATATCAAGGGTAGTTGTGGAAAAGTATGGGTTACCCACTAGAACCCTTAGAAGCCCCTTGGCGTCGGCCCGCAGGAGGAGAAATGACGGCAGCGAGGCTGTCATGCAACCCTCAACATCGGGAATCATAAATTTCCGTGGACCTCATAGTGTTGGAAACCCAGACCTTGGATGTAATCCTAGGCATGGATTGGTTGTCAAAGTTTGAAGGAACATTGATCGTGCTCAGAAGTCTATTCTCGCTCACCACCCCGGAGCGTAAGAGGATCAAGTATGTAGCCAGCACAGCCAGATGAAGAATCAGTGCATTCCCTCACGGAGTTGTTCGGGAGGAAGTGCCGATGGTGCAAGAATTTCCCGATGTGTTTCGGAGGAATTACCAGAATGCCACCGGACGGGAACATTGAGTTTCGATTGAGTTATTGCGGCAAGACAGCCCCAATATCCAAGAGACCTTATCGGATGCCACCGAATGAGTTGAAAGAGATCAAGGATCAAATTAATGAGTTATTGGAGAAAGGATATATTCGTCCAAGCTCATCACCTTGGGGAGCCCAGTTCTTTTGGTAGAGAAGAAGGATGGAAGCTTGAGGATGGTTGTGGATTATCGTGCATTGAACAAAGTAACCATCAAGAACAAGTACCCTCTGCCGATGATTAATGATCTGTTTGATCAGCTTGTTGGAGCCAAGGTATTCTCTAAGATCGATCTTGATCGAGGTATCATCGATTGAAGATCCGTGAAAAGGATATACCCAAAACAGCATTCACTACCAGGTATGGTTTATATGAGTATACCGTCATGTCATTTGGATTGACTAATGCTCCTGCATACTTCATGAATTTGATGAACAAGGTGTTCATGGAATATCTGGACAAGTTTGTCGTGGTGTTCATCGATGATATATTGATTTTCTCCAAGAGCGAGGAAGAGCACAAGGAACATTTGCGTCTAGTTCTGGAGAAACTTCGAGAACATCAGTTGTATGCCAAGTTCAGCAAATGTGAATTTTGGTTGAAGGAAGTTGGATTCCTCGGACATGTTATTTCAGGAGAAGGAATAGCTGTTGATCCCGCCAAAGTTGAATCAGTCACCGAATGGCAGTCACCCACCTCAGTCAAGGAGATCCGCAGTTTTCTCGGACTCGCAGGATATTATCGGAGGTTTATAGAGAACTTCTCAAAGATTGCCAAGCCCATGACTGAGCTATTGAAGAAGGAAGCCAAGTATGTTTGGACCAAGGAATGTGAAGCCAGTTTTCAGGAATTGAAGAAACGGTTGGTCACAGCCCCAGTGTTGATTTTGCCAGACATACATAAGGAATATCAGGTTTACTGTGACGCTTCTCGTCAAGGACTCGGAGGAGTATTGATGCAGGAAGGTAAGGTTGTAGCTTATGCCTCCAGACAGCTACGGCCTCATGAGATGAATTATGCCACACATGATTTGGAGTTAGCAGCCGTAGTGCATGCACTCAAGACCTGGAGACATTTCCTCATCGAAAACCGTTGTGATGTCTACACAGATCACAAGAGCTTGAAATATATTTTCACGCAGAAGAAATTGAACCTCAGGCAGAGGAGATGGCTAGAGTTGATAAAGGACTATGACATGAGATTGCATTACCACCCCGGTAAAGCTAATGTTGTAGCAGATGCTTTGAGCCGTAAGAGTTATGTGAATACTCTTACAAAGCAGGAGGATTACCCCAGGAGTTAGTCGATGACCTCAGAGATCTCCGATTGGAGATAGTTCCGAAAGGATTTGTTGCAACTCTGGAAGTTCAGTCCACTTTGGCCGAAAGGATTCGTGAAGCCCAGAAGTCGGACAAGGAAATTGATGAGATTAAGCAAAGGATGGATGAAGGAAAAGCTAAAGGGTTCCGTAAGGATGAACACGGAACTATATGGTTCGAGGATCGTATCTATGTGCCCAATGATCCCGAGCTCAGGAAACTAATTATTCAGAAGGCTCATGATTCACCGTACTCGATTCACCCCGGCAACACCAAGATGTACCTGGATTTGAAGCAAAGTTTCTGGTGGACAGGTATGAAGAAGGACATTGCCGAGTACGTAGCCGTATGCGATGTTTGTCAACGTGTGAAGGCAGAACATCAGAAGCCAGCAGGGTTACTTCAACCTTTGCCGATTCCCGACTGGAAATGGGAGAAACTTGGAATGGATTTCATCACAGGATTACCCAGGACCCGTTCAGGTTATGATTCCATCCGGTAGTGGTTGATCGTTTGACCAAGGTAGCTCACTTCATTCCGTGAAGACTACCTATACCAGTGCTAAGTTGGCCAATATATACATGACCAGGATCGTATGTCCGCATGGAGTTCCGAGGAAAATCGTGTCGATAGAGGAACGCAGTTTACCTCAAAGTTTTGGAAGCAGTTGCATGAAACTTTTGGTACGATGCTGGAATTCAATGCAGCTTTTCATCCACGCATGATGGATGGACCGAGAGAGTCAACCAGATTCGGAGGACATGTTGAGAGCTTGTGTGCTAGACTATGGGTCTAGCTGGGATGATAATTTGCCGTCGCAGAGTTCTCTTACAACAACAGTTATCAATCCGGTTTAAAGATGGCCCCTTCAAGCTCTATACGGAAGGAGGTGCGAACACCATTCTTTGTGGGATAGTGTTGAGATCGATCACTTTTCGGTTCCGATCTTATCAGGATTCCAAGAGAAAGTCAAGCTGATTCGAGACAGGCTCAAGATAGCACAGTCAAGACAGAAGAGTTATGCCGACAAGAAGCGTTAAGGAAGTGACTTACGAAGTGGGAGACCGAGCATATCTTCGTGTGTCTCACTTCGTGGAATCAAGAGGTTTGGGGTCAAGGGAAAGTTAGCACCCGATTCATTGGCCCTACAAAATCCTCGAACGTCGTGGAGAAGTTGCATACAAGTTGGAATTGCGGAAGGATTGTCCGGAGTTCATGATATCTTCCATGTTTCTCGGTGAAGAAGTGTCATGCCGACATGGCCGATGTTCCGTTGAGAGACACAAGGTGCCCTAGAGGCCATACAGCTTGACAGCGGATGATCGACTTACAAGGAGAAACCAGTCCGAATTCTCGAGACTGCAAGCAGAGTCACCCGCAGCAAGGTCATCAAATTTTGCAAGGTGCTGTGGAGTCACCACACCGAGGAAGAAGCCACCTGGGAGCGCGAAGAAGATCTCCTTCGAGACCACCCGCACCTATTTGCTAGCCAACCCGAATCTCGAGGGCGAGATTCATCTTAAGGTGGGTAGGTTTGTAACATTCCAAATTTCCTATTTGGAATGTTTTACAATTATAGCTAAGCATCCTATGCATCCTGTTTGAATTTGAATGCCATTTGAAGTTTCAGAGAAAATTTGAGTTTTGAATTTGAATTCAAATTTTGGCAAGTGGGAAACATTTCAAAAACTAAGCCTGATAAATACTTGATCAAAAGTATGAGAGGAGTAGACATGACACTCCAAAAATATCAGAGGAAAACATTGCCAAAAGATTTGGATTCAAATCTGAATTTTATTTGAATTTGGAAAAAATGGATTTTTATAAAGTTTGGATTTTGCCTTTGGAAAAATGTTCAAATGAAAGGGAATATTCCCCTGATCATTTTGGTATATATATACCCTATATAAAATATTTATAGTTATTGTTTTATTTCAGTTTTGTTTTATTAAAAAATAAAATTTTAAAAAGAAAAACCCCAGGCGCCACTAGGCCACCCCAGCCCGGCCAGCATGCCGCAGCCCACCGCCTGGCCTGGGCCACCGCCCACTGCCAATGGCCAGCCCACCCGACCAAGCATCACCCCTCTCGCCAAAGCCCTCCACCTCGGCACCCGCTCGTTCCTCCCCTCTCTCTCTCTCGACCCTGGGCCCGCCCATCTTCTTCCCCTCGCCCGCCTCGCCGCTCGCTGAGATCGCGGATCCCGGGATCCGGATTCGATCGCCCGATCCTCCCAAGCCGCCCGAGCCCCCGGCTATAAAAGCCGAGCCCCGCACCCCATCCCCCGAGACCTCGCGGACCCCTCTCCTCCCGCTCGACCTCACCGGAGACCCGAGCTCCCTCCGCCGCCATTGTCGCCATTGCCGACGCCCCCCAGCCCTCCCGACCTTCCCGACCCCACCAAACTCCTCACCGACCTCCTCAGACACCAAGACGGGCGACTTCGAGCTCCCGACGCCGGAACCTCGACGACTCTCGCCGCCGAGGCCGCCGTCGCCGGACTCCGGTAAGCCACCGGGATCATTCCCCCCCGTCCGATCTCCAACGGACGGCCACGATTAGAACCCCCGAAGGGGTATTTTTTTAAAACAAACCGGCCCGGTTCTTTCCGGTTTAGATTAGTTAGGGTTTATTTTTTTTTGCCCGGTTCATTTTAGTTTAACCCTAGGGCCCGTTAGACTATTTGACGCTCAGGGCACAGTATAGGCCCATTAGGCCTTTTTCTTTTATTTTGATTTTCTGTTTTAGCGTAATAGTTTCATTTTGAAAAATTGATATCTTTTATTCTGTTTATTATTTTTAGATGATTCTTTTTTTTGTTGGATTTCAAATTTTATGTAGTTTCTGTAGAATATATATTTAGTTATGTTAAAAATAATTAAAAATGCTTTAATTTAGTTTTAGTCAGAATAGTAAATCTGCTATAACTTGAGTTAGAAAAATTATTTTTGCATGATTCTTTTGTCCCAACTTTATTTTGACATTGCCAAACCATAGAAATTAACTTGGGTATTTTAGGATTAATAAATAATTAGTTTTAAGCAGAATCTTATTAATCCTAATTAATTAGCTAGATGCTATTTTCTTATTAATTTAAGTAGTAAATAAATTTATTTTTAACATGTGATTGGTTATTCTAGGTTAGTTTATGTCACTCTAGTAGATGAACTTTTATTTATAATTAATAAAAGTTTTTAATTTATTTTTTCTTAATAGAATTGGATTAGGCCTAATAGGAGTTTCCTAATAGCTTTTAAATTAATTCTTTTTGCTCCTAGTTGCTTAGTGAAACTCTTTCTGTTAAGTTAACCTAAAACCATGATTAGGTTGTGTTAGAAAATTTTTATTATATAAAAACTATTCTAGCTATTGTTTGAAGTAGGAAAAACTTTGAATGGGTTTTTCTTTGAGTTTCCTTTGGATTTGGTTTTGGTTGTTTTGTTTTGTTGTGTTATGTTACTTTTGTTATGTTGTGTTACGTGATCCTATTGCTTTGTGCTTATTGTGTTATTGTTTGTCTCGGTAGAGTTTCCGGAGTGCGAAGCTTGCTACTACGACTCTTTAGCTTACGAGGATCATCAGCAAGGCAAGTTTTGATCATGTTATTTCTATACCTATGTTTTTGTGCATTAGTAATTGTCACCACCCCACCATGCATGCAGTAGTGAAATCTTGAAGTCATTAAACTTGAGTAGTATCATGTGGTAGGATGAACCAATCCCCTTGTTACCATGACCCCGGACGTAGTAGTTACTTTGCTATGCTCAGAGAGCGGGTTTTGGGTTGAGTGAAGTTCATAAGCAAGATGTGAGAGTCAATGATGATGACAACCCCATGAACTACAAGGATCAAGATGGACTTCGAAAATCACTCTTGGGTGGAGGACGGTTGACGGGCACCTGGAGCACCAGTGGTTGGCGGGATGCATGGAGAAGTGCCATGACATCTTGCGGAAAGCTTCACCCAGCCACGAAGAGAAGGATGGATGCCCCATGACCGAAGCTTACGTGCAGCCGCAAGCCATTATGGGCTCTGGCTGGGTTGACCCTAGTAGTGACGCTGGCTGGGACGGTACTACGAGATGTAGAAGAACGGTAGGATTGGATGGGTACCGGCAGAGCTGGAAGAACTCTTTGGAAGACCTGTTTCATTCGTCCGTCTTCAAACACCATGAAGTGCGAAGACTTTAAAGGAGGGAATGATTCTTGCGGGGAAAGTGCGCAACCCTCTGCAGAGTTAAAGATCTAATCGATTAGCCGTGTCCCCGGTTACGGACATTTGAGCCCCTGGAACTTGGAAGTATTCGGATATCTCAACACTAAAACTAATAAATTAATTTGAGGGGTTTTATGACTTAATAATTGGGAACGAGATATTGGTTGGCGGAACCATCTCAATAACTACCAACAATTGTAGTAATTTGCAAGCAAGTCCACTGTAGTAGGGAAAAATTTGCTTTTTCGCAAAATGATGAAACTTAGAGCCCCACAGCCAAAATGCATATAGTGTTAGTAACTTTATTATTGTTATTCTTCATGACTTGCCAGCTTATTCCAAAAGCTGACCTACATGGCTGCAACGTATTATGTTGCAGAGATATATTCCGATCAGGAGTGAGGCTACGCTCCGCTTGGCGATTGCCCTTTGAGTCGGATGGACTCGCTTTACTTCGACGCTTCGCGGTGTTATTAGTTTATTTCTCATGAGTTGGCCTTGAGCGAATTTATTCCCTTGTAATAAAGACTCTATATGAGAATCGTTTAATGATATTCAGGTGTGATTGAACTTTGATTACTTTATCGATGTATTGTGAGTACCAAAGATGATCTTGGGATGGTATGCATACGAGATTTGACCGATTTTGGGTCAGGTCGCTACACGTTTGGCCCCCTGGCCTCCGCAAAACTCCTTTTGCACCGACCTAAAGCCTCATGGGCTTGACCCCTTGGCCTAAACATATCATCCAATATATGAATCTTTACGTCTCGACCATTTCGAGACTCCTCGTCATGTCCCCGATCTCATCCGGGACTCGAACTCCTTGGTACATCAAAACATGTAAACTCATAATATAGCATCATCGAAACCTTAAGCGTGCGGACCCTACGGGTTCGAGAACTATGTAGACATGACCGAGAACTATTCTTGGTCAATAACCAATAGCGGAACCTGGATGCCCATATTGGTTCCTACATATTCTACGAAGATCTTTATCGGTCAAACCGCATAACGACATACGTTGTTCCCTTTGTCATCGACATGTTACTTGCCCGAGATTCGATCGTCGGTATCCAATACCTAGTTCAATCTCGTTACCGGAAAGTCTCTTTACTCGTTCCGTAATACATCATCTCGCAACTAACTTATTAGTTGCAATGCTTGCAAGGCTTATATGATGTGTATTACCGAGAAGGCCCAGAGATACCTCTCCGACAATCGGAGTGACAAAACCTAATCTCGAAATACGCCAACCCAACATGTACCTTTGGAGACACCTGTAGTACTCCTTTATAATCACCCGATTGCGTTGTGACGTTTGGTAGTACCAAAGTGTTCCTCCGTAAACGGAGTTGCATAATGTCATAGTTACGGAACATGTATAAGTCATGAAGAAAGCAATAGCAATATACTAAACGATCAAGTGCTAGGCTAACGGAATGGGTCATGTCAATCACATCATTCTCCTAATGATGTGATCCCATTAATAAAATAACAACACATGTCTATGGTTAGGAAACATAACCATCTTTGATTAATGAGCTAGTCAAGTAGAGGCATACTAGTGACTATATGTTTGTCTATGTATTCACACATGTATCATGTTTCCGGTTAATACAATTCTAGCATGAATAATAAACATTTATCATGATATGAGGAAATAAATAATAACTTTATTATTGCCTCTAGGGCATATTTCCTTCACCAACTTGAGTATCAGAACCAAATGTGGATCCGAACCCACTGCAAACAAACAACTTTCGCATTCTAGTCTGCACAACAATCCAGTCACTCAAATCTATGCTATAGTTGCAGGCTACGACATAACTACAACCACTGAAGAAAACTGGAGTAGGGAACCAAGATGTGGGTTACCTGAAGCGGCAAAGCTAGGAGGAGGGAGCACGACCATGCCAACCCGAAGTCTGCCTCTGCAAGCTGCACACTGCCATGTTGTTGAGCAGCAGGATGAGCATCTCGTTGTGGACGGTGGCGACAGCACCGCAGATGGCTGGACCTCCTCTTCTCTCTCTCTATTGCCAGCGCACCTTCTACCACGTCCAAAGGAACAACGACGGCGCCACAATAAGCTCGTCACCATGTCGTCTCTATGGCCCGCACTCCTCCTTCCCCTGCCTGGTCCCGATGGGGAGGAGGAGGGAGGCGCAGACATGCGTGCGAGGAGCACCAGAGGGAGTGGATTTTAAAGCTTGAATCAACAATTCCATAACTGTACAAATCCAACATGAATAAATATCCATCGTCGCTTCTCCAGTATGATAGTTGATTGAAATTTGGAATACTAAATAGGCAATTTGCAGAGAGAGACGCATATGGGTCTTGTAAATTGGCAGAACCCTTTCAAGCATAGAAAGCTCTGTTTTATTAGTAAGCTTCAGTTCAGGAGAATCCACAGGATCAAGCTCTACTGAAATACCGCCTATTGACCTTTGTGCCACCTCAAGCTTCTACATAAAGAACACTCTCAGATTTTCCCAACAAGTAATCATACAAATAATCCAATAGATTGTGTTTGATACAAAGGACATTCATGTTAGGAAAAAAGTAGCAACACCTATGGTATCCGTTGAAGGTAATAACTACCGCAGGCAAGATCGGAAGCGCGCCTTGACACGTGGTACCTATCTCAGATACTGATCAAGCTTTTGGTATTTCAAAAGAAGTACAGGAAGCAAAACAATTTCTTGCATCCAACGCATATACATGGACTTTAGTTTTTACTTCATGAGAAACAATATGATGTATTAGTCACTACTCTGATGTAAAGAGTCAAGAGAGTCCATCTTGCTGAAAAACTGAAATAGTCAGGAACACACTGAAAACCTCCCTCCCTCTCTTTCTCTCTCTCACTCAACTGTGGCCTCGAAGCAACCATAAGATGATATTAAAAACCTTAGGGTCCTCTTTTACCTTTCTAATTTTATCCTTTCCCGACATGTACCAGAGAGATACATATTCAAGCAAAGAACCTTTTTTTATTCAGGTAATAAATTGTTGGTGCCCTCAAATCTGAAGTTTTACCTTTACTTGAGGATGCCTAAAATCAGGTTGAAGATGGTCCTTGGCTTCTGAACTTCTTTTTATTCCTCCTCCTTACGGTTGATGGTCTCCTAACCTCCTGAGCCGAGCAAAGGAACCAAGCAAACGAACTGAGCGATGCAGCGTTAAACTACACAGGAAGAGCAAGTCAGGGGAGGAAATCTAAACCAAATTGAAGCACAAACTCAGTAAATAAGGCACCCACCACAGGGAAATGCAACTACTCTAACACTAACATGAGAACAAAAAGAAGGGTTCGTCCATAGCTGCAAATGCAAATGAATTTGCTTGGTATTGTATGGCAAAAAGCACTGGACAAATTATCTTACCCAAAGATGCAGAACTGCAGCTTAAGATAAAATTAGCAAGGGAACCTGCAAACAAACCACAATCAACATGCCAGTTTTATATCCTCTCATATTTTTCATCTTTGTCATCTCAAGCTTTGATTTACCTTAAACAACACCTCCATGATATAGTTGTTCCAGATTAATAATACAAATTGCATCTTATACAATGGGCCATATAAAATCTGGAGCATATGACAGCACCTGGATCAGTTAACACCTAGATCAGTTAAGAAAAATATGCCTTCCTGGGCTAGCACAGAGAGAAAGGGACGAACCTAGGAACCCGTAGATACAGCAGACTCCGAGCGCGGAGGCATCCATGCCAATCCGAAGGAGCACCAGTGGCATGCCCAAGCCCCACCACCGGACAGCGAGCATAGCAGTGTTCCCCAACAGCTACAACTGTGAGGAACCTGGCACTAAAGCCTAACCACAACCTGCACAGCACAAGAGAATCAACATACACGGCACACGGTGAGCGGAAAAGGGGAAAAGAGGAGAGGGCGCTCACCATTGCCTTGCCGGCGCCGCCGGCGATGCCCCACTGCTCCTGGAGGCGTCAGTGGTGGTGTCGAGGCTGAGGGCGAGGAAGGGCTAGTCGCCGGTTCCAGTTGCATCTGGAAAAAAAAACACAAGAACTAAACATCAACCACATGATGTGCAGTGAAGATGTGACGCCCCAAGACCGGAGCTTCAGTTGCCTTCCATATATTCCGGGTTTCGCCGTGTGTTTCATTTGTGCCTTCCTTTTATTTTTGCATTGCATCATGTCATCATGCCATCATGTCATTAATCTTTTGCAACTCAACTAAATAAATGGCATGGATCCTTGATCCATTTAAATCGAGGGATATTCACAATGGTGATTTCTCTTTATAACATATCCTCCCAATATTTAGGGAGCTATATTAAACCATTCCATAACACATTTACGCGGTTCTTCAAATTTCCTTTTTATCCAACTCAACTTCTTTTCTTCCTTTGGTGCCTTTTTAGTAAAATTGAGTTGCAATTTTACTTTATCCACAAATGTTCCAAATCAGCCCATAAATCACATCTACTGTGTAGGGCCATCTCCTAGAATTTCAACCCATTTGGAGTTCAATCGAATGGGTTTCGAAATTCAAACATGTCGAGTTAAATTCAACATGTGTGGATTTTACATTCTCTAAAAATCCTCGGGCCATTTTTGTTAAATTCCTCATATTTTTATGAGTCCGGGAAAACTGTCCGCATGCGCAAACTCTTTCCCTAACCCTCTCTTCTTTTCTTATCTCTAATTCTTTTCTGCTAGAAAATATAAGAGAGAGAGAATATGAGGGAGAGAGAGCCCAGCCGTGCCTCCTGGGCCGCAACCTGCAGCCAGGCCGGCCCATTTGCGTCATGCCCATCCAGCCCACCTAAACCTATAACCCTAGCCCCGAGCCCCCCTCCCCATCTCTCCCTCTCGTTCCCGTGCCCGCCGCCACACCCGCATCGCGCCCGATCCCATCACCCGCTGGACCTCCTTCTTCGTCCCGATCGGCAACAGAAGCGTCACCGAGCCCTCGTGCCCGTGAATGCCCTCCGCCGCCCGCCTCCGTTCGCCGGTGTCCCTCGCCGCGGGACCTTCCCTCGCAATGTTCCTCTGCTTCCATGCCGCGCACCACCCAAGCCATGGCGCTCTGTCGCCCCTTGTCTCGCCCGCGAAGGCGACCACCTGCAGGTCGCTGCTCTGCGCCATCTCTATCTTCCTCCTCGCCCGGTGCTCCTGCCCCTTTTTCCCTGCTGCCCTCCGTCGCGCCCATCCATCCTTCCATCTCCCTGTGCCGCGCCTCGACGGCATGGAGGCCCGAGCTTCGGCTGGCAGCAGCCGCAGCTACGTGGCTCCCCACCTCCAAACGGTCGCGCATCGATGGCCATGTCTGCATCCCCGTCGCTCCTTCGTGGCCTTCTGCCCGAGCCACCACGACCACGTGCGCCTCCTTCATGGTTGCCGTGCTGTCGGTTTTTCATGCCTCGTCCTGCTGCTGTGGGTGCCTCGCGAGCCGCCGATGTCCTCGCGAGCTGCTCTCGTCCGATAGGGCTCCCCTCCAAGACGAGCTGGCTGCCCGCTGGCCTTGCTGCCTTTGTCGTGGCCAAGTCAACCTGCACGCCGGAGTCCATCTTTGGTTGCACACCAAGTCGGCCATGCCTTGCTGCCTCCTGTACACTGTTGGTCAACAGTGGATGCACGCCATGTACTTCGACTACAGCCGATGCACCGAGGACACCGAGTACGACTACACACGGCGATGCGTCAAGTTCCACTACCGTCGACCCCATGGACCGCCAAGTTCCTCTACATATGACTTGATCGTCTTCAAACGTGTACAACTACCGTCGCCAAGCCCGCGAGTGCGACTACTTCCCACGATGACCCATGAACGTCTACTTCCTCTACATTGCACCGAACCTGAACCGTCCCGTTTGAACGCTTCAAAGGTATAACCGCTGAGACAATGACCCGTGGACGAATGCATGAGTGATGTATGAGATGTCCGTGTTTGCACCATGTCCGAATTGATCCTTGCACGTTCCTCCCCATTTTGCCATGCCACTAACCCGTGGGAACCCGGTAGTCGGGAGCACCCCATCATCTCTAGCATGTTGCGCACATCTGCACACTTCTCGTTTGCATCGGTATCTCAATCAAGTTACCGGAACCGATATGTTGTCGTGGCATCATTTTCGGATTCGTCACCGTGGCACCTTTTTTTGTTCCGCCATGGTGACCAAATGCTTCATAACATGCTCTTGTCAACATTTTCATAAGACTTGCTTAAAACATGCATATGTCATCTGCATCATGATAACAACAATTAAAATGTTTATATTTGTTGTTTCCATTAATTTGCTAAATGCATATGGGGATTTACCGGATTTGTTGTTTGTTATATCCGGCCCCATTTAAATTGTTTAGATGGTATAGTTTGGATATGCTTCACCTCTTGCCATGGTTAACAACATTTAATATTGTTGAGTACCTAACCGAGAGAGAACTAAATAATTGATGTGGTGTTTCGTCAATATGCAACTCGTTGCATATTGGGCTCCATTTAACTTGTAGTTTTGGTTGTGCATATTGCCATGCCATGAATCATTAAACCGGACATGCATCATACTTGGTTGTGCATCATGCCATGTTTATGCTTGTGTGTTTACTATGTTGTTTGTTTCTTTCCGGGTTGCTTCTCTCTTTAGCTTCGGTTTCCTTCCGGAGTTGTGAGGATTCGTTCGACTTCGTCCGTTTGTCTTCTTCATGGATTCGTTCTTCTTCCTTGCGGGATTTCAGGCAAGATGACCATACCCTCGAAATCACTTCTATCTTTGCTTGTTAGATGCTCGCTCTTTTGCTATGCCTATGCTACGATGCCTATCACTTGCTTATCATGCCTCCCATATTGCCATGTCAAGCCCCTAACCATCCTTTCCTAGCAAACCGTTGTTTGGCTATGTTACCGCTTTGCTCAGCCCTCTTATAGCGTTGTTAGTTGCGGTGAAGATGAAGTTTGTTCCTTGTTGGAACATGGAGATGTTGTTCCTTGTTGGAACATGTTTACTTGTTGGGATATCACAATATATCTTACTTAATTAATGCATCTATATACTTGGTAAAGGGTGGAAGGCTCGGCCTTATGCCTGGTGTTTTGTTCCACTCTTGCCGCCTAGTTTCCGTCATATCGGCGTTATGTTCCCGGATTTTGCGTCCCTAACGCGGTTGGGTGATTTATGGGACCCCTTGACAGTTCGCTTTGAATAAGACTCCTCCAAGAAGGCCCAACCTTGGTTTTACCATTTGACTACCTACCACATATACCCCTTCCCTTGGGTTCTGCAGACTCAAGGGTCATCTTTATTTTAGCCCCCGGGCGGTGCTCCTCCGAGTGTTGGTCCGAACCGAGCAGATCATGGGCCACCACGGGAAACTCGAGGCTTGGTTTTACTCGTAGCTTGACTTATCCGGTGTGCCACGAGAACGAGGTACGTGCGACTCTATCGGGATTTGTCGGCACATCGGGCGGCTTTGCTGGTCTTGTTTTATTGCTGTCGAAATGTCTTGTAGCCGGATTCGAGACTGATCGGGTCTTCCGGGAGAAGGAATATCCTTCGTTGATCGCGAGAGCTTATCATGGGCTAAGTTGGGACACCCTGCAGGTATTATCTTTCAAAGCCGTGCCCGCGGTTATGAGGCAGATGGGAATTTGTTAATGTCCGGTTGTAGAAAACCCGAAGTTGACCTTAATTAAAATACACATCAACCGCGTGTGTAACCGTGATGGTCTCTTCTCGGAGGAGTCCGGGAAGTGAACACGGTGTTGGAGTTATGCTTGACGTAAGTAGTTTCAGGATCACTTCTTGATCATAGTTGTTCGACCGTGCTTTGCTCCTCTTCTTGATCATATGCGTGTATGTGAATGTAGCCACCATATATGCTAGTTGCTTGCTGCAGCTCCACCTCACAACTCTGTCCTTCCTATAAGCTTAAATAGTCTTGATCTCGCGGGTGTGAGATTGCTGAGTCCCCGTGACTCACAGATTCTACCAAAACAGTTGCAGGTTCCGACGATGCCAGTGCAGGTGATGCAACTGAGCTCAAGTGGGAGTTCGACGAGGAACGTGGTCGTTACTATGTGTCTTTTCCTGATGATCAGTAGTGGAGCCCAGTTGGGACGATCGGGGATCTGTGTAGCATTTGGGGTAGTCTTCTTTTATTTTGGTTCCGTAGTCGGACCTTGATTGTATCTGTATGATGTAATGCTTTACTCATGTATTGTGTGAAGTGGCGATTGTAAGCCAACTATGTATCTCTTTCCCTTATGTATTACATGGGTTGTGTGAAGATTACCTCACTTGCGACATTGCTTTCAATGCGGTTATGCCTCTAAGTCGTGCTTCGACACGTGGGAGATATAGCCGCATCGAGGGCGTTACAGAAGACTATACGTGGTTGAATGAGTTTGTATCAGGAAACATGTCAGCCTAGATGAGCACCCGCACAAGAAAAATGATCTCGATGACAATGTTTGTTTATCACTACAGATAAAACTGATTGTATACTGTGGTCCTCTGATTATATACATGCCATGCCAGACTAACACAATGAAATTAATACGGAGACAAGATTGCTAATCTTTCTAATTTATATATTCAGTTGACTTTCTAAATTAATTACACCAATTCACATACACGCATGTACATTGAATCTGACAATCACTCAAGTCTACAGTATATGGCTCTTGCGAGTGCACTATTTGCTGATCTTTTTTTTGTTGATCAGTTCACCACAAAACAATACATTTGTTCAGTTGTTCTAACTATCACGAAATTCATCTCTTGAATAGGTGAAGAATTTATGACAAAAAAGGACAGCATACTTACATTCCACATCAAGCAACAACCATGAAATTCAGAGCATCCCTAGCTGAGCTCCAAATCAGCAACCTCCATAGAGTTTTCTTCAATCAAAAGTGCAACAATTATTAAGGAAATAGAAAGACACTGGATAAAACCTCATGGAGGGATGGTACCTGACACTGAATTCTAAAGCAAAACAGAACTATGTATGTATGTTCATATGTGCATTCATCGGCATTCCATCGATGGAGAGCCACATAAACCAAATCTCCCATGACTGAAATGGTTAATGGAAACAAAATCCTGACGGGCGAGAGGACGTGAGTGGTATGCCTAGCCTGCCATTCGTTCAGATGCTGAGGCACATTCAACACCGTGGACACATCCGACAGCTCCAACTCATCTGTGCAAACAAAATCATGTCATCAGTCAATCCAGCGCTCCGAGTCCCCAAAACTGAACCACGAGTAAATAGTACCTTGCAAGGGGGAAGTCACGGAAGGTGATTACGGTCATGCCGTTGACGAACTCGCGGAGGTCCTCGCTAATGCTGTAGCGCTCGAGCTCGCCCGCGGAGAGAGTGATAGCCCATGTCCGCTCAACGTCCTCGTCCTCCTTCTGCCGAACGTGAGGACGATGAGAGGCGGCTAGAGAGGGCGTGCAGCAGCAACGGACTTGGGCGCCGACTTCTTCTTCCCCGACGTGGTTCCCTTGTGCGGGCGCTTGGTCACCGTGGCCTACTGGTCAGCCTCGGGCGCGGCCTTGGCGGAGGCCTACTGGTCAGCCTCGGGCGTGGCTTTGCCTCGCCTCGCCATTCCTCCTTCCCTCCTGTGGGAGCCGGGGCCGGGCCGGGGCGTTAGGGTTTGGGCGGCGCCAGATCGAAAGGGTGGAAGAAGGAGAACGTGAGGGGAGGAGGCCAGACGGCGATGGGGAAGGAGGCAGTGGTGGCGGCGCTAGGGGCGAGAGGAGGAGAGGGAGGCGCGGGTGCGGGCGACGCTAGGGGGAGAGGGAGGCGCGGGTGCGGCGGCGCTAGGGGGAGAGGAAGAGGAGAGGGAGGCGGGGCGAGTGCGGGAGAAGGAAGGCAGCGGCTAGGTCGTCTCCACAGGGGCGGGTGGCTTTTATATCCCTGTGAGTGAAATGACGAAAATGCCCCCGGCGGGGCTGGCTATTTACGCGCGGTGGCACGAAACGGTGGTAACTATTCATTCCTATAGTGCTCATCCTAGATCCGACAGACGAGGTCATCCAGCGGCTTGATCCGACGACCGGAATCACATCAAGCGAACCGATCCGACGGCCGAGAGTCGCTGATCTCTAAGGAGCCATGTAGGAGGCTTCATCTCTTATTTCTTGATACGACCTGCAGACATCCATATCTTATTTATTTATTTATTTATTGCAAAAATGGAGACATCCATATCAGCGGACTACCCTAGTTTTCCAACATATTTCTCTCTTCCTTTGTGAACAACTTTCAAAAGTCAAAACAAAAATCACAGAAAATCCAAAAAAATCATAATATAGTCCTTTTTACACGGTCTATTTTCTCCCAACGATAATATGTCTACCGTATGAACCATGTAGGAACGTTCCATGCTGTAAAAAGAAGTAGAATGTTCCACGCTGTAAAAAAGAAGGCAGGGACGTTCCATGTCTGATTAATAACTACGTCTGACTTTCCCACTTCAGCTACTCGTATTCTACAGCACGGATTGGACTAGTAAGGCATAAATTGCCCGACGAGTTGACGAAAAACATCTATATATACAAAATAATTAAGATACGGTGCGAATGGATATGAAGTCTGAAGTCTGAACGTGGATTATTCGCAAGAACATCAGAAGAATTTAGCAGGAAAACTTTTACTTTTTCGCTAGCGACACAGATCAAGCGGGTAGAACCATGATGACCAGGAGAAGACGTCGTGCGCCATTCTGGGAAAGTGTTGCTTCGAAGAAACAAAGAAACCCCGTGGTCTGTTTCATGGACCTTTAAGTGAACAGTATCTTACTGTTATTAAGGCATGCGTTCAGGCTGCTTTGGCAATTTCTTGCTGGAATTTTTTTTTCTTCTGGAAATGCCGCCTGTGTCTGCCCTAAAAGAAAGGGCCATGTGTCATATTTTTTCTTCTGGCACAAACAAGAGTGTTGGATTTTATTTTATTTTCAGAAAGAGTGTTGGATTTTTGAGACAATCTAGATTTGCTGTTTTGATAAGGTAAAGAAAGAAGTAAAGAATACACTGCGAGAGGACGATAAGAACTTCTCGGTCAGTTATTCTCGTGGACCAACCAACATAAGAAAGGCCTTTTTTTTTAGACGAATCCCAGGTTGGACATGAATGGGCTTGTCGGAAACTTGAGTTAAATGCACCATTGATACATCAACGGATCAACTTATCTCCAACGCTCACTTTGGTCCATGAACTCGAAAGCGCAATTGACAGCTCTCTGAACTTGCTTAGAGTGCTCAGATTGGTACAAAATGCACATGGACACGCCACCATCTCAGCTGCATTTAACTCGTTTTGTACTAAATGAGCATGCTGAGCAAGTTTGGGGAACCGTTGGTCGCGTTTTCGAGTTCATGGGCCAAAGTTAACATTGGAGACAATTTGATATAGGAATGGTGCATTTTAACTCCTATTTCTTGCCCATGATGTCGGAGGACGCTTGCTGGGGCAAACAGTCGCGATTCGCACCAAGCGAGCCATCGCTTGTAGGCTGTAATGAGGTGTACTGTCGCAGACCATCCTGTAGCGACCCGGCGATGCAGCAACCATATAGTAGTGCAGCAAGACGGTACTGCAGCGGACATTTTTATTAAAAGCTTTGAGACAATTTTTGAAAATGATAAAAAAATTCAAAATTTTGAATATATTATGAAAGAAATTTTTATAAAAATTACTAATCATTTTTTAAAACCCGAATTATTTTTAAACTTTTATGAACACTTTTTTTCGGAATCATAAACAATTTTTTAAATTTCAATGTTTCTTGAAAACATGAATAAAATTTGAAAACATTATTATTTTGAAAATTTCTTTGAAAAACACGAGCAACTTTTCCAAATGCGATTTCTAAGATTACAAACATTTATTTAAAGCACGAATATAATTTGAAATTGCGAGAATTTTCTGAAAACACGAAAATTTTAAAAAAATCAGTTTTAACAAGAACATTTTATAAAGGAAACATTTTCTAAAAACCAATCATTCTTTAGAAAATGTGAATGTTTTTAGTTTTGAAATGTTTTGCAAAAGAAAATAAAAGGTAGAGAAAATAAAAAATAAAAAAATGTAAATCCCAATAAATAACTCAAAAAAAAGAAACCCAGTTCAAGAACCTTTTCGAAGGTTCCCAAAACTGGTGGGAAATTTCCTTCTCTTCTACAAAAGGGCCGGCCCATATCTCGGTCGCCTGGTCAACACTTTGACGCAACACACATCATATAGGAAGAGAGCTCCTATTTGCAGGCCATGGGTGGCAAATGGTTGAGCATTCGCAGAAGGCGGAGCGAATGGACCGGCCCATTAGGAGGTAAACGAGCTCCAGACAAATTAAAAAAAACGAACACGAGACCTCTCTCTTGTGTACGAGTGCTACTAATCGATCAAACTGGTAACTTCTAGTGATAGATTAGAGGCGCGATAATTTAAGTATAGTGTTCTTCTGAACGTTTTTGAGAAATATACACCGACTATTTGTAATATCCATTGAACATTTTCTTAATATATGTTGAACATTTTCAATAATGCATGCCGGACTTTCTTATGTGATACGATGAGCCTTTTTTAATATATGATGAACATTTTAAAAAACTTGAATATATGCATTGAACAACTTTTGAATACGCGTTGAACATGTACTAAACATACATAGAACAATTTCATAACATACAATGAACATTTTGTAAAAACACGATGATCATTTTTATAATGCAAGGTGAACTATTTCATAGTATATGATGGACATTTTTCTTAATACGATGAAATTTTTTGTAATATGCGGTGAACTTTTTATATAAATCACAACAAAGAGAAGAAAACTGAAAAAAAGGAAACATAAAATAAAAAATGATAGAAAAGGAACCAAAACAGAAAAAAAAAAGAGGAACAAAACAACAGAAAACCTGACAAAACAATGAAAAACTAAAAGCAAAACACTACAAATGAAAAAACAAAAAAAGAAACCCGCAGCGAAGGAAAACAGCACACAAAATTCATGCGTGAGCCGGCTCAAGTGAACTCGCTTCAGCAAAGCCGTGGCTCCTTGACGCACGCGCGTGTCAAATACAATCGACCATATAGGAAACGAGATGATACCCCACACATTGTTGCGAGAATGTTCTGAAATATATCCGGTGAGAATTGATTGTATGAAACATGAATATGTATAGTCATAATATGAGAACTAAAACTAAAAAAATGATTTGTGGTGTTTAGTTATTAATTGTATAATATAAATATATATTCAGTGAGAATTGCTTGTATGAAATATGAATATGCATAGTAATAATATGAGAACTAAAACTAAAAAATGATTTGTGGTGTTTGGTTATTAATTGCATAATATAAATAGCATAATAGTATGGGACATTTACATCTATGCCCCTAACTCATTCTCACTACTTAGATTTGCCCCTAATTCCGAAGTATGCTCAAATTTGCCCTCCGCCGTCAGTTTCACTTATAAAAATGCCCCTCCTTGCTGTTTCCGTCCAGTGAAGGATGTTTGACCGCTAACTGGCCGCCAATTTGACATATTTGCCCCTCCGTCCTTACATGTGGGCCGAAACTTACCTGCTCGCTGCACTCTCTCTCTCTCTCTCTCTCTCTCTCTCTCTCTCTCTCTCTCTCTCTCTCTCTCTCTCTCTCTCTCTCTCTCTCCCCGCACGCTCTTGGTGTCTACTACGCAACTTTATTCTTGTAGACACGTGTTGGGCCTCCAAGCGCAGAGTTTTGTAGGACAGTAGCAATTTTCCCTCAAGTGGATGACCTAAGGTTTATCAATCCATGGGAGGCGTAGCATGAAGGTAGTCTCTCTCAAACAACCCTGCAACCAAATAATAAAAAGTTTCTTGTGTCCCCAACACACCCAATACAATGACAAATTGTATAGGTGCACTAGTTCAGCGAAGAGATGGTGATAAAAGTGTAACATGGATGGCAGAAATACATTTTTATAATCTGAATAAATAAAAACAGCAAGGTAGCAAATAGTAAACGGGCACAAAAACGGTATTGCAATGCTTGAAAATGAGGCCTAGGGTCCATACTTTCACTAGTGCAATCTCTCAACAATGCTAATATAATTGGATCATATAACCATCCCTCAAAGTGCGATGAAGAATCACTCCAAAGTTCCTATCTAGTGGAGAACATAAGAATAAATTGTTTGTAGGGCACGAAACCACCTCAAAGCAATTCTTTCCGTTCGATCTATTCAAGAGTTCGTACTAAAATAACATAAAGCTATTCTTTCCGTTCGATCTATCCTAGAGTTCGTACTAAAATAACACCAAAGCGAATACGTATTCATAATAGTCAATCCAACACAAAGAACTTCAAAGAGTGCCCCAAAATTTCTACCGGAGAAACAAAGACAAGAACATGCATCAACCCCTATGCATAGATTACCCCAATGTCACCTCGAGAATCCGCAAGTTGAGTGCCAAAACATATATCAAGTGAATCAATACGATACCCCATTGTCACCACGAGTATTCAATTGCAAGACATATATCAAGTGTTCTCAAATCCATAAAGGTATTCAATCCAATAACAACGAAATCTCAAAGGGAAAAACTCAATTCATCACAACAAGATAGAGAGGGATCCGACTATATTAACAAAGCCCGCGATACATCAAGATCGTGACATCTCAAGAACACGAGAGAGAGAGAGAGAGAGAGAGAGAGAGAGAGAGAGAAAGAGAGAGATTAAACACATAGCTACTGGTACAAACCCTCAGCCCCGAGGGTGGACTACTCCCTCCTCATCGTGGTGGCTGCCGGGATGATGAAGATGGCCATCGGTGATGATTCCCCCCCCCCCCGGCAGGGTGCCGGAATGGGTCTAGATTGGTTTTCGCTGGCTACAGAGCCTTGCAGCAGCAGAACTTCTGATCTAGGTTAACCCCGAAGGGTTTCAGACTATTTGGGAATTTATAGTGCAAAGAGGGGGTACGGGAGGCCACCGAGGTGGGCACAACCCACCTGGGCGCGCTTGGGGGCCCAAGCATGCCCTGGTTGGTTATTCCCCTCGGGCACCCCCCCCGGTGCTGCTCTGGCCTATCCTGGGTGTTCTGGTCCATAAAATTTCTCCAAAAAGTTTCGCGGTGTTTGGACTCCGTTTGATATTGATTTCCTGCGATGTAAAAACCAAGCAAAAAAAAAAGAATCGCAGGCTTTGGGTCAATAGGTTAGTCCCAAAAAATGATATAAAGTTGCTATAAAATGATTGTAAAACATCCAAGAATGATAAAATAACAGCATGAATACTTCATAAATTATAGATACGTTGGAGACGTATCAACATCCCCAAGCTTTATTCCTAGTCGTCCTCGGGTAGGTAAATGATAAAAAAATAATTTATGAAGTGTGAATGCTAGCAAAGTGCATAAGTTTGATCAATGATAATTTCAATCACTTTTCCTAGCATCATAACAACAATTCTTTCTCATAAAATTTCTCATGTTATAGTGGCAACCAACTCACATGTTAAGGTTCAAACAATGAACTCTCTTGAAACTCAACAACCTATGTTCTTAGTCACCAAGCAATTGCAATTCAACTTATTCAACGGAGTTTAAGTAAGAGCTCCACATACTCAACCATCATATAGTCTTGTATGATTTCTAACACTCACCGCATACACATGAGCAAAACTTTTCAACCGGACACATAGAAAGATAGGGGCTTATTGTTTTGCCTCCCAATGTATTCACCTCAAGGGTAATGTCAACAATAATAACTCATGCTATCCATATTCAACTGGTCATATGTGCCTAGATCTTTCCTCGCCACATGATGCTTGCCAAAAAAGAGAAAAATAAAAAGGAATAGAGAGAAAAGCTTTGACTCTTTGCATAAAAGTAAATACTGAAAAGTAAAAGATAGGCCTTCGCAGAGGGAAGCAGAGGTCGCCATGCGCTTATTTTTTGTATGCTCAACCCCTTAGTGCAAAAGAATGTCACGTTATATTGCCCCTTATGATAGCAACCTTTATTATGCAGTCTGTCACTTTTATTCTTTGCCATCACAAGTTCGTACAACGCTCAATTTTCTCTTACACTAAATGATCTCATACTTTTAGAAGCAATTTTTATTGCCTTATTGCACCGATGACAACTTACTTGAAGGATCTTTCTCAATTCTTAGGTAGGTATGGTGGACTCTTGAAAATAAGATTTGGGTTTAAGGGTTTTTGGATGCACAAGTAGTATCTCTACTTGGTGCGGAATTATTGGCTAGCAAAGATGGGGGGGCAAGCACCACATGTTGAAGGATCTATGACAATATAACTTCTATGAGAATATGAACAAACATAAATCGTTAGGTTGTCCTCCTTGTCCAACGTTAACAATTTTGGCATATAATATTTTTATGGAGGATCACAATCACAAAAGATTTCCACGATAGTGTATTTGCATGTGAAAGTTCTCTTCCTTATACTAATTATTCGTGAATTGCTTGTATGACCAAAATTGTGATTGTCAAGCCTCAAAAGATTTCACTTTCTAGACCCAATGTGAAGCTACCACTAGGCATGATATGATTTCAATTTCATGACATTCGATTTATTCAACAATTTACTCATAGGATATAAGTGAAGCACAAGAGTAATTTACAAGCTACTCCAAAAAGGTATAAGTGAAGATCAAGCGAGTAGTTAAGTAAATAGGTAGCTATTTGAGGACTCTCTCTTATTAAAAAACTTTTAGATCTAAGCAATTTATTAAAACAGCAAGCAAAACAAAACAAAATGACATTTCAAGGGTAGCACACATCATGTGAAGAAGCAAAAACTTAGACTCAACCGATACTAACCGATAATTGTTGAAGAAGAAGGGTGGGATGCCTACCGGGGCATCCCCAAGCTTAGATGCTTGAGACTTCTTGGAATATTAACTTGTGATGCCTTGGGAATCCCCAAGCTTGAGCTTTTGTATCTCCTTAATTCCTCGCATATCATGGTTTTCCTAATTCTCAAAAGCTTCATCTACACAAAACTCAACAAGAACTCGTGAGATAAGTTAGTATAAACCAATGCAAAAACCTTATCATTCTCTACTGTAGAAAATCACTAAAATTATTATTCAACATTGCATACTAAATGCCTCTGTATATTTAAGACTCTTATCCTCAAATAGAATCATTAAACAAGCAAACATATGCAAACAATGCAAACATAGCAGCAATCTGTCAAAACAGTACAGTCTGTAAAGAATGCAAGAGTATCAATACTTCCCTAACTCCAAAAATTATGAAAATTTACCACACTGTAGAAAATTTATCAGAGTTTATTTTTCAAAAAATTTCAACATTTTATCGCATTCTGACTTTTCTGGGGAATTTTTGCAACAGCGATAAACTTTCTGTTTTCAAACAGCAACATGTAGACTTGTAAAATAAGCATGGCAAAGGCTATCAATGCCATTTTTATTGAAATAAAATATGGAAAACATTATTATAAATAATATCAATAAAATCCTAACAAAATAAATTGACGCTCCAAGTAAAACTCATATCATGTGACGAATGAAAACATAGCTCCAAGTGAGGTTACCGATAATGTTGAAGACGAAAGAGGGGATGCCTTCAGGGGCATCCCCAAGCTTAGTTGCTTGGATCTTCTTTAATTATTACCTTGGGGTGCCTTGGGCATCCCCAAGCTTAGGGTCTTTTCACTCCTTATTCTCCTCATATCAATGTCTCACCCAAAAGTTGAAAACTTCAATCACACAAAACTTAATGGAACTTCGTGAGATAGGTTAGTATGATAAAGAGCAAACCATTTCACTTTGGTACCACCAAATACAAGATTCATAATTGTTTCCACACAATGCATAATTTAGCATATCATTTTCACAATCTATATTGAGCAATATAAGCCATATAAACTAGAAAACAAGCAAACTATGCATTGAAAATAGAATCTGTCAAAAACAGAACAGTCTGTAGTAATCTGTACTCAAACCATACTTCTTCTACTCCAAAAATTATGAAAAAATTAGGACCACGTGATAAATTTGTATATTAATCTTATGCAAAACGAATCAACTCAAAACCACTCTTCTGTTAGAAATACGAATTATTTTCGTGAGTGCAAAAGTTTCTGTTTTTCATCAAGATCAAATCAACTATCACTCAACAAGATCCCAAAGGCTTTACTTGGCACTTTATTGAAACAAAAGCTATAAAACATGATCCATACAGTAGCATAATCATGTGAACACACAAAAACAGTAGGTAAAAGTGTTGGGTTGTCTCCCAACAAGCGCTTTTCTTTAATGCCTTTTTAGCTAGGCATGATGATTTCAATGATGCTCGCATAAAATATAAGATTTGAAACATAATAAGAGCATCATGAAACACATGACAAGCACATTTAAGCCTAACACACTTACTATGCATAGGGATTTTGTGATCAAACAACTTATGGGAACAAGAATCAACTAGCATAGGAAGGCAAAACGAACATAACTTCAAGATTTTCAACACATAGAGAGGAAACGTGATATTATTGCAATTCCTACAAGCACATGTTACTCCCTCATAGTAATTTTCAGTAGCATCATGAATTAATTCAACAATATAACCATCACATAAAAGCATTCTTTTCATGACACAAAAGCATAGAAATTTTGTTACTCCCCACATAAGCAAATTTATTCTCGTTCATAGTAGTGGGAGCAAACTCAACAAAATAACTATCATGAGAGTGAAAATTAAAATTATGATGACAAGTTTCGTGGTTATCATTATTCTTTATAGCATACATGTCATCACCATAATCATCATAGATAGCAACTTTGTAATCCTACTCAATTGAAGCCTCATCCAAAATGGTGGATTCATCAGTAAATAAAGTCATGACCTCTCGAAATCCACTTTCATCATTATAATCATCATAAATAGGAGGCATGCAATCATTATAACAAACTTCCACATCAAATCTTGGGGGACTAAAAATATCATCTTCATCAAACATAGCATCCCCAAGCTTATGGCTTTGCATATCATTAGCATTATGGATATTCAAAGAATTCAAACTAACAACATTGCAATTATGCTCATCATTTATACCAAACATTCTACTGAATTCTTCTTCTATCAATTGAGCACAATTTTCCTTTCCATCATTTTCACGAAAGACATTATAAAGATGAACAATATGATGCAACCTCAATTCCATTTTTTTGTAGTTTTCTTTTTATAAACCAAACTAGTGATAAAACAAGAAACTAAAAGATTCAGTTGAAAAATCTAAAGATACACCTTCATGCACTCACCTCCCTGGCAACGGCGCCAGAAAAGAGCTTGATGTCTACTACGCAACTTTATTCTTGTAGACACGTGTTGGGCCTCCAAGCGCAGAGTTTTGTAGGACAGTAGCAATTTTCCCTCAAGTGGATGACCTAAGGTTTATCAATCCATGGGAGGCGTAGCATGAAGGTAGTCTCTCTCAAACAACCCTGCAACCAAATAATAAAAAGTCTCAATGGCAAATTGTATAGGTGCACTAGTTCGGCGAAGAGATGGTGATAAAAGTGTAACATGGATGGCAGAAATATATTTTTATAATCTAAATAAATGAAAACGGCAAGGTAGCAAATAGTAAACGGGCACAAAAACGGTATTGCAATGCTTGAAAATGAGGCCTAGGGTCCATACTTTCACTAGTGCAATCTCTCAACAATGCTAATATAATTGAATCATATAACCATCCCTCAAAGGGCGATGAAGAATCACTCCAAAGTTCCTATCTAGCGGAGAACGTAAGAATAAATTGTTTATAGGGTACGAAACCACCTCAAAGCTATTTTTTCCGTTCGATCTATTCAAGAGTTTGTACTAAAATAACATAAAGCTATTCTTTCCGTTCGATCTATCCTAGAGTTCGTACTAAAATAACACCAAAGCAAATTCATATTCATAATACTCAATCCAACACAAAGAACTTCAAAGAGCGCCCCAAGATTTCTACCAGAGAAACAAAGACAAGAACGTCCATCAACCCCTATGCATAGATTACCCCAATGTCACCTCGGGAATCCGCAAGTTGAGTGCCAAAACATATATCAAGTGAATCAATACGATACCCCATTGTCACCATGAATATTCAATTGCAAGACATATATCAAGTGTTCTCAAATCCATAAAAAAATTCAATTTGATAACAACGAAATCTCAAAGGGAAAAACTCAATTCATCACAACAAGATAGAGAGGGGAAAACACCATATGATCCGACTATATTAACAAAGCCCGCGATACATCAAGATCGTGACATCTCAAGAACACGAGAGAGAGAGAGAGAGAGAGAGAGAGAGAGAGAGAGAGAGAGAGAGAGATTAAACACATAGCTACTGGTACAAACCCTCAGCCCCGAGGGTGGACTACTCCCTCCTCATCGTGGTGGCCGCCGGGATGATGAAGATGGCCACCGGTGATGATCCCCCCCCCCCCCCGACAAGGTGCCGGAACGGGTCTAGATTGGTTTTTGGTGGCTACAGAGCCTTACGGCGGCGGAACTTCTGATCTAGGTTAACACCGAAGGGTTTTAAAATATTTGGGAATTTATAGTGCAAAGAGGGGGTACGGGAAGCCACCGAGGTGGGCACAACCCACCTGGGCGCGCCTTGGCGCCCAGGCGCGCCCTGGTGGGTTGTGCCTCCCTAGGGGCACCCCCAAGTGCTGCTCTGGCCCTTCACGGTGTTCGGTCCATAAAATTCTCCAAAAGTTTCATGTGTTTGGACTCCGTTTGCTATTGATTTCCTGCGATGTAAAAAACAAGCAAAAGAACAGCAAGTGACACTGGGCACTGGGTCAATAGGTTAATTCCAAAAAATAATATAAAATTGATATAAAATGATTGTAAAACATTCAAGAATGATAAAATAACAACATGTATACTTTATAAATTATAGATATGTTGGAGACGTATCAGCTCTTTCTTCCCCCAAATCGCAGTGGAACCCTAACCCTAGCGCCTTCGATCTTCGGCAAGCAAAGCTCCTGATCAATAGCGGGCGCGGTGGAGATTCCATTTGTTCTGACTTCGTGTGTTGTTGTGTTGCGGATAGAACACAACCGCTGCGGATGGAGGGCGATGATGGTTGTGGTGGCGGTGACCAACAAGGGAGCACAACGCCAGCGATGGATGCTTCGGTTGGGTAAGTGCCTCACTTTCAGATCTGAAGCATGTTCTTTGTTCTGTTTAGTTCTTGTAGTTGGATTTTTTGGTTACTGTGTTCGTAGTGCTCATTTGGTTTGATTTTTTTTTCTGTTTTCCATGGTTATCCGTAGGGTGAAACATATTTGTCTGGATTGAATGCAAACGACACTCCTAGTTCCTGCTAGTACATTTTTTAAATTCATGAACACTTTTTAAATTCGCCTACATTTTTTGAGTTCGTGAACATTTTTTCATTTTCTGAGTTCGTGATCTTTTTTCAAATTCACGAACAATTATTCCAATTCAAAACATTTTTGGAGTTCATGAACTTTTTTCAAATGCATGAATCATTTTCAAATTTGTGAACATTTTTAGTTTATGAACATTTTTTGCAAACTCCTGAAAAAACATTCAATATATATATATTTATTTCCTAGCATCTTTTCAAATTTCCAAAAAAATAGTTCGTGAACATTTTTCCAAAATCCTGAAGATTTTTCGTATTTGAGAATGTATTTTATGTCGGAACATTTTTTAAGTTTTGCGAACATTTTCCAAACTCCTGAAAAGAATTCAAAATTTGAGAATATTTTTATTTCCAAGTTTTTTTTCCAAAATTGCAAAAAAGAAAATCAGTTCATGATCATTTTTCCGAACTCCTGAAAAAATTTCGTATTTGAGAATATATTTTATTTCCAAACATTTTTCCAAACTCCTGAAAAATTGCCAAATTTTAGAATATTTTTATTTGCGAGCATTTTCTCAAATTAAAAAAAATAGTTTGCAAACATTTTTCAAACTCCTGAATATTTTTCGTATTTGAGAATATATTTTATTTATGAACATTTTTTATATTTGCGAACATTTTTCAGGTCACATACAATTTTCTAAACTCCTGAAGGATTTTCGTATTTGAGAATATTTTTTAATTTACATGAAGTTTTCTAATTTATGATTTTTTAAAATCATGCACATTTATTCAAATCCTTCAAAAAATGTGACTATTTTTCAGGCTAACCAGCCCACCTAAGGAGCGACATGAGAGATGTAATTGCAGGATCGTTACTTTCCCGGTGAGCCGAACAGCTCAAGGGTTCGATTTGGACCGGGAATGACAAATTCAGTGTGCCAACGACCAGGATTATGAGTTGAGGGTTCGATTTAGCTAACCTTTACAATCTTTTAAAGAAAAAAACTAACCTCTACAGGTTCAAGGTTTAAAATGGACCTTTTCCTAAATAAAACCTTGGAAAGTTCCTCTTTGCCATGCTAATAAAACTCGCCACATTATATAAGTCCCTAAAAAAGACTCGCCACATTGATGGTCTCATCACTGCAGACGTCGCAGCTGAATTGGCCACGTGCCCTCCGCCCACGTCGGCACAAAAAGAGCGACGGGCGGCGGCATCCTCTTTCCGCTCCGCGCCCATATGCCTCTGCCCCGACCCTTGTCGCTTTCCCCTTCGCCTCACTCCTACTAAAACTCAAGGCGCGCACGCCGAACGCACGGCCACCGCCACTGCCCCAGCCTCCTTTCCTCCTCTCCCACCCCACGCCGCGCACGCCCGAGCGACCCCCATGGAGTCCCTGCTTGCGGCGCTCCCGGCGGGCGGAGGAGGCGCGGTCGCTGCCGCTGCCGCGGCCGTCGGCGGGCTGGCCGCGGCCGCCGCGCTCGCCGCCAAGGCCGGCATCGTCGGGACGGGCCGCACCAACCCGCCCCCAGGTGACGACCCTCCCACCCAATCTCGTCTAAATGCATCATGTTTTTCCCCATGTTGTATGTATGCTCGTCTACATGTAGCAGAGCATGCCATACTTGGGCTTTTATGCCACAATTTTCCTTAGGTTCCTGTAGGATATTCTTGAATTATTTTGTATGTGTTCAGGTACAGTAGATGTTGATCAAGTGAGAATTGATCCTCACCGTTGAAATCATGCACATGTAGAAGTTTATAAACTTTTATTAAAAAAATATACTACTTGTCGTAAGTCTATAAAACTTCAAGATCAAGCTCAACCAGATTTACAAAATCTAAGTTTTTTTTTTGTCAAATATTGGTTTTGAATTCTTCGAGGCTTCTGGATAAGCATGATCACCTCCTCCAAATAAGTCATCTGCGAATTTAGACATTTTGAATCTTAAGCAATTAATGCTTATACATGCTTCTTTCTTATTTTGGGCAAAACCTTTAAATACTTGCTATATCTTTTGTCTTTTATTATCTCCATTCCTAAATGCATGAAAGCGTGCAGTCAAACTTCTGCAATTTTGTAATAAAACGGGATTGCTAAATCTATGTCTACTAAGACTTAACCAAGTCTCAGTCGATGTTATATTTGTAAGATCTTACATGAAGATCCGTGCAAAATTTCTTTTAAATTTTTTCTTTCTTCTTTTTATATGTTCTATCACTTGACTAAGACTTGGTTAAGTCTCAGTCGACTAAGATCTAGCCACACCCTTAACAAAATATTAAAAAGTGGTTGTAAGGCTGGAACAATATTTTTAGATTTGGATGAAAGATAATTCCATAATATAATTGTTTTAACTCTATACTAATATATACATATAAAAAATAACGGATAAAGCTGTATGCTGGAAATCCTGTCAATGTCCAAAACGGCAAAACGGCATCCATTTATGAATGAAGGAATTATTGTTTGTTTATTTTTTTTACAGATTTATCCACAAGTCATTTGGAAAATAACACCTAGCTAGCTTTTCATGACTAACTACCTAGACATAAGAACATGTCAACATAAAGAATCTTTTACTTCCCACCATTCCAAGAAGATCCTTTTTTTTTCAATCCAATTTCCAAGCCCCTTTTGGTCCCCATGCATGGGCAGTGAGCAGTCCGGTTGGCACTTTCACAAGGAAAAGTGCTCCATAAGCTCAAAGACGGAAAGCTACACGATTGATTGAAAAGAAGCAATGAGATGTTACTGTCATAAATGATAGGTTCACTTATCCTCTACTTTTTGCAGAACAGATAAAGAACATAAGCTATATTCCTGAGCTGTCCACAGCTGTGAACTTTTACTATTTTTATTAAAACAAGAGAAAACAAATCTGCCTATAGAAACAACTCAATAAGTTTTCTCATTTTCATGTGCTTTTATGCAAGCGCTCGACCGCCCCGTTTGGAATAAAAGGAATTCCCCGACTCCTACGGAACACATACTGTGCTGAACTTTTGCAAATTCATGTGATATATATGTCCTTACCAAAATAAATGTGATATATGCATATACATGTTCAGCAAACAATTTATTATATTTGGGTGGGAGAGGGGGGATGAAATGGAATGCTTCTCTTGACTGTCACAGTTTCTGTCGGTTCATATTTACTTTTGGCCTCGAGAGTGCAGTTCCCGGATAGCAACTGGTGAAAACAACAACTCCAGAGGTTCCTCTGTCAGTCACAGTATATTTCCAAATCATGCTAATCAAACACATCTGATAATAGCTACTCCCTCCGATCCAAAATATGTGTCGTGGAACTAAAACCACGACATTTATTTTGGATCGGACGGAGTATTTGACAAAGCATGTTCCCTGCTTTATGACAGCACAATTGCTTTATACGTGTTATGTATAGGACGCACAAATCAATTACTATTTGTTTTAGATCACATGGCAGCTACAGTAGATTGGGAACAGGAGCATTCTGAACGGAAGTAGTTTTACCGTAAATATATTGTGCTAAACAGTAATTTTACCAAATTCTGGAAGCAATAATTGCTATATCGAAAATATGACGGTTAGGTTGTCCTAGATACATGCTGACCCCTACTAGTGATGCGGATTATTCTAGTGTTCAACAATCACCTTCTTTTGATACTAGCTTATTTAAGTTTCCATGACCTCCCAGCAAAGTTATGCCTGCTAGAAAAATCCACGACACAATATATATATGCTGTATCATTGTATGACTGTAACGCCGTCTGACAATACTTACTGAAAATACCTAAGAAAAACAGAGAAAATAATTACCTACTTAATTTATTTGTATGAATATAATTTTTAATCATGTATGCAGACGAATTATCGAACTAGCTTGTTTCAAATATAAATTCTGCCCTTCAAATTAATACTGCTAATTCTACTGCAAGGAAAAACTAAAATCTCCTCTGGTTAATTTAATTGACATACAGCTGTTCCTGGTTTACCTCTTATTGGAAATCTGCACCAGTTAAAAGAGAAGAAGCCCCATAAGACCTTCGCAAAATGGTCTGATATTTATGGGCCAATATACACCATAAAGACTGGGGCTTCATCAGTAGCTGTGCTCAACTCTTCTGAAGTAGCCAAGGAGGTAATACGGAAGCTGTCTTTTTTTCATAATTCACGTGTTAATGTACTTTTAGGTTCTACTACAAAATATCATCTTTTGCACTTTTGGGTAATTGTGGCAACTTGGGCTTTAGTCTTCTGACTGATTTTTGGCATTTACTCTGTATACTTTTGTTGGCATTATCTCAGCGAATTTTCTTTTAAATGGAAAATATAATAATTCAAACCTAGATACAAGAGTTCTTTTTTCACCCCAGAAATTGAACTTCAAAGCTGATATAATCATTATTTTTACCTCTCTTTCTCATGCTAGAGACAAACCAAGAATCCTAACAAGCTTTTTAAAAAACAGAGGATTCAAGCAAGTTATGAACTGACCTCTTTCCCCCAAGAGCGATCCAGAAACATTATTAAGCTACAGGGTAGCCCAGATTAATACATAAAATACACATATAGTTCTTGATTTATGCTGTGATGCAAAATTGAGAAATGATGGAAGCATTGCACAAATATGTCGCACTTGACCAGAACATATATTCTTTTCTCAATATGCAGGCTATGGTTGCGAAATACTCATCCATTTCTACTCGAAAGCTACCTAAAGCATTGTCAGTGCTGACTCGTGATAAAACGATGGTTGCTATAAGTGACTACGGTGACTTCCACAAAATGGTGAAGCGTTTAGTTATGTCGGGCATGTTGGGCTCTTCTGCTCAGGTACAAGTCTTAACACTTAAGAAATTATACAGTTTAGTGGCCACCACTTGCATATGTTTACACATTCAGTTAATTAACGTTTCATGGTGAAATGGTTGCAAAATGGGTAGAGACAATTTAGGGACACAAGAGATATGATGATGGACAACATGTTAAGCACTTTCCATACGTTGGTGACTGACGACCCACATTCTCCTCTGAACTTCAGAGAAGTTTTCAAGGACGAGCTGTTCCGCCTGTCCTTGATCCAGGTAAGTCTACAAGCTTCATAATAGTGTGCTCATCCATTGTGACACTACTATCAGTTTCTTGATTTGAATCAGTCTTCAGATGCTTCGTTTATTATATGTGATAATGAGAGTGAACACTACAATTACAGAGTTTAGGCGAGGATGTGGGTTCAGTTTATGTGAAGGAGTTTGGGAGGGAGATATCGAAGGATGAAATTTACCAGATCACCGTGGTTGACATGATGATGTGTGCAATCGATGTTGATTGGAGGGATTTCTTCCCATACCTCAGCTGGATCCCAAACAAGGGCTTCGAAACAAGAGTTCGTACCGCAGAATCTAGGCGAACCGCGGTGATGCAAGCCTTGATCCATCAACAGAAAAAGAGAATTGCGAATGGCGAGGT